>BSBN01000469.1:8027500-9227500 GCA_027924645.1 Cunninghamia lanceolata
CATTGGACACTACCTTATATTTTAGTGAAAAAATAGGAACACTTTTGTGTGCACATAATATAAATCACCCTCTTAATATTAACCATTTAAAAAAAACTTTAGTAGTTTAGAAACTAGATTTAGAGTACTACAATTCTTGTTCTTGTTGTATCTTCAAATTTTGAGTGCATACGTTTCAAATTACTCATCCAAGTTCAAGTTTAGTTGATTTTAGGGGAAAAAAATGGCCACTTTTGACCCCCTTTTTGTCCCCCATTTCCATGCACTTACCTAGCACTTTGATCTTTAGAAGATTAAGATGGAAAGTCTCCTAGTTGATTGAGTTCAATGGATTATAGTGGGTGGTTAGAAGCCCACGACTATGGCTATTAATGATTGGGATAAACTTGATGAAAAGGATAGAATCACAATTTGTCTGTCTTTTAGATTTAATGTTTATGAATGTTTTTGGAGAAGACATCACTCAGAAGTGGGAAAACACATGGGATTAATATCAGACAAAATCTTTTGAAAACAAACTTATTATACAAAAGTTGTACTATCTGAGAATGAGTGATGGAGACTCCATGATAGAACACTTGAATGCATTTAACATTATGGTGAGGTAGCTAGCACTAGTAAATGTGAAAATGGATGGGGAAGACAAATGTATTACTTTACTGTGTTATTAGAAGAAATGAGGTAAAATTCCTCAAATGAAGGATGATCTCATTATGAGATGGATATCCAAAAGAGAAAAGAAAGAACAAGGATAGAGAGATATAAATTCAAAGGAAAATATAAATCTCCTAGAAAGTCTATGCCTAAATGTTGGAACTACAAAAAAAATAGGCATTTCAAGAAGTAGCAAACAAAGCTAAGAAGATAGTGAAGGGAAAAAAGAATTCCTCTTCCTTAGATATAAACTCCTCCAAAAAAGAAGTTAGAGATGTGTTCTTGGCATCTTCAAGCATGCATACATGTAATCATGCATGGCTAATTGACCCTAGAGATCCATTTCATACGACTCTCCACAAGGAGTGGTGTAAATCCCACCTTTATTGTCACCTTTGATACACTAGTTGTATCATGATATTTTATGTGATTTATATTGATCCATTTTAATGAAACTTTATAGATGGGATCACATGATATTTTTCTTTATATGACAATTATCATTACATGATTATAGTCTTTTCAAGTTCTTTGTCTCCATATGATGTTATGAGGATGTTGCCCACAAATATATGATGATTAATTCCCATTTCATATCAATTATTTTTCTATATTACCTTTATGGATGCTTATGAGCCTATTTGGCTGTGTATTTTAATACAATGATTAATCCCATATATTTTTTTTCTTGGGTTTCAAGATAAGCTTGAAGAGAATTAAATGGAGAATGAAATCCCTATCATTTCATATGGAAATGGTATTAATAATGGAAATAATACAGCAAGACAAAGTGTTGATAATGGTACATTATGGTTTGAAAGAAGTTATACAAGATAGTGCTTAAACTAGATAAGCCTATGTTTATCCCTAAAAGTGCTAGCTTCTCTAAAAGGTATAATCATGGAAGAAAAGTCAATTGTGACAATGAAGGAGAAAAAATGGATGAAATAAGAGATGAACATGGTAAGGAACCTCTAAAACCTAAGGTGCTCATGGTCAAACCTAAGTAAAATATGATGGAAGTAGTGAGAAAAGAAGAAAAAAGGTTAAAAAGTTTGCCATTTTTAAAATATTCCATGATAAGGATTGTTTATCCCCAAGAATATTTTTAATGATTGGATAGCTAATGTTTGGGGAAAAAAGATGAGCATTTATGTCTCATTATATAGAATGAATCAACATGGTTTATTTATTGTGTTATTAAAAAATTCTAACATGTAAAAGAGGATGTGTTAAACAAAGAATTTTGGAACATGGGAAAATCTATCTTCAAGTCTCTCTTGGAACTTTCAGTTAACCCTATATGTGATCTCCTATCTAATTTATCCCCAAAATGGATTGAAATTAAAAATGTCCCATAGTTGTGGGCATTCATTTACCATGCCCTCAAAACTTTGGGTAATGTTTTAAAGGTGGAAGATAGAAGGTCCACATTGCCTCACATGAATGGAATAGTTTTATTTCTATTAACCTTGATGTGATTATACCTGATATTTTGTACTTTCAATTAGATAACAATGTGATTTAATGTGATGTGGGTTTGTTGGGTGATTTAAATGCATGTTTTTTTAATGTAAAATGAATAGACACCAAAGGAAATATTGTCATAAAACCCTTAAGAATATCAATAGAACTATGGCTAATAAACCCCTCAGGAATAAATTATTGTTAACTTAGAGGAGGTAAAAGGTGGACCTAGTGATAATACTACCCCTTAGATGGGTTAGAAATATCTCCCAAGGAAATGAAGATGTTATAATTGAGGAAAGAACCAAAAATATGGAGGAAAACCCTTACAGAAATAAGGGATCTTCTATCTCTAAGGAATATGTTGTAATTTTTGTAGAGCCAAGTCTCTTATGAATAAAACCACGATTGTGAAATTGTAAATAAAGATGATCTCCTAGAAAGGAAAAATGCTCAGGAATTGGTATTGGAGATTTTTAAAGGAGGAAACAAAGAATCCTCTATTCCTCAAACTACTCAAGCCTTCCCTACTATTCAAGACACTAGAGCTATGGTAACTAATGAGAAAACCCACTCAATGTCATAGGAAAGTCTAAAAGACAAAAGATCACTCTTTGTTGGTGTAATAGGAATAATAAGAATATTTATCTATCTTAGGAGAAGAGCCAAAATTGGGGGATTAGAATATAACTTGGCTTAATTGGTACTAAAGAAGGAAAAAGAAAAGAAAATAATTGTAATCTAATTTAGCTAACCTTAAAAGTTGGAAAAAGGGGAAAGAGAAAAAAATTATCAATTTCTTTGACAAATTACATATAAAGGTCATAAGGCTTCCTCCCTCTTAACTCTAAATAAAATAAAAACATGTTAATTGGAATATTAGAGGTCTACAAACCCCTAAAGACACTTGATAGAAAATATGTTTTGAGAATATTTTGTAATTATAGGAACAATCTTGATTGTCTATTGCTCTATGAAGTTAAGGCTATTGGCTTTATGCTAGATTGTAACTTGAAATTTTCTTGGGTGAACTAATCTTTTTTTATCTACTAATCATGAAAAGGAGAACATTTTGTAATTCTAGGGAAAATCTTGATAGCCTCTTTCTATAGGAAGTTAATGCTATTGGTTTTATGATAAACTGTAACTTGAGATTTTCTTGGAGAACTCATGCTTTTTATGTACTGATGTAGGAGCATCCGAGTCCACAAACAATCCTGTGTCGTCCAAAAATATTTTCTTTTTCCTTTGTTTTAGTTTTTTTTGTGGTTTCACATATCTCTCAACATCAGGAAACATTTGGTTTAATCAGATTTACAAAGTTTGAATTTTCGTCGAATCACTGTTTTAAGGCTCTGCAGGCAGTTTTACAGAAATAATTGTTTCCGTACATCTGTAAAAGATGAGAAAAATTACTTTTACAGGGGAATTCTTGAATTTACTTCACCAAATGTGGAAAAGGATTCATCACCAAATTCGTCACCATTTGAGAAAATTTAATTTTCTCTAATCATCACTGGTAATTAATGAGGAATTTTAATTCTGGAGTTTTATCAAGGTTGGAGTAAAATGGCTTGATGGGGAGCTTATTAATGCCATCACTCATCTTGAAAACAATTCATGCAAATATGAGCTTTCAGAAAAGATTTATGCAAAAAGTTAGTTTTCAGTTCCGCACATTCAAAGCACCAAATTAATTATTTTATTTGGCTGGGTATTAAGGAGTTTCATAACTGATTTACATAAATTATTTCTTTCCTTTCAATTTTATTTTCATGCGAAGTTAGAGAAGCCATTTGAAATTAATAGAGGGCAAAAAAATCATGTTTTTGGCACCCAACAATAGTGTAAAATGCCTCATTTTGAGGTAGCCTCATAAGGAAAAACTAGGGGGCATTAGAAGGCATCTATCGCCTTAGAAATTTAAAAACAAAGGCGCCACCATATTTCCATTAATACATTTTTTTAAAAATTTATAGAAAAAGACAAAAACTTCTATTTGGAGTGTGGGAAAAAGGAGGAATAAAAACATAAATTTAATGAGGCAATTGATAAGATCTAATGCCTCTTTTGAGGTAGCCATAAATAATTGATAAAATAGAAATTAAAAGAGAGGAGGGCATTGAAAAAAAAAGGATAAATTAATGTGTGTTGGAGGCGCCAAAGAAAAAGGGCGATGGCTGGTTTTTAAAGGAGAAAATTATGCAAATTTGAGGAAGGGAGATGCCTCATTTTGGGAGGCCGTTGTAGCTGAGATAATATAGAATGATGAGTGTGTGTTGCATTTTAGAGACCTTATAGATTGATTATGCGTGTGAGAGGCCATGATGGCCATTATGTAACCTTGTTTTAGATTATTATAATTTGTTGCATCAAAATTGTATTTTGATTGTTGTGTTTAATAAAATCAACATGTATGTTGTTTTGTTGCAACTATATGCAACCATGTTTATTTGATGTTAATATAGTGTAAGATTTTTTGTTGAGAGTTTGTGAGTAGAGAGTCTTTGCTTGCATTGGTAAGTTGTGTTTGAGGGGGAGTACCCTTCATCAAGAGTTTTTGAAAGGCAGTTTCGATCTTCAGCAGGATTTAGAGTTAGAAAATATTTTTGTTTTCAATTGTAATACAACTCATGTTGTTGTAACATGTGGTCTTGAAACCCTTGCATGTTTGTAATTGCATGTTGTAATTATGTTTTTATGAATATAATCTGAAGCAATTTGTGGTAGACTTATTGTGTTATTGTTATTGTGTTTGAGTGTGTTTGAGGGGGAGTACCCTTCATCATGTACAAATCATGTAAAGGGGAAGGGTGAAGTTTCAATTTTATTGTTCCCTAGTTGGTCTACCTATGTTGTTAATTTTGGTTTCTCTCTTTGTAACAAAGTGGTTTGGGTTGTTGTTGAGAAGCAAGATGTTTAGTTTGGAATTTATTCCTTATATGCCCCAAATGACTATAGAGATATATGTGAATTGTGGAGCTGGTTGTTGGAAAGAGAGAATAGGACACAGTCTAGAGATTTGAACCTAGATTACTCTTATATAGTCAATTTATACCCTAGATCAGATAGTGATAGAACAACAAATAAATGTAGTAAGAGGTAACATGCTGTGGTAAGTAAAGGTCATGCATAAGTCATCCTATACATCATAAAAAATCAAAATATTACTCCATAATACTTATGTCTCAATTATATATATATATATATATATAATGTATTCAACATCTAGTACAACAAGCTGGTCTGAGTCTTTGCTCTGTTATATATCTCCTCTAATCTCTCTTCCATCGTATCTTCCTAATTCACTATCTTTATACATTCTAGTGTAATAGGGATGTATCCCTTACAAAACAACCTTATATCTACTAGCCTCGGTCAGCCTTGTGCTCTACACTCCATTTGAGGTGACTTGTGGTAGCTTCTTCTATCTGTCCTATAACCTGCCAACATCATCCCCTGTTTTTAAAATGTCTTGTCTGCAAGACATGCGAATTCAATTACTTGGGAGGATGTTCTTGTAGATAATCTTCAACTACACTAGAGTGGTATCCCACTAACTCTTAGCCTATTGTAACACCTAAATGTGACCCTGAGTCTGAATATGTGTTTCCTCTACCTCTGCTAGACTACTAGGGATCTGTATTTTCTATGCACTTTTCTTTGCTTCCCCCAGTATTCTTGTTAGATGTGCTAACCTCAAGCTTATCACCTCACTTAGCTACTTGATTTGTGCTTTTATCTTTTCCCTTTATTCTTTCAACTGTTGTATTTGTGTATGGATAGCCTCTATTTGTGCTCTCACCAATCCATCCATATCTAGAATAGGGTCATAGGTACCTGCCACTTGTGTTATCTATGTTTCCAACTGGTCCACTTGATCCTTAATCCCCTTGGTTGTAGTTGGCCATTGTAAGTAGAATTGATACAGGATGTTGGTTGCAAAGTATTGATATGACTTTCTAATTATGTCATTGCTGCTACACACTTCTTCCTTGTATTGTCCATTCTATTTTTGGTCATCTATGTTGTGACTTGTTGCCTTATCTTTGTATCCTGGTACTGCATTTCAACTTGAATTCCATTCACTAGTTGTTTTAATTGTTGAGGTAGTGGCAGGGTTGTATCTGTTTGTAGCTATGACAACTTTCTCTGAATAGCATCAATGGCCTCCTCCAACTATTCTGTGCTATCTACATGTTACTTTAGAATCCCCTCCCTGGTAGTAGCTTGAAATATGTCTCCCAATTAAATTTTTTGAATAGGGGATAATTGCTCAAATTTACTTGGGACCCCAATAGTGGTATATTCAGTAGTAGTGGTGTTGGTGTAGGTTGAATCTACTTTTGTTGCACTAAGAAGTCTTTGATGGATTGAATAGGGGAAGTGGCTGAGGAGGAGGCTCTTTGTGGAGATGATGACCTTGTTGTTGTGATCCTTGGCTCAGATCAGTTTGGTGACTTTGCTGAGGACTATTTGCGGAGGGTATTTCTTGTTCTTGTTCATTTTTCTCCTCTTCCCTTATGGTATCATATACCTTTTTATTTACTTCTTTAGTCTCCTTTTGTATTTTTTCTTTCTCCTCTCCAGTCATGAGAGTGTCTACCATTTGCTTTGTTCTTAGCGTTAGGTCTCAAAAATGCAGGTTGCTAATCCTAAGAGGATGCCAGGCTCTATGCTTAGATTCACAACGTTTTTGAACTAATGCGACGGAATCAACCTTTAGAGTTTGATGACTCCCTGCACTTTAGGTCCTGCTACACCTAGGTAGGTGAACCTTGGAAATTAAAGTGGATTGAATGTAAATATTTTGACTAAGTAAATGGATCTACCTATAGTGGCAAATGGTGTAAAATAGATTAAAAATTGCTAACTAATCTAATATATGATGGATGATTGGTATAAATTGTATAAGCAATATCAAGGTGAATTTTATGATTGTGCTTAACTAATAAAGGAGTTTTTAAATGATGAATTGAAATAAGACCAGTGCCTTATTGGGTAAATAGAGTCAAATAGAAGACTAAGACTAGTGGCTTATAGTGGGCAGTAACTCTAACTATTTGGCACAATATTTTAGTTTATAACTTGTATAAACGTGCAAGGAAATGACTGACAAACGCTTCTTAATAATCCAACCAATATAATCAGATTTCTTGTTATTCACCAGAAGGTAATTTAATCCTTTCTTGAAGGAACCAATTGAATGAAATATGTAAGAATAACAGATAATATCAACTTGGAGACAGAATGGCAATCCTAATTATATGTTTCTTCTTAGTAATCCAAACTAACACTTCCAGGTTACTGTGACTGATCAAAAGGATTTTAATTCCTCTAATGGAAACCAATTAATCCAATCACACAACTACAACAAATGTGCACTGACAAATTAAATATATACTTGATATATTAATCTGAATAACAAGGAAATACTGAACTGGAGAAAACCATACAATTGAGTAATTTTAATAAACAATTGATGCCAGAATAAATCACAAAATCAGAGAACTTCAATTTACTTCTTCAATAATATACTTGCAACATGGTCTTTTAAAAACATTGTAAACTTTATGTATTATATTCTACTACTGATGATCATTCAGCATCATATGTTTGAACTTATATAGAAATGCTTATGAAGAGACATAACTCTTCAAAAATGTCATTTTGGAATTAACAAGATTAACATAACAACCATAAAAACAACTATGCTTAAGCTCTATTCAACCACAGGTATAGCTGAACAATATGATCCAAGTACTCCTGGCTACGATGGGTATCAGTAAATTCAATAGCATTCCTTGTGATCACATCCATTGTTACCATCTTCTCCAGGTGCTTACAGGCTTCTCCAGATGCAGGATCTTTGTCCTTGAGAGCTCCTAAGGCTTCATGCAACAAAACTTGACAGTCTTTACTCCATTCCTCTTTGTTCTTCAATTCTTTATCATCCTTGAACAACGTGGGCACTCCTGCTTTTGAGGCTTCGACACATTCTTTGGCATCATTCTTAAGTTAATCATAATACTTCTGATGCTGGTCAATCAAATCTTTTGCATTGGAGGTATCTGTATCCTTACTCTGTGTCTCATTGAGTTTCTCCTGCAGCCTTTTGTCAAGCCTCTCATGCTCTTGGATCACTTTATAGTTTTGAGAATAAATATCCCAAAATTGATTCAACCAATGCATCATGTTGGTATGCCTATTTTGGAGCACCGTTGCAAGTGTATCTATCTGAACTTGAGCAATCTGGTCAATAGACGGTGGTTGGGTACTTTGTGAGCTTTCTCCCAGAGTTAATCTTTTTACTGACCCCTTGAAGGTGCTCTTAACAACATCTTTCAAATAATCATTTTCTTTTGTTAATCTCTCACAGCTCAGTTTGTATGCATCTCTTTCTTTGATTAACATATGAGCCTATGCCTTATTCAACTTTGCAACATTAATGCCAATGTCTGCAATGATCAAGGGGTCAGTCTCCCTGCCTTCAAAGTCATGACATGCCCAAAAGTCTTCTTAGTGTCTATAATGGTTGTCTTCTTATGGGGAGGATACATGGCCCATATCATTAATGAATTTTCATTGTTATTATATTTGGTGCCCATATATACTTCAGTGACACCTTCTGGAGTGAGCTTGTATTTATCATCTCTGTTATGCAGAAACTATCAAATACTAGAGCAGAATTCAAATCAAGACTAGGAAAGATCATCACCCCTACTTTTTTGAGCAGTTGTCTACCCTTACTAGGGGTCATATCTTGCAATTCACTATCCATTATTGTTTTCAACATATCAAGTCATTGTCTTTCATTGTTGGCAGAGATATCATCAACTGATTCCCTAATTTCTTTCCCTTTGCATTTATATAAAAATGATTTGAATTCTTTAGAATGAATAAATTTATCATATGAAATGAAAGAATTGTATACTATTTGTCTTGGATCTTCATCAGCAGACCCCTCCTCATCATGTGCTATACCAGGAGACTGATAGTGTTGCATTTTTCATTTGGACATTTTTGTTGTCTGTTGATGTGGTTCCTCTTGTTCTGTAGGTTCTTCATCACCAGAAGATAACAACTCTACCTCTGCCAGTTGTTTCCTCTTCTCATCTAAGTTCCTATTGTATTTCTCAACCACTAATTCAACTTCAGTCACTTCCAAATTCTTGATGATATCATCATGGGGATAAGGGACATGTGTGTATCCACTAAGGTTTTGTTTTCTCTGAGCAAGGTCAATGAAACCCTCAGGATCAAACCCTTTTCTTGCCTCATCACATCTCATATTGTAATGTATCAGCTTATCCATAATGAGACCATAACCCTCCTTGGATACTACAATAAAATCTCCAAAGCAAAGAGTACTAGGCATAAAAGATTGTTTCTCATGGGAGTTCAAGTGCATCACATTAGAACGATTCATTTGCCTAACTATTTCTAAGTAGGCAATTCTGTTAGGGACAATCTTAGGCAAGATAAAAAGAGTGTCCTCAAAACCATAAACTCTGACCATAGTAGCATCCTCAAAACAATACCAGTCTCCCCAGTTATGAGTAACAGTAGGAGGACCAGCAAAATCTTTAGGTCTCAGAAACTCTTTATTTCATCTGATAATGAATACTCACAGGGATGACTGAAATATCTATATAATACTTTTACACAGTATTCTTCAAACTGAACATAGCTAGAATGGGCATACCTACTATCCCATATTCTAGTCCACATCTGCACGGGCGACTTTTGCCCCTTTTGATTCACTGGAATAACTTTGAATTCACTTGGCCACAATCCTATTTCCTGGCCATAATAAAGCACCACATGCATCAGGAGTGAGTAGTGTTCAAAGGAAACTGATGGGCATTATTCTTTATTGCGGTCAAGCCAAAATCAATTCTACCAGAAACATAGGCAGCATAGTCAAATTGCATGGCATTGTGGCACTAGATGTCTGTAGCTATGAGCATCAAAGGAATTGTCATGAAATCAGGGACCTCTGATCCTAAGGCCTGACCCACAGAGTAGTATGTGTATTGTATGTAGGGTTCAAATAATGACACATGAAATGGAGGTCCATCATTCTCATTGAGAGGCACCATCTCTCCCTCTGCCCTGGGTCTGTGAATAGGCAACCTCCATCCATTATATCTAGTATCCATTCTCCAGTACTCCTTATCCAAATCCTCATAAACTATGGGGACAATTACATAAATCATTCAAGTCAAAAACTTCACAAATGGCATTTTTAGACAAGTGTATAATAGGCTCCCCTTACGAGTTGCATATGGCCTTGAGGCTTGGATTATATTGCCTAGCCAAAAGCTGGAGGAGTTCTGCATTTAGAAACACAGCAGGAACAACCAATTTGCCTAAATTCAAGTGCCATGGGTTAGACACTGGAAAATTCCTGAATCTTCTGTTGTAGTGGAATTTGAAAAGCTCATAGCCTCTTATTGGTGTCTAGATATTCCCTAGGTATTTACACCTGTCTTCTAGTTTCTCCACTTCTGCCCTAAGTTGTGCAGACCTTTAGGCTTTGGGATTTGATCTAGGTAGTTGGTCAATTAAGTCCTGGTTCAGTTTCCTCTCTTTTGTTTTCTCCTAAGGGGTTTTGTCAATTTTTTGTTTTTTATGTTTACTGGTATCACCCTGTAATTTTCTGCCCTTTCCTTTCACTGGAGTTTCCATCACAATCTTGGACAGTAAATTCAAATTATAGGCTATTGCACAAAAGTTTGTATTTATGTACTTGTTATCTGAAGCGGTGATTGAATTCCCCTATTTTCTCCTTCAAGTCTCCTCTTGCTTACTCGCTTCAAATAATTCTTTCAAACTTAATTGCAATAGTTTCGAATGGCGTCTCAGAGGATTTCTTCATTATCTGTAATTAATTGTTCCAGCGTTTCAATTTTCTTGATCATTGTGAAATGTCACATCATCATAACTTCCCTCATCGGCATGATTTTTGTAATGTCAGGGCGACTTTAATATCCTCTTATGGCACGAACATTTGCTCATGGATCAATCACTATAACCCTTCATTTGTCTCCTTGATGTCATATTTCATATGTGAATTTGTATCGGCAAGATATTCTCAGGATCTACCTGATGTAGAAGTGGGCATGGTCATCATCGACTTGACTTTCTTTATTGTTGTGTGAATAACATTCTTCTCTGATCTCTTAAGTGTCTTCGATATGACTATCGGTGAGAGTCTCATCGATGAACGTGATCCTCGTTGTCATCGAAATATGATATATCATCAGGATGACTTATTTCAAGTTACTCAATCACGGTTGTTTCCCCGATAACCTCCTTTACACTCTTCATCAGAGAGATCTTCACGACATATCACCGACATCTTTATTGCTGTGACCATTAGTTTGAAAAGACATATAAACTTCATTCCGACTTGTTTAGCTTCACCGATGGTTCTTATCCTTCATACATATCGGTGTGAGCTATGCCTAAACAATCCCTTTGGTCGCCGAGACATCGATGTGTCGGAGACACTTTATTTCCTTTCTCCGATGTTTATCTCCTGCCGATGATCACTAATTCATCTGTTCCATGGGTTGTTCAGTGAGAGTCCCACCAAATCCTTTTATCAGTATGATCTATATCATCGGGGGAGTTTGTGGAGTATTCCCTGATAGTGCCATCTTATACCGATCAGCGTGACCACACATTCTCTCTCCGATGAAAGATCATCAGTGTTACTTTCTTCATTAGTGATTCTTGAGATCTTCTCCCCAATCATTAGTCTCATGCTGATACTCATTTCAACTAGTTTCTCATGGATCGGTATAACTAAAATGAGGTCTTGCCGATATTAAGAAATTGAGGCCCTTTACATTATTTTGTAATAAAAGTCATAGGATTTTTATGGGATATATCATTTGTTATTTTGATTTTGGGCGAAATATTTTTTGATTTGGTCAGACATGAGTGGGTATGAAGATAAGAAAATTTTAAATTTTCCTGTCCCAACAGTGGCTCTATCTGGGACGTATACTCCTTGTGAGTATAACAAGAATTCATATCTCTTGGGGGAGTAGACCATATGTTTTATTTATTTGGGATGATGGTTTCACAGAATTGTATGAGAATGGGAGATGGAAGTGATAATGATGGGGAACTGGGATGATCCTATACTACTGTACATGGAAAAGATTTATATATATATATATATATATATTAGATATTCATAGGAATGTCCATGTACTGGCATATCCTAATCTCTTTTGATTTCCCTAGACTACTATGCATGGAATAAAAGTATTTTGAGAATTATTTAGAGGTTGTCCATGCACTGGCAACACTTAATTCTCTTTGCGCATGATTTTGGTATTTTATGAAAAGAAAGGCTTCAGATATTGCCCATGCACAGGCAGTTCCTACTCTTCTTCGGACATGTTTTGCAAATAGTAAGAATCATCACCTCCTTTGCCAGTTACAACAAAAGGACCTAACCACAAAGCTTCAAACTTTCCATGCTTTCCTTTCTCCTGGCACCTAGCATTCCACATCAGTACTAAGTCATTCATCTCAAATTTCCTATCTTTGGACTTTTTGTCAAAGAGGTATTTCACTTGTGATTGCAGTTTGATATTCTGCCTTTGAGCTAGTCTCCTTGTTTCATCAAGTTCTGCAAGATGTTCTAATATTTCCTCCATTGGTTCAGGAATGTTTAAGTCTTCCTGAAGAACAAATTTATAAACTAGTAAGAAATTTCCTAATGGTATTCTTGCTTGTGTTCCATACACTAGTTCAAAAGGAGATCTCCCAATTGCTTTCTTCACAGTAATCCTTTCAGCCCACACAGCCATTCTTAACTTTGAATCCCATGCTTTCTTATTTCCCTCCAACATTCTTTTTATAATTTTCAAAAGATTTTTATTGCTGGATTCTGCCTGCCCATTTGCTTGTGGATGATAAGGGGCAACATATGACACAGTGATACCATGTGTGCTACAGAAATTTTTAAACTCATCAGACCTAAAACACATTCCATTATCTATAATCAACCTTACTGGAGTGCCAAATCTGAATATAATATTCTCCATTAAAAAGTTGATCACCACCTTACTTGTTGCTTGCTTAGTTGGGATTTCTTCCACCCATTTTGTGAAATAATCTGTCGCCACTAAAATCCATTTGTGTCCACCACTTGACTTCTCCACAATTTCTCCTATGAAGTCAATACCCCACTGATAGACTGGTGCCTCCACCTGCATGGGTTTCAAGGGTAATGCTCCCTGATATTTCAACTTTCCTAAAAATTTCTGACATGCTTCACATCTTCTTGTGTAATGATATGAATCATTAAAAACTCTAGGCCAATAGTATCCAGCCCTTAGGATCTTGTGGGCTATAGTCTTTTCTGAAAAATGACCTCCACACATGCCTTCATCTAACTCTTTCATGATATGTTTTGATTGATGCTCATCTAGGCATAATAGTAGATTTCCATCCCTATTCTTCCAGTAAAGATATCCATCAATAAATACGTATTTTGAGGCCTGTAATTTAAGTGTCCTTCTTTTGTTATCATCATACCCTTCAGGACATTTCATGTGCTTTAGATAATATATGATGTCAGTATACCATGGAGTATGCTCAATGCCAGAACTTGTGTTATCAACATCATTAGCACTACATATCTGAGAAGCTTTGAGATTACTTTCAGCCATTAATCTAGCAAGACGTTGTCCTATCACTAGTTTAGTGATCTAGATTTCAATATTGAACTCTTGAATTCTATTGATCCATCTGCATCTTCTACTTGTGACCTCAGTTTGGACCAATACATCTTTTACAGCAACATTAGGTACATATGCTATGATTTCAGCTCCCACCAAGTATGGCCTAAAAGTTTAACTGCCTTCACCAATGCATATGCTTGTTTCTCAACAATGTCATATTTTAATTCTGCATTTTGAAGAGATTTGCTAAAAAATGAAATGGGTTGTTCCTGTCCTTCATTATTTTTCTGCAATCGTACTGCTGCAACTGTATGATAAGAGGCAAATGAGAACCATTGGAATGGCTTACTGAAATCAGGGGATATCAGAACAGGGGCTTCTTTGATTGCCTTCTTAATGGTAACAAATGCCTCCACTATTTCTGTGGTCCACTTCACTTTTGAATTCTTCTTCAGCATTCTAGATACGGGACTAACAATTTCTACAAAATTTGATATGAACCTCCTGACAAAGTTAATTTGGCCAAAAAATGACTGTATAGCTTTTACATTCTTAGGAATAGGAACTTGGTCAATTGCTTTTACTCTTTCAGGATCTATTCTCACTCCATCATTTGAGACTATGTGACCAAGCAACTTCCCCTCTGTCACTGCGAAATGACACTTCTTAGGATTCAATGAAATCCCATATTCTAGGGCTTTAATAAATATTTGTTCCAAATGTGCACAATGATCTTCAGCCCTTTTGGAATATGTTGTCATGTCATCTTGATATACTATCATGATTTTATTAATCAATTCAGCAAAGGCCACATCCATTGCTCTTTGGAATGTTACTCCAACATTAGTGAGCCCGAATGGCATTCTTAAATATACATATGTTCCCCATGGTGTGGTGAATGCAGTCTTATATTGCTCTGATTCTTTGACTTTCACCTAATTATATCCTGAGAAGCCATACATCATTGACAACAATTCACATTCGGTAACCTTTTGTAATATTGCTTCCATATTAGGGAGGGGATAGTTGTCCTTAAGAGAGGATTTGTTTAGATTCCTGAAGTCAACACATAATCTAATATCACCATTTTTCTTCCTGACAGGCACCAAATTAGAAACCCAAGAAGAATGCCTGATGGGTTTAATGATAGCTCCATCTCTTAATTTTGTGAGCTCTTCAAGCATCTTAGGAGCTAATGTAGGATTGATAGGCCTCTGTTTTTGCCTGAATGGTTTAGCATCTGGTTTTAATGGTATTTCATGCTGAAAAAGATCTTCCCTATATGTTTTCAAATAATCATATGACCAGGCAAATACGTGTCTATACTTCCTAAGTAAGTTGATGATCATGCTCCTGATTTTGGGGTTAAGATTCTTTCCAATGTATACATTCTTTGGGGTTGCCTGTGTCCCCAAATTAATCTCTTCAAGGTCATTTTGCACCATTGGTGTGTCTTTCATTTTAAATCTATCATGTCCATCAAATGCCTTTTCCAATGCTATAAGTCCCTTAGGTATTTTGTTTGTTTTCAGCTAAACTATCTCTTGACCAAAAAGGGTTTCCTTCCCATCATGTTCTTCTACAAACGCATTAAAATCAATCTCTTGATTTTCATAATGATCAGCACAATGCAAGAAGTTGATTATATCAGCATCATTATCAAATACTTGCCAGTTATGTACATTATTTGGGATAGTGGGTCTGGTTTTGAATTCAACTTCTATAATACCTCCTAATGTGACATCATCACTTTTTAATGCGATATTTGCTAGAAAATCAGCCATAATGTTTTTTGATCTATCAATCTAGTTGATTGAAAAGGCATCAAATAACTCAATGTCATCCCAGACAATGTTTCTGTACTGTCTCAACCTCTTTTTTTTTGACAAGTATTTCTCTCTCACTTGGGAAGTAACCAATTCTAAATCACCATATACAGCTAACTTTTTATCTTATGCTTGGTGGCTATATTCAAACCGTATTCTGCTACATTGTTTGTGCATTCAAATGTTAATAGAAAGGAGTATTTGAAAGTTTTACCTGCTGGTGAGATAAATACTACTCTGGCCCCATTTCTCATTTTGCTACATGCACCATCAATATACATCTTCCACACATCATTTTCTTCTTTCTTAGATTCAACATGTATTGGATCAGTATTCTGCAATTCTGGCTGATTTTTCTCAACCTTGAAGGCTCCCAAATCTGTATCACAAAAGAAATTTATTTGATGTTGATCCAAGCGTTCTATAATGTTCTCATATTTTGGCTCTCTACACAACTTGATCTCTTTACCTCCCACTGGTATTGTGGCATATGATAAATCCAATTGGACATTCCCTCTTGCCATTGCAGCCCATTGTCTCGATAAAAGCATTCCATAATATGGTGGGATGTCAACCACAGTAATATCAATGTTATAAGCTGCTTCAGGGTATGAGGCAAGTTTTATCTCCACATCCCTCATAATGCCTACAACTGGGATGGATCTATTATCCATTTCATAATACCTACCAAATGTGGTGTCAACCCACATTCCTAGTTCTTTCATGACTGCTATTGGCATGATATTCATGGCCGCGCCTGAATCAATCATGTAGTTTCTTACTATCCTATTTTTGATCAATAATGTAGTGTAGAAAGGGTCCACCTGTGAGGGATTCTTTGTCAATGTATCACCTAAGTATACCTCAGGAATTTGGAATGTTTCTTGGTGAACATTGTTTGTTCTATTCTCCGATCCTTTATGTTTTTGATTTGGTATATCTGAAATCAGTTTAACTACTATATTCCTGTATTTGTCTATCTTCATCATTTCCAAAAGTGGAACTGATATCTTTACTTGAGATATTGTATGAGCAATGTCAAATGAATGGGCCATAGTCTGATCATTCTTTTCTATCTTTATATGTTCCTTTTCTTGATTTTGTGATTTATCTTTCATTTTATTTTTATCAGCCTTTTCTGGTTCTTTGAATGATGACTTTGCATTATTCTTTTTTGTAATTCTGATATTTTATAAAGACACTCCCAGGTGTTCCTTTTTCAACATTCATTGTCCTGTTTCTTAACCTATAGGCATTTTTAGCTTGAGCTATTGCAGCTATTGTAAGAGCTTCTCTTTCATTTTCAATGGGCTTTCTCCACTGATCATATGGCTGATTGTTATAATAGGTAGGTTCCTTATAACCATCCTCTTGATATGAGAACACTTCTTGTTTTCCCATATTGATATGATGTCTCTGATTTCCCACATCATATTCATATCCCTCTTCCTCTATAGAAGAATAGTCTTCATTCAACAAATATGGTGTATCTTGCATCATGTTTATTGTGTGATTGTCTCTGTTATAATTATATAATGCTTCTTCTTGTTGTATTGTTTTAGCCACCTCACAATATTCAGGTGAATGTGGTAAATTGCACACCAGACACCAAGGTTTATCTTCTACCATATGTGCCACATTTCTTTTTAGAGGGTCAGGGGTATCTTTGCCATAATGTTGCTTTCTGCTATTTTCAATGGGTCTCCCATCTTTCCAATTTGTATTATATGGCATATCATGCAACCTGGGCCTTTCATGTCTATGCTGACCTTCTTGTTTAGTGTGTTGAATGTTTGGGTTCTGAGGATTTCTAGGGTTATCCCTCTTGCTAACCATACCTACAGCTTTCCTGTTGTTCTCAATAGTTAATGCCACTTTCTATGCTTCAGCTAGGGTCATAGGGCATTGATTTCTAAGTTTGTACCCTGTTTTGGGATCAAATGCTTTCAGGTAAATGCTCAATGCTGCTGGATCAGTCAGTTTAGATCCATGTGGTATTTTGTTGTGTAACTTGGAAAACTTCATATTGAAATCATATACTGACTCATTTTGGTATTTTTGGATGCTTATCAATTCGTGCAATGCAAACTCAGGGGCATACTAATTGCCATACTACTCCTTAAATTGATTATGGAAATCTGTTATTGAACTGATTGAAGCATCAGGTAAGCTATTGAACTAGTCTCTTGCATCTTCAATTAGGGACATCATGAATAACCTCATTCTAACATCTTCATAGTCCATACCAATATCTTGTACGAAAGCATTGAAGCTTCTGATGTGATCTTCAGCTAATATTACACTGTTCCCAGTGAACTTGGGAACTATATTTATCCAATTATTGTCCATAGGATATGGATACAACTGATATCCAGTCAGATCAAATTGGCTACATATGTTTGTGAGGTTTTGAGGTGGAAAATTCATGGGTGGTGGATTAGGATAGTAATTATATCCACCTGGAGGATGATGATAAGCATATTGCTGTTGTGGGTTTATGTGGGGATTTATATAAGGATTTTGTGGTCTATAATATTGTTGGCCAGGGGGTGGGTAAGGATTAGCCATATGTTGAGAGGTGTTGTACATGGGAGGTGGTCTAGGATTTCTAGGCAGGGTATTTTGATGACTTCTGAATGTTTGTGAATTGGATACACCACCTATATTTTGGCGTAAGTTTTCCTGTGGATTCCTCCAAGTGTTTCCTCTATGCAGAGGTACATATTTTGGGGGGGTTGTTTTAGCCCTACTCTTTATCTGTTGAATCTCTTGTTGCAACAACCTCTTAGTTTCCTCTATCTTGATCATTTCAAGTTCTTCTTGGAGCCTAAGCAGATCCTATTGTGCTTGATTCATACCTCCTGAATTCTTTGGACTTTCATTTATTTCTTGAGTTGAGAATCCATGTTTTACCCCTTCTCCCTGATGTAATGACATTTTAAAATCATATTCAGCTTGCCTTTGATTAATTTACCTCATGGTCCATGCTTCACACTCTAGCTGTTCTTGAGGATCAGGTCTGTATTTTTCCAATATATCATCAGTTACTCCATTGAGATTTTCATTTGATTCATGCAGAGGTGTAAACTTATTGTGAATTGCGATAGTTTGCTTAGCATTATCTTCTTGAGCCTCTTGGTTATTATTCTGGTGAGAATAGTTTGATGTTCCATTTCTCTTGGAGATGTTTCTAATTCATGGAGATAATTGCAATTTCTTGCCTTCCATCTTGGATCTCCTACCATCCATTTGGAATTAACTTTTTGTTATGATAGGTTCTAGAGTCGCCACCTATTTTGTAAATAGGAAAAAGTTTATAATTTATCTTTCTGGATTCTTCTTGCCAACAGAGTTACCAAATTAAAGTTTCTGAAATGACTCTATAAAAGGAATGGTTTGTTAATAAGGTCCTTTATTTATTCCCCAGTAGAGTCGCCAATTTGTTAGGTCTCAAAAATGTAGGTTGCTAATCCTAAGAGGATGTCAGGCTCTATGCTTAGATTCACAACGTTTTTGAACTAACACGACAGAATCAACCTTTAGGGTTTGATGACTCCCTGCACTTTAGGTCCTGCTACACCTAGGCAGGTGAACCTTGGAAATTAAAGTGGATTGAATGTAAATATTTTGACTAAGTAAATGGATCTACCTACAGTGGCAAATGGTGTAAAATAGATAAAAAATTGCTAACTAATCTAATATATGATGGATGATTGGTATAAATTGTATAAGCAATATCAAGGTGAATTTTATGATTGTTCTTAACTAATAAAGGGGTTTTTAAATGATGAATTGAAATAAGACCAGTGCCTTGTTGGGTAAACAGAGTCAAATGGAAGACTAAGACTAGTGGCTTATAGTGGGCAGTAACTCTAACTGTTTGGCACAATATTTTAGTTTATAACTTGTATAAATGTGCAAGGAAATGACTGACAAACTCTTCTTAATAATCCAACCAATATAATTAGATTTCTTGTTATTCACCAGAAGGTAATTTAATCCTTTCTTGAAGGAACCAATTGAATGAAATATGCAAGAATAACAGATAATATCAACTTGGAGACAGAATGGCAATCCTAATTATAAGGTTCTTCTTAGTAATCCAAACTAACACTTCCAGGTTACTGTGACTGATTAGAAGGATTTTAATTCCTCTAATGGAAACCAATTAATCCAATCACACAACTACAACAAATGTGCACTGACAAATTAAATATATACTTGATATATTAATCTGAATAACAAGGAAATACTGAACTGGAGACAACCATACAATTGAGTAATTTTAACAAATAATTGATGCCAGAATAAATCACAAAATTAGAGAACTTCAATTTACTTCTTCAATAATATACTTGCAACATGGTCTTTTAAAAACATTGTAAAATTTATCTATTATATTCTACTGCTAATGATCATTCAGCATCATATGTTTGAACTTATATAGAAATGCTTATGAAGAGACATAACTCTTCAAAAATGTCCTTTTGGAATTAACAAGATTAACATAACAACCATAAAAACAACCATGCTTAAGCTCTATTCAACCACAGGTATAGCTGAACAATATGATCCAAGTACTCCTGGCTGTAATGGGTATCAATGAATTCAATAGTGTTCCTTGTGATCACATCCATTGTTACCATCTTCTCCAGGTGCTTACAGGCTTCTCCAGATGCAGAATCTTTGTCCTTGAGAGCTCCTAATGCTTCATTGAACAGAACTTGACAGTCTTTACTCCATTCCTCTTTGTTCTTCAATTCTTTATCATCCTTGAAAACCGTGGGCACTCCTGCTTTTGAGGCTTCGACACATTCTTTGGCATCATTCTCAAGTTGATCATAATACTTCTGATGTTGGTCAATCAAATCTTTTGCATTCGAGGTATCTGTATCCTTACTCTGTGTCTCATTGAGTTTCTCCTGCAGCCTTTTGTCAAGCCTCTCATGCTCTTGGATCACTTTATAGTTTTGAGAATAAATATCCCAAAATTGATTCAACCAATGCATCATGTTGGTATGCCTGTTCTGGAGCACCGTTGCAAAGTGTATCTATCTGAACTTGAGCAATATGGTCAATAGACGGTGGTTGGGTACTTTGCGAGCTTTCTCCCTGAGTTAATCTTTTTATTGAACCCCCCAAGGTGCTCTTAACAACATCTTTCAAATAATCATTTTCTTTTGTTAATCTCTCACAGCTCAGTTTGTATGCATCTCTTTCTTTGATTAACATCTGAGCCTGTGCCTTATTCAACTTTGCAACATTAATGCCAATGTCTGCAGTGATCAAGGGGTCAATCTCCCCTGCCTTCAAAGTCATGACATCGCCAAAAGTCTTCTCAGTGTCTATAATGGCTATCTTCTTATGGGGAGGATACAGGGCCCATATCATTAATGAATTTTCATCGTTATTATATTTGGTGCCCACATATACTTCAGTGACACCTTCTGGAGTGAGCTTGTATTTATCATCTGTGTTATGCAGAAAACTATCAAATACTAGAGCGGAACTCAAATCAAGACTAGGAAAGATCATCACCCCTGCTTCTTTGAGTAGCTGTCTACCCTTACTAGGGGTCATATCTTGCAATTCACTATCCACTGTTGTTTTCAACATATCAAGTAACTATCTTTCATTGTTGGCAGAGATATCATCAACTGATTCCCTGATTTCTTTCCCTTTGCATTTATATAAAAATGATTTGAATTATTTAGAATGAATAAATTTATCATCTGAAATGAAAGAATCGTATGCTATTTGTCTTGGATCTTCATCAACAGACCCCTCCTCATCATGTGCTATACCAAGAGACTGATAGTGTTTCATTTTTCTTTTGGACATTCTTGTTGTCTATTGATGTGGGTCCTCTTGTTCTGCAAGTTCTTCATCACCAAAAGATAACAACTCTACCTCTTCCAATTGTTTCCTCTTATCATCTAAGTCCCTATTGTATTTCTCAACCACTAATTCAACTTCAGTCTCTTCCAAATTCCTGATGATATCATCATGGGGATGAGGGACATGTGTGTATCCACTAAGGTTTTGTTTTCTCTGAGCAAGGTCAATGAAACCCTCAAGATCAAACCCTTTTCTTGCCTTAGCACATCTCATATTGTAATGTATTAGCTTATCCATAATGAGACCATAACCCTCCTCGGATACTACAGTAAAATCTCCAAAGCAAAGTGTGCTAGGCATAAAAGATTGTTTGTCATGGGAGCTGAAGTGCATCACATTAGAACAATTCATTTGCCTAACTATTTCTAAGTAGGCAATTCTGTCAGGGGTAGTCTTAGGCAAGATAAAAGGAGTGTCCTCAAAACCATAAACTTTGACCATAGTAGCATCCTCAAAACAATACCAGTCTCCCCAGTTGTGAGTAATAGTAGGAGGACCACCAAAATCTTTAGGTCTCAGAAACCTCTTTATTTCATCTGATAATGAATACTCACAGGGATGATTGAAATATCTATATAATACTTTTACACAGTATTCTTCAAACTAAACATAGCTAGAATGGGCATACCTACTATCCCATATTCTAGTCCACATCTGCACGGGCAACTTTTGCCCCTTTTGATCCATTGGAACAACTTTGAATTCACTTGGCCACAATCCTATTTCCTGGCCATAATAAAGCACCATATGCATCAGGAGTGAGTAGTGTTCAAAGGAAACTGATGGGGCATTGTTCTTTATTGCTGTCAAGCTAGAATCAATTCTACCAAAAACATAGGTAGCATAATCAAACTGCCTGGCATTGTGGCACTGGATGTCTGTAGCTATGAGCATCAAAGGAATTGTCATGAAATTAGGGACCTTTGATCCTAGGACCTGGCCCACAGAGTAATATGTGTATTGTATGTAGGGTTCAAATAATGACACATGAAATGGAGGTCCATCATTCTCATTGAGAGGCACCATCTCTCCCTCTGCCCTAGGTCTGTGAATAGGCAACCTCCATCCATTATATGTAGTATCCATTCTCTAGTACTCTTTATCCAAATCCTCATAAACTATGGGGACAGTACATAAATTATCCAAGTCAAAAACTTCACAAATGGCATTTTTAGACAAGTGTATAATAGGCTCCCCTTGCGGGTTGCTTATGGCCTTGAGGCTTGGATTATACTACCTAGCTAAAAGCTGGAGGAGTTCTGCATTTAGAAACACATCAGGAACAACCAATTTGCCTAAATTCAAGTGCCATGGGTTAGACACTGGAAAATTCCTGAATCTTCTATTGTAGTGGAATTTGAAAAGCTCATAGCCTCTTATTGGTGTCTAGATATTCCCTAGGTATTTACACCTGTCTTCTAGTTTCTCCACTTCTGCCCTAAGTTGTGCAGACCTTCAAGTTTTGGGAGTTGATCTAGGTAGTTGGTCAATTAAGTCCTGATTCAGTTTTCTCTCTTTTGTTTTCTCCTTAGGGGTTTTGTCAATTTTTTGTTTTTTAGGTTTACTGGTATCACCCTATAATTTTCTACCCTTTCCTTTCATTGGAGTTTCCATCACAATCTTGGATAGTAAATTCAAATTATAGGCTATTGCACAGAAGTTTGTATTTATGTACCTGTTATCTGAAGCGGTGATCGAATTCCCCTGTTTTCTCCTTCAAGTCTCCACTTGCTTGCTCGCTTCAGATAATTCTTTCGAACTTAATTGCAATAGTTTCGAATGGCATCTCAGAGGATTTCTTCATTGTCTGTAATTAATTGTTCCAGTGTTTCAATTTTCTTGATTGTTGTGAAATGTCACATCGTCATAACTTCTCTCATTGGCATGATTTTTGTAATGTCAAGGTAACTTTAATATCCTCTTATGGCACAAACATTTGCTCATGGATCAATCACTGTAACCCTTCATTTGTCTCCTCGATGTCATATTTCATATGTGAATTTGTATCGGCAAGATATTCTTAGGATCTACCCGATGTAGAAGTGGGCATGGTCATCATCGCCCTGACTTTCTTTATCATTGTGTGAATAACATTCTTCTCTGATCTCTTAAGTGTCTTCGATATGACTATCGGTGAGAGTCTTGTCGATGAACGTGATCCTCATTGTCATCGGAATAAGATATATCATTGGGATGACTTATTTCAAGCTACCCAATCACGGTTGTTTCCCCGATAACTTCCTTTACACTCTTCATCGGAGAGATCTTCACGACATGTCACCGACATCTTTATCACTGTGACTATTGGTTCGGCAAGACATATAAACTTCGTTCTGACTTGTTCAGCTTCACCGATGGTTCTTATCCTTCATACATATCGGTGTGAGCTATGCCGAAACAATCCCTTTGGTCACCGAGACATTGATGTGTCAGAGACACTTTATTTCCTTTCTCCAATGTTTATCTCCTACCAATGATCACTAATTCATCTATTCCATGGGTTGTTCGGTGAGAGTCCCACCGAATACTTTTATCGGTATGATCTATATCATCGGGGGAGTTTGTGGAGTATTCCCTGATAGTGCCATCTTATTCGGATCGGCATGACCACACATTCTCTCTCCGATGAAAGATCATCGGTGTTACTTTCTTCATTAGTGATTCTTGAGATCTTCTCCCCGATCATTAGTCTCACGCCGATACTCATTTTAGCAAGTTTCTCATGGATCGGTATAACTAAAATGAGGTCTTGCTGATATTAAGAAATTGAGGCCCTTTACATTATTTTGTGATAAAAGTCATAGGATTTTTATGGGATATATCAGTTGTTATTCTAATTTTGGGTGAAATGTTTTTTGGTTTGGTTAGACATGAGTGGGTATGAAGATAAGAAAATTTCAAATTTTCCTGTCCCAACACTTAGTTCCTTAGCCTGCATTTGTGCTATTTTATCCTTATGTGTGGTGGATAGCTTTAGAACCACCTTATCTAATGCTTTTTTTCTTAGTTATTCTTCTAGATCTATGAATTTTTCTCTTTTCTTCTTCAATTTGGTAGCTAACTCCTTTGTAATGTATCATTTACTTCATCTAGGGTCTTATCATACTTCCACAGGTGCCTTACTACTACTCTTAGTATAACATCTTTATTTTCTTTTCCCATCTAATTATACATTTCTATTGTTGTTTTGAAAATTTTGTATTGTTCATTTCTATAATCAAGATGCCCACATCCAATAATTTTTCCAAAGATTTCTCTTTTTCCTTCTCTGTCTCCTCTATTTGTACTCCATTTTGTCTGGTACTTTGAGTAGTTCTTTTTTGCGGAGGTTTTTGGACTTCTTGCACATCTTCTTCCTTAGATTCTTCACCTCCTCCAGAAACTATTATAAGTTTTCTTTTTACCCCTTCTTCCTTCTAGTTGTTTTCTTCTTTCTTTTCAGACTCATCTGTAATAGAATCTCAGATATTTCTTCTACTTATGTGTCTCTTTGTAAAGGTTGCGGTGTAGATATTGATGGGGTCTATTCTGATGAGACCAATTGTGCTTCTAGTTGTGCACTTGGTGTCTCGAAATGTTATCTCTTTGATCTCTACATTTGTGGTGTTGTTGTCCTGGTTTGCAATATAGAAGTGTTAGTTTGAGGTGCTGTGGATCTATGTTGTGGTTCTTGAAATGAATCCCCATTTCTCATGTAGTTTCTCTTTGTTCTTTTCCAACTTCTCCTTTGCACTTTCTTCTATTATTTATCCATAAACTCTCTATACGTCCCAAACCTTTCTGTGTTTGCATCCTTAGGTTTTTTTGGTAGGTTTTTGGCATATGCTTCAATCTTTCTTTTTTTATTTCATACGGGAGTCTTGATATCCATGAGGTTCAAGGTTCAACTGCCTCCATCAGTGTAAAATCTTTCTCTACTAAAAATGCTGTCATTTATGTATTTTCTCACCATCTCATATGAAACTCTCTCCCTACTCTATAGCTGCTATTGGAGGGCTTTGAAAACCCCCAATGTGTCACAGTATAAGAAGACTTATCCTTATAGTTATTTTCATGTTGTGTAATTTGTGCAGCCACCGAAATATTTGTTTGCCATGTTTTTCTAGCAAAATTAGGTGGGGCATTCATAAAGTAAAATGTAAGACATATTATGAGGGACCCATACCAAAACTGATAATTTGTATCCTTTTTCTTTTGTAGATTCTCCATCAGTTGCTCCTATAGCACCTTGCATAGGTTGAAATCATTTCCTTCTACCACCATCTGGTATGCGGTATGTATAGCCATACGGGTTGCAGAGTCCTCTCGGTTGGTGTAGTAAATTTTGTAAGCTATACACATTATTGTGTACTGCACCATAGGATTGGTAATCTCCTACACATTCAAACTTTAGTCATCATATTTTTTTCCTATGAGTTTTGTCACCTTCTCTTTTTATGGCTTTCTTTGATGAAATATTTCCTATTGTAATTAACCTAGTCACCACTTGAATGGTTTGTTTGGTAATTCTGTATTGTTTATCTAAATAGATAAACTCATCATGAATTCTTCTCAATATTATTTTTATCCACTCATGCTCCATGCAAAAGTCAAGAAAATTCTTCCATATGTCCAGCTTCCTTTCTATCTCTTGATATTGTGGTAAATAGTGCACTTGATCAGGCTGCAAGAGTGTTCTATGGAGTTCTTCAAATTTCGTATGATCAATTTCCATTAGCGGTGCATGGATGTATTTCTGCATGTCCTTAGTATAGATTACATATACTGGAACACTAGAAAAATCCCCATCCTGGTCTACCTCCATTTCCTTGTAGGAATACTTCTTATATTTTGGCCTTGGCTTCTGGATTATGTCTACCAATACAAGGGTTGACATTTTTCACAATAGATTGTTGCAAATATGTGCTTAAGCAGTGTTGTCATTGATGTCAACATATTCTTGTTGTCATTGATGTCAATTGTATCCTAATTTGCTGCCTGTATAGAAGACCGAATTGTTGAGGATATTGAGAAAATTAATGAAGATCAATGTATGCAGACTAGATGGCTATGAAGAGGTTTGTCTGAAGAAGCTCCAGTTAAGATTTGAGAGGTTTGCATTAAGATCTGAAGAAGTTATGACCATTTGAGTATAACTGGTTCCTGCAATATTCAGAAGAGACAGAGTGACAGAAAAGAGGTCCGGATTGTTCCAGATATGTCAAATGATGATCTGTGGATCTGAAGGCAGGTTTGGGAAGTTAGTGTGTATCATCCATTCAAGTGGTTCGTGGTTTGGAGGTCCACAAGCAATCTTTCTAATGTGACAGTCATGGTAGATAGTGTTCTTGAGGTTCTGGAGAAAGATGCAAGTGATTCGAATGATTTGGAGGAGTGCAGATGTTTTTGTTGAATTCAATGTGCTTGTGGAAGTCTTTGGATTGTGTGACTACTATGTTGGAGGTCTGCATTGAAGTTTGAGCTTATCAATGAATATTTTCTTCTTGGTGTTGTTGTTCTTCCTAGTCTTGGCTGACCGGATGATTCAAGCATTTTGTAGATGATCTAAGAGCAATTCTATGAAGCGTGGCATGTTGATCAAGGAAGATTTGAGTTCCAGTTATGTTTGGCCGACAGCTTAGGGATTCACATTAAGTTAGATGTTTGTAGTGCCGACCTTGATGTTCATTCCAAGGTTGATGAAGTGTATAAATATTTGTTGATGAGTTGTGGAAAATCATCCTTGTGTGAAAATAATATAATCTGAAGTAAGGATCAAAGGAAGAGTAGAGCAGAAGAGAAGAAGAAGAACAAGAGCCGTTTTGATGAAGAGTTAGAGAAGAAGTGTTTAGGGCAAAAGCATAAGTTTTGTGAGCATTCAATGAAACTAAACTAGGCATGAAGTAGATGCTATTTCTCAGTTAATTCTTTCTGTTCCAAAATAAATTCTATAGGTAGTGAGCCTCTCTTTTGAGTAGTGAGCTCTGGGCAGTGCACTCGAAGGCATGTGCCTTCTATTTTTCTAAAGTACTTTTAATAGGATACAAATCTTTGTGGGTTAACCCCCACCGTGGTTTTCCCTTAACCGGGTTTCCACATAAAAATCTTGGTGTTCTATGTTCATCTATTTCTGCTCATGTGTTGTTGATTCATACTTTAAATGTTTATATCATTAATCAGTTTTGTGTGATAAAGAAATAGTTGCAAGTGTTAAAGATTTGGGACAACTGATTCACCCCCCCTCTCAGTTGCCCAGTCTAAATCCAATAATTTGTATTAGAGCGAAGTTCCTCTGAAAGAAGCTTAACCACCCAAGGAGATCTAGGATGTCAACCTACAAAAAGGATAGTCCGAGATTTGATGGAATGAATTACTCTATTTGGAAGAGTCGCATGGAGTGCCATTTGCAATGCATGGGCGATGCTTATTTGGTGATAACTAAGGAAGAATATAATCCTCCGGAGAAAGGTCTGTCAACTCCAGATGAACTTAAGGATGCTGAAAATAACCTTCAAGCTAAAGAAGCCTTGTTGAGTGCCTTGACTAATTCAGAAATGACAAATGTTTTTGGACTAAAAATTGCTCATGAAATCTGGAAGAAGTTGGAGAATCTGTATGAAGGCGATGAATATGTCAAATGTGCCAAACTACAAAGTCTGAGAGGAAAATTTGAAAATCTAAGGATGAGTGAAGATGAAAACATCACAATCTACTTGCAAAAGATAAATGAACTTTGATGATGACTGATTGTCATTGATGTCAAAAAGGTGTTGTGTAGTTTGCCATTGATGTTTTGATTATAATGCAAGGTTGATTGACAAAGTGTGTTGCTTCTTGTTTTCATGTTGTTCACATGTTATCCTTCAGTGCATAGATCATTCTTTTGGGAAATCAGGACTATTGGTATGATGTTGTATTGGTTTGGTAAATAATGTTTGGTAAAACAAAGAATGTTTCACATGATGTCTTCATGGATTGGTGATCTTGTTGGTTGATATTATATTAGGATGTTAATGTTTCTCATTTTCATGATGAGTTCATATTGATTCTTGAGTGTTACTTCATGCTTCAGTAATGCAAGAGCAATGCATATTAGATATTTATGTTGGATGGTGTTTAGCTTGCAGAATTGCATCATGCATCATACTTGTGATGTGAAAGAAAATCTCAGTTGGTAATGTTCAAGTCTCCAAGAATCATTAACAAGAGGTGACCTCAATGCATATGGTAGAATTGGTTGATTGGACTATGTAGAGTCATTTTTTTAAATTTGTTGAGTCTAAGATGTATAATTTTTCATCTATCCTATCAGGGTTTGTGTTAAAAAGAAACTAAGGGGTCAAAAATTCTAAATTGTAGTTATTAAAGCTCATCATAATAAGTCTTTTGTTCCCCGTCATCTCCATGGTGCTCTTTTTGTTTTATTTTATTGTTGACCTACATTCGCAGGTCATATCACTAATATTTACCTGTTAAAGGGGTTTCACATCATTGTTATGACCGGTTCCCTCCCTTGTGAAACCGGAGTCATCGATATGTATTATAGATGAGCTGGCGCCAAAAGTAAATCAAGGGCTTTTTTTAAAAGTTGAATGGGCACGTAAGAGTGTTTCAACGGTTTTAATTTAAATTTTGAAACCTTTTTATTCTCTCCTACTTTGACAGGCAAGTGGATGTCATTGGTCTGGAAAGTTTTTGTTAAGTCCATTATTAGACTCTTGTTAAGGGAGCTTTGAAAGATTTTTGCCTGATTGAAAAATATCTTTTTTAGAATCTTTTTATGAAGATTCTTTTTCTAAATTTAATTATCAAATGGGTCTCCTCTCATATAGGATTGACATTTTTAAAAAGAAATTTTTAGGAGAGATTTTTGTGGCTTGAGTAGAATTGAAAATTAAAAAGGAAGAAGAGAGTTTCCTTTTGGAGATTGAGAAAATTTCATTGAAGATTTTTTTTATGGTCTTATTTTTTGAAGATGGTATTTGCAGAGAAGATGAAAAGTTTGGAGAAGATGATTTTTGAAATGAAGAATATTAATTTTTTTTTTTGTTACAGATCCCAAGGCATTGAAGAGATAAAGGATATTGTCTTATTTGCAGAGTCAATGCAATATAAAAGTTTTTATTGAGAACAAAATGAAAATTTGATATTATTGTTTGTGTAAAGTCTTGAAAAAGAATTTGCAGGTGTATTGAAAAGGGAAAGAGAAGAATGTGTAAGGTCTATTTTTATGCAAATAGAGATCATGTTTTAAAAGAGATTTTATTCTCTCTAAGGGAAGATTGAATAGAAGATTTTTTAATACAGGGAAGTTTGATTTTGAATATGAAGGGTCATTTGCAAACAAAAATGAAATATTGTAGATTTGGTTATGTGAAGTTTTGGAAAAGAATTTACAGGTGCTTCAACAAGATTGAGGAAGATGAAATAATATGATTTTTGTTTTAGATGCAAAGTCAAATTAACTTTCTTATAGGTGAAGGAAAATTTGAAGATGATGAAAAAGCAATCAAGTTTTGAAGATGGAAGATCAAAAGTTTTTTTCTTATATATATATAGGTGTTTTTGATTTGTGTGTGTATGGATCAAAGTGCATTGAAGACATCTTTGATAAGATATTACATCAGATGTTTGTATGAGAGTTTGTGTAAGGATCAAAAATGTTGTGATGAAGATCTCCTTGTGCAACAAACTTTTAGATTGAATCACAAAGACAATATGCAATTGACTGCATCAGGTGAATTGTTATGTAGAGATAATCAAGTGAATTGTTATGCAGAGATAATCAGGTGAATGAATTGTGAATTGATTGAATAGAGATAATGAGACTAGTATGCAGATTGGTTTGAGTGTGCGCAGAGATGACAAGTCATGAATGGTGCAAATTAGATTGAGAAGCAATCATGTCTTGCACATTATTTTGATGAGGACAATTGAATTGGTCAGTGAGACCTTCCTATGCCAGTGAGGCTTGTGGTCAGTGAGACCTCTGTATGTGCCAGTGAGGCATCTTGTAGCCAGTGAGGCTTGTATGGTCAATGAGACCTATTTGTATGTATTAGGGGTTGGTGCTCCTTGAAGTTGGTGCTTCTAAACATTGTAACCAGTGAGTTTTTTTTTTGCTTAAGCCAGTGAGGCAATTTTGAGAGGTTTTTCTACCCCAGGAGGGTTTTCCTCTCGTATAATCTTTTGCGTCTTGGTCTCATATCTTGCGTGTCTTCATGTGTTCATATATTTCATGCCTTGAACATTATAATTGTACATATGTATGTTAATGTCTTTCTCTCTCTTTATCTTGTAAGTCAAAAGGTGTAAAAATTGTAAAATTTATACAACACTGATTCACCCCCCCTCTCAGTGTTGTCCTGGACTCCAACAAACTTGTGTGTGGTATCAGGTGTGCTGGTGGAACTTTGGAAGAATTAGAGATTGTGGCAAAAGTGTTCAAATCTTTACCTAATTCATACAAACATAAGGTTGCTGCTATAGAGGAGATTAGGACTATCTCAGAAGTTACAAGAGATCACTTGGTTGGAAAAAATTTAGCTTTTGAATTAAGTGAATTTGGTGATTCTCTTCCTAAGTCTGAATCTGCATTTAAGGTTAGTGTATATGGAAAACAAAGATATGATCCGGGTAAAACCTCTTCAACAAGATCAAATAGATTTGTGAAGGCAAGGAAGGATCTTGAAGATGATGAAATTGAGACTACAGATCTTGAAGCTCTTATTTTGAAAAGAATGCCAAGCGGATCTAATAAGTATGAAGGAAAGTTGCCACTCAAATGTTTTGGTTGTAATAAGACTGGTCATTTTGCCTCAAGATGTCTGAAGAGATTTTCAAAACCAAACCCTAACAGATATAAAGGTCAGAAGAAATGTTACTATGTCCAAGAAACTGGAGAAGGAGTCACAGATGATGAATCTGATCATGGAGGTTCCACTAAAAATGATTGGGTGTTCATTACTATCAAAGAAGAAGATCTGGTGTCCACTGAATCTGCTAGTTGTGAAAATGTGGAAAGTGTCTTGGTTGCTCAGGTTGTTGAAAAGGATGAATGGGTGATTGATAGTGGATGTTCTCATCATATGACTGGTGATAAAAGTAAGTTTATAAACCTTGAAAAATATGAAGGTGGGCTTGTAAAATTTGGAGATAACTCAGCTGGTAGAATCCATGGTAGAGGATCCATCTCTTTTGATGGTAAGAATAACACCAATGATGTTCTATATGTGGAAGGGCTAAAGCATAATCTTCTTAGTGTTGGACAGTTGGTTGACAAGGGTCATGATCTCTGATTCAAGGATGGCAAATGCAGAATCCTGGAAAGCTCTGGAACTGGAATTGCATCTGGTACACAAACTAGAGGTAACATCTTTCAACTAAGTAGTTTTGGTAAAAGTTGTTTAATTGCTCAGATAGATCAAACCTGGTTGTGGCATAGGAGAATGTGTCATGTGAATTTTGATAATGTTGTTAAGATAAGTTCTACTCAGGCTGTTAGAGATCTTCCAAGACTTGTTAAACCTAATAGCTTGTGTAGAGAATGTGAATTGGGTAAATAGAACAAAACATCATTCAAAAGTAAAGAACAATTTTCAAGTGGGCGATTGAAACTTGTGCATACTGATCTATGTGGTCCTGCTAGAATTAGGAGTGTGCAAGGAGATAGATATTTTATGCTGCTAATTGATGATTACTCCCGGATGATGTGGGTAACTTTCTTAAAAGAAAAATTAGAAGCTCTTGACAAATTCAAGGTGTTCAAAGTTATGGTTGAAAATGAGGTTGGTGTGAAGATAAAGTGTCTGAGATCTAACAGAGGTGGAGAGTTTACCTCTGGTGAGTTTGATACATTCTATGAAAGGCATGTAATAAAAAGATAGTTATGTACTCCTGGGACTCCTCAACAAAATGGAGTTGTAGAAAGAAAGAACCGAAACATTCAAGAAGCTGCCAGGACCATGATGATGAAAACAAATGTTCCACAAGTTTATTGGAGAGAAGCTGTAAGTACTACTGCCTACACTCTTAACTGGGTGTAGATCAAAGGCAATTCTGGTAAGACTCCTTATGAACTCTGGTTTGGTCATCCTCCTATTGTAAGATATTTCAGAGTTTTTGGCAGTAAGTGCTATATCAAAAGAGATGAGGATCTAGGCAAGTTTGAAGCAAGAAGTGATGAAGGAATTTTTCTGGGTTACTCTACTCAAAGCAAAGCTTATCGGTGCTTTAACATGAGGTTGGAAAAGATTGTTGAAAGTGCTAATGCCAGAGTTAATGAGAGCAAAGAAGGAGATGCCAGGTCTTGTGGATATGATTCAGATGATCAAGATGAAAATCCAAGTCAAGGAAGGCAAGTTCAATCCTAGACTCAGATCCAGATTGATCTAAAAACTCCAAGAACTCAAGAGGATAGTACAGATGTTGAGGAACAAGCTCAAGAAATAGAAGTTCAAGCAATTCCCAAAACTCCCAGGTATGTAAGATTGAATCATCCTGAAGATCAGATCATGGGAGATAAGAGTAAAGGTATTCAAACTAGGAGAAAATTTTTTGAAGATCAAGAGGAGATTTGTTTGATTTCAAAGATTGAACCTAAATTAGTAAGTGAAGCCTGCAATGATGAAAACTGGGTAAAAGCAATGGAAGAAAAATTGATGCAAATTGAAAAGAACCACACTTGGGATCTTGTTCCTAGACCTGAGGACAAAAATGTGATTGGGACCAAATGGGTCTTCTGGAATAAACTAAATGAAGATGGTGAAGTTGTAAGAAACAAAGCAAGGTTGGTATGCAAAGGCTATTCTCAAGTGGAAGGAATTGATTTTGAAGAACTTTTGCTCTAGTGGCAAGAATAGAAACAGTTAGATTATTTCTTGCATTTGCTTCTTTCAAAGATTTTAAAGTTTATTAGATGGATGTCAAATCAACATTCCTGAATGGAGAGTTGGAGGAAGAAGTCTACATTGAACCAGAAGGTTTTCAGTTGTCTGATCAGAGAAATATGGTCTGCAGACTGAGAAAAGCTTTGTATGGACTCAAGAAAGCCCCAAGAGCCTGGTATGCAAGATTGGATAAATATTTGCTTAAGATAGGATTTAGCAAAGGTACTGCTGATAGTAATCTTTACTTCAAGATTAATCATGAGGACATCTTGATTGTTGAGGTCTTTGTTGATGATATCATTTTTGGTGGAAATGAATGTATGTGCAAAGCATTTGCTGATTAGATGAAAAGTGAATTTGAGATGTCAATGTTTGGTGAGATGAATTTCTTCCTAGGTCTACAAATTGTTTAGACAAATAAAGGTATCTTCATATCTCAGTCAAAGTATGTGAAAGAATTGTTGAAGAAGTTTGGAATGGAAGACTCAAAGCTAGTAGGTACACCTATGGTAACTAGATACAAGTTAAGTAAGGATGATGAATCCCCCAAGGCAAATCAGAAAAGGTATAGATCAATGATAGGAGGATTGCTCTATCTGACTCAGACCAGACTTGACATCATGAATGCAGTTGGACTTGTTGCTAGATTTCAAGTTGATCCAAAAGAATCCCATGTTGTGGTAGTCAAAAGAATTTTTAGATATCTCAAGGGGACAATTGATTATGGATTGTGGTATCCAAAGGACTTCACTCTTCATGCATATACAGATGCTAATTGGACAGGAGATGTGGATGATAGAAAAAGTACTAGTGGTGGTGCATTCTTCTTGGGAAGAAGATTGGTCTCTTGGATGAGCAAAAAGCAAGAGGCAATATCTCTATCTACTGCAGAGGTAGTGTATATAGCAGCAGCAAATAATTGTACTCAAGTTCTGTGGATGAAGCAAATGTTGAAAGGCAATCTTCTATGATAATTCAAGTGCAATAAGCATCTCAAAGAATCTGGTGTTGCATTCAAAGACAAAGCATATATCTATCAAGTTTCATTTCTTGAGAGAGAAGGTAAATGAGAATGAAGTCAAGTTGGAGTTTGTGTCTTCAAAAGATCAGATTGTGGATATCTTCACTAAGCCTCTTCCCAAGGATACTTTTGAGTATCTTAGAGAGAAGTTAGGGGTTATTACCCTTCCTAATCAGAACTAAGATGCACTAAGGTGCATCAGTCTAGTGGAATTCACAGTAATATCTTATGATCCGGATTGATGTTAAGGAGATACTACTCAGGGGGAGTTGTTAGTATGCATTTTTTGGAGATCAGTTTGAAACAAAAAGGGGGAGAAAAGACTACAAATATGTGTCCTTTGCCATTGATGTCAAAGGGGGAGAGAAGTTTATGTGAAAAACTAGTTGTTGATGAAAGGGGGAGCAATGAAGAAAGTATTTGCAGAAGTGAGAAGAGAAAGAGGGAGAAATTATTGTCTTGATGGTTGAATTCAATTTTTCACATCATATGTTGCCATTAATGACAAAGGGGGAGATTGTTGCAAATATGTGCTTAAGTAGTGTTGCCATTGATGTCAACATATTCCTATTGTCACTGGTGTCAACTGTATCCTAATTTGTTGCCTGTATAGAAGACTGGATTGTTGAGGATATTGAGAAAATTAATGAAGATTAATGTATGTAGACCAGATGGCTATGAAGAGGTTTGTTTGAAGAAGCTCCAGTTAAGATTTGACAGGTTCGCATTAAGATCTGAAGAAGTTATGACCATTCAGGTAGAACCGGTTCCTACAATATTCAGAAGAGATAGAGTGACAGAAAAGAGGTCTAGATTGTTCCGGATATGTCAAATTATGATCTGTGAATATGAAGGTAGGTTTGGGAAGTCAATGTGTATCATCCATTCAAGTGGTTCATGGTTTGGAGGTCTACAAGCAATCTTTCTAATGTGATAGTCATGGCAGATAGTGTTCTTGAGGTTTTAGAGGAAGATGCAAGTGATTAGTATGATTTGGAGGAGTCCGGATGTTTTTATTGAATTCAATGTGCTTGTGGAAGTCTCTGGATCGTGTGACTGCCATGTTGGAGGTCCGCATTGAAGTTTGAGCTTGTCAATGAAGATTTTCTTCTTGGTGTTGCTGTTCTTCCTAGTCTTGGCTGACCAGATGATTCAAGCATGTTACAGATGATCTAAGAGAAATTCTATGAAGCATGGCATGTTGATCAAGGAAGATTTGAGTCCCAATTATGTTTGGCTGACAACTTAGGGATTCACATTAAGTCAGATGTTTGTAGTGCCAACCTTGATGTTAAAGTTGATGAAGTGTATAAATATTTGTTGATGAGTTGTGGAAAATCATCCTTGTGTGAAAACAATATAATCTAAAGAAAGGATCAAAGGCAGAGTAGAGTAGAAGAGAAGAAGAACAACAAGAGCCATTTTGAAGAAGATTTAGAGAAGAAGTGTTTGGGGCAAAAGCATAAGTTTTGTGAGCATTCAATGAAACTGAACTAGGCATGAAGTAGATGCTATTTCTCAGTTAATTCTTTTTGTTCCAAAATAAATTCTATAGGCAGTGAGCCTCTCTTTTGAGTAGTGAGCTCTGGGCAGTGCACCTGAAGGCATGTGCCTTCTATTTTTCTAAAGTACTTTCAACAGGGTACAAATCTTTGTTGGTTAACCCCCACCGTGGTTTTCCCTTAACCAGGTTTCCATGTAAAAATCTTGGTGTTCTGTGTTCATCTATTTCTGCTCATGTGTTGTTGATTCATGCTTTAAATGTTTATATCATTAATTAGTTTTGTGTGATAAAGAAATAGTTGCAAGTGTTAAAGATTTGGGACAACTGATTCACCCCCCCTCTCAGTTGTCCAGTCTAAATCCAACATAGATATCTTAGAGTTTACTTTACATTCTTTGCAGAATGTGATTATCTTGTGGTGAATGTAGAATGCAAAAGTAGTGAAGTGTTGCGAAAAACCCAGTCATATATAGTTGGTGATGATGCTAGTGTATTTAATGCATATGGCCATTTAGGCTTTCTTAGGTTTTTATAGCCATTATTTTCCATGGCTTTTTTTTTATAATGACATTTATTTTGTCTTATGTTACAGTATTTTTACATATGTTACAAATTATGAATTTGGTGGCTTTTTGATTACTCTACTAGTTTATGGTAGTGTTTTAATTGAGTTCCATTTACATAGCCTGTTAGGGTTTTTCCATCCATCGACTTAAGTCTTACCGCTCCTGACTTACCAATTTCATGTATGTAATAGTGTCCTAGCCATATCACTTTGAGCTTCTTAAATTTTTATTTTTCTATCATACAACAACACTAATTCTCCTTCTTTGATGTTTTCAACCATAGATTTTTGTTGCAGCATGCTTTTTACCTCTTCCTTTCTAGGTTTTGATTATACACCGCAATGAGCATATTATCATCCAATCTTTCTAGGTCATAAATTCTCTGGGCTAGTTACTCTTCCTCATTCAACCACAGAGTTAATGCGGTGCGCAAGTTGGGGGTTATGAAATTCATAGGTACAGTTGAATCCATTCCATAGACAAGTTTGAATGGTGTGAATTTGGTAGATCTCTTGTATGAGGTACGATATGCCCAAAGTACCGCAGGTATCTTTATATCCTAGTCTTCCCTATTCCCATTACACATCTTAGTCAAGGCTATACCAATTATTTTATTTAAGGCTTCACTAACTCCATTTGCCTACGGATGATAAGGTGAACTTCTGTTATGCGTAATCATAAAACTTTGTAATAGCTCTATAATGATTTTGTTCACAAAGTGTTTTCCTTGGTTACCCATAATGCTTAATGGACATCCAAATCTTGTTACGATATTCTCATATATAATGAACCTTGTGGTAGTTTTTTCTTTACAATCTCTAGTAGGTTCTGTCTTTTCCCATTTAGTGAGGTATTCACCCTTATTATGATAAATATTGCCTTGGGATGCTTTGTGGGGCAATCTATTAGACCTATGAAGTCTATTGCCCATTTCTTGAATAGTATCTGGGCCAATATGGGTTTTAGAGGCATCTCATCTCTTGCGGTAGCTTTCCCTGTCCATCAACATATATCATAGTTTTTCACATATTGTTTATCATCTTTGTGCAGTGTGGGCCACTATAACCCTACAAATTTGACTCTTTTTCTTATTGTCTCACCACAATTATGTCCTCTAGAGATTCCCTTAGAATTGATTCTCTTTCATGTTCATATACAACCCTTCGCATAATGCCATCTTTCCCTATAATGTGCAATTCTCCCTCTATTGATGTGTAGGGTAGAGCCTTCTGCATTAAGGTTTGTTTGTCTTGAAGTGATACATTTCATGGAAATTTGCCTATGGAAAGTAAGATGGTTATACAATGTAATTCCTTAGGTACCACATTTTTCCTAAATAGGTTTGCACCAAGAAGATCTTCCTAGCTGTCAGGACATTCTTCCCTGTCTCTATCCTAGACAAATAGTTTGGCCCTTGAATATTTTCCCTAGGCTTTACCATTATCTTAAAATAAAAACTCTTGAAATAGGAGTAACCAACAACATATTCTTCCTTGAGTGATAGGTTTATTCATTAGATACTTCAGGGGTTCATGATTGATAAAGAATGTGAATGGTCTTGACAGTAAGTAATGTCTAAATTTCTACAGGGCATACACCATTGCTAAGGCTTCCCTTTCAGTAGTTATATAGTTTCTTTATGCCTTAGGTAATTTCCTATTGGAAAAGGTTATAGGGTGGTCCTTGTTTCCTTCTCATTGTACCAGTATTTCCCTATATCAATTTCAAATTCATACACATGGACATGAAAAGGTGTTGTCCAATCCATGAAGATTAGGATTGGTGCCTCTGCATTTTTTTTTTTGAAGTACAAAAGAAGTCTGACATTGTTCTGACCATTCAATTGTCCTTCTAGATTTTTTATTTAGAAGCTCTTCCAATGGAGCTGCAATTGCCACATATCCTCTTATAAATTTGTGGTGGTATCCTATATAACCAAGGAAGGTCTTTACTTTGATTGTTGTTCTGGGTGATGGTAGGGTCATTATCAGTGTTACCTTCATTGGATCCACCATTAGCCCTTCTTTACATATGATATGACCTAATAAGGTACGAAATGGTACCATAAACATACATTTCTTTAAATTTAAGGAGATCTGTAAACTCTTGCATCTATTTAAAATCATTCTTAGTGTTTGCACATGATCCTTGATTAATCCATAAACCATCCAATCATCCAAGTATACTTCTAAGAAGTCATGAATGAAGTCTTTAGAGGCATTTACCATTATCCTATTGAATATTGCTGATGCATTTTTAAGACCAAATGGAATTACTGTGTATATAAATGACCCAAAAATAGATGTAAAAGTGGTCTTAGATTGGTTTTCTTCCCTTATTTTGACTTGATGGTATCTCGAAAACCCATATGTGAATGATTATATTTCTCTTCCTGCCACTGATTCCAAGATTTCTTATGTGAAAGGGATATGAAAGGGATCATGTCTACAAGATTTATTGAGTTCCTGGAAGTCCACACATGTTATTACTTCACTTATTTTCTTATTTTGGACTACCATAAGACTTATCTAGTCAGAATCTTCTACCAGTTTAATTATACCTGTGACTAGCATCTTGTCTAGCTTTACCTTGACCTTTTTCTTCATATTAGGATTAAGTCTGTATGGTTGCTTTTGTTGCAATTTTACTCCTTCCTTTAGTTGGATTTTCATCATGCCTACTTCTTCTTTTATCCCTTTAAGGTTAGTAAATGTTTGGGGAAATAGATCTTCAAATTTTGATAAGATTTCTGCTACTTGTGTGACAACTTTTTCATCCCAATAATCTCCTATCTTAACCAGTTTTGAATCCCCTTCTTTTGTAATGTTTTCTTCTCTTAGCTTTACTAGTTTATTTTAATATTTTTCTTTTTGTTCTATTGCTAATTCTATTTCTCTTTCTCCCTGATGGACTTCTATCTCCAACTTGGGTTGGACGTTATCATCTTCCTATTGCATTTTATAACATCTCTTTTAGTGTACTTGTTTTCCCTATCCATCCACTCTATTAATTTCCATATCCCTTATGTCTTTGGTGGTGGAAGAGTTTGTTGATGCACTTCTATTTCATATTCTTCAGTGAGTTTTAATATTATTTCTTTCATTTTACAAAGTGTGTTATGAATATGTTCATCTGAACCATGGAAAGAAAATGTATGTGTAAAGTTCGTTTGTATCTCATTCCAATTCTTTGTTTCAACTCTCCTTTCTTGATAATTTGGTTTTATAATGATTTAAACTTTCCCTACTTTGTAACTTTCCCTCTCTCCTCATATTTTGAATTAGAATAGGGTATGAATTCAGTTAGCCCGGGGGGGCTTGTCCCCCCTATGTCAACGGGGGCATGGGTGGAAGATGGTATTGTATCGAGAAGATACTTAGAACCTATAAAGGTAGCCTTTGATTATGTTCTAAAGGTGTGGAAAAATGCCCTCCTAGGATCAAATTAGGGAGATTGAATGCTTAATAATGTTGTTACAAAGCTGCAGGAGATAGATGAAGAAACGACCACAAACTTTCTAGACTCTATGGTGGAAAGGATAGTTTCATCAATGGAACACACCTTGGTGGGAAAATGTTTTTCTCCTTTCAACCCAATATTGATATGGTCAAAAGATCAAGGGCTTAGGTCGATGGCACCTAAAAGGGAGTGTGTCAGTTAGCGCAATGGTAGGAGGACTTTTTCTTTTCAAATTCACCTCTAAAGAGGATCTTCTTTCTATCTTTGTAAGTGGCCCTTGGATCTAGGGGAAACACAATCTATCTCTTTGTAGATGGAAACATGGCCTTGAAACTACAACTAATCTAAAATAAAGCAGCCCCAGTGTGGGTTAGGCTCCCAGGTCTTCCCTTGGAGTTCTAGGATGAAGAAGTTTTCACCTGGATAGCAAACTCATTCAACCACTTAATTGCTCTAGATAACACCACCAAGTCCAAGTCCAAGTCCAGGTTAGTGTCCGCTTTCTTCTGTGTTAGCATAGATATTCATAAAAGACTCCTGAATTCCATTACTTTAAACTCTAAGTATGGAAGTTGGACTCAACCAATAATATATGAAAATGCTACAACCTTTTGTCAAAAATGCCTTAAAAAGGGAAATTTAATATCTAAATGCAAAGCCTTCAAGAAACAAAATCCTAAGTCCAAGGAAGTTGTGGACTAAGAAGTGGTGGAATAATAAATGGATGCTATTGAGGGTATCCTTTCAAAGATGACATTCTTAACATACTAAGGTCTCCCCACAAAGACACCAGTGTCCATGAGGAGACTATATGTAATGGGAGTCAAGAGAGATTACCTATGGAAGAAAATGTTATCTAGGAGAACAATAAAAACACTAGAACAGAGCTTGTGCAGTAGTAGATGAGCCAAGAGAAACCACAAGAGCAGGCAAACCCCCTATTGATTGAGGATAAAGAGGAGGGGAAAATTCAAGAACCCCCAAATGGTCCAAAAGAGAAGCCCCTGAATCTTTGGATGAGACTTCTACAGAGGGGAGCCAAACCATTGTTGTTAAGGTACCTAGAGAGGGAAAAAGGACTACTGAAGAAGAACGAGCCATTAACCTCCATAAAAAAAATTTCTCCAACACCAAGAACTAGACCTAGTACAATGTAGAGATCCCCTTACCAAGAGGGATGGATATAACCCCCAAGAGAAAAGGGAAGGGACAGTTGAAGAAGTCTACAGATGTAGGAACTGATACTAAATTAAGAAAGCCTACTTACTAGGAAACTAGATAGAGAGAAGTTGCTAAAGAAATAGCACCAGGTAGGCAATGTACCCTGGAGTTGGCCTCCGGGAAGAAAAAATGAAGAGATTATCCTGGAACATATAAGGACTGAATAGTTCTCAAAAGTAGTTTTGGGTTAAAAACTGCATCTATAAGAATAAGATAGATATACTACTACTCCAAGAAGTTAAAACATCTAAAGACAATTTTAAATTGATAGCTAAAAACCTGTAGCACAATGCTGAGTTTTGTGTTAGCCAAGACATAGGAGCCTTAGGTGGACTTGTCACAATGTGGAATAAGAATAAACCTAAAGGTATTTATAGGTTGCATAGTAGGAGCTATCTGGAAGTGAAGTTTACATCCCAAAATAAGGATTGGACCCTTATCAATGTTTATGCCCCTAACACTAAAGTGGCTAGAAAGGAAGTCTAGGAGGAGCTATCTTCACATATTTTAGAAAATAAGGAAGAATTATGGATGGTGGAAAGGGATTTCAATACCCCTCTGTTCTCCTCAGAGAAGCTAGGAGGCATAATGGACTTCTCAGACAACATGGGGGATCTTGTTGAATTCCTAAATAACATGGATCTTATGGACATTGAGTTGAATGATCAATTGTTCACATGTACCAATAGAAGAAGGGGAGATCAGTTAATTTTAGGTCAAATTGGACTAGTTCTTAATCTCTTCTAACTGGGACATTCTTAGCCAGTCCAAACTGGTTTCCCTCCCTAGAACAATCTTAGATCATAACCCCATTATGTTCAGTTGGCAAGAAGGAAATCGAAAGGGCCCTTTCCCTTTAGGTATGAAATAATGTGGGCCTCCCACACAGATTTTAGAAAATGCATGTAGTAATGGTGGAATATCTCCATCCAAGGGTCAACTATGTGTTGACTTGTCCACAAACTTATCCATGTTAAGAATATAGTCAAGGGATGGAACAAATTATACTTTAGAAATGTTCTTGAACAGAAAAAGGTGGTCTCTACAAAATTATCTGATATTCAACATAAAATGGCCAAGGGAGATCTAACAGAAAACACTATCTCCTTGGAAAACTCCTTAGTCTAGAAATGGAAGGATGTCGTGAAAAAGGAAGAGATATATTGGAAATAGAAATCCTGGATACAATGGTTGAAAGGAGATAAGAATATGACCTTCTTACATCAGTTTGTCATGAGGTACAGGAAGAGACATACCATTCTCAAGCTCATAACTAAGGAAAGCTTAGAGGTTAATTCTGATGAGTAGATTAGTCAGCTGGCGGCTAGTTATTTGCAATCTTTTCTATCGGCTCAGCCAAAAATAACTAATGATGTAGTGGTTGGGAAGCTGTTGGACAACATTCCCACTATGTTGATTAATGAGGATAATTTGAGTCTCTTAACCCCCATAATGGAAGAGGAATTCCAAGCTATTGTGTTCTCTATGGGTGCCTTTAAGGCTCCTAGTGCTGATGGGTTCCCCCCAGCCTTCTTTCAAGAATTCTAGGATATTGTTGGTCTTGATGTCATTGTTGTGATTAGAGATTTTTTAGGACTGGTAAGCTACTTAAATAGATTAACAACACTTTCAATAATTTGGTCCCAAAAAGCATGTTCCTGTGAACATGGGAGACTTCCACCCAATAATCTTATGTAATACTATCTATAAAATAATCTCTAAGATTATGGTGTATTAGCTGCAAACTTTTCTGGATGGCATGATTTTTGGCTATTAGAAAGGATTTGTTCTTGGAAGGTAGATCCTGGTGTTGCAAGTATGAGGATAACCAGTGTTGTCATTGCTATCAACATACTCATATTGCATTAATGAGAAGGATTGGATGAGTTGCGTGCTAAGGATATTGAGAAAATTAGCCTCAATCAGGAACAATAAAGAATAGTGATGACATTAAGGTAAAAGTCCAAGATAAGATGAAGATCAGAGGATGCGGTTTAAAGGGTTTGCAGATATGAGTCTTAAGATGTTCCAGTTAAGATTTTAGAGGTCCGCATAAAGATCTGAAGAAGTTATGGTTGCTTGTGTAGAACTAGTTCCAGCAGGTGTTCAGTGGAGACAGAGTGTCACAGATATGTCCGATGAGATCCGGAATTACATTATCTCAATCTGCAGATTGGAAGGAGTGTTGAAGAAGTTTGTTTGAAGTGACAACCAGATTTGTTCATGTTTTGGAGGTCTGGAAGTATCTTTTTCATTATGACAGTGATGACAGACTGTGTTCTTGAAGTTCCAGATGAAGAATAGATGAGATTCTAGTAAGTAGAGGAAGTGCGGATGTACCTGGTCATTCAGGCAAGCCTGTGAAGGTTCTTGGATCATGTTGATGTTGTGTTGTCGGTCCGCATCAGTGTTAGAGCCCAGAATTGGAGATATACTTCCGGATGAAGATGTTCTTATTCAGATTGGCTGACCGGATGAGTTATTCATCTTGCAAATGTTCTTGTGGATGATTGCCGACTTAGATGATTGTTCCTAAGTCGATGCCTTGTATAAATAAAAGTTTGTGAATTCATTTCAAAGTGTGTCTTGGAGTGGATGAGTGTGGGATAGCAAAAGAGTGAAAGGCAGAGCAGGAGTGTCTTGGGCTTAAATGGAACTGATCCAGACATGGTAAAGATGTCAATCTCCAGTTCAAGTTTGTAATACTTGTTATCTTGTAGATAGTGTGTCTCTTGTAGGCAGTGTGCCTCCTTGTGAGCAGTGTGCTCAGGCAGTGAGCCCTAATTGGCATGTGCCATCTATTTTTTCTTATTCTTCTAACAGAGAATAATCCTTGGGTTAATCACCCCATGGTTTTTCCCTTGACCGGGTTTTCCACGTCAAAATCTTGGTGTTCAATGTGTTGATGTTTATCTGCTCCGATGTTTTATGCTTTATACTTTCATGAATGGATAATTGATATGCTATTAAATAACAAAGAAGAATCAAGTGTTTGAAGTAGAAGCAAGTTTTTATACAACTAATTCACCCCCCCTCTCAGTTGTGTGCCCTAGATCTAACAATCGATATTAGAGCCAAGTTCCTCTAAAAGGAGCTTAACCGCTTGAGGAGATCCAGGATGTCATCATACAAGAAGGATAGTCCGAAGTTTGATGGAACCAACTTCTCTCTTTGGAAAGGACGCATGAGATGTCACTTGGAGTGTATGGGAAAAGCATACTTGTCCATGGTCACAAGAGCATATGTACCTCCACAGGGTGGTCTGACAACTCTAAATGAAATCACATATGCTAAAAACAATCTGCGGACAAAAGAAGCTCTTCTAAGCGCATTAATTGACTCAGAGCTCTCAAATGTTATTGACCTACCAATTGCCTATGAGATCTGGACTAAACTGGAACTTCTGCATGAAGGAGATGAGTATGTTAAGAGTGCAAGGTTGCAGAGTCTCAAAGGAAAATTTGAAAGATTGAAGATGAGATATGATGAAAATATTTCTACCTTTATGCCTAGAGTAAATGAACTGGTATGTGGAATTAGGAATGCTGGTGGAGTCTTGGATGAAAATGAGATTGTTGGCAAAATTCTCAGATCCCTTCCTACTGCCTACAAAATCAAGGTTGCTGCCATTGATGAATTCAGAGCCCATACAACTATCACAAGAGAACAATTGGCTGGCAAACTGGCTGCATTTGAAATGACTGAGTTTGGAGATGATCCCCCCAAGACTGAATCTGCATTCAAAGCCAGTACCTATGTGAAAGGCAAACAAAGATTTGATCTGGGAGAAAACTCTTCAAGGAAGCTGTCATGGTATGATCAAGCAAGGAAAGACATGGAAGGGGAAGAAGTAGAAACAACTCAACTTGAAGCCCTCATTGCAAGAAGACTACCAAGAGGATCCAGTAAGTATGAAGGAAAGTTACCTTTTAAATGCTTCAACTGCAATAAGATTGGTCACTTTGCCTCAAGATGTCCGGAAAGATCTACAAGGTCAAATTCTAACAGATAAAGGTTCCAAAAGAATTGTTATTATGTTCATGAAGAAGCTGATAATGAAGGAGTAACAGATGATGAATCAGAAATAGGAGACAAATCCAGAAATGAATGGCTATTTATTGCCATCAAGGAAGAAGATCCAATATCTATCAATCATAAGGTTGTAGAAAGAGCTTTGGCTGCCCAAGTTGAAGAAAAGGATGAGTGGGTTATTGATAGTGGATGCTCTCACCATATGACAGGTGACAAGAACAAGTTCTTAGATATGGAAAGGTATGAAGGAGGAATGGTAAAGTTTGGTGACAATTCTGCTGGTAGAATCAGAGGTAGGGGAACTATCTCTTTTCATGGAAAGAACAAAACCGGTAATGTACTATATGTTGAAGGATTGAAGCACAATCTTCTCAGTGTTGGTCAGTTAGTGGACAAGGGCTATGATCTCCGATTCAAGAATGGAAGATGTAGGATCTTTGAAAGCTCTGAAACTGAGATTGCATCTGGTACTCAAACAAAAGGTAATATCTAGTTGGTACTAACAAAAGTTGTCTATTTGTTCAAGTTGATCAGAGTTGGTTGTGGCATAGAAGGATGTGTCATGTAAACTTTGATAACATCATCAAGATAAGCAATACTCAGGCTGTAAGAGATCTTCCAAAGTTGGTAAAACCTACAAATAGTTTGTGCAAATAATGTCAGCTAGGTAAACAGAGCAGAATCTCATTCAAAAGCAAGGATCAATCCTCTACAAGATTATTGGAATTAGTTCATACTGATCTATGTGGTCTGACAAGAATCAAGAGTATGCAAGGTGATAGATATTTCATGTTACTGATTGATGACCATTCCTGGATGATGTGGGTTACCTTTTTGAAAGAGAAATCAGAAGCTTTTGAGAAGTTTAAAATCTTCAAGGCTATGGTAGAGAATCAAACCAGATTAAAATTGAAATGTTTGAGGTCTGATAGAGGTGGTGAATTCATAGACTTTTGTGAGAAGCATGGTATAAAGAGACAGTTGTCTGCTCCTAGGACTCCATAGCAGAATGGAGTAGTTGAGAGAAAGAACCGGACCATCCAGGAAGCATCCAGGACAATGATGATGGAAGCAAATGTTCCTCAGATGTTTTGGAGAGAAGCTGTCAGCACTGCAGTCTACACTCTCAATTGAGTTCAATTCAGAAGCAATACCAGTAAGAGTCCCTATGAACTTTGGTTTGGCATCACTCCTACTGTGAGATATTTCAGAGTATTTGGTAGCAAATGTTACATTAAAAGAGATGAAGATCTAGGAAAGTTTGATGCTAGAAGTGATGAAGGAATTTTCTTGGGTTACTCCACTCAAAGCAAAGCATACTGATGTTACAATAAGAGACTGAGAAAGATGACAGAAAGTACAAATGTGAAGGTTGATGAAGGTATTGAAAAGCCCTCAAGATTTTTTGAGTATGATGAAGATGATCAGAATGGTGTTCTGATTCAAGGAACTCAATCCTCTCCTGAAGGTCAGATTCAGACTGATCCGGTAAATTAGGAAGAAGAGATAGGTCTGGATGAGCCTGATCAAGAAGCAGAAGTGCAAGAAACTCCCAAAGTTCTAAGGTATGTAAGACTGAACCACTCTGAAGATCAGATCATAGGTGACAAAAGCAAAGGTGTGCAAACTAGAAGGAATGTTGCTCAAAATCTAGATGAATGTTGTCTAATCTCAAAGATTGAACCTAAGATAATAAATGAAGCCTGCAACGATTAAAATTGGACCAAAGCAATGGAGGAAGAGTTGATGCAAATTAAGAAAAATCACACTTGGGATCTTGTTTCTAGACCTAGTAACAAGAATGTGATTGGAACCAAATGGGTCTTCCGAAACAAACTAAATGAAGTTGGTGAAGTAATCAGAAATAAAGCCAAACTAGTCTGCAAAGGCTACTCTCAAATAGAAGGGATTGATTTTGAAGAAACCTTTGCTCCGGTGGCAAGAATTGAAGTAGTCAGACTATTTCTTGCATTTGCTTCCTTTAAAGATTTCAAAGTGTATTAGATGGATGTCAAATCTGCTTTCCTAAATGGTGACCTAGAAGAAGAGGTGTACATTGAACAACCAGAAGGATTTCAGTTATCTGAGCATGGTGATATGGTCTGCAAATTAAAGAAGGCACTGTATGGTCTAAAGCAAGCCCCAAGAGCATGGTATGAGAGGCTGGACAAACATCTTTTGAAGATTGGTTTCAACAAAGGTACTACTGATAGTAATCTATATTTCCAAATAGATAATGAAAACATCTTGATTGTTGAAGTATTTGTTGATGATATCATCTTTGGAGGAAGAGACAATATGTGTAAAACCTTTGCAAATCAAATGAAAAGTGAGTTTGAAATGTCAATGCTTAATGAAATGAATTTCTTCTTGGGTCTGCAAATCACTCAAACAAAGAAAAGGATCTTCATTTCTCAGACCAAATATGTGAAAGAATTGTTGAGGAAATTTGGAATGGAAGATTCAAAGCCAATGAATACTCCCATGGCAACCGGATGTAAGTTGATCAAAGATGATGACTCTCCCAAGGTGGATCAAACAAAATATAGGTCAATGATTGGAGGACTGTTGTATCTCACTCAAACTAGACCAGATATTATGCAGGCTCTTAGTCTTGTTGCTAGATTCCAAGCTGATCCTAGAGAATCTCATGTTATGGCAATTAAGAGGATTTTTAGATATCTAAAGGGGACAGTTGAGTATGGTCTATGGTACCCTAGAGATCATGATTTCTCTCTTCATGCATATACAGATGCAGATTGGGCAGGAGATGTGGATGACCGGAAGAGTACCAGTGGTGGAGCATTCTTTTTGGGAAAAAGATTGGTTTCTTGGCTAAGCAAGAAACAAGAGGCAATATCTCTGTCGACAACTGAAGTAGAATACATTGCAGCAGCAGGTAGTTGCACTCAAATCTTATGGATGAAGCAGATGCTAAGAGACATTAAAGTAGAATATGAGGAGCCTATCACAATTTTCTGTGATAATTCAAGTGCAATAAATATTTCTAAGAATCCGGTGTTGCATTCTAAGACCAAGCACATATCTATCAAGTTTCACTTTCTGAGAGAACAAGTGAACAAGGATGAAGTCAGATTGGAGTATGTACCCTCCAAGGATCAGATTGCAAATATTTTTACTAAACCTCTTCCCAAGGACTCTTTTGAGTATCTCAGGGAGAAGTTAGGGGTCATTGCCCCTCCGGTGATGAACTAGGATGCACTGATGTGCATCAGTCTAGTGGATATCATAGTCATATCTTGTGATCCGGATTGGTGATGGGGAGCTGCTACTAAAGGGGAGCAGCTAGTTTGATTCTGATGCGTTAAAGTTGCAAGTATGAGCCCTTTGCCATTGATGTTAAAGGGGGAGAGAAGACATGTGAAAAACACGTGGTTGATGATCAAAGGGGGAGCAATAAAGGAAGAGAAGACATGTGAAGAGTTGTTACTGATAGGGGGAGCTGTGACAGAAAGGATAAGTTCTTGCCTTGATGGTTTTTCACATTATATGTTTCCATCAATGATAAAGGGGGAGATTGTTGCAAGTATGAGGATAACCAATGTTGTCATTGCTGTCAACACACTCATATTGCATTAATGAGAAGGATTGGATGAGCTGTGTGCTAAGGATATTGAGAAAATTAGCCTCAATCAAGAACAGTAAAGAACAGTGATGACATTAAGGTAAAAGTCCAAGATAAGATGAAGATTAGAGGATGCAGTTTAAAGGGTTTGTAGATATGAGTCTTAAGATGTTTCAATTAAGATTTCAAAGGTCCGCATAAAGATCTAAAGAAGTTATGGCTGCTTGTGTAGAACCAATTCTGGCAGGTGTTCAGTGGAGACATAGTGTCACAGATCGGCTCGGTGAGATCCGGAATTACATTGACTCACTCTACGGATTGGAAGGAGTGTTGAAGAAGTTTGTTTGAAGTGACAACCAGATTTGTTCATGTTTTGGAGGTCCAGAAGTATCTTTTTTATTATGACAGTGATGACAGATTGTGTTCTTGAAGTTCCGGATGAAGAACAGATGAGATTCTAGTAAGTAGAGGAAGTGCGGATGTACCTGGTCATTCAAGAAAGCCTGTGAAGGTTCTTGGATCATGTTGAGGTTGTGTTGTTGGTCCGCATTAGTGTTAGAGCCCAGAATTGGAGATATACTTCCAGATGAAGATGTTCTTGTTCAGACTGGCCGACCGGATGAGTTATTCATCTTGCGAATGTTCTTGTGGATGATTACTGACTTAGATGATTGTTCCTAAGTCGATGCCTTGTATAAATAAAGGTTTGTGAATTCATTTCGAAGTGTGTCTTGGAGCGGATGAGTGTGGGATAGCGAAAGAGTGAAAGGCAAAGTAGGAGTGTCTCGGGCTTAAATGGAACTGATCCAGACATGGTAAAGATGTCAATCTCCAGTTCAAGTTTGTAATACTTGTTATCTTATAGACAGTGTGTCTCTTGTAGGTAGTGTGCCTCCTTGTGAGCAGTGTGCTCGGGCATTGAGCCCTAATTGGCAGGTGCCATCTATTTTTTCTTATTCTTCTAACAGAGAATAATCCTTGGGTTAATCACCCCATGGTTTTTCCCTTGACTGCGTTTTCCACGTCAAAATCTTGGTGTTCAATGTGTTGATGTTTATCTGCTCCGGTGTTTTATGCTTTATACTTTCATGAATGGATAATTGATATGCTATTAAATAACAAAGAAGAATCAAGTGTTTGAAGTAGAAGCAAGTTTTTATACAACTGATTCACCCCCCCTCTCAGTTGTGTGCCCTAGATCTAACACTTGGATGCAACAATCTATACTCATGAAGTCATACACTCAATGGATAAAAATAAAATGTCGTGGATTATTTTTAAGATAGACATTTCTAAAGCTTACGACAGGGTACAATGGGACTTCTTATTCAAAATCCTTGAAAAGATGGTTTTCTAGGCAAGCTTCATGAATCTAGTTAAGGAATGCGTTACGACTGATAAATATTCAATGTTGGTTAATGGTATACCTAGGGGCTTTTTAAAGTCTGGGAGAGGGATCAGACAGGGTGACCCTCTATTTCCCTACCTCTTTATCATTATGGCTAAGGTTATGGGAAGAGGTATGATGAACCTCTTGAGATCTAGAAAGTTGAAGGGCATTAAAGTTGCCTCTACAGCTGACCCCTTAAATATTCAACAATTTGTTGATGATACAATCCTTTTAGGGATAGCTTTGGTGGTGGAAGCACGGAAATGGAAACAAATCCTCAATAATTATGCTATGGAGTCCGAACCATACATCAACTATGACAAAAGCCAAATATATTTCTTCAGCACAGATGTTGAGCTCCAGTAGATATTAAAGGTATATTGGGTTGCTCTTGTGCTACACTTCCAAGTGTTTACCTTGGCCTCCCATTGAAAGTCAAGGAAGTAACCCCTTCCTTTTTGAACTCTGTCCTTGAAAGGATTCAACATAAGCTTGCAGGATGGAAGGCAAAATTATCAGTTGGGCAGGGAAATTTCAACTTCTTAAATCCACTCTATAGGGGATCCCTATAAATTTCTTGACTTTGTTCAAAATACCAAAGTATATTGCTAAAAAATTTGAGAGGATTTAGAGAATTTTTTTATGGGAGACAGTTGAGGAGAAAAAAGATTGGCTCTTGTTAGCTAGGACAAGGTTTGCATACCTAAGGAACACAGGGTCTTGGCATAAAAAATGTTCACTTGATGAACACAGATTTATTTGCTAAACTAAGATGGGGCTTTATTAAATATGGGAAGGATTGGGCTTCCATCATGAAAGCCAAATACTTGCACAACTTAGGGAATAATAGATTTATTGATCAAGAAGGATGGCCTAAAGGTTTGGTCATATGGAATAATGTTCTAAAGACTAGGAACCTCATTTTCAAAGGCATTAAATGGAAATTGTTCAATGACAGACGGATAAGGTTTTGGAAGGACATCTGGTTACAGGAGTAGCCTCTTATCAATCAATAGACCTTCAACACTTTGGTTGAACCTACTAGCAACCTCTTTAGGGAGGAGGTGATTAATTATATGACTCAACTTGGGGGGTAAGCAGTGGAAGATAATCTCTGAGTGTTGCATGAATCAAGAACACTTGATGTTAGCTGCCAAGAACCTTTAGCAAGAACTCCTTAGGTACAAAATTCCTATATTTCCCAAGCAGGATGAGATGGTCTAGTCTCAATATAGTAGAGGAATGTTCATAGTCAAGACTACTTACAGTCTACTGTTAGACCCTACCAAAAATAACTTCTGGAGACTTATTTGGAACCATAATCTGATCCCTAAAGATAATTATTTCTGGTGGACAACATCTCACAATAAGATTGTCACCCAAGAAAATCTAAAATGAAGAGGATTCTAAATTACCAATAGGTGTGTGCTATGCTACAAAGTGGAAGAATCAGTCCCACACTTACTTTTCCACTGTGAATTTTCTATGGAAATATGGGGTATGACAATGCAGAAGTTAAACACTGACTAGGTAATGGGTGACAATGTAACCTTAGTGGTGGAAGCTTGGAGAAGCCCTTTCTCACATCCCAAGGCTAGGGAGTTATGGAGGCATACCTGTTGCAAGTATGAAGGTGAACCAGTGTTGTCATTGATGTCAACATACTCATACTGCATTGACAAGAGGGATTGGATGAGCAGTGTGCTGAGGATATTGAGAAAATTACCCTCAGTCAGGAACAGTGAAGAACAGTGATGAGAAGAAGGGAAATGTATTGTATAGGATGTGAACCAGAGGATGCAGATTAAAGGGTCTGTAGATATGAGTTTTGAGATGCTTCAGTTAAGATTTCAGAGGTCCGCATGAAGATCTGAAGGAGTTGTGGCTGTCGGTGTGGAACTGGTTCCGGCAAGTGTTCAGAGGTGACAGAGGATCACAGAAAGGTCCGGTGAGGTCTTGAATTGTATAATCCTAATCTGCAGATTGGAAGGAGTGTTTGGGATGTCCTTGTGATGTGTCATCTCGAGTTGTGTATGATTTGGAGGTCCAGAAGTACCTTTTGCATTGTGACAGTGGCGACAGACTGTGTTCTTGAAGTTCCAGATCAGGAAGAGAAGAGATTCCAGTACGTAGAGAAAGTGTGGATGTACCTGGTCATTCAGGTAGGCTTGTGAAGGTTCTTGGATCATGTTTAGGTTGTGTTGTTGGTTCACATTGATGGTAGAGCCCGGAATCAAAGATAATCTTTCGGATGAAGTTCTTGCTCTGTTTAGCCGACTGGATGAGTTGTTCATCCTGCGAATGTTCTTGTGGTGGTCGACTGGATGTGTTATTCATCTTGCGGATATTCTTATGGTTGATTGCCGACTTAGATGATTGTTCCTAAGTCGATGTCTTGTATAAATAAAGGTTTGTGAGTTCATTTTGAAGTGTGGATTGTGTGGATGAGTGTGGTGTAGCGAAGAGAAGTGCGAAAGGCAGAGCAGAGGTTTTTGGGCTTAAATGGAACTGATCCAGACATGGTAAAGATGTCATTCTCCAGTTCAAGACTATGATTCTTATCACTTTGTAGACAGTGTGTCTCCTTGTAGGCAGTGGGCCTCTTTGTGAGCAGTGTGCTTGGGCAGTGAGCCCTAATTGGCAAGTGCCATTCTTTTTCTTATTCTTTTAACAGAGAATAATCCTTGGGTTAATCACCCCGTGGTTTTTCCCTTAATCGGGTTTTCCACGTCAAAATCTTGGTGTTCATTGTGTTGATGTTTATCTGCTCTTGTGTTTGTACATTTTACTTTCATGGATGATTAATTGATATGCTGTTAACTAACAAGACGAATCAAGTGTTTGAAATAGAAAGCAAGTTTGTATACAACTGATTCACCCCCCCTCTCAGTTGTATGCCCTAGATCCAACAATTGGTATCAGAGCTAAGTTCCTCTGAAAGGAGCTTAACCGCTTGAGGAGATCCAGGATGTCGTCATACAAGAAGGATAGTCCGAAGTTTGATGGAACCAATTTCACTCTCTAGAAGGGTCGCATGAAATGTCACTTGGAATGTATGGGAAAAACATACTTGGCCATGGTCTCAAAACCATATGTACCTCCACAAGGCGGTCCGACAACTCTGAATGAAATCACAGATGCTGAAAACAATCTACAGACCAAGGAAGCTCTTCTAAGCAAATTGAATGACTCAGATCTCTCAAATGTTATTGACCTACCAACTGCATATGAGATCCTGACTAAACTGGAGCTTCTGTATGAAGGAGATGAGTTTGTCAAGAGTGCAAGGTTGCAAAGTGTGAAAGGGAAATTTGAAAGATTGAAGATGAGAGATGATGAAAACATCACTACTTTTATGCCAAGAGTGAATGAGCTGGTGTGTGGAATTAGAAATTCTAGTGGAACTCTGGATAAAAATGAGATTGTTTGCAAAATCCTCAGATCCCTTCCTGCTGCCTACAAAATCAAGGTTGCTGCAATTGATGAATTCGGAGCCCACACAACTGTCACAAGAGAACAATTGGCTGGCAAGCTAGCTGCATTTGAAATGACCGAGTTTGGAGATGATCCTCCCAAGACTGAATCTGCTTTCAAAGCCAGTGCCTATGTGAAAGGCAAACAGAGATTTGATCCGGGTGAAAACTCTTCAAGGAAGATGTCATGGTATGATCAAGCAAGAAGAGACATGGAAGAAGAGGAAGCAAAAACAGCTCAACTTGAAGCCCTCATTGCAAAGAGACTACCAAGAGGATCCGGTAAGTATGAAGGAAAACTGCCCTTTAAGTGCTTTAACTGCAATAAGATTGGTCATTTTGCTTCAAGATGTTCGGAAAGATCTGCAAGGACTAATACTAACAGACAAAGGTTTCAAAAGAACTGCTATTATGTTCATGAAGAAGATGACAATGAAGGAGTAACAGATGATGAATCAGAACTAGGAAGCAAATCCGAAAATGAATGGGTGTTTATTGCCGTCAAGGAAGAAGATTCAATACTCTCTGAATCTGTCAATCACAAGGTTGTGGAAAAAGCTTTGGCTGCTCAAGTGGAAGAAAAGGATGATTGGGTTATTGACAGTGGATGTTCTCACCATATGACTGGTAACAAGGATAAGTTCTTGGATTTGGAAAGGTATGAAGGAGGAATGGTAAAATTTGGTGACAATTCTGCTGGCAGAATCAGAGGTAGGGGAACTATTTCCTTTGATGGAAAGAGCAAAACAGGTAATGTACTATATGTTGAAGGATTGAAGCACAATCTTCTCAGTGTTGGTCAGTTAGTAGACAAAGGCTATGATCTCCGGTTCAAGAATGGAAAATGCAGAATCTTTACAAGTTCCAGAACTGAAATTGCATCCGGTACTCAGACAAAATGTAATATCTTTCATCTGGTTGGTTCAAATAAAAGTTGTTTGTTTGTTCAAATTGATCAGAGTTGGTTATGGCATAGAAGAATGTGTCATGTAAATTTTGATAACATCATCAAGATAAGAAATACTCAGGCTATAAGAGATCTTCTAAAATTGATGAAACCTACAAATAGTTTGTACAAAGAATGTCAGCTAGGTAAACAGAGCAGAGTCTCTTTCAAAAGCAAAGATCAGTCCTCTACCAGATTGTTGGAATTAGTACATACTGATCTCTGTGGTCCGACAAGAATCAAGAGTCTACAAGGTGATAGATATTTCATGTTGTTAATTGATGACCATTCTCGGATGATGTGGGTTACCTTCCTAAAGGAGAAATCAGAAGCCCTGGAGAAGTTCAAAATCTTCAAAGCTATGGTAGAGAATCAAACCGGATTGAAGTTGAAGTGTCTAAGGTCTGATAGAGGTGGTGAATTTACATCTGGTGAGTTCATTGACTTTTGTGAGAAGCAGGGTATAAGAAGACAGTTGTCTGCTCCTAGGACTCCACAGCAGAATGGAGAAGTTGAGAGAAAGAACCGGACCATCTAGGAAGCTGCCAGGACAATGATGTTAGAAGCAAATGTTCCTCAAATGTTTTGGAAAGAAGCTATCAGCACTGCAGTCTACACTCTCAATCGAGTTCAAATCAAAAACAACACTGGTAAGACCCCTTATGAACTCTGGTTTGGCATTACTCCTACTGTGAAATATTTCAGAGTATTTGGTAGCAAGTGTTATATTAAAAGAGATGAAGATCTAGGAAAGTTTGATGCTAGAAGTGATGAAGGAATTTTCTTGGGTTACTCCACTCAAAGCAAAGCATACCGGTGTTACAATAAGAGATTGAGGAAGATGATAGAAAGCACTAATGTGAAAGTTGATGAAGGAATTGAGAAGCCCTCAAGGTTTTATGAGTTTGATGAGGATGACCAAGATGGTGTTCAAGTTCAAGGAGCTCAATCCTCTCCGGTAAGTCAGAATCAGCCTAATCCGGTAAATCAGGAAGAAGAGATAGGTCTGAATGAGCCTGATCAAGAAGCAGCAGTACAGAATGCTCCCAAAATTCCAAGGTATGTAATACAGAACCACTCTGAAGATCAGATCATAGGTGACAGAAACAAAGGTGTGCAAACTAGAAGGAAAGTTGCTCAAAATCAAGATGAATGTTGTCTGATTTCAAAGATTGAACCCAAAACAATAAATGAAGCTTGCAATGATGAAAACTGGACCAAAGCAATGGAAGATGAATTGATGCAAATTGAAAGAAATCATACTTGGGATCTTGTTCCCAGACCTAGAGACAGAAATGTGATTGGAACCAAATGGGTTTTCCGGAACAAACTGAATGAAGCTGGTGAAGTAATCAGAAACAAAGCTAGATTGGTCTGCAAAGGCTACTCTCAAATAGAAGGAATTGATTTTGAAGAAACCTTTGCTCCGGTGGCAAGAATTGAAGCAGTCAGATTACTCCTTGCATTTGCTGCCTTCAAAAACTTCAAGGTATATCAGATGGATGTCAAGTCTACCTTCCTAAATGGTGATCTGGAAGAAGAAGTTTACATTGAACAACCGGATGGATTTCAATTGTCTGATAATGATGATATGGTCTGCAAGTTGAAGAAAGCCTTGTATGGATTAAAGCAAGCCCCAAGAGCATGGTATGAAAGGTTGGATAAGCATCTTGTGCAGATTGGATTCAACAAAGGTACTGCTGATAGCAACTTATATTTCAAAATTGATTATGAAAACATTTTGATTGTTGAAGTATTTGTGGATGATATCATTTTTGGAGGAAGAGATAGTATGTGCAAAACTTTTGTAAATCAGATGAAAAGTGAGTTTGAAATGTCTATGCTTGGTGAAATGAATTTCTTCTTGGGTCTGCAAATTACTCAAACAAAGAAAGGGATCTTTATTTCTCAAACCAAATATGTGAAAGAATTGTTGAGGAAATTTGGTATGGAAGATTCAAAGCCAATGAACACTCCCATGGCAACCAGATGTAAGTTGAGCAAAGATGATGACTCCCCAAAAGCAGATCAGACAAAGTATAGATTAATGATTGGTGGATTGTTGTATCTCACTCAGACTAGACCAGATATAATGCAGGCTGTTGGTCTTGTGGCAAGATTCCAGGCTGATCCTAGAGAATCTCATGTTATGGCAATCAAAAGAATTTTTAGGTACTTGAAAGGAACAGTTGAGTATGGTCTATGGTACCCTAGAGATCCGGATTTCTCTCTTCATGCTTACACAGATGCAGATTGGGCAGGAGATGTGGATGACCGGAAGAGCACCAGTGGTGGAACATTCTTTTGGGGAAGAGATTGGTTTCTTGGCTAAGCAAGAAACAAGATGCAATATCTCCATCCACAACTGAAGCAGAATACATTGCAGCAGCAGGCAGTTGCACTCAAATCTTATGGATGAAGCAGATGCTAAGAGACATTAAAGTTGAATATGAGGAGCCTATCACAATTTTCTGTGATAATTCAAGTGCAATTAATATTTCCAAGAATCCGGTATTACACTCTAAGACTAAGCACATATCTATCAAGTTTCACTTTTTGAGAGAACAAGTGAACAAGGAAGAAGTCAGGTTGGAGTATGTTCCCTCCAAGGATCAGATTGCAGATATCTTTACTAAACCTCTTCCCAAGGACTCTTTTGAATATCTCCGGGAGAAGTTAGGGGTCATGGCCCCTCCGGTGATGAACTAGGATGCACTGATGTGCATCAGTCTGGTGGATATCACAGTCATATCTTGTGATCCGGATTGATGATGGGGAGCTGCTACTAAGGGGGAGCAGCTGGTATGAATCTGATGTGTTAAAATTGCAAGTATGAGCCCTTTGCCATTGATGTCAAAGGGGGAGAGAAAAAATGTGAAAAATAAGTAGCTGATGATCAAAGGGGGAGCAGTAAATGAGGAGAAGACATGTTGCTGATAGGGGGAGCTGTGACAGAAAGGAGAAGTTCTTGTCTTGATGGTTTTTCACATCATATGTTGCCATCAATGACAAAGGGGGAGATTGTTGCAAGTATGAAGGTGAACCAGTGTTGTCATTGATGTCAACATACTCATACTGCATTGACAACAAGGATTGGATGAGCAGTGTGCTGAGGATATTGAGAAAATTACCCTCAGTCAGGAACAGTGAAGAACAGTGATGAGAAGAAGGGAAATGTATTGTATAGGATGTGAACCGGAGGATGCGGATTAAAGGGTTTGTAGATATGAGTTTTGAGATGCTTCAATTAAGATTTCAGAGGTCCGCATGAAGATTTGAAGGAGTTGTGGCTGTCGGTGTGGAACTGGTTCCGGCAAGTGTTCAGAGGTGACAGAGGATCACAGAAAGGTTCGGTGAGGTCCGGAATTGTATAATCCTAATCTGTGGATCGGAAGGAGTGTTTGGGATGTCCTTGTGATGTGTCATCTCGAGTTGTGTATGATTTGGAGGTTCGGAAGTACCTTTTGCATTGTGACAGTGGCGACAGACTGTGTTCTTGAAGTTCCGGATCAGGAAGAGAAGAGATTCCAGTACGTAGAGAAAGTGCGGATGTACCTGGTCATTCAGGCAGGCTTGTGAAGGTTCTTGGATCATGTTTAGGTTGTGTTGTTGGTCCGCATTGATGGTAGAGCCCGGAATCGAAGATAATCTTCCGGATGAAGTTCTTGCTCTGTTTAGCTGACTGGATGAGTTGTTCATCCTGCGAATGTTCTTGTGGTGGCCGACCGGATGTGTTATTCATCTTGCGGATATTCTTATGGTTGATTGCCGACTTAGATGATTGTTCCTAAGTCGATGTCTTGTATAAATAAAGATTTGTGAGTTCATTTTGAAGTGTGGATTGTGTGGATGAGTGTGGTGTAGCGAAGAGAAGTGCGAAAGGCAGAGCAGAGGTTTTTGGGCTTAAATGGAACTGATCCAGACATGGTAAAGATGTCATTATCCAATTCAAGACTGTGATTCTTATCACTTTGTAGATAGTGTGTCTCCTTGTAGGTAGTGGGCCTCTTTGTGAGCAGTGTACTTGGGCAGTGAGCCCTAATTGGCAAGTGCCATTCTTTTTCTTATTCTTTTAACAGAGAATAATCCTTGGGTTAATCACCCCGTGGTTTTTCCCTTAATCAGGTTTTCCATGTCAAAATCTTGGTGTTCATTGTGTTGATGTTTATCTACTCTTGTGTTTGTGCATTTTACTTTCATGGATGATTAATTGATATGCTGTTAACTAACAAGATGAATCAAGTGTTTGAAATAGAAAGCAAGTTTGTATACAACTGATTCACCCCCCCCTCTTAGTTGTATGCCCTAGATCCAACAATACCCCTCCCCACATAGGCTAGAGTCTCGAGAAAGAGAGGACTAATAGAATTTTTAGAGATGAGGCCAAGAATCCTAAAGAAGTGTTTTTTTTATTTTCTAAACTTCTGGTGGAAAATGTTTCCATGTGTAACCTTAAAATCCCAGAGGCCCCACCAAGTCCTACAAAAATCAAGGTCTTTAAAAATTAGGGTATTGCTATTGATATTAACAAGTTTGATAATTCCAAAAAGCTATCTCAATTAAACACTAAATGGAAACCTCCTTTCAAAGGTTGGTGCAAACTGAACTTTGACGGGGCTATGAAAGGCAACCAAGGGAAGGCTAGTGGCGATGGAATCCTAAGATCCCATAAAGGAGAAGTAATTGTTGCTTATGCTAGAGGCCTAGGGTGTAGAACTGACAATGTTGCAAAAGCCATGGCTCTCCTATGGGGACTTAAAATTTGTCTATCCTTGAAAATCAATAGGATACAAATTGAAGGTGACTCTAAATTTATACTGGACGCTGTTAGTGGGAAGACAGAGCTGGGATGGAAAGTGGGTGATATAATTGAAGACATTAAAGGAGTTATCTATTGGTTTGAAAGGCATACTTTAGGCCACACCTAACAGGAGGGTAATAGAGTGGAAGATGCCCTGGCCAACTAGGGTATCAACTACACTCAGTTGAGATGTTGGAGAATTTTTAATATTCTATCCAAGAATGTCAAAGCTCTTCTCCTTAAGAAGATGCCTCATAATTCCTAAAATTATGTCTTTATCTTGGAGAGAGTATAATTTGAATTTCGAGGAGGTGCCCCATTTGGAAAGGGAGAGAAGGATGCGCAATGCTGAGATAGAGCCTGACATGATGAATAAGCACAATGCTCACATGGAGAAGGAGATTACCCATGTGGATACGAAAGTGACATGGAGGAGATTTTTTGAGCAACAAGGAAACATAGTTAAGTGTATGTCTGACGTCAAAATCCACTGGATCCAACGAAGCAAGTACTAGTAGTACAAGATGGAAAATAAGACATTTTTTAAAATCCTCGATGGCACTTCTCATAAATGATCATAGGACAGATGGAAACTACTTTCTTGGTAATCATTACCTGAGCTACAGAGAGGGAATTGACAGTAATTCTAGCACATTCCAACATCCCAAGTGTTAGTTACATTATTATGAAAATTATTATCTAAAACAAAGGCTTCACGAAATAGAGAAAGTTATCAACTATATTTTCCTCCAACAACTTGGTCACTCTTTGTTTAGTATTCTCTTCGAGTTGGTTTTCAAAATGGGTGGCGGAAGAGTTAGAATGGAGCTAGTGTCATGTGATAAATTCCAGAAGGATGAGACGCTTTGGAGTGTCTACTATGATGGAGGAATAACCCCGCTTATGGAATGCTTGAATGGTAATGATGAAAACCTATCAGTGCAATTTGCAGTCTCATGGGAAAAATGGTGTGTGCAAATTAGTGGTATTCAATTTGAAATTGGTGAGGACACAATTTCTCAAGCCATGGTTTATCTAGTAAGTGAAGGAAATTGAAGAAGCAAATCAAGGTGTAGAATAAGGATAGCATGAAGATCTTCTTCAAATAAGGTAAAACCCTGACCAAACTTCAAGGGGGTTTTGACAGGGAAGAGTTGATCAACCCTTGGGAAAAGGTATGCTTTGTTTTAATGAAGTATGTGACTTTAGAGGGCCATTACAAGTGTTTTTTCAACCACTTCCAAGACAAATTCATCATTAGATTTTCATTTTACTTGTTGTCATCCTTAGAGTCTACTGTGAAAGCCACAAAGGAGGTGTTGGTCAAAAACCCTAATGTTATTGTTGTCCCTCTCCACCAAGGTTTAATCCTCTTCCTTTACCACTTCCATCTTGCACTTTTCCCTCCTAAGCCCATCATTGCTTGTTTGGTTGAGGGTTCTCCCCCTATGAATCCTTTGGTGGGGTCCTCTTCTAAGGACAAAAAAGAATTGTCTCAAGATGATGTTAAAACTCTCGTGGGTAAAAAATCTAAGCCTTTGGTTGATGTTGGGTCCATGTTGGCATGAGACACTGCTCCAGTATAGACTTGTATGTTGTCATTGATGGCAACAAGGATTGGATATCTTATCACCATGATAGGAAGAGATAACTTTGGAAGGTCACATTGGAATTTAGGTCTAGCTGACAGAGCCAGTTGGCAAAAGTGGCTAAGTATGGGTATCTATAGAGTAAAGGACAGTCAGTGGGTTAGTGTGCTTCCGTAGATGATGATCTGGTAATGCGGTTTAGGTATGATGTTAGTAATTGTTTGGTGGTGTCATGCTCTAGAGATTGAGTCCTAACTTCCTCCGGAAGTCATTTGGAAGAATTATCTAAGTATGAGTGAATAGAGGTATAGCAGAGCCAATGAACAGGGCACATTGTAATGGTCCACATTCCTCCACAGGTGAGTATTTTGTTATAAATTTTTAAGGTGTTGTAACACTTGTATGAAGTGTCTAATTTCAAATTTGTGAGATCCAAAGTCCACTGGAAAGATAGTTGCAAGCTATTGAGTATCGGTATAGTGTTTGACAGAGTTTGACAGAGTCTGAGTTCTGATGGTTTGCATTCCCCCACAAGATGATATCATGCTCTGTGGTTCTAAGAGTAAGATTGGGAATGTGTGAAGAGTCCTTGATATGATTTTGGAAGTGTTTTGTGATCCGCAGTAAAAGTTGTAAGTCAATAGATGAACCTGATAAGCATGCTCTTAAGGAACAAGTCGGCTAGTATAATAAATCATTGAGTGGAGAAGATATAGTGTATGAAGGATCTATTTAAGTGATTGAATGATTGGAGCTGACCTATATGAACACGTTTGGAGAAAGATTTGGGTCCGCATAACATATAGTGCATTGGATTGAGCTGACAAGCTACATCTTTCTATGTACACATTTCACTTCTTGGATGCCGACCTGATTATAGATCAAATCATGATGTGGATATATAAGAGAAATGAATTTCGGTTGAGGTGGTGTGGATGTGTGTGTGGATGGATGCGAATATGTGAATAGCTGAGCAATGAAATAGATCAATGATAATGAAGACTTGGGATTCATAATTTAGTTGCTAAATGACTGCACCCTGGCATAGTGACAGATGCTTATGCAATATTCAATTTTCATGCATAGTTGATGCAGAGCAAAAGGACAATAGACAACTATCCAAATCTCTTTTTATAAGTTTCATAACACTCCTTGTTTCAATCCACTTTATTGAGACATATTTCATGGCTATGTCTTAGAATCCCACAAGTTCATCCATCTTTAAATGAAATCTACATAAATATTTGACCCAAACAAGGTCTCTGACCCAAAAACTAAGTTCTGTACTTGCAAGGATAGAGGACATCAAATGACAGTTTGACTGCACTTTGACAGTGTTGAGAAAGGCTTGTTCCTTGTAGCCTTGCCTATCATAACTGTCATTGATATCTTTTAGGTTAAACTTCATCCCAAAATTGTAAAGGCATATTTGGACACCCTTTATGTCATTTTAAAACTTATCCAAAATAGAGTTACCTTTGTTTTGTAACAACATTCTAAACTAATGACTGTCCTGCTCCGATTAGGCCTAAATAGGCTTCTAAAGACCAGTCATCTTACATAATTGACATTCAATCAAATAAAGGAATGCTCAATATGGTTCAAAAGTATCTAAGACTCCACAAATAAACCCTCTGCAAAATGATTTCACAGCCTTTCAAAATGGAAGATAACAACATTGCAAACTATGTCCTAATTAGGACTATCCTCAAACTGTCTTAACAGACCAGTCAACAAACCATGGCCTTAAACACATAAGATCACCAAAACCACTCTATTAAATGACTTAATATGTATCTGAGTATCATTTAAAAGAAATGTCACTCCTGTAAAACTCAAGAATCACAGTCTCAATTCATAAAGCCTCATTGTACACTGTTTTATCAAACTTTTCCACCATTTACAGTCCTAGGGCATCGTTGAAACTGCCCCAAACCTTAACCATCGACTAGGAAACCTTGATATCTCTTAGAATACATATCAAACTATCTTCTTGCCAATTTGTAGGAGATTTCAACAGTGAAATTAGTAGAAACCAAATTTAGAGTGCACACTGTTACCCTAGAACAGGGTTTTTTAACTGTTTCTTGAAAAATCATAGTGACTAACTCAAAACAAAACCAAAATGCATGGGACAAGAAGAAAATGGAAGGTGATTAAATATACTTTCATTTTAAGTCAAAAAGAAATGTCCTTCTGCCCTTACTGGGCTGTACCATGCAAGAAAACTACAGAAATATGAGGAGAAATACAGAAAACAGTGTCTTTTATCATTCCATGTTCAACTCTTCAATCACCCACGACTTCACAAATGGATACATGGCCTTTTAAAGGCATTACAACATGACCTTTCAGTTTCTAACTTCCTTGGAACAAACTAAGAGCCAAATGACCCTTCAACTTCCAAGTTTGCATCTTTTTTTCAATTTTACATTGGCAACCTTTACATAGTATGCACTATTTTTCATATTTGAACCTCCTAATGACCTAAACACCTAATAGTCACTTGATTAACCTCATTACAATGTTGAACCATTAAAATTTAATCAAACTGCTATGGAAGTATCAATTTGTCAAGGTGCTCCTGCACCAGTAGTTTGCTTTGTACTTGGTAGTAAGCCTTCTTCATGAAGGCAGTGAGCCTTTAATAGGGTTTAACAACCCTTATTGTAATCTTGCTAGGTTTAGGGTTGAGGCAGTGAGCTTGCTAGACCTAGTTGTACATCGTGGCAGTGAGCCAGCATGTTCTAGGCATGTGGAGTGACCAAGCCTAAACATCATTATTTGTAAAGATTGCAATATATATTTGAGAGCTAATCCTCTCCATGGTTTTTCCCTTTTTGGGTTTTCCATGTAAAAATATTGGTGTCCATGTGTCATGCTTCTATGGTTGTTATTCATTTACATGTTGTGCTCTAGCTTAATTAATTCTAGGAAATGGTTAAAAGAAAAAGTTTATAGAACACTGATTCACCCCTGCCCTCTCAGTTTTCCTGATATTCAACAATTGGTATCAAAGCCAAGTTCCTTGGAAAAAGTCTAACAGCTTAAGGAAGATCTAGGATAGTGTGATAATGACAACAAGAATATTTAGAAATTATGAAAGCAACAAGCAACTAGAAGTAGCTCTTATGGATCTTGAAAATTCTGAAGTAGAAGTCAGGGATCTAAAAGAAAATTTGCAACAAGCTGATGAATGCATCTCAAAGCTAAAAGAGCAAGTCAAGAAATTCAAAGACAAATACAAAGAAGTTAATGATCAATTGATATCAACAAATGAAGCCTTGAATGAATTGGAAGTAGATGTTATAGAAAAAAAAAGAGTAGGAGATGATCTGAATTTAATTGTGAAGAACAGATCAGAAGATTGTGCAAAACTTGAAAAAGAAATTGTAAGTCTAAAAATAGATCTGGAAAAGGCTAGAAGCTTTGAATAAAAAATTAAGATAAGTACTGCAAAGCTTGATGAATTGATTGCTAGCTAGAAGAGTGCTGATGACAAGCAAGGTTTAGGATTTGAGAAAGGAGAAAGTTCAAAATCTAGTCAAATAAACATTGAATCAAGGCAAAATATAGGACACCAGTTTAGAAATCAAAGAAGAAGACCTAGAAGACCTCCAGTCAGATAGCCAAATGCTCAGAGGTACCCATCCTTCAATGGTCACTGTTATAAATGCTATAAGTATGGTCATAGGGCTACTCAGTGTAGAAGTAGAATGAATCAAAATGTTCCATCCTTCTCTCGTAAATGTTTCAATTGCAAGAAGATTTGTCATAAAGCAAATGAGTGCAGAAGTGTGTCAAGAAATATGCCAAACTATTCTAGGAATGGTCAATTCTTCAATGGCAAGTGTTTCACATGTAATAGATTTGGACACATGGCTAATCAATGTAGATCAAGGATGAATTCATTTAGAGGAAGAAATCAAGGAAAAGGAAACATTGTATGTTTCAATTGCAACCAATTTGGACATGTAAGATCATGCAGAAGCAAGAATATGAAGAGAAATTACTATGCTGAAGAAAGAAACACAGAGTAGAGAAATGATAAGGGAAAGGAAAAGGTTAATCCAATGAAAACCAAGAATGAGATGAGTATGATCTAGATTAAAAATGATGTAAATGGGGTTAAGGATGGATCCGCACTAGCATCTGATGTAGACACTTCCTCCAAGAAGTAAATTGAGAGCTTTGGCTCAAGGGGAGCAGTGTTGAAAATCCAAATCCCCCAGCCAGAAAGTGGGTGCTAGAATCTGGCACGAAGGTGTATGATGAAATCTGATGTGACACATCTCTCAAAAGAAAAACTGGAAGAAAAAGGGACAATGCGGCATATTGCAGAGCAATCCTAATCTACTATATTCTACAGTGAAGGGTTTTAACAACTTTTGGGAATGAGTATTTATGACGACTTAGGTTAAGTCATGAGAAGGATAAAAGGGAACTTGACGCAGAGCATCCACCACTAAAACCTTAGCATACAATTTTGAGTGTATGTTCATACTTTACTTGCCTATCGGCAAGACTACCTTTATTGGCCACACTAATTCCTTTCGCACCGATGTCCTATCTCACACCGATGAGTCTTCAACACCATATCGCTATGACTTACTACTATCGGCATAGCTTTATTCTCCTCTTCTGATGATACATCTTATACCGATAAACCCCTCCATCGGTGACACTTCCTCTATCGGTGAACTCCTTACCACTCCTACCGATCGCCACCCTCTCGCTGATCAATGTTTGCCTTTGGTTGCCTATCGGCAACACCTTATACCATCGGTGGCACCTAAACTCCTTACTCCGACTGCATTAGTCACCCCAATGGACCTAACATCAACTTCCATTGCCAAGACCTTCATTGTCGGCAACACTTCATTGCTTTCGCCTGACGGTCAAACTCTCCCTGAAACACCTATTGGCTAGCGTTGTCGCTGTGACACACCACTGTCAGCTTCCTTTCTAAATCTTATACCGATGTACATTTCACGCCGATGTACTCCCTTCGGCAACACTTGCCGATTGTCACTCCGATGCCAACTCCAAACCCTCCGTCGGCAAGACATATAACTATCGGCCCAACTTCATTTTCCTCCGTCGATATCGCTTGTCAGCCCGAAATCCTTTACGCCAACTCCTTCATCGGTAACACCTTGCAATTGTCACCCTGATGCGTATGCACCTTATGTGATCTACTTAGCAGGTTTTCACCATTCTGATCCGCTGAACTTCCTGGGGTGACCCGATCTACTTCCTGGATAATCTTCCAGACTCTAACAACCTGCATGACCTAGCACATACCCATGCTAGGGTTCTTCAACATCTCTGGCCTGCGATCTTACAGACATGTATGCGAACAGAAATAGATAACACACAACTAAAACCTAAACTATTGTACATGCCCATTCCTCTGATTCGCAGAATCAACCAGAGGAATGGAGAAGTGAGTCCATCTGGCCTCAGAGGAATAGCTTATTCAATAAATTCAATAACCAGAAAGAAAATGCCACAAAACAAGATCTTGTATTGATTAATTCAGGATGGTACTACACGGTTATAGAATTCCAAAATGACTACAACTATTCATTTCCCTCATCAATGTGATCATAATCGATCTGCCAGGGGTATATATCTACTCACAAAGAGTAGTACTCTCTTTACTCCAAGCAGCTGGGAGACCCAACCGATTTAACAAACCTAACAGTTGTCCAACAAACTATCTAAAAATAGCAAAGCATGGTCAACTCAGACCTTATTACATTTAATGTCCATTTAGGACCTTATTGAAAACATAAAACTAAGCATAACCAACTAAATGCCTCAAGTAGGCCACTATGGGATAGGTGCTCCTGCACCAGAACTTGTTTGGTTTCAAAATCACTTTTCACTCGAAGCTATCAAGTATTCAGAGAGATTGGAGCAGACTTTGAGCAATGAGAACTAAGATGTGAAGTGCTTGAAGTATTTCAGAGAAAAGGAAACCCAAACTTAGTGAAACAAGGTATTTATCTAACTTTGAATTTATTGGAAAGAAATGGCAAACCCTTTAGTTGTTGATATCACTGAGTGTCCATGACCCAAATTCAAGAAACATCCTCACAAAGCAACTGAAATTGATCAAATGAGTGCTTTCTCGAGTATACCAAACAAAGTTTTATATGTGGAGGATGTTAGGGCATAAATTCATGTAGCCCTAGATGAGTACTGACAACAGATTCACAGACTTATATCAAAATCATTTAAGTGATGATCACTTCCACCTAAAAGAAGAATACAAAATCCTGGAAGAAAAGAAATTCATCCAATATGCAGTGTTTCCTACATTTGCTGAGGACGAATGGGTTCGATATGTGCTAAGAAGGATTCATGATGAGTTCATGTGGTTGGGATAGGGGCAACCCTTTAAGATAACAAAGGATGCAATTCAGGTAGTCACTAGACTAAACTCCACCGGAGGTGTGCCATTATTGAAAGCGGTCAAGAATCAAATGGTTACAGATGCCATTGGAGCCAAATTCGACAAAAGGGCAATGAAAAGAAATGATATTATTGATCCTACAGTAAAGTTTGCCTCAATGGTCATAGGGTACAAGATTTACTTCACAAGTAGAGAAAATTCTATCTCCAGTGTTGGGTTGAAATATTGACTTTCTTTTATAATGTTTCTACATGTTTTAAAGACCTTTTTACATGATTCCGCAAGAACCTTACAGACATTACCTTTATTATATGTTGTTTCACATATACTTCTCAAAGACTTTGAACCTATGATGATAAATAGAATATGGTGGTTATATTCTCAAGTGGATGTTTTAAATTATTGATAAGCATGCAATATAGATAGGATTTCATAAGTGTAATATGAAAGGTTATTTTGTGTATATATGTTGGAATAATTAACCTTGTGTAGTAAAGGCATAGCATCTGGGAAGGAGTAATTGTAGTAGAGTGTAGAATAAGGGAATTGATTAAAGTACAATCCAAGTGACAGAAATGAAGATCGATGGAGATGAACGTGGTCATCATGGAAGAATAAATGTAAAGAAGAAGAAGACTTGTTCTAGAATTCTAACCACAGCTTATGTGTTTGCATTCATGAGCCGTTGTATGGGATTTCTATTAAAATAGGACTCTGTCTCCTTTGTTCTAGATAATTAATAAGTTGATCTCAAAACTATATCTTGATATCCAAGGATGAATTGATGATCATAGTTAGTTAGAAGTTTGTATACAACTCTCCCACTTTTGTATAAGTTAGGGGATGAGTTTGTTGATTGGTTAGCTGTTCTTTTTACTTACTATCGACATAGTAGTTACTCTATTTTTCTACAGTTATCTATTATTCCAGACATGTTTTGATTTTGAATAAAATCTGAAGAAGATTCTATCTTTGATATGAATTGAATTCAACTGTATGTCATGAAAATGTGTGAAGATTTGAAGTAGATTTAGTTTCCAGAAGAAATGAAATAGTTCCCTGAGTTGGCCACTCAAGGTACTAACTCTCACTTCATACATTCATTTATTTATTTATGCATTTCTAGTTAGACCGTTTCATGTTATCTTTTACATTGCATTGTGAAGTAAGAAATCGTGATTGCTATTTTTGATAGTCAAGATTCATGAATAGAATACATCTTTGAAGTCCTCCAGAGGTTAGTGTTAAGTCTTTTCCTATTCTTTGTATTTCAAGTTAATTCTTTAATTCTCTATTGAATATGGCTATCTTCAGATTATGTTGGGGGTACCTGTAGCAACTAAGTTTTTAACTGTTTTCACTATTCTTTCATTTCTATAAACTGTAGTCAATTAAGTTGATTAAGAAAATGTTTGTATGAGGGAGTTAAGGGTAGAAATGAGTCTTGAAGGCATATATAGTGTGAGAATCATCATAAGCTTACGCTCCTTGGTCGATAATTCAAGACTGTTTAGACTGTTTAGTTAGGTTTAACCTTGGATTTTGTTTAAGTCTATAACGCATTAGTTTTCCTCTACATTTTTGGTGCCACTGCCAAGGATGGTGCTATCTTCATAGTCTCATTAGTTAGGTTTCACATGCTTTCATAGTTAAATCTTGATTTCAGCATTAGATTTAATAAATTCATTTTTCAAGAAACACTAGGCATTCTACTAACATTGTGCAGGGCCGCTGAAACATAACGCTCAAATTATTGTATGTGGAGGCAAAGAGATACTTGAGGTAGATTCCTCCCATCAACTTCTTAGAATAACGAGGGCACAACTAATTTCAACAACTACACCATAGGGAGTGCTGAAGGAAAGTTTCCTTTTACATCTTCAACAACACCCCCTACATGTCCATCAACTTCCTCTACTCCCACAGAAGGAACTTTCAGAACCATGGGAGATGCTGCAATAGATGATCCTCTAGGACAAGCAACATTTGAATTCCCTATCCCAGACCAAGCATGGGATGCTACTCTAAAAAATATACCACCTTCTGCATTGCTTGTTTCTACGGCTTGGTGACCGAAGATCCTGACACTTTTCGGTTCGAGTTTGATGTCTTGTGTAGGAGCTATGACTACACCACTGATCCTTACAAACTCAAGTTGTTCCTGCCACACTCAAAGATGCTTCTTTACAGTGGTTTATGGGGTTGGGGAAAGATGTCATACCAGACTGGGATACTATGAAGACAAAGTTCCTGGCAAAATATAAAGACTACTGTAGAGGACATGATAGGAGAAGAGATGACATTTTTATGATGTTGCAGAAAGAGGATGAACCACTAGAAGACTGTGGAAAGATTCCAATTTTCTTTGAAGAAAAACCCTCAGAATAGATTGTCTAAAGAATCACTGAAGCTAGTCTTTCTGAGGGGAGTGAATGATGACTACATGGATGCCCTCAACCTCATTGCAACAGGGGATATATCTCAACTTCCCTTTGATGATATCTGTATAGCTTGCAGAAATTATTCTAGAACATTCTCTAAAAAACCAAGGGGAGAAAGAGCAGCTATCATAGGCAAGGCAACTAATGGATTTTCAAGGGTGGAGATTAGTAACCTATTGACCAACATGAAGGAGGACATTATTAGCCATATGGCTACACAGCTGGACACTCTCCATATCAAGAAGAAACAAGAGGAGGCAGATGCAATGCTCATTGAGTATCGCCCCAACTTGATGTAGAGCCGTACAACGAAAGCCTTCAATTCAACGGTGAAATTCCCATAAATCGCATTCTTGATTTACATACAATGTCTACTCATTATCACTGGTTTGCTACAGTGCCTTATACATTGGTTTACCACGACAGCCATTCACAAATTGTATCAGGTGCTTGTGTGTTCTTAATGTATATTCACAATATACATTCTCAATGTGCATTTAGGATATACATTCAGGATATGCATTTGGTGGGGCCCTCAATCTCCACTCAACCGTTGTATGTTTCACCGCATACAACTTAATGTGTAATGTCGATACAAACAAATCTCATATGCAAAACATGACTTACTTTTTCGGTGGGTTAAAGGGTTCTTACCTGCTACTGCCGGTCAACACTTGTATCGCAAACCAATGTATGTCTCAACATGCAGTTGTAACATGAAATCAGAACATACAATCGACAACTTCCTATCGCCGATTCTCTTCACTGCTATTACCAGTCATTCCTTGTATCCACAGACAAATATCCTTCCAACATACATTTTAGTTACCGCTCCTGCCAGTCATCCTTTGCATCATATACAATGTATGTTTTCATTGTATCTTCACAACATACAACCACGATATGCAATTGTAGGATACACACGAGATACACTCAGATGCGATTGTGATATACACAGGAAATGTACCTTCATACATTTGCGATATATACACTACTTGTATATTCGGTGAACAACATGAACTCAACCCGAATGAACTCTTGTACATGCATTTCCTCACAGGATATACACAGAGCAATACTCGCATACAAATGCGATATATTCACAAACTGTTCCTGGCATACAGTTGATAGATATACATAACATGTATATTCGATTCTCCTACCGACAACTTCCTTTGCAACAAATCTCGTAGCCTTTATCTGTCGAACCCTAGCACCACAAAATGCTAGGCCCTCTACTACGACTTTTCTTCCATAGGTCGGATCTACTGTTCCATTCCGTCAAAGCCACGAACAAAAAGAAAAGAAAATAGAAAACTATATACAAAATCCATTCCACTGATTTCAAAGAAATCCACTAGTGGAATGGCCTTAACCTTGCATCTCGACAATAGAGAACTAGATTATGCACAGAACTATTCGATGCAGAGAATGTACACAGAACACTTCGAGGCACAGAGAATTTACACAGAACGCAGGACTTGTAAAATAAACTGACAGAATTTCTATTTTCTTCAATCAAACTTCTTCTCTGCTCTCTTCTCCTCCAAAAATGTGGTTATATCCTCTTCTCCTTCAGTTCCAACCGGAATACCAAAGGTTGGAGGCATTACAACTTCCCTCTTTTAGATTTTGCTTAATCAAGATTATCAGCCAAAACACTAACTAAACACATGACACATGTTTAGCACACAACAAGATTTAAACACATCAACAAGATACTTCAAACAGATCATTCACACACCCCAACTATCCAAGATATCTAAATTGGCTTATAAGGATGTCAAATTTGTGACACTGGTTCACATGGTGGGGTTTTTGTTATAAACATGAAATCACAACAACAAACAGAGAAATTCAAATAAAACATAACAACATAACAATACCTTAGTCTTCTCCCTTAGATGTATAATTAGCTTGCTGAAGGGGTCCTCCTGCACCACAATTGTAGATAGAGGGAGGCCAGCTGTAAATGCAAAAGGGTGGCCAACATACAACAAGAAAAGATTGACAGACCAGATTTGCAACAATTTGAAGGAGAAGATGGGAAATTGTTCTTCATTGCTCAAAGGAGACCTTGGCAGCAAAGGCAAGGTATGCCCTCTGATCCACTTAGTATTAATTCTCCCTTTCCTACTACAAATCAAAACTTCTCTACTTGGAATGCTCAACAATGGCCTGGTAACCCAAATGCATGGAAAACCCCTCAATGGCCTAGTCCACAAGCTGGTTGGAACCAACAACAACCTAACTCATAGCCACAGCAAAATTTACAAGGTCCCAACTATAATCCTTAGTGGTCTCCTCAGCAGCAAAAATGGTAGCCTCAGTGGAACAAGGGCCAACAATGGCAGAAAAATGTACAATTTCAGCAACCTATGATTCCATCTCAGCCACAACAGCCAGCCATAATGCCACCACCTCAAACTCCATCTCAAAATCCACCTCCTAGGCCTACCCAAATCCCTGCCCAACCTGCACCTAACCCTAACAACAAGCCTGTCCTGCAGGCTTATACTAATGAGGTAATGCAATATCCCACCTATGGGGTGGAAGTGAGTAATGTTCATCTTAGATCAGGGAAGCAACTTGCAGGACCTTCATCTCCCCAAATTACTGAGCTTGAAGATGAAGAACCCACTGAAGAGGCCTCAGATAAGCAACCCTTGGAACCTAAATCAAACCAAGATGCCCAACTTACCTTGCAACAGAAGTCTCCTCCTTTCCCTGAGCACTTGGCCCAAGATGATACTTGGCCCAAGCTAATATTGTCCTTTTGAGCCAGCTAAAAGATATAAGCATCAAGATTCCCTTAATCCAAGCCATCAATGATATTCCTATCTATACCAAAACTATTAGGGATCTTTGCATAAAGAAGCCAGGAAGGAAGAGAATAGACCCTCAGACAGTGCATGTTTTAGGTAATCTTGCTGATATCATGTTGGGTGATATAACTGTTCCCAAATACACAGATCCAGGTAGCCCAGTGGTGGATGTAAAGATCAATGGGACTCTGATTAAAAACACCTTGATAGATTTAGGAGCTGTAATTAATGTCATGACCAAGGAAACAATGTAGACACTCCAATTGAACAACCTTAGGCCTACTTAGACAGTCTTACAATTAGCTGATAGGTCTATAGTCAAACCTGAAGGAGTCATAGAAGATTTGGTCATTACATTAGACTCTTGGGAATACCTTGCTGATTTCATTGTTTTGCAGCCTAAGGTTAATCTTGTTGGATATCCTCTTATACTAGGTAGACCATGGCTTGCCACTGCTGATGCATTTATAGGTTGTCAGTTTGGCAACATGATCATATCTAATGGGACAATGACCAAGAAGTTTGTTTTATATCCACTAGCCCAGCCATACCATGAGCTTGAGCAGACCATTTGGCCTAGTCTCGAGGATGAGGATGCTTATTCCCTGCAAACCGTTATGACTATAGAACGCAGCCCTTTATTGACTATTCCAGATGAAGATGAATTGATTGCTCATGTTATACAAAATAATTGTGGGAGACATCCACAATAGGAAGACTGCCTATCTTGCTTACAAGACCCTTTGAGTAGTATTATACCTAGTAGTTCATCAAAAGAAGTCTCCCAAATCTTCCATGTGTTATTACCTCAACAATGCTTACCTGTATTACCCAGCCTTGATTTGTCTTCTGTTCAAGAACTATCCAAGCAAGTAGAAGTCAAGCCAAGCAAGATGTTGAACATTAACAATACACTGAGTGATGAACAATAGCAATCCTTGCATGCAATATTACATACACATTCAGCAACATTTGCTTGGGATTACAATGATATGAAAGGTATTGATCCTACCTTGTGCATGCACAAGATATACATAGATGATGGATATAGACCAATCAGGCAGCAATAGAGGCGCATGAATCCAACCATCAGAGAAATTATTAAAGATGAGCTTTAGAAGCTTTTGGATGCAGGCTTTATATACCCCATTTCAGACAATGAATGGGTTCCACCATTGGTTATATTCCCCAAGAAAGGAGGCAAATGGAGGGTCTATCTTGATTACAGAAAATTGAATATTGCTACAAGGAAGGATCACTTTCCATTGCCTTTTATTGACCAAGTTTTTGACTCTTTAGCAGGCAAGAAATATTTTTCCTTTCTTGATGGTTTTAGTGGTTATAACCAGATTAAGATTGCTCTAGAAGATTAGGATAAGACAACATTTACCTGCCCTTGGGGGACATATGCATACTCTGTCTTACCCTTTGGGTTGTGCAATGCTCTAGCTACATTTTAAAGAGCAGTCTTAAGCATTTTCTCTAATTTTACCCATGACAGTATGGAGATCAATATGGATGACTTCACCACATATGGTGACACATATGATGAAGTCCTACACAACTTGGAGAAGGTATTGAAGAGGTGTATAGAGCATAACCTCTCTTTGAGTAATGAAAAGTTTTTTTTAATGATGACACAAGGAAAGTCTTGGGACATTTCATCTCAAGTGCTGGCATCCAAGTTGACCCAAAGAAGATTGAGATTATATCTACCCTGCCTATTCCACAAAAATAGAAAGATGTAGGGATCTTCTTAGGCCATGCAGGATATTACAAGAGGTTCATTCAGGATTTTAGTAAGATTGTTGCCCCTCTGTTTACCCTACTGACCAAGGACAGTGAATTTGAATGGACATCAGATTATGAGATCTCTTTTGAAAAGCTAAAAATATCTTTGACACAAGCCCCTGTCCTCAAAGGTCTAAATTGGTCACTGCCTTTTCACATCCATACAAATGCATCTAATTTTGCCATTGGAGTAGTTCTGGGTCAACAAGACGGAAACAAGGAATATGCCATATGTGAGGGTAAAATAGTGCATCAATCAAATGAATAACAGATGACCCAAACATCAACAGAATGGAGAAACAAAGAAGATTAAATAAACAATGAACGAACACAGCAAACCTCTTCCGTTTCGAAACTTCTGTTGTTCGCCTATCACGAATCGTCCTTTCACAGATGAGATGAGCCCTCAGAGAGTGCAATCTTTTAAAGCTGTTTGAGGAAGTCGATGGTGAACGGCTATGGTGTGATATGCAATGAAGGTGAGCTCCAATGCAACAATGGTGATCTCAAGCTTGTGGATGACAAGTGGGTGCCAAAGGTGCGCTGGTGATATTTCTGCAGAGTAACGATGTCAAAAGCCTGGATGATTAGAATGAAGGGATGAAGCTTCATTTATAGACCTGGAGGAATAGGAATCAACGGTTGAGAGAAGATATGAAGATCAACGGTTGAGGATGGTTGAGGAATGTGCAACCAGTGGAAATGTGACAAGTGTCCCAACTCCATCATGAAAGGTGGGATGTGACAAAACTGATTGGAGAGTTAACTCCATTGACTGGTCTGTTAACAGAATTGATTGATCAGTTAGAAGAGTGGATTGTGGAACTGACTGGATTGATTGAGGATTTGACTCAACTGACAGGTTAGTTAACAGATTTGATTGATTGGTTAACTGACCTCTGATTGGAGAAGAAATAGGCCATGTGGGTGAGGGAAAATAAGATAATTAAATATTAAATATATTTAATTACATGTGCAACCTGATGAGGTGGACAAGGTGAGGTGGAAAGGTGAGGTGGAATTTTGAATTTAGAACTTTAGGATAGAGGAAATAGGATTAATTAAATAATTTATGATTATTTAATTGTGAGGGATTTTAGAAGAATTTTAATTAAATAAATAGAATTTATTTAATTGTGAGATAGTGAATTGATTAAATAAATTTGGAATATTTATTTAATTAATAGAAGAATGGAATAAATATTTAGAATATTTATTTAGGATGATTTGTGTCATTTTTAGGCGTATACATTTTGCCCCTCTTTGATGCAATGCAGTTTACAGCGTTGCTTCAAAGAAATTGATAGTCTGAGTGATGATACATGCCCCAGTTTGCCCCTGGTATAGGTTAAATGACGATAGGATGCCCCCTCAGGAGATTGGACGGGAAAAACGGCGAAAGTTTTGGAGACGGACGATCTCACGACGAGGAAGGGGTTAGGATAGGTTGGAGGAAAAGGGACGCGGTCAGGGATGCAGGAAGAAAACAGGAGGAAAAACGGATACGGGAAGTAGTCCACAGTCATCACCTAGCCAGAATTAGGGTTTGGAGGCTATAAATAGGAGCTGGGTCCACAAGAATAGTCATTTGCACACTTGGTTGATCTGGATTGGAGAAGGAGAGCTCAGAGCAAACTTAGAGCAGCATGGCGGCCAGAGCAGCAGACATTCCACGCGAGGAGCACCGATTCGAGCGAGTCCGACGATTCGGGCGGCCAGCAGAGGCAGGACCCCCGGTATGTGTTGATAACTGAGAGGGGGGGTGAATCAGTTATCCTAATTATTTCCCTTATTGAACTTTCTTATTAATTAATGCAGCATTGAATCAAACACAAAAACATTACCATGAAATAAGAAACACATGACACAGTAATTTTTGACGTGGAAACCCTGTTAAGGGAGAAAACCACGGGGTGATTAACCCAAAAATTATTCTTTGTTAGAAGAATAGGAATTTACAAAAATGGCACTTGCCAATTAGGGCTCACTGCTCGAGCACACTGCTCACAAGAGGCCCACTGCCTACAAGAAGACACACTATCTACAAAGTGATAAGAATCACAGTCTTGAACTGATTGGAAGCATCTGCATATGCTGGAGTTCAGTTCCGGTTAGGCTCAGTACACTGATCTGCTGCACTTCATCTTTCCTCTGTTCTTTATTCTGCTATCCTTTCACATATCGGATCTTACTTGCTACTTCTGCTCTGTTCTGTACTTCTTCGCATATATCTTCACACCATCACTCCCTTCACAACTAAATCCATCCTCTATATATATCCGCATAAGTAATTTCATCACCTTTCTAGTCGGCATCCGGAACAGTCTAGTTTCTTACAAACTCTTGTTCTGTCGGCTGAATCCTTCCTCACCAAGCAATGCGGATCAAGCATATACTTGTAGATATCATTAATCATGTCGGCCAAACATGATTCATGCCTTCACAACCTCTATCATCAATAGTAACACATCCGGAAAGTAGTTTGATACTCTGTCAGTCAGTTCTTCCTCTGTTTTCACTGTCTCTCAGGAATCCGGTACTCAACTATTCATATCTTTTTCCTTGTCCATCACCGGAGGCTAAATCCTTGGAATATACCACTCAAGGTAGTCCTCTTGACTTCCCCAAATCCGCACTGCACCAAGACACTTCCTCTGAGAGATCCGGATCAATTTGTCGGACCTTGCCACATGCTCTGTTCTTGTTCACCGGACCACAACATTCTTTATTCTAACTTCTGGTAGAGACACATCATGACTTGCGGATATGTGGGATGACCTTTGTTGCCATCAATGACAACAACCATGAATCCATATAGTGTCTCTTGCCAACAATCTCCCCCTTTGGCATTGATGGCAACACTTAGTGAAAAATGACTAAGTGTTTTCACTATGCTCCCCCTTTGCTGATGCTCTGTCTTTATATACAATTTTCGGAACTCCCCCTTAGTTGGATTCCTCATTTTTCACTGCTCCTCACTGCCCCTTTGACATCAATGGCAAAGGGTAGGGTCCGCACACCAAAATTTTCAAAAATTTTCTATACATAGCCGCATATTTACATACTCACATATACTGAAGAATGTCTGCAAAGGATGTCTGCAATTGGATCATTTCTGTAGCCCAACTTTGCTTCATTCTATCCAAAATTGAAATGTGACCACTCAACAAAAATGCAAAAGCTTCTGCCCGCTTGAGATCTGTCAGATCTTTTGTTTGGGCGGTGGTCTGAGCATCACTGATGGCCTCATGCATAGTTTCCAACTTAGGGATTATAATCCGTCTAAGTTCTCCCATCCGGTTAGTGATGTTCTTCCTTTCCTTCTCAAGATTCTTTATTTCATTCAAGACTACAATAGTCTGACATTCTTGATTTATTATGGAGGAAGAGAGAGGATCAAAACTTTGAGATAAGCTTTGTAGCTTGTCCTGTTCCTCTTTTATTTTCTTATCAATTGCTGCTGTTGCCTTTGACCAGGATATACAAAATTTGTAGATGTCACCGCCATCCTTAAGAGCATTCTCTAAGCTCTTTATTCCAATGCTCACAATCTTCCTATCTTTAGAGATTAATTCTAATACTTCTGAAAATCTTTTATCCAAAAATTCCTTCCGGACCTTTTCTTCAGCTGATTTTTCTAGAGAATCAAAATGTGTATCAACACTGCTGACTAAGGTTTTTAGATTACCGGAAGAGGAGGCTGTCGGATCTATCTGGATTGATGGCATAATCTTTACAAGTACTCCGGAAGCAGCCTCTATCAACTCACAGTCTTCCATATGAGACTTCAGGAGTTTTTCATTTGCCTTGGCATTTGCAAATGAAGCTATCTTCATTGTTTGTACCGGAGAGAGAGAGTCAAAGTCAAATGGGCCTTTTAGAAGCTCTGGTTCATCAATCTCTAAAGTTTCTTTGCTCAAAAATTGTTGAACAGTTTGTGCAGTGTCTCTTGCCGGAGACAGATGTTTCTTTTCTTCTGCAGTCTTGGAACTGTCAACCTCTTTGTCTTTCACCACTGCTTCCTTCTCCTGTAATTTCTCTTCTTCTTTGGATCCGGAGACTGTAGGGGAAACCGGAGGAGAGATGCTAGCTTGTTCATAGGCCACTTCTTCTGGAGCAGAGGGTTCCAAGTCCTCAGCTATTTCTGTACCTAAGTCCTCTACAACAGGAAGATTGAACCTTTTGAAGGCCTTCCGGAGGATCTCTTCTGTCTCTTGGGCCACTTTGTCAGTCTCACCAAGCATGAGTTGATTCATCCTAGCTTTACTTCTGAACTCATCTTTGCAGTCCTTGAAGATTATGTTCATTGTCTTGGGATCAATTTGAGGATATAGCTGAATAGCTATCTGCTCCCGGATCTCAAGATCTTTTGCATGAGCATTGTTCTTTCTTACTTCCAATTCCTTTTCTAGGCTTTTAGGAATAAGAGATATGATCTCAATGAAAGCCTTATTATATATGTTCAGATATTTGACTGTGGCTTCCTGCAGAGTCTTTTGGTCAGCCTCACTGAAGTCATCATAAGATTCAGTCATTGGTTGAAGGTTTCCATCCACCGTGACCGACTTGATTACATTCTCTAGAGACAGAGTGGGCTTTTCAACAGATACCTCTGCCATTTCATCCTTGTCTTGTCCTGAGGAGGGTTTACCGGATCCTTTCTTCTTCTGCTTCTTTATTTCTTTTACTCCCTCATCTGACTCTGTTTCCTCTTCATCCTTTTGGCTTTTATAAGCCCTTGTGGCTTTTGTCTTGGATCTTTTACCGGATGCCTGGACTTCCGGTTTTGAACTTTTGGTTGAGGGAGGTGCAGATCTTTTTGATGATCTGGTCCGGGTGGGAGTTTCAACCGGAACACTTTCTTTACTTTTCTCTTCTTCCTCAGCCTTCCTCCTCTTTTCCCGGCTGGCTTCAAGTGCCTCTTTTGAGATGCCTAGGCCTTGAGCAATATGCTCAACTTCTTTTCTTACCTTCCTCTTTATCTCCGGTTCCCTGAGTTCTACATGTAACTTTACACTCAGTTCCTCAAAGGTTCCAAACCTTTCTGCCTTAGGATCTTTGGGCTAGCTTAGCATGTGTTGAACATGCAGCTCTACTATCTGTTCATCCACTTCATACCCCATAGGCATGATCCAGACAGTCCTTGGCTCCACTGCCTCCATCAGACACTGATCTGTTTCTACCATGAAGCATACTGTGTCTTTGTATTTTTCAACAAGGGATTGGGGTATTCTTTCTCTTGCATGCATCATGCTTTGGAAGTTCTTGAAGTAACCCCATAGAGCTGTATTTCTTGCTTTTGCATCCCCAAGTTCATGCAAATAGTCTCTGATTTGAATGGCAACCGGTCTGTCATTCTGCCATATCCATCCACTGGATCCGGGAAGCTCATTCATGTAGTAAAAGAAGAGACAAAGGATCAGATTGCCATATTTGAAGGAGTTTTTCTTGTCCTTCTTAATCTTCTGCAGATTTTCAAAGAGTTGGTTTACTAGAAGCTCGCACAAGTCATAGTCTGCATTCTCCTTTAACATCTGATAGGCTGTGTAGATTGCAGTTCCCGGTACTGAATTTTCCCTACTGGAGTGATAGATTTTGTAACCAATTATTATAGCTGCAAATTTGACATCCGGTTCAATGATATCATCAACTGTCATAGCTCTCTTGTCAAACTTGGATTCGGTTGCATCACTGACTGTCTGATTTTTGACAGATTTGAGAACAGGTAATCCACCGGATGAGTGCAGACCGGTTACAGCCCTAATTACGTCCTTGGTGATCTTGGAGGGCTTGTTCAACCATAGGAAGTTGTCATGTACTCTACTTAGTACATACCGGACCCATTCATCTTCTTCAAAACAGGGGAAATGAATGCACTGTGCAAAGTGTTTGTCCTGGATGGCTTTATACTGAGGTTTGATCTCAAAGGAGTCATCTATCAATTGTTTGTGATAGATATCCATCAGTTTTGATTCTCCAAAGTCTTCAAGATTCGCATGGATGTAAACCCTAATATCTTCCGTATGCAATACACCATGAGGAACACTAGAGAAGGGTCCTAGTGGATCTACCTCCAATGATTTATAAGGATGTTTCTTGAATGAGGGGCGAGGTCTATCAGAGATCTTAACTATATTTGGAGTAGCCATTCTTCAAAGATTTGCAGTGAGGTAATGAAAAACAGAGAATACCTTATGCGCCTTCGATTTGCACGGAGTGATTGGATTGATTTCTTTCTGCAATGACTTCGGCAGGAGATCCTTGGTGTGCTTGATGAATCTTGTTGCAGAGCTCCACTATTCACTTCTTCTTGAGTGCAGAATGAGCAAATGACTTTTGAGAAATCCCTTATATTGCTCCGCGAACCCTAATATCTGTCTACAATAAATGCTTCACCTACATTATTCCGGTTTGCCTTGTCTGGATAGCTTGGAGTATCCCGGATTAGTCCTGATCTGTGAATATCATCCGGATCTTTTAATCGTGAATAAATTGAAGTAACATATTAGAAGAACATCCCAAACACTCTGTCCAATCCGCAGAACAAGATAGTGCACTTCCGGATCTCTCCGAACCTTTTTGTAATCCTTTGTCATACCGAAGCATCTCCCTAAACAGGTCTTATTTGATCGATCACAGCTTCTTAATGACTCCATGCGGACCTCTAAAAACTTGACTGAAGCATCTCAAGACTCATATCTGCAAACCCTTTAATCCGCATCTTGTGCCACATTCGGCACCACTTGTTTGGCTGGGGGAACAGGATTTTCTTTGAATCTCCCCCTGAGCCTGAGCTCACTTTTTAATTTCCGGAAGAAATATCAGCACCAGAGTCTGGTGCGGATCCAACCTCTACATTCTCTGAACTTTTCTTCACCCAAATCTTGCTCATCTGATTCCTAACTTCATCCGCATTCATCTTTTGTTTACCCTTGTCTTGATTCTGATTATACACCGGACCTCTTTTGTCCTGATACTTGTTTCTGTAGACTTTAGCATTATGACCGGACCTATTGCAGATTTGGCAAATAACATTTCTTTGCATATTTGACTGATATCCTCTTGATCTGCATTGATTAGCCATATGACCTACTCTATTGCATGTAAAGCATCTACCTTTGAATGATTTGTTTACTTGCATAATTCTGCATTCATGGGATTTGTGTCCATACCTTTTGCAGTTGAAGCACTGTCCGGAGAAGGATGAATTAATCTGATTCATTCTCATTCTGCACTGATTAGCTTTGTGACCAAAGTGGTTGCAGCTGTGGCAGTATCCATTGAAGGATGGATATCTTTGAGCATTTGGCTGTCTTACCGGAGGTCTTCTAGGCCTGCTCCTTGGATTATCTGATCCAAGATTCTTCTGACCGGATCCGGAGCTTTCTCCTTTCTCATATCCCAAACCATACTTGTCATCTGTCCTCTTTTGACTTCCAAGAAGAACTTCAAGTTGAGCAGAACTTATCTTGAATTTCTCTTTATATTCATTTGCTGTTTGAAGGTCTCTTTTGAGAGAGGCAATTTGATCCTCAAGTTTTTCTTCATTATCTTTGGCATCTTCAAGATCAGATTCAAGATGTCTGATAATCCTGTCCATCTGGTGGCATTCTTCTGATTTTTCTTTAAGAGATTGTCTTAGATTGTCTTCAGCCTTTCTTTTTTCTTCAATCTCTTGAGTAAACTTTATAGTTCCTGATTCCATTTCATGTCTTAACATAATGACTTCTTTTGATAACTTTTCACATAACTTGGTTTGCTCAGTCAATTCTTCATTTGTATTGCTTTCTTCACTTTGTCTTGCCAACTGTTGGAGCAGCTCCTTTCTCTTTTTCATAGAGAGACTTAATTTGTCTTTTAATTCTCTCATGAATTCATCAGCCTGTTTGAGTCTTTCTTTTAATTCATTGACTTCAGAATTTGACTGTTCAAGATCCTCAAGGGCAGTCTTGAGTTGCTCCCTTAAACCATATGCATCCATTTGAGTTCCCAGATCTTCCTCAAGCTGTTAGGCTCTATTAGGAGGAACTTAGCTCTGATACCAATTGTTGACAACTGAGAGGGGGGGTGAATCAGTTATCCTAATTATTTCCCTTATTGAACTTTCTTATTAATTAATGCAGCATTGAATCAAACACAAAAACATTACCATGAAATAAGAAACACATGACACAGTAATTTTTGACGTGGAAACCCTGTTAAGGGAGAAAACCACGGGGTGATTAACCCAAAAATTATTCTTTGTTAGAAGAATAGGAATTTACAAAAATGGCACTTGCCAATTAGGGTTCACTGCCCGAGCACACTGCTCACAAGAGGCCCACTGCCTACAAGAAGACACACTGTCTACAAAGTGATAAGAATCACAGTCTTGAACTGATTGGAAGCATCTGCATATGCTGGAGTTCAGTTCCGGTTAGGCTCAGTACACTGATCTGCTGCACTTCATCTTTCCTCTGTTCTTTATTCTGCTATCCTTTCACATATCGGATCTTACTTGCTACTTCTGCTCTGTTCTGTACTTCTTCGCATATATCTTCACACCATCACTCCCTTCACAACTAAATCCATCCTCTATATATATCCGCATAAGTAATTTCATCACCCTTCTAGTCGGCATCCGGAACAGTCTAGTTTCTTACAAACTCTTGTTCTGTCGGCTGAATCCTTCCTCACCAAGCAATGCGGATCAAGCATATACTTGTAGATATCATTAATCATGTCGGCCAAACATGATTCATGCCTTCACAACCTCTATCATCAATAGTAACACATCCGGAAAGTAGTCTGATACTCTGTCAGTCAGTTCTTCCTCTGTTTTCACTGTCTCTCAGGAATTCGGTACTCAACTATTCATATCTTTTTCCTTGTCCATCACCGGAGGCTAAATCCTTGGAATATACCACTCAAGGTAGTCCTCTTGACTTCCCCAAATCCGCACTGCACCAAGACACTTCCTCTGAGAGATCTGGATCAATTTGTCGGACCTTGCCACATGCTCTGTTCTTGTTCACCGGACCACAACATTCTTTATTCTGACTTCCGGTAGAGACACATCATGACTTGCGGATATGTGGGATGACCTTTGTTGCCATCAATGACAACAACCATGAATCCATATAGTGTCTCTTGCCAACAGTATGTGCTTCAAAAAATTTCTCCTAGGGTCGAGTTTAGGTGTCATAAATGCTCGTAGAAAATAGGTGAAATGAATGCGCCGAAACGCAGAACGGCGCATATGCCTCGCGAAGCTGCGCTTTTGTGATTTCGTGGCGCATATGCCTGTTTCGGCGGCGCATGCGTGAAAGCTGCGCATTTGTGCAGTCTAGTTGCGCTTTCGTAATTGGGCGGCGCTTTTGCATTTGTGCCGCGCATGCGTGAAATGTAGCAGCGCATTTGTTAAAGTCACGCATATGTGGATTCTTGTGGTGCATCTGTAATTTAGCGGCGCATACGTGGATTTCTGCAGCGCATGCGTTAGAACGGCGCATATGTGCCCTGTAGCGGCGCATATGCATTTTTGCGGCGCATACGTTGATTTTTGCAGCGCATATACCAGAAATGGCGCATTTACCACCTTTAGTGGCGCATTTGCTTGGGATGGCAAATTACTTAGCCAAATTGATTCGATTAGTGTCCTGTTTGACGCAGGAATCGATGAGCTATCTCTGAGATTGCAGGAATCTAGTCAAGAGATGTAGTGTGCTGTTTTGATCAATTTGAAATGCTAAGTTTAGTTGATATAGTTCAATAGATATGTTGAGTATGGTATATGCAGCTTGAGACTGACGCCTTGCATTGTGTGTTTGCAGGAGGAGATACGAGAGACTCTGCAGTCAAGGGAGACGTTCCCTATGCCTTTATTGCAGAGATACATGCTGACGGAGGCTGACAGAGTGGTGCTTGGTGCCATGGGATTAGATTATGTTTGCTTTATGCCCGAGGTGCGGGCGAACTGAGGACTGTTGACAGCTGCCGTGGAGAGATTCCACAGCGAGGACGGGACCTTCCACTTCCCTACTGGAGAGATGATTGTGACGCTGGAGGACGTCTATAGGATACTGCACTTGCCCGTGGTAGGCGAGTTGGTGGAGTACGATGCACAGCGGGACGCGGGACTCACCGAGTGTCAGCGAGTATTTGACGATCCCGAGCTGGTGGGACAGGTCATCCCTTGGCAGGATATCTATGACTGCTACGACTACTTCCCTGGGATCGTGGCTGGACTGATTGCGGGCGTGGTATGCCCGGATAGGAGATCGCACGGGTTCCCCATTGGATGGGGCAGGATCATGGAGCGGATGCTGACTGAGGGCACTCGATATGCGTGGGGACCTTGCGTGCTAGCCCACTTATACCACGACATGCATCAGGTGGTGTACCACCGCAGCACGAGTCTATCGGCTGGGGTGTTGCTGTTACAGTTCTGGCTGTGGGAGCACATAGCGGTGACCAGGCCGATATGCGTCTTTGCTAGGCAGAGGGGAGAGCCGTATAGCTATGGCTACGCAGGAGTGATTTCCCAGCACAGGCTGGGGAAGCTGGAGTATTGGCGGCATACGTTGGATGGGATAGATGTGGTCGTCTGGCGACCATATCTGGACTGCGAGCCTTGGGATGATGAGGGAGATGAGCTGCCCTTTTGTTTTCAGACCAGGTGGTTGATAGGCCGGACACGGCACATCTTGGAGAGGCAGACGGTGGGCCGAGTACTGAGACAGTTCGGCAAGAGATAGGGCATGCCGCAGGGACAGGCCATGTTTGCACGGACACATGTAGAGAGGGTCCGATGGGGGCCGATGGCTTCTTATGAGGAGGCTCTGGTAGAGTTCCAGCAGTTGCCTTATGTGGCATGGGACATGAGGCGAGAGATTGCAGATGCGGGGGTTACACAGGAGTATGAGGATTGGATTACTGCACATCCATTCCTGAGATATTCAGGACCTGGCATGCTGGTGCCTCGTATTGACGAGGCGGACTCAGAGGAGGAGGGAGAGGCTGGCCCGGGGCGGAGGGCCGCTAGAGGAGGACGAGGACGGGGTGGCCGAGCTGCAGAGAGGCCGAGGCAGCAGAGGAGGATAGACCGGGCTGGGCAGGCAGTGCCAGGACAGGGGGAGGGACAGCAGCAGGTGCAGCAGCAGGCACGGATGCCACCACCCCAGCAGGTACCACAGCAGCAGGTGCCGCAGTAGCAGGGGCTAGGACAGGCAGAGGCAGCACAGGGGCCGGTGCAGGGTGAGGCACATGAGAGGACCATAGCCAGCCTGAGAGGACAGGTGCGGGAGCTGCAGGCACAGCTGAGGAGAGTGGAGAGGATGCGAGATACAGATGCAGCGGTGATCGCTGGTTTGACTCGCGAGTGAGACATGGCAAATGCCTGGGTACGCCTGATCCGAGTAGAGAGGGACACAGCAGTAGCTGCCATGGGCACAGATGCAGCGAGTACATTTTTGGTTGGGCAGGTGCAGCAGGCACAGGCACAGGTAGGCCAGTTGCAGACGCAGTTGGCACAGGCACAGACAGACTTAGCCAGAGCGCAGCAGGAGGCACAGTACTACCGAGGCTTGTATCATGGTGCCATGTCATCGAGCCAGAGGGCAGGGAGTTTCAGGACTCAGTCTGGGGTGGCTCGCAGAGCAGGTCCATCCCAGTCAGGGGCATCTATCATGGGACCTCAGCAGTCAGGAGCTGGCAGTGGTGGCCCACAGCAGCAGGGGTAGTCAGAGACCAGATTTTGTACATTTTGGGACATGTATCACCGTCTATTTAGACGTACATTGTATATGACACTTTGATTTTGAGAGAGATGGTGATATTGTGCATTTGGACATCTTTGTATATGATAGTATGGATGATGATGTAGCTTTGTGTATCTATTGCATGCGTTTATGAGATGATTATTTCTATTGCATGATGTGGTTCTATTGCATAGTTAGATGGTTTATATGATGCTATATGAGAAATACTTTGATATGCTGCTATATGATGTCTATATGATTTAATGTGACAAATGAATGCAAAGTTAATATGATGTCTTTGTGATGATGCAAATGTATGTATATGAAACATGATTTCTATGTTATGATGCTGTATAGATATGTGAGATGCTATTGGATGTTTATATGATGTAATGCTTTGAATGTATGCAGTTGTAACATGAGTACTATGTGGTGATGCAACTATATACGTGATGCACTTAACTATGTTGTTTTGATTTTCTGGGCTTTTAAGATTAAGATGTGATGCAAATGTGTTGGTGACCTAATGCATTGGATGGTGCATTCTACTAACCTACTCAGGTGCATGACTAGCTTCTACGAATGATATGATATGCTCCTATATGCCTTGTTTTTGTGATGTCCAAATGTACTCTATCGACATAAGAATGACATGATGGATAGAGGAATGGGTGCGAAGGAATGACTTAGGGACTTTTCTTGATATCGTTACTCTGCATAGTTTGAATGATGAGGACTGTATGGATGGGTGTATGGATATAGGACGGATGCTTTGCTTTTAGATTGCTTTATTTCATCATTGGGCATTTTGTTTTTTGGTACTTTTCTGAAATGTTGTAAGTGAATACAAGCACCGAGGTATAATTGAACCAAGATGACCTGAGTATCGCTTACATGGATTGTGATTGAGCAAGTTAATACAAGCATCTAGTCAAAATTTGAATCTAGATGACCTGAGTACCTCTTGCGTTTCAACAAGCAAGGATTGCCCCCGTTCATGTTAGACCTTTGATGTCCTCGATGATCTTTTGCTGATCATGTCCTTAGACAAGGCGTCGCATTACTAAAGTTTAATCCACAAATAACAAACAAAGAAAGTAATCATGCCTTCATCAGAGCATCTCTAGCTTTTGGCATCCTTGAGTAGCATAGGAAGGTATGATAGCAAAAATCAAGACTCAGTAACTTAACCCTAGGTGCCAATCTACAAAAGCATATTTGCATTGATATGTGTTCATTTCTTGCCTTAATTTGCATAAAATCATTTAGAAGACCTTGGGTATTTGCCTTGCATTGGATAGGTTAAGATGCTCATAGTCAGGATTTCTACTCGAAGCGCGGGTGTTTGCTTGTATTTGCTTGCTTGGTGAGAAGATGGCACAATCCTTATTGAGAAGACGGACCCTAAGGGACTGACCTAGTGCCTCGGGGGCTCATTGCTAAATGGCCTTGCCTACGTGACGACGCAGAGGCAACGTAGTTCGGGGTAAACCCTAATGGACCATGGATGGACTAGAAGAAAGACGACAGGAATGAAGACAAGAGAGGAGATAAATGGGACTTTGGGAGAGATGGAAGCCTCGGGGGCGCATTAGAATAATGGCCTTGCCTACGTGACGGCGCAGAGGCAACGTAGTTCATGGATTCGGACCACAGACACTGACGAGAGACACTACACTAGGCTCACTTCGAGGAGACGATATGGGACAAAACCTTGGTTGACAAGGCCACAAGGTGAGTATCAAGCCATGATAGGTAACTGTCAAGTGTTTACTGTGGGATGGATATGGGTCGAAATGGGGAAAATAGAGGGAGAATGGGCTCAAGGTGATTGGATTCCCAAAGATGGAGAATGCGGTTTGTCACCAGTAACGCCTGTTTACCAGGTTTTCATCACTTGCTTTTATTTGCACGAGAAGCTAGAAAGTAACATGATGCCTGATTGCCAGGTTTTCATCAGGATACCTATCCAAGGCACCTGTTTGCCAGGTTTTCACCAAAGGACGATTTTTTTTGCATGCTTTCTATTTTTTTCAATTTTTTTTTGTATTTTCTCTTTGTAACTTTTGCTGATTTTTTTGATTTTTATTGTGCCCCCTTGCATTGGGGTTCTCTTAGGTATAGAACCTGCGAAGGTGCATGCTGTTGATGGGATCATCAAACAACTCACCTTCTGATGTGGCCAATTGATATGCCCCCAAGCCATAAGCTGCTACAATTACATAGGGTCCAAGCCAGTTAGGCTTGAACTTACCTTTCTTTTCTCTGTCCTGCTGATTGCGAGGGTTCTCTTTTAGGACGAGGTCCCCCATCTTGAAGCATCTTGGTCTAACCTTGTGGTTGTAGCTTCTTGACATCATCTGTTGATAGCCTTTGAGATGGTCAAAAGCTTTCTGGCGCCGTTCCTCTAGCAGTTCTAGCTCTTGCAGTCTGGAGACTCTGTACTCTTCGTCTGATATGAGACCTTTCAACGACACCCGAAGGGAGGGGAGTTCGACCTCAATAGGAAGGATGGCTTCGGAACCATAGACGAGGGCGTAGGGTGTAGCACCTGTGGGAGTGCGTATGCTGGTTTGATAGGCCCACAGAGCAGGATTGAGCTGGACATGCCAATCGCGACCGGCTTCATTGACAGTCTTCTTTAGGATTTTCAGAATGGTTTTGTTTGATGCCTTAGCTTGGCCGTTACCTTGGGGGTAATATGGGGTGGAGAAGCGATGTTGGATCTTGAACCGTTCACAAAGTTCTGGACATCCTAATTTTTGAAGGGTCTCCCGTTATCTGTTATGATGGACGAAGGGATGCCGTATCGACAGATAATGTAATTCAGAATGAAAGAGGAAATTTGCTTTCCTGTGACGGTTGATAAGGGAACGGCTTCAATCCACTTTGTAAAGTATTCAGTAGCGGTTATGATGAATTTATGGCCGTTGGAAGAGGGCGGATGAATCTTTCCCACGAGGTCAAGTCCCCACTGGCAAAAGGGCCAGGGTGTTGTTAGAGGTCTCAACTCCTGAGCAGGTGCATGAATCAGGTTCCCATGTATCTGGCACTGTTTGCACTTTTTGACAAACTGATATGAATCCATTTCCATATTGGGCCAGTAATAACCCAAACGCATGAGTTTCTTAGCTAAGGAAGGACCGCTGGAGTGTGTTCCGTAGATCCCTTCGTGCACGTCTCGCAAGGCAGTTATAGATTCTTCTTGTTCTAGACAACGGAGTAAAGTACCATCCAGACCACGTCGGTAAAGGGTATTGGCGACAATGGTGTAACGGGAGGCTTGTCGGATGAAAGTTCGTTTTTGGTTGGAAGAGAGGTCCAAAGGAAGGATATTGTCCTTGAGGTAAGTGTAGGTCTTACCGTACCAAGGTGAATCAGATCCCACTAGGTGGCAAATGGAATGGGTCTCAAGGAGATCATAAGCCGGTTGTCGAATTGTTTCTACTAAGAACTCATACCGTGACTCCTGTTCAGGTATCTCAAGAAGAGAGGCTATGGTCGCCATTGCATCGGCTGCTTTGTTCTCTATCCTGGGTATTTGTTCAAACGAGATGGTCCCGAAATGTTCTTTGAGGTCGTCGACCATTCGCTTGTATGGGATGAGTTTCTCATCTTTGGTCTGATACTTGTCGTTGACCTGGTTTATGACAAGCTGAGAATCACCGTAGACACATAGTGCTTGGATTTTCCACTCAGTGGCCATCTTGAGACCAATTACCAAAGCCTCATACTCCGCTATATTGTTAGTGCATGGAAATAACAACCTGTAGGACTTTGGAATTGTGTCGCCTTGGGCAGTGATGAACAAGATACCTGCCCCCGATCCATGGATGGTGTAAGATCCGTCGAAGTAGAGTTTCCAAGGAGATGTTGACAGAGTGAATAGAGATTCATCGGGGAACTCAAACTGCATTGGTGAAGTGTCCTGTAATGGTGCCTCAGCTAGTTGGTCTGCGATGATTTGCCCCTTGATGGCTTTTCTATCCACATACTCTATATCATATTCGCTAAGAAGCATAACCCATTTGGCTAGTCGTCCTGTGAGAGCTGCTTTGCTGAGAAGATATTTTAGTGGGTCGATCTTGGCAATGAGTTTGACAGGATGTGCCAACATGTAGTGTCGGAGTTTTTGTGAGGCAAAAACCACCGCAAGGCATGAACGTTCCACCTGTGAGTACTGCAGCTCGTAGCCCACTAAGGTTCAACTGATATAGTACACAGCTCTTTCCTTGTTCTCATAGTCTTGCTGCGCTAGGAGAGCCCCAAGAGCAGTAGGTGTAGCGGATATGTAGAGAATCAAAGGTTTTCCTTGGATCGGAGGCATGAGTATAGGAGGATTCGTGAGGTACTCCTTGAGCTTGTTGAATGCCTCTTCGCACTGCTCATCCCATTTAAATGGAACGTTCTTATGTAGGAGGTGGCTGAAAGGATGGCACTTGTCGGCCAACTGTGAGATGAACCTGCGGATGGCCTGTAGCTTGCCCTGTAAGGATCTCAACTGTGTTAGAGTTTTGGGCGGAGGCATGTCCATGATTGCCTTGACCTTGGCCGGGTCTACCTCTATGCCGTTTGCTGACACGATGAAGCCTAGCAGCTTGCCTGATGTGACCCCAAACACACATTTCTTCGGGTTCAATTTTACTTGGAATTGGTCCAGCCGTTGGAAGACTTTCTCTAATGTGTCCAGGTGTGAGTCCCTGGTGAGTGATTTTGCCAAGATGTCGTCAACATAATCTTCCATGGTCACATGCATCATGTCGTGGAATATAGTTGTCATGGCCCGCTGATATGTAGCACCTGTGTTTTTCAGCCCAAACGGCATGACATTCCAGCAAAAGGTACCCCAAGGACAAGTGAAAGCGGTTTTGTGCTGATCCTCTGGTGCTATTTTGATTTGGTTGTACCCTGAGAATCCATCCATTAGTGACAGCATTGTATGTCCCGCCATGAGGTCGACTATGATATCGATGTTAGGCAAGGGAAAGTCATCCTTGCGGCATGCTTTGTTTAAGTCTCTAAAATCGTTGCATAGTCGAACCCTGCCATCTGGTTTAGACACTGGCACGATGTTTGATATCCATTCGGGGTAATCAATGGCCCTGATGAACCCTATGTCTAACAATTTTTTGAGTTCTTCCTTGACCAGGAGGGCAATATGAGGATGCATTTTTCTCAGTTTTTGCTTTACGGGCTTCACCCCTGGATCCAATGGCAAGTGATGTAGAATCAGGTTTGGGTCCAAACCTGGCATGTCGGCATATGACCAAGCAAAGCTGCCTCTCTTCTTTTTAAAGAATGGCACAAACTTGGTTTTCTCAGGCGGCGTGAGAGATTTTGCAAAGTGGATTATCTTAGGCTGCTCTTCGGTTCCAATGTTCACTGGCTCTGTTGGCTCTACCACGATCTGTGACCTTTCTTGATACATGTCACTTGGGAGGGTGTCAAGAAATCCATCGTCAGGTGCCACAGTTGGGTTTTCACCTTCAGATACATCCTTTCTTTTTACTGTTTTATGATCTGACACTGCCGCATGGCGGTTTTCACCGTCAGATCCCTTTTTGATCTTTACATTTTTGCGACTAGAAGGCTTGGCACCCTCCCCGAAGTATGCTACAGTATTGAGTTCGATAGTGAAACCGGCTTTATGATCTCCTTTTGGTAAATGATCTCGAAGTCCCATATAGTCAATGTAGGCATCATCGTTCTAGAACACATCTAATTGAGGGGTCCCTTTCAGGTCCCAGTCAATAAGCTCAGGGTGTAAGAGGGGAAGGGAGTCGGATGAAAGACCTGATTCATTGATAGTGTGGATGGAAATACTAGGAGCACAGGTGGGGGTAGTGTTCTGGGTGGTACTTTCTTCCAGGTTGTTTATCGCAATAGAATCTATACTTTCCTCGAAAGCCATAACTTCAGGGAGGGGCAAATCAGACTCCAGTGGTCTGTCCCGTTGCATTTGTCTCTCATGATATGGGCTAAGGGTTTGGATGGTATCAATCTCCTTGTCATCGTAGGAGTGTTCTGTCAGCTCGTCCCATTCATACTGATTGGAATCATCTGAATCTGCGTCACTATCCACTTGGAGTGTTTGAATTGTCTCCACTAGGCAGGCATTTTCTTTGGCTTTACCTTTACCTTTGTAGCCTAGGCCAGTCGTGTTTCTAGCCGAAGAGGAGGAAGAGGGTTGTATAGGTTCGATGATCCCCTCTTTTCTGAGGCCGATAGGGCCTTGTCCTTCATATCCCATCCTATGCAAGATGGTTTCACCTCACCCATAGAGCTCTGTAGGGAGCCTAGGTGGATCTTGGGATGTGTTTTCTTCTTCGGCATAGAGCCATTGTAAGAGATCTCGCTCCTCTGATTCATCGGATAAGGTCCCCCATTTTACAAAGGGGTTTGCGGGAGTTGTAGGAGGAGCAGAGGGCTTTGTAAAATGCCTGGGTTGATGCTTGGGCTGGCCAAAGGAGCGAGGAGACAAGGGCATTTTTGCAAGGTTGAGGCTGTGCTCAATCTGGTATTCCCCCACGCCATTTTCTTTTATGGTGATTTTCATTGGTTTGGGCTGTGAAGAGAAAGCTTCGGCAGTATGGTCTTGTGGCGGAGTAGGGGAGATATGGGCTCTATTGTTGGGAATGACGCATTCAGGTTTAGCTTGGAAAGAATTGCAGTGTTGATAGGGATCAGGGTCGCCGTGTATGGTGACCTGCTTGCCATCGTGTGGGAACTTTATGCATTGATGGTAGGTGGAGGGGACAGCTTTCATGGCGTGGATCCATGGTCTCCCTAGCAGAATATTGTAAGCAAGCTCCCGATCAAGGACCTGGCACACCACATCTTTAATTACCGGTCCCACTTGAATGGGTAGGACAACCGTGCCCTTTGTGGTGCGTTCCTCCTCGTCATAGGCCTTTATGGTAATCTTCCTCCGTGGATCCACTGCCTGTTCAGAGAACCCCAATGCAAGGACTAGCTTCAAAGTGCAAATATTCAAACCAGCACCCCCATCAATGAGAACCCTCTTGATGCGGTGCCTGTGTACGAATGCGACAATGTGTAGAGGAGTGTTGTGGGGTTGAGACATGGAAAGGTCATCTTGTTCTGTGAATGATATGGAAGGGGAGGATGTCAAATTACCCACCATGGTTTGAAACTTTTATTGGGCTAGGTTAGTGGGGACAGTAGTCTCCACTAAGGCTTTCTCAAGAATCTCCTTATGAGAAGGAGATAGACGCAGGAGCTCCAATATAGAAATATGAGCCGGAGTCTTTTGCAATTGGTCGATGACATTATATGGGCGGGGGTTAGACGAAGATGGCGACGACCTGGGAGGAGTGGTGTTGATAGTGACTCTACCACTGTGGGTAATTATACTACAACCAGTTCCGTTAGGTCCTGGTTGTTGGTTGGGGGATATGACGTTGACTTGCGGAACGTGCTCAGAAATGCAGTTAATGGTGTACTCAAAGGGAATGTTTGCATAGTTAGCATTACTCGACCCACTGTTCTAGTTCGGCCTGTTACGATTGTTGTCATTATTGTTATGACCATTGGAATTGTTGCCAGTGTGACCATTGTTGTTATTGTTGTTATACGGCCGGTTGTGGTTTAGGAGAGGGTCCCGGTAGGCCACATGAGATTCATTGGAGGTATGCTGTTGTGTTCCTCCCTGATTCTGATCCAATATATCCTGTATGACGTTCTTAAGACGGATGCAATTATTGGTTGTGTGCCCCCTTCCTCGGTGATACTCGCAATAGTCTGTGTCCTTCCAATAGGGAGGTTTGACTATGGGCTCATAGTCACTTGTTGGCGGTAGAGAAATTTCATTGTTAGCCAACAACTTCCTGAGGGCAGACTCTTGAGATTCTCCTAACGGCGTGAATTTTCTCCTTGGATTTGAATTGAACCAAGGTCTAGATTCCCGAGGGGATGGCTTGTTGAGTGCACCGTTATTTGCTTCTTCCTTAAGAGTGAATATGGGTTGTTGTTTAGGGGCTGCCGCCTTGGCATCCACTACTCCATCGTTGACCACATTCTTGTTCTTGGTCCAAAACTTTGACTTGTCAGTTGTGTAATTGGAAGGAGGTGTGTCCTTGTAGAGCTTGAGAGTCCCTTTAGCGATCATAGCTTTCTCAATGAATAGCCCCATTTCGATGACTTTGGTGAATGAGGTAGGGCATTGTATCTGAATCTGGTAGCTAAGATCAGGATTCAAATTGTGGACAAACATTTCCAATAGTTGTTTCTCAGGCATGTCGTAAGAACACTTGCTAGCTAGCTGTCTCCATCGTTGTAAGAAGGTGGCGAAAGACTCACCACCTTTTTGTTTGGTGTTGCATAGGTCTAGCATAGATACTTCGTGTTCTATGTTGTAAGAGAAGTGCGTTATGAATTTATTGACAAGTTCATCAAAAGTTTTGATTCCTGGTGGAAGACGCGAGAACCACTCCATAGCTTGACCTCCTAAAGATCTTGGGAATAGTCTCATTAAGTAGGTCTCGTTGTGAGCTACTTCTAAACATGCTGCAGTGAATTCCCTGATATGATCTCTAGGGTCCCCCTTCCCTTTGTATTTGTCAAATTTTGGGATTCCGAACTGAAAGGGGAATGGTTTCATGACCAAATTTCTGTCGAAGGGGTACGGTGCTATATCTTCCAAGGAGTAGTTCTTGGAACTGGTGCCGATCTTAAGGTTGGAGATTTCTAGCTTTAGACTCTCAATTTGTTGTCTCACATCCGCTATAGGAGTATTTTGATCTATGTGTTGTTTTCCTCTTTCATTGGCCTGGGGGACCGTGTCATTTGTGCCTCTCTCATGTGCATTTGGGACTGCGTCATTTGTGTCCCTCTCACGTTCATTGTCTGCATTTTCCATGATGGAGCTAATGTCAAAGTCTGCGGGGAGTTTGAGTCCGAGACTAGCAAGATGATGGAAATATTTGGTGGGATCCTCAAGGAGTACTCTCTCCACTAGGCGTTGGAATTTGCTATCTTGCATGTGTGCCACTAATTCTTCACGAGAAATTTCTTCATCATCATCGCGTGGTGGGGCGATGTGATCGAAAGAGTCGGCCATTTCAGTTAGCTTGTTGTACTGGGATCGAGTAAGAACCATGCAAGGTGGGGTGGGATGAAATGGACTAGGATTAGAAATCTTGGCAAGGTGCCGACTAAGACTGTAATGAATGGGATATCTAGGACAAGACTTGGACAAAGGGTTCTCTTGCTCAATGACTTCAGGTAAGACGGTTGACACAAGACTCTAGCCACTAGCAAGGGTAATCGATACCAGTCTCACTGTGTAGGGCTTAGTCGTTCAACAAGACTACTAGCAAAAATGTGAGGGTAAAATAATGCATCAATCAAATGAATAACAGATGACCCAAACATCAACAGAATGGAGAAACAAAGAAGATTAGATAAACAATGAACGAACACAGCAAACCTCTTCCGTTTCGAAACTTCTGTTGTTCGCCTATCACGAATCGTCCTTTCACAGATGAGATGAGCCCTCAGAGAGTGCAATCTTTTAAAGTTGTTTGAGGAAGTCGATGGTGAACGGCTATGGTGTGATATGCAATGAAGGTGAGCTCCAATGCAACAATGGTGATCTCAAGCTTGTGGATGACAAGTGGGTGCCAAAGGCGCGCTGGTGATATTTCTGCAGAGTAACGATGTCAAAAGCCTGGATGATTAGAATGAAGGGATGAAGCTTCATTTATAGACCCGGAGGAATAGGAATCAACGGTTGAGAGAAGATATGAAGATCAACGGTTGAGGATGGTTGAGGAATGTGCAACCAGTGGAAATGTGACAAGTGTCCCAGCTCCATCATGAAAGGTGGGATGTGACAAAACTGATTGGAGAGTTAACTCCATTGACTGGTCTGTTAACAGAATTGATTGATCAGTTAGAAGAGTGGATTGTGGAACTGACTGGATTGATTGAGGATTTGACTCAACTGACAGGTTAGTTAACAGATTTGATTGATTGGTTAACTGACCTCTGATTGGAGAAGAAATAGGCCATGTGGGTGAGGGAAAATAAGATAATTAAATATTAAATATATTTAATTACATGTGCAACCTGATGAGGTGGACAAGGTGAGGTGGAATTTTGAATTTAGAACTTTAGGATAGAGGAAATAGGATTAATTAAATAATTTATGATTATTTAATTGTGAGGGATTTTAGAAGAATTTTAATTAAATAAATAGAATTTATTTAATTGTGAGATAGTGAATTGATTAAATAAATTTGGAATATTTATTTAATTAATAGAAGAATGGAATAAATATTTAGAATATTTATTTAGGATGATTTGTGTCATTTTCAGTCACGTTGGTTAGGCCCATATGAGATCAAGCAAGTCTTTCCTAATGGTGCAATTCAAATGTAGACTATTGATGAAGTTTGGTTTTCACTACTGGTAAATGGGCATAGGCTAAAATTGTATAAAAGACCACTTCAGAAGGATGACTTTCTTGTTTCCTTAGCTACTCAGTATGCTCCTCCTGATACTCCTAATGATGATGTTATGACACCAGATGATACACATTCAGATGCTGATACACCAACACTATCCAGTGATGTGGAGGTTGAGTTGCAATACTCAACCCCTGTTGCTGCAAATTAAATTTCTTTATTTTTAAAATCACATGCACACACCGCACAATTTCCATGGTTACAACAAGTTATTTCCACTAGGACCTATTTTTCACTCATTCAGTCGGGACCTAACATAGCTGGGACTTGATATATATAATTTTACTTACACAGTCAGTACCTATGCAGAAGGCACCTATAGCACCATCTGCATGCCACTCTATTACATCACTTGGTGAACAATACATCAATTCTCCCACCCATTCCACATGGCCATATTCATTTTAAACTACTTCATTCTATTGCTCCATGTATCGATTCACATTAATGAATTGGTACTTTTCTCCATCATCACTTGTTATTCCATTACATCTCGGCTACCGTACCCGCCACCTTTTATCACCCTATATCTTGTTCACCACATGCATATCATCTCACATCATCTGAATTGTTCACAATTTCCAAGGTATGTTAATTATTCATTTCCATTTCATATCTACATTGAATAACTTTCAATTATTACAATTAGATTTCTTTTTATATTCATGATTAGTAATAGTTTATTTCATGCATGCGACGAATATTATCACCATTTCTTTTAATCACTCCTCATGCTATAATACCTGCCACATGAAGTGAGGTCACTTCACAATTAAGTTGGGGGAGGGTTATTTTTGATTTTTGCCATTAGAAAAACATTTGCCTTTGAAAACCTTGCCTTTCAAGAAAACTAGACAAATATTTTGCGCCATGAACTTACCTTATTTTTCCAACAAGTGAATTAGTACCCTAAGCAAGTTATAGTGCAAAGGAAAGAAGAGGTAGATTAGTTTTTAGGGTGGCGAGCTGGAGCAACAAAAAAAACAAATTAACATTGTGCATAAAATTGACACTATGGAGTTTGCAATTCACAAGCAGTAATGGGAGGAGACATGATCAGAAGAGAACCGTCGGCACATAAGGAACTACTAGAGGATGTGATGGTTCTCCCACTCTTCACGAGAGTAGGTTGGTTGGATTACTTCCTAAAATTGACAGAGTTTGATGATGATATGATGAAAGAATTTGCATTTACTCTACAGTATGATGAAGCAATGGTGAAGGGGTTAACTATAGATGCTTCCGAGTTAGCTATTGCATAGGTTATAGGGTTGCCACGGACAGGGTCCAAGTACCTAGCTAGAGCTGATGCAGCTACAGCTAAAGAGGAGTTCTGTGAAAGAGATGAACACTTGGATTCTACCACACAAGGTACCAAACGACTATCTCTTCCCTTCTTTTTGGGGAAATGTGCCTATTATATTATGAAATATATTACCTGTGATGGCAGATACAATATGCTATATACTAAACAACTTAAATTGCTCAACCATTTGTGACATGAAAAACTTGTCAATGTTCTAAACTATTTGTATACTATGTTGAAAAGGATGTCTTCAGAATATTAGAGACAATGGGCAGACACTACTCTTTCCCACCATTGTCTGATAGTTTTGCTAAGAAAAAGGAGTTTAAGGATTCAATACCCTCAGATTGGATGGGAAGATTTTAAACAATGTGCAGATATTTCAACACTTTTAGAGGCACCAGAACCAGAAGATGAAATTCCATATGAGCCTAAGCCTCCTCTTGAGACTAAGCAGGAAGAGCCACAACATGAAAACCCTCCAGAGTTTAGGTCTGTATTAGCTGAGGAACCCTCAATGTCTGCCCCTCAAACTAAAAGAACCACTCCTTCAACATCTAGCAAGGAAAAGAAGAGTAGGAAGGGAGTGAGTAAACACAAGAGTGCCACAAAAGAAGGAAGTGCAAGGGAAAAGAGGAAGAAGGGGGACAATAAAAAGGGGAAAAAGGTAGATAAGAAGGAAACAATCACACCTAGATGATCGGGGAGATTAAGGAGGCAAGGTGTCAAAGAACAAGTTATTGAGAAACAGAGAGAAGAGGACAAAAATATAGGCCAATAGGACAATGATCCAACTCCTCTGAATCTAGATTCAAATAGAGAAGAAAACCCCCTTGAGGATGTCTCTGCAGATGCTTGTGGAAATGTTGATATACCTGTAAAGAAAAGAAAGTACATTTCTTCTTCTGATTTTGAGTCAGAAGATTTGTTCACTGCAAGAAATATGGGTAAACCTATACTAGATGGTTCTGCTAAAGAAGTTTTTGATGTTCCCAGAAAATGTTGAAAAAAGAAAAGGAATTATTAGAGGATAGAGATATCAAGAAGGAACTTCAAGAATCCTTGGATAGAATAAGGCAGTTGGAGGAACAGGTAAGGGGTTATGAAGAAAAAGATAAAGAGAAAGAGAAAAGAATTCAGGAGTTGGAGGAGAAGATCCAAACTTATGGCCATGGTTCTGACTTAGACTTATTGGCACAGTTGGCTGAAAATAAAATAGAAATAGAGAAAGAAGTACTTACTCTCCAACCTCCTGTGACAAGGACCCCAGAGTACCATACTACCCTTTCTTTGGACTTTGTGCTAATGAAATTTACAGATAAGATTAAGCAAGAAAAAGAGTATTGGGAAAAGGAGAAACATAGCCTCAATGCATCAATCGTAGAAAAAGGATTTGGTAATCAAAAGGTCAGAGGATCATCTGGTAGAGGTTATTGACAGAGCCAAGCAAATCACTGGATGTAGACCTCCACCCACAGTTTATGCATTGTTTCTGAAAGAGAAATTCCTTAGTTTTTAGTTTAATAGATTTATCAATAATCAACCTAAATTACATTCAAGGCACATGTTTTGTAATCATTTCAAAGAGGTCAGTTTAGAAGAACAAGACCAGTTGTGTGAATACTATCTGCATAATTACCTGATGGATGAGGATATAGAATGGAACCCCTATATCTATGTTGGAGACCTACAGATCAGAGTATTAATGTCATACTTTAAAAATGAACAACTCAGGGGAGTACTGATGGACCAATATGAGGAGAAGGAAAAGAAGGAACCACTACTAATTAGGAAAGAAGCTTTAGAACCTGAAGTGATCCTGACCTAATGGCTAACATTACTTTCTCATAGGGGTTCAGGAAAGGTAATCATGGATTTGAGACTAAGGGATCATGGGAGAATATAGAGATTAGCAGTGTCAGTCATCTAGAGTTGTCAAAGGTGTAGACACCCTAAAATGACCGTGTCATCGAATCACTTGCATTTCATAATCTGTCTAATCATCTGCATTTTCCACATTAATTAAATCATCTAATTATTTAATTAATTTCACCAACTTCTTCTACATCACATAATTTCGACATTAATTAAACAAATTCTCTTTATTTAATTAATTTAATTAAATTCCTCTGTTATTCTTCCATAATTAAATAATTTTAATTATTTAATTAGATCATTATCCTCTTTCCTAAAATTAAATCTACATTAATTAAATAAATCCCATTATTTAATTAATTCATCACAAATTCCTTCTTATCTAAAATTAAATAATTCTTAATTATTTAATTAAGTCAAAATTTATTCTTCCAAAATCATGCACAACAATTAAATAAATTTATTTATTTAATTTGCTTTCCAAATCTTCTAAATTAAATAATTCCAATTATTTAATTATTTCTTCCAAAATATCTTCTCTGAATTTAAATAAATCAATTATTTATTTAAGTTGCTTTTTCTTCTAATTTGAGTTATCTCTAAAATAACTCAAGCTTTTTTATATTTAATAAAGCAAAATATCTTCTAATTCTCATACAAATCTCTTCTTGTTTTAAATCACTTAACTAATTGTTTTAAATCACTTAACTAATTGATTTATCTCTTCAGTTAACTTATTCTTCTATTCTTGATAACTCCTCTCATGCAAAAGAAAGCAAGACACATGTCTTCTTCTCATTCATTGCATGTTCCTCAACTTATTTCCTCTGTTGATTCTTCTGAATTATCTGGACTGTTGATCGATCATGTTTGAAATCTATATAAACCCCCCCTCATCTCCTTCATTACCTCTCTCTTCGATGGTATTCTCAGGCATACTTAACAGAGCTTTGAGCATACAAAATGTGTCGATTGAGCAACCTTACGATCTTTTAACATTGATCTCTTGAGCACACTACTTGCTTGTTGCAGCTATGGTTTCGCAACTTCATTGAGCAATCCACATTCAATCCAAAGGAAACAATACAGATTTCGGTAAAAGTCTTTATTTCATTGATTATTTGTCATGGCTTTTATTTAAATTCATTTTCTTTATGTTATTGGGTTCTTTGGTTTTATTAGTTTAGATTAAATCAATTTTTCCTCATACACATTCTGGCACGCTCAGTGGGACCCACTAATCCCTTTGTTTCTTTGAGAAATTATTTTTTTGAAGTCACAGTACGGCACAGCGCAAACAATATTACATAGCGCTTCTGGCAGTATCTCTAAGTGCTCTTGGAGGCACAGTTCAGTGCCCTCGGGGGCACTGCGGTGCTTCTGGTAGAACAGAGCGGCACTTTTGGGATCATAGAACAACGCGACTGGTAGCATCGTTCGACGCTTTTGGCCAAATTAGGTTTAGACTTCATTCAGGGGTTTTTTGCAGGGTTTTCTCATTTCATATCAATGGATTTGTTTGACAAGCTGTTGTATTTGTCTTTCAAACCTGCTTTTTGATACTTCCTAAGCTGATTTATTTAGGGGTATCTTCGGTAGTTGCGTTAATCTATTGTATTGCTACACTTTCTGAGTTTTCTAGATTTCACTATTCAGATCTATTAGATATTATTGCTTAGAACAGTAGATCAACCATGAAATCCCATTTTGATTTGGTTCTTTTGACAAAAGTAAATTTGTTCATGATCTGAGACCGTGCGGTGCATTCGGCATAACAGTATCGTGCTTTCGGGTAAAAAGTACAGCGCTTCTGGTAGTATCCTGTAGCGCTTCTGGTATACATGACATCGCTTGTGGCATAACAGTATCACACTTCTGGATGCACAGTACAGTGCTTCTAGTTATTTGCCAGCGTTTCTGGTAATATTCTGAGACGCTTCTAGTTTGTGATACAGTGCTTTTGGTCAAAGTTGATTTATTTTTGCTAACTTGTGAAATTTTGGTGGAACTAACTCACTTGTTGCAGCTTCTTATTACTGACACAGAGCAAATCGGGGTTAACATGTTCATGCAGGACGAGCGTTGAAGAACTTTTGTTTGATTTATCTCACTAAGTCTTAGAAACACATTGCATGCTTAAAAGGATAATTGAACAAATCTTTTTTGCAAATCTAAGTCTTAGGAACATATTTCTTTTCTTAAGGGACAATGGACATGTATGCACAAACATCTCAATTTTCTAAGGGACAATGGACATGAATGCCAAACACTTCAATTTCATAAGGGACAATTTACAACTACAAACGTGTGTGTGCCTAGTTTAGTTGCACCTTATTTTTCTTATAACGGGACAATTAAACCTTTGTTTGACGTGCTTGCTCTTACTTTTCTGTACTTCCTTTAGAAGGGCCTGCTTTTGGATTGTGCTTCATCCAAAAGGGATGACCCTAAGCGGAGTTTTCCTTTGAACCGCTATATAAGAAGGATAAGGCGAAAGCCAAGTCCTAACCGACGTCAACCTTACCTTGTGGTGCCAAACTGAAAAGAGGTGTACTAGCTCTTTGTGGAAACGATTTTCACATTGAGCGAAGTGTTTGATACTCTTAGTAGGATTGGTTAAAGCTTTTAGTAGCTTATCGCATTGCTTGTAAGGCGTTGGTCCCTCAAAGTCACTAAGAACCATTTTAGATAGAGACTACCTGACCTACCTCTGAACATTACGGTAATCATCAGTGCAAGGGGAATCGATTTAAGCCCTTAAGATACTCACCATTGGCTCCCTTGAGAACAGATAGTATTCCCTTGGACATAAAGCTCTTGTGACCTACTTGAGCTTTCCAAGGGGAGGGTGAGATATCCCTACCTATCGTCTCTCGCAAAGATACTAAATATCTGACACCTTTATGGAATGATATTTTTATCGACAGAGTATTAAGCTGTGAGCTGATCTACTGCAATGAAACCTTGTCTCTAGGGATAAAAAGTGCTTGTTATTGATTGCAATTGTCTTATACCTGTGGAAACATTGGGCTTGTTTAGAGCCTTGAACATACACTATCTGTTGTGTCAGTCCCTTGTTTGTGCCAACATTGTTTGCTATGTTTTCTCTTGCCAACAAATCCAATCAGAAATAGAAACAATCCATCAAAATTTTGCCTTTGAAAAACATCAGACACTACTTCAGCACCCCTAGTATTATAGCAGCTCGCCTTTGGTAGTACAGTAGATCGCCTTTGGCATAGCAGAAACTCGCCTCTGGTAAAACTCTACTTCAGTGCCCTTGGTATAACAGTAGCTCACTTTTGGTCACTGTAGCTCGCCTTTGCCATAGCAGTAACGCGCTTCTGGTAGCTCAGTCCATCGCCTTTGGCATCACAGTAGCACGCTTTTGGTTGCACAGTCCTGCGCCTCTGGTCAAATAGTATAGCGCTTTTGGTCCAGTACTTTGTACATCAGAGTTTGTCCGTTTCTCAAAGCATCTCACAGAAACCCATCATTACCTTTCTTGTCCTAATGTATTCCATGGTAACCACTAGGCTTCAGCAAACTATGAAGTCCAAGCAAGTTGTCCCTAAGAAGCACAAGTTGCCTCCTCGCACACCACAATCAGGTCGTCTCAATATTACTCCCAGGGTTACTCCTAGTACACCCACGGCAAATCTAATCAACTCTCCGAACATGCTGCACATTGATGAACTAAGCAATCCTCAAGAGGGTAGGGTCCCTTTGGTAAAAACACCTCAATATACCACCGAATTGCCTCCGGATTTTGTGCCACAAGGATATACTATTGAGCAAAACCCACCTCAAGAAGGTAGGGTTCCTTTGGAAAGCATTTCCCAATACACCACGGGCTTACCTCCAGATTTTGTCCCTCAAGGTTATACTGTAGATTTAGTCCCATCTCAAGAAGAGCGACACTTTGAAATAGGTCAATCCTCTCAAGTAGATGAGCCAGATCTTGATGAAATCATACAAGATCCTAGAGTCGTGGCCACCTTTGACAAAATCCTCAGTGAGAACCAAGATCATTTCTTTCGCTTGCTTGCAGAGCAAGGCGCCAAGTTACCTCAAGATTTTGATTTATCCACTCTCAATGAGAACAACAACGCCCAAGATACCATACAAGCAGTGCAAACCATGTCAACAATGACTACGCCCTTACCTACACAAGGCTCGCAGTATAGGAATCCCCTTTTTCAAAACCCAACAGAAGAGAGAGCCGTATCACCGCTTCTGACTCCTATGGAGATCTATAAAAACCAACAAGAAACTCTCCAACGTCAAGCAGAGTTAGCTAAGCAAGCCACCTTAGCTCGATCGAATATGCAACCACCTCCTAAAGTGTCCACACCGATCGCGAGTGGAATCTTGGTTACCCCATCACGCGAAGGTTTCCCACCAAATTACAATCTGGGGAACAATTATGTAGCCATGCAACAAGGGTCTCAACAAATACAACCTCCTATATCATCACACCTTCATGTCTCTCAACCAATTAGAGTCATGCAACCCCAAGCACAACATTCTTCTACTCTCATCCTTAAGCAACCCCAACCACAACATTCTTCTACTCGCATCCTCAATCAACCCCAACCGTCGCAAATCACGTCTACCTATGTCCCTCCTCCACAACGTTCATCCTCGCTCAACTTCTTTCACACATTGCCTAGCCACTCGCAACATTCCCAACATCAAGTTTCCCAAAGCTATGTGCCGCCATCGCAACCTAATCAAACACACTTTAGCTTTCCTCCCCCCAATACTTTTCTTCAACCATCACAAAGCCAACATTCATACCTAGTGCCACCTCCACCTTTGCCAAATCAAAACCTCCAATTTCAACCCAATCTCAACCACACATACAACCCATATGATCCCAACCAATCTTACGACCCTTATAACACCAGTGTGCATGGCTTACATTATAATCTTCCGTATGGGCAACACCAACCACTTTTTGGACAACAGGAGATGTTACCAACCCCTCCCACGACTATGGAGCTAAAGATCGCAGAAGTGCAACAACAGCTATCTAATCTTACGTTTGGCCACACCAAGAAGACCTTCTCTTTAGAGGAAGTGTGTCCTTTTCCTTTTGATCGGTCATTACCAATGATCCCTTTTCCTCAAAATTTCACTATTCCCAAATTCGATAAATACAAAGGAAAAGGTGACCCAAAAGACCATCTTAGGGAATTCTATCTTGCTTGCTTCGAGGTCTGACATAACGACACATATCTTATGCGTCTCTTTCCTCGCAGTCTTGGAGATCAAGCAATAGAATGGTTCTCACACTTACCCATGGGTATCAAGTCTTTCAATGACCTAGCAGAGAAGTTTGCCACCCACTTTTCTTACAACGCAGAGCATGAGATTTCCATGACTGATCTATGCAACAATAAATAGAAAAATGGTGAAACTTTCATTTCTTTCCTTCAACGATGGAGACAAATGGCTAGCAAATTCCCTTTCAAGATTCCAGAGAAACAGCTTGTTAGCATATTTGTGCAGAACCTCAACCAAGAGTTAGGTTTCCATTTGCAAATTCTTAGTGCTACAACCTTCGATGAAATCACATACAAGGGTATCAATATTGAGAAGGCCCTCATTGCTAAGGGTGTGGTCAAAATCTTCAAAGAAATGAAAGACAACGCTCCTCATCAACAATCGAACGATAAACCCAAATATTGGAACAAAAACAAAAACATGGTCAACGATGGGGTGGTCGATACTAAACATGTCCAAACGTTGCAAACACCGCTGCAGCTCTCCAAACCAAGTCAAGCTCCACCTCAACAACAGCAGCAACAAAGGCTGCCTTATCAAAACTAACAACAATGACAACAAGAGTGGCCCCAACAAGATTACCCTCCGCGACGTCAATTCACTCCCTTGGGAGTGCCTATCGAATTAGTCTTACAGCAAGCTTTGCAGAAAGGGCTCATCACCTTACTTGATGCTCCCCCATATGGCGAGCCTGTTTTCAAAACGGCACATTATAGAGACAATGAATATTGTGAGTTCCATAGGAGCAAAGGGCATCGAACCGCATCTTGCATGAAACTCAAGCACCTTATCCAAAACCTCATCGACGGTAATCAAATCACTTTTGAGGATGAACAAGCGGCTCAACACACGAACAAGGATCTAGATATGTACAAGGAACCATTCCCTCATCATGGTCCACCTCTGCCTCAGGATAGAGGTAAAGGTATCATTCATGCTTCCACGTCCTTCGATTCCATTGTAGGTCATTTTGAAGAGAGTCGAGTGTCTACCCTCACAATCAAAGGCAAATCTATGGATTGTGCTGTTACTACGCGCCATGGTCGTATCACCATTCATGGTCCTACACCCAATCTTCTAGCTCAATCTGATTATAATCTTGTCAAACATCTAGGGAGAACACCAGCACAGATCTCTATTTTGGACCTTCTACGGTCATCACCTGCACATAGAGTGGTGCTAGAAAAAGCCCTCCAAGAGTCTTCCGTTCCTAACAACATAGCGGTCGCGGATTTCCAAGCTATAGTAGGTAACATTGCTTCGCCCTACAATGTGGTCTTTTCTGAGAAAGATCTCCCATCCCATGATCCTTGTCACAATGATGCCCTTCATATTGAAGTTCTCATCCATAAGCGCAAAATCAAACATATACTCATAGATGGTGGTGCTGGTCTCAACATTTGTTCTTTAAAGTTACTAAAGCAATTGGGATACTCTGAGGATCACGTCAACACTGATCATAGTATTACAATTAAGGGGTATGATGATGCAGAATGCCGTTCCGAAGGTGTTATTCACTTGCCTATACAACTGGGCCCTGTCATGCTTGAAACTAGGTGTCAAGTCCTTGATATTGAGTTGCCTTACAACATTATCCTAGGCCACCCCTGGATCCATGCAATGAAAGATATTCCCTCCACGTACCATCAGTCCCTAAAATTCCCATACAATGGTACAGAGATCACCATCCTAGGATACCCCAATCCTTTTGAATTTTGTCGTGTCTTACAAGGAAGCTATAAGAATTACAACCAAGTGCCTAAAAATGACAAAGCCCTTGAATCCCCACTATATGTTGATCCTGAAACTCTGACGCAAGCCTCTACAAGTGAAGCTACACCCCTCCCCAAAATCATAGCTCGCATCCGAGATATAGGCTTTGGCACTTACGATATCTCAGAATCTTGTTGTGTAGGGCGAATGCCTTTATCTCCAAAATCTTACGGCCAACCACCCATTGCCAAAGTAACCAAAAAAGTAGCTATTCCTCCCCCAACATTCCTAACCTAATTCCAACATGGACGGTTATTGGAAGAGGAAACTATTGAGGATATCTCTTCTTGGCTCTATAAGGAGAAAGAACCAGTCACAATACCAGTCAAGCAATACGGCAATGGCTTAAGAATAGTAAAAAACATGGGCTATAAAGGCAAAGGTGGCCTTGGGAAACAGAATCAAGGAACTATGGAACCCATTGTTGTAACGAAGAAGCTAGACAAGAAGGGATTAGGATTTGGTAAGAAGGTACCACCCGGCTTGGACATCGAGTATATCCTCGACGAGGTAGCTAACACTTTTCCCGCCAATTCGATGTCTACAGAGGATATCATCGATGACTCGTCCCTTCATATGACCAACCTATTCGCAGAATCCTCCATTTTTACACTATCCTCCGTATCCTTAACCTCCACTACCAGCACCCGTAACACTTGTCTACCCTGAACTTATAGATTGGGACCAACAAGGGTCCCCCGTTATAGATGTATTTTAGAATGACAAAGCTTTAGCTGAGTTCATGGGACTTCGGGAAGGTATCCCTCTTGGCAATCATAAAGCAGGTTTTGTAATGGAACTAGAGCCAACAACTTATTTTGGTGAGAATGCCAAATCCTCCAGTCGCAAAAGTACAAATAAAGAAAGATCTCTAGGTGAAAACCACACTGTGGCACCTCCTGATCACAAAATAGTAAAAACAAAGGACGTATCCAAAGGTGAAAACCCAACTGTGGCACTTGAGGATGGAGGATTTGACATTCCCCTACCATCTAAGTATCAAGAGAAATCAGCTCTCCTAGTGGAAGATTCTACAGAAATAAATCTTGGCACAGAACAAAATCTAAAGACCACATTCCTAGCAGCATCATTATCTGAAACAAAGCACAGAAATCTTAACAACTTCTTCTTGCAATAAACCATCAACTTTGCATGGACCTATGCTGATATGCTAGGGCTAGACCCTAAGCTAGTAGTTCATTATCTCACAGTTGATCCTAAAGTGAAACCAGTCAAGCAAAAGTTGAGAAAGATGCACCCTCAGATAGCTCTCTTGGTAAAAGTGGAAATACAAAAGCTGTTAGATGCCAAGTTCATACGACCAATTGACTATTTAGATTGGGTCTCAAACATTGTACCTGTGTCTAAACCTAATGGGCGCATCCGCATGTGTAATGATTTCAGAGATCTCAACAAAGCATGTCCTAAAGATGACTTTCCACTACCAAACATTGACATTATAGGGGACTTGACAGCAGGTCATGAGATGCTTTCTCTCATGGATGGATTCTCTGGCTACAATTAGATAAGGATAGCTAAGGAGGATCAACATAAAATAACCTTTACTTGTCCTTGGGGCAATTATTGTTAGTGTGTCATGCCGTTTGGTCTGAAGAATGCAGGAGCAACCTATCAGAGAGCAATGATAGTGATCTTCCATGATCTCTTTCGTCACATCATGGAAGACTATGTTGATGATATATTGGCTAAATCATCTAGGGCGGATCACATACAGGTTCTAGGACAGATCTTCGACAGGCTCGAAAAATATCAAGTAAGACTCAATCCAAAGAAGTGTGTATTCGGTGTAACATCAGGGAAGTTGTTGGGATACATTGTATCTCGTAGAGGCATCGAAGTCGATCCAGGGAAAGTAAAGGCTATAGTGGAGATGACTCCACCCAAGAACCTTAAACCACTAAGGAGCCTTCAAGGAAGGTTGCATTCCATTCGGCGATTCATATCACAGCTAGCAGATAAATGTCAACCATTTCAACACTTACTCCGCAAGGATGTCTCATTTCGATGGGACAATAAGTGTCAAGCAACATTTGATCAGCTTAAAGAGTATTTGGCCACACCTCCTGTATTAGTTCCACCAGTTGCGGACAAACCTTTTATATTATACATCTCCACTACAAATTCGGCCTTGGGGACCTTATTAGCACAAAATGATGATACAGGAAAAGAGCATGCAATTTATTACATCAGTATAACCTTGGTGGGATATGAGCTCAATTATTCACCGATGGAAAGGGCTTGTTTAGCAGTAGTGTTCGCCTCCCAAAAGTTGCGGCATTACATGCTGAACCAACACACAAATCTGATAGCTAAGATTGATCCCTTGAAGTATCTACTAGCAAAAGTAGCTCTTACAGGCAGACTAGCTAAATGGGTCATGATCCTTAGTGAGTTCGACATTGAGTACACGGATCGTAAAGCAATCAAAGGACAAGCCCTCGCAGATCAACTAGCAGAAGCACCTATGAAAGATACACATCCTATGGTAGCAGACTTTCCTGATGAGAATCTCTTCACTCTTGCTAACTCCATAAGGTGGAAGTTGTATTTTGATGGTTCCTACACACAGCATGGATCAGGAGTTGGCATCTTATTTGTTACACCTCAGAATGACTACATTCCAAAGTCATATCGGCTTGCATTCCCTTGCACCAACAACATAGCCGAGTATGAAGCACTCCTCATAGGTCTCAATACAACAGTTCAATGGGACATCACAAAATTACAAGTATATGGAGACTCACAGCTAGTCATTCGCCAAGTCACAGATGAGTACCAAACAAAGGATGACAAGTTGGTCCCCTACAAGCAACTAGTGGATGCCTACAAACCACACTTTTCTAGCATCACATTTGAGCAAATTCCAAGAGAGCATAACAAAGCTGCGGATTCTATGGCTTCTGTAGGGTCACTAATTGACATGCCTGCAAATACACAGAAGTGTGAATTCTTGATCGAGCAATTGTTGATACCAGCCGTCGATGTTCTTGTTACTGAAATCATCTGTGAACTTGTTGGTCCCAATTCCCCATGGTATGAAGATATCTATGAATACCTCAAGAACAAAACCTTTCCCTCTGACCTATCATCTACTCAATGCAAAACCTTTATCCGTCGATCCTCCCGTTACATCATTCTGGGTGATACACTATATCGCTGGAGTCTCGATGGTATCCTCTTACGATGTCTTAACGCAGAAGAAGCTGAAGCTACCTTACGAGACATACACGAAGGTGTCTGTGGCGCACATTCTACCAGTCCTAATCTTGCTAAGAAGATACTCAGAACAGGTTATTACTGGCCTACAATAGAGCAAGATGCTGCACAGTTTGCTAAGAAGTGTCTACAATGCCAGTAGCATGGAGATCTGATTCATGCACCAGCTCATGAATTACAACCTGTGACAATTCCATGGCCTTTTTCTCAATGGGGTCTCGACCTCGTAGGACAAATCCACCCTTCCTCCTCTAATGGCCACAAGTTTATCATTACCACCACTGAGTATTTCACGAAGTGGGTGGAAGCCATTCCTATGACCTATATCACCAGTAAGCAAATAGCCAAGTTTATCTTTAACTACCTCATATGCCGGTATGGTATTCCCCAAGCCATTGTCACTAATAATGGGAGACCATTTAAGAACCAAGATGTCCATGCCTTGTGCACACAATACAATATCCAACATCGCTTTTCAACTCCCCACTATCCGCAGAGTAATGGCCAAGCTAAGGCTTCCAATAAAACCATTCTCAAGATCCTCAAGAAAATAGTCAATGAAGCTGGTCGTGATTGGCACTTGCAACTCAATCCCGCCCTATGGGCCTTCCGCACTAGTATCAGAACACCTACGGGTGCCACACCCTATGCCTTGGTCTTTGGCTCTGAAGCCATCCTACCTATAGAGGTCGAGATCCCATCCCTCAGAGTATCCATGCAAGACCTGATCAGTGGAGACGAGTATCGCACTTCTAGATTAGCTGAGCTTGAACTACTAGATGAGAGGCGCCTTGCCGCACTTAATCATCTCCATGTCTACCAAAACCGCCTCTGGCATAATTACAACAAAAAGATCAAAGAAAGACGGTTTCAAGTTGGTGATCTTGTACTAAAAGAAAATTAGAGAAATCAAGCAGATCGAGAGAAGAAGGGTAAGTTTGAGCCTAACTGGTTAGGCCCCTTTATTGTGACAGCAGCATATGGATCAGGAGCTTATACTTTAGCTACACCTGATGGCATTCCTCTAGATGAGCCACTTAACAGTGTCCATCTTAAGAAGTTCTATGCCTGATCCTCAGAGTATTCCAAAAAAAAAATAAAAAAATAAAAAAAATAAAAAAATCCAAAAAAAATTCGTCCTCTGGTGAAAACCTGGCAAACAGGCGCCTTGGATAAGTACCATAGTGAAAACCTGGCAAATAGGTGCTATGTGTAGAGTCAGCATCCATCGTCTATCGAGTCTTGTCCACTCCATCTCCAGTGCCCAAAGCACGCCTTTCCCTCCATCCATAATAAAACCATTGACCTTGTTTGCATTTCCATCTCCCTATCTAGTATAGCTTGGAAATTTGTCAATGTCCCTCGTCGTCATCCCACGTCTTGATCTATGTTTACAGTTAACACTATCTTGTCCTAGGTCAAAGCTTTCTGTGTCTACTTCGGTAGTCGCCCACACATTTTCCTCTACCAGAATGGGGGCAACTCTTTCCTTAACTTAGGTCTAGGATTGGTTCCTTGTTCGTGGTTCGCAACGCATACTTCAATCTTTTCTCATTTCCACAGGTAACACCCTTTAACGGACACATCGCTCCTATGATAAGGATGTTATCTTCTCAACACTTTTCCTACATCATCACATCAACCAGAAATACATATTTTCTCTTCTCAGTCTTAAGGTACCTTGATCCCATGGATATGGGTATGTAGGCAGTCTGGATTACGAAGGAAGTTTCCAGCACTCAGGTACATAAGATCCCCTCTTCTCAACCCTTTTCCTACATCATCACATCAACCAGAACTACATATCATTTCTTCTCAATCTTAAGGTACCTTGATCCCATGGATATGGGTATGTAGGCAGTCTGGAATACGAAGGAAGTATCCAGTACTCAGGTACATAAGATCCCCTCCTTTCCACCTCGATCCATTTCATCACTCTATCCAGAACTACATATTTATCACGTTCGTCTTCCATCGTAAATGTGCCTTGATCCCGTGGATACAGGGTATGTAGGCAGTCTGGAATATGAAGGATGTATCCAGTACTCAGGCACACACGATCCATCATTCTCCACCCATCTCAATCCAGTTGCACTTCATCTTTCTAGTCTTCCGTTATCAAAATCCATTTCGCCTTGACTTGACTAACTCAAGCAGCAAGCTAGCGCATCCTTTCTAAGTAAAAGTCCTTAACAAACTTGAAGCAAAGCAGCTTCCTTCCAGAGTCTTCTACTGTCCTGCATACCGATTGCCAACATCAGCTAAGTACTGCTTAACCAAAGCCCTAGATCAACAAGCTTGTCTTCTACGAAGTGTTCCATTGTCGAGACCAACACACGCATCTCTTGCGACATGTGGCCTTTCCTGCAGCGAGACATTGTCTTTTTAGGTAGATAGCACCCTTTAACGGACACAGAGTTCCTACAATAAGGCTATTATCTTTCCTATCCAATCTATCCTGAGCAACCTCTTTGGCAAGAGAATATGTTGGCTGTATGTTTACTTTGTAAGTCAGTCAATTTGATTTTTGGTTTATCTTTTGTTCCCTTTCCAATACCTATTCAAGACTACCTTGATTTATCTATAATCTTGGTATGTTGCGATGCAGTATGGATTGGGGGCATAGTCATTGCTTTCTGTGTGTCGTGTTTGAGGAATGATCTTTAGTATCTTTCTTAACATTATATTTATCTTGTGTGTGTTACGACCTAGCATCTTACATATTTAATACTCTTCTTGCATTTTGCATGTATTAAAGTTTATTTTATGTTCAAGACTATGGCTTATTCACATGTTCCAACAAGGTTATATTATGTCTAAAGGGATCTAAGTTCAAACCGCTTGCTTGCAGAGTCAATGTCCACGCACTCAGATATTACTGCACCTTGGTCTTTTATACCTTGGTGGCGAACTATCCACGTGCTATATCAAAATAAGGATTGCTCTTTATATACAAAAGTGAAACCATTGCAACAAACTCCTTCATCCATTTCACTACCTTTATATCGCTTTCACTGCAAGGATCGATCAACAGTCTCTATCTCCATCTCCTCCTGTTTTTCTCTCTGGTGCATATCTGCAAAACCCACATGTCAGATATCACTAGTCATCACATCTATATCATCATATATCTCTATCATCATACATCTATAAGCATCATATAAGCAACATATGTCATCACGTGAATCCATAATCATACATATATATCATCACATCCATGACATCAAGGAATGCGTACACAAAAGCATGAACAACAGTGCACCGAATAGATCATCATAGATATCATGTAATGGTCATCATAATACAAAATGTATGTGTCTACATCAATAATACAAAGTGTGTATACATCCACATCTACATCAATATAGTACATCAAGGCTATCAAGAGCCCGCAAAATATACCTCAGAATGCACGCAGGCATCTGTCCAAAATGATACAATATGATACAATATACAAATGAATGCGCCCTAGTGGGTAGAGCTGCCCTCCTACTGTGGCCCCTGTCCTCCCCCTGTGCTCGGTGGAGGTCCCCCTGCTGCTCCTCCTCCTCCCCCTGGTGGCAAAAGAGGTCCTCTAACTGAGGACATTGACTGCCCTGTCCTACGGGATCCGGATGCCCCAGATCTGCTCCTGTCTCTGTAGCTCGGTGCCTGCTGAGCTACTGGCACCGCACCCACATACAAACCCCTGTAGTACTCTACCTCGTGGCTAGCTGATACTAGCTCACCCTGCACTCGGACGAGCTCACTGTATAATGTCCTCTGATCTGCCCCCAGTGCATGGCGTGCCTCCTCTCTCTCCTGCCTCACTCTAAAGAGTGTGGCCTCTGCTGTCAACCGCAGCTGCACCTCTGTCTCTCTCTCTCTCCTGGCCTGTGCTAGCTGCCCATCATCCCCTGCCTGTGCCTGTGCCTGTAGTGTTGTCTGCACTGCTACCTGTACCTATGCCTGCACCTGGGCCTATACCTATGCCTGCATCCCAGCCTGTAGCTGTGCTAGGGCTGTCTGTGCTGCTGTGGCCTCGGCCTGCCTCACCTCCGCCCGGGATGCATCTCTATCCCTCCTCAGTCTCACCATCCGGAGCTCTAATTGAGTCCTTCGGGCTATCTCCTCCTGCAGCAGTCGCTCGGCTCTCTGCAAATCGGTCTCTACGACCGGACCCACTGCCTCCTCCATCTCTACATCTACCTGCTGACCTCTGCCCTCTCCCACTACCTACTGCCTGGCTGCCCTGGCCTACCGTCTCATCCTAGCCTCCCCTCCGAGGACTAGTACCTCTCCTACTACCCCTGCTACACCTGGTGTAGTCAATTTGATCAGCCTGCAATTCTACCAATACTGATCGTACTCTGGCAGCGTCCCTGGGTCTGCCAGCCCAGAGTCCCAATCCCATCTCCCGGGGACAAGTCCCCGTACCTCTGCCAAAGCTGTAGCGACTGGGATCTCTGCATCCCAGTCTCCAACCTCCCTCCGCATCCTGGCATGTGTGGCCTCCCCCACGGGTAGTCCCTGCGGTAATCCAAACTACCTCAGAACTCGCTCTAGCAGGTACCTCTCTATCATATCCATCCATCTCCCAAACAGATAGCGTGCCTATCTGCAATACATGAGCTGCTCATGCTTGTCATCCCACTCCTCGCATAGTAGCCAGGGCCTCCATATGAACAGGTCCATCTCATCAATCTGCGGCCTCCAATGGCTAACTGACCCCATCCTCCTGTGTGTGATCACTCCGTCATATAAGAACGCATATGGCTCGCCTCTGTCTCGATGGTGCTGTGCCATGGGTTGGATCACTGGGATATGCTCCCATGCCCATACCTGTAATAGAGTCACCCCTGTTGAGAGGCTCCTGCCTCTCCTGTACACGCAGTGGTGTAGGTCATGGTATAACTGTCCCAAAACACAGGGGCCCCACGTGTACTATCTGCCATGAGTGAACATCCCTGATAGCACTGTCCCCCAGCTAATTGATAAACCTCTGGATCTCCTATCTGGACACAGGAAGCCACCAATCAGTGACGCAACTATCCATCTGATCCTGTCGCAGAGTCTCGGGATATCTGCCCATCGGATCTCCCTGTCATCTATCCAAAGGTCATCTATGTAGAAGACCTCCACCATGCCTGCCTCGCCCCGTGCTAGGTTAAAGTCCACTATCTCTCCATCTATCCGAATCTGCAGGATCTGGTATACATCCTCCAGCGTCACTATCGCCTCCCCCGTCAGAAAGTGGAATGATGAGGTCTCGCTGTGATATCTCTTTACCACTGCTGTCACTAGGGCGAGATTCACCCTAATGTGTGTCAAGTGGGCCACATGCCACAGTCCCGCGTGCTCCAGGAATGCGTCCTCCTCCCATGTCAACTGTACAACCTCGTGTGCAATTGCGTGGTGTCGCTCTCACGACATCAGTGGTGGCAAAATCCTCTGCATCCATAAGCCAAACACTTGTTAGTTTTTCTTTCCTCAATCCCTCAAATCCTATCTACCCATGGGCTATGCTATGTAACCCCCAACCATCCCTTTTCCCTCTTGCCAGCTAGGATAGGCATCCCTATTCTAAACCCCCCTTTCTACTTACAAACCTAACTTTTCTGCTACTTAACCAAAAGTGCTTTGTTTTATACAACAGCGCTGTCCTTCCATGCCATCCGCGCTACACTGTCTAAACAGATGCGCTGTGATTTCTCTACCACATGCACTTTGTTTTCCACTAGCACCACGCTCGGCTACCAATCGCGCCGCTCTGTCCTACCAGAGGCGCTTCAATTTTTCTGATCCCCAACCACCCGCGCTAATCTGCCATACCAAACGCGCTACCCTACCTGACCATCCGCGCTGCGACATACTGCCTAAGGCGCTGCGACACTGACACATAACCCATTAGTGCTATGATTTTACCAATTGCGCTGCAACCACCTACCAAGCGCGCTTCGGCGTGCCAAAAGTGCCACAAACGACTACCAACCGTGCCGCGAAACCCTACAGCGCTTTTGGCTGGCATGCAAATGCTCCTTAAAACCTAGCCCTAATCTACCCTCAAACGACAAATTCAAAAGGGTTTTTCGACCACTTACCGCTGCCGGAGCTCCTGCTGGCCTTCTGTACGTCCGCACGAGCTCTGCCTGATGTCTATGCGCTGGAATCAGGATCTCTCCTCGCTGTCTGCTCAACTCTCTCAACCTAGGTTTGGAAGCTCTCCTCTCTAAATTTAGAAACTCTTAGGGTGCAAATGAGGATTGTGGTCCCCATGGGCCCTATTTATAGTGTCCCACCCTTAGTTTTTCTTCCCCCCCTTTTTTTTCTGCTTTTCCTCCTACCTGGTCGCGTCCTCTTCTCGTCGAGCGTCAACACAGTGCTTCTACCACTTCCCCGTCTTCCCACTCGAGGGGGCATACACTGGGGCATCTAGCTACACTGGGGCATCAAAGTTGTATCACATTCAATAATTATTTTCTTTGACGCAACGCTACACGCTGCATTGCATCAAACAGGGGCAAAATGTAGACACCCTAAAATGACCGTGTCGTCGAATCACTTGCATTTCATAATCTGTCTAATCACCTGCATTTTCCACATTAATTAAATAATCTAATTATTTAATTAATTTCACCAACTTCTTCTACATCACATAATTTCGACATTAATTAAATAAATTCTCTTTATTTAATTAATTTAATTAAATTCCTCTGTTATTCTTCTATAATTTAATAATTTTAATTATTTAATTAGATCATTATCCTCTTTCCAAAAATTAAATCTACATTACTTAAATAAATCCCATTATTTAATTAATTCATCACAAATTCCTTCTTATCTAAAATTAAATAATTCTTAATTATTTAATTAAGTCAAAATTTATTCTTCCAAAATCATGCACAACAATTAAATAAATTTATTTATTTAATTTGCTTTCCAAATCTTCTAAATTAAATAATTCCAATTAGTTAATTATTTCTTCCAAAATATCTTCTCTGAATTTAAATAAATCAATTATTTATTTAAGTTGCTTTTTCTTCTAATTTGAGTTATCTCTAAAATAACTCAAGCTTTTTTATATTTAATAAAGCAAAATATCTTCTAATTCTCATGCAAATCTCTTCTTCTTGTTTTAAATCACTTAACTGATTGTTTTATTCTTTTAATTGATTTATTTCTCCAGTTAACTTATTCTTCTATTCTTGATAACTCCTCTCATGCAAAAGAAAGCAAGACACATGTCTTCTTCTCATTCGTTGCACGTTCCTCAACTTATCTCCTCCATTGATTCTTCTGAATTATCTGGACCGTTGATCGACCATGTTTGAAATCTATATAAACCCCCCCTCATCTCTTTCATTACCTCTCTCTTCGATGGTATTCTTAGGCATACTTAACAGAGCTTTGGGCATACAAAACACGTCGATTGAGCATCCTTACGATCTTTTGACATTGATCTCTTGAGCACACTACTTGCTTGTTGCAGCTATGGTTTCGCAACTTCATTGAGCAATCCACATTCAATCCAAAGGAAACAATACAGATTTTGGTAAAAGTCTTTATTTCATTGATTATTTGTCATGGCTTTTATTTAAATTCGTTTTCTTTATGTTATTGGTTCTTTGGTTTTATTAGTTTAGATTAAATTGATTTTTCCTCATACACAAAAGGTATGTGCAGAATAAGTGGAATAGCCTACCTCCAGAATTGCAAAAGAAGGAACCCCACTCTGTCCACAACTTCATGAATATGTTTGAGAGGTTATGTAGGTACATCTAGATCTCAGAGAAAAAGGGAGTAGCATGGTTGCCTCTTACTTATCAGCCTCCTATCCTTCTCTACCTAGTGCCACACTGGACAGGAGGGAGAGGTGATAAGTGTAGGCGCACTGAGCTAAACAGGATGGAAAGACTTGCATGCTACAATGGATTCTATCTCAAACAAGGAGGATTCAAATAAAACATGGACCCCAAAAAAACTACTTTGCATTATAACTTTTTGCCCTAGATGTTAGTTCCTTGGTTTTTCTTGGGGACAAGAAAAAGTTTAAGTTGGGGGGAAATGTTGGGTTGAAATATTGACTTTCTTTTATAATGTTTCTACATGTTTTAAGACCTTTTTAAATGATTCTTCAAGAACCTTATAGACATTACCTTTATTATATGCTATTTCACATATACTTCTCAAAGACTTTGAACCTATGCTGATAAAGAGAATATGGTGGTTATATTCTCAAGTGGATGTTTTAAATTATTAATAAGCATGCAATAATGATAGGATTTCATAAGTGTAATATGAAAGGTTATTTTGTGTATATATGTTGGAATAATTAACCTTGTGCAGCAAAGGCATAGCATCCGGGAAGGAGTCATTGTAGCAAAGTGTAGAACAAGGGAATTGATTAAAGTATAGTCCAAGTGCCAAAAATGAAGATCGATGGAGATGAACATTGTCATCATGGAAGAATAAATGCAAAGAAGAAGAAGACTTGTTCTAGAAGTCTAATCGTAGCTTATGTGTTTGCATTCATGAGCTGTTGTATGGGATTTCTGTTCGAATAGGACTCTGTCTCCTTCGTTCTAGATAATTAATAAGTTGATCTCAAAACTATATCTTGATATCCAGGGATGAATTGATGATCACAGTTAGTTAGAAGTTTGCATGCAACTCTCCCACTTTTGTATAAGTTAGGGGATGAGTTTGTTGATTGGTTAACTGTTCTTTTTACTTTCTATCAACATAGATATTACTCTATTTTTCTACAGTTATCTGTTATCTATTATTCCAGACAAGTTTTGATTTTGAATAAAATCTGAAGAAGATTCTGTCTTTGATATGAATTGAATTCAATTGTATGTCATGAAAATGTGTGAAGATTTGAAGTAGATTTAGTTTCCAAAAGAAGTGAGATAGTTCCCTAAGCTAGCCACTCAAGGTACTAACTCTTGCTTCATACATTCATTTATTTATTTATGCATATCTAGTTAGACCATTTCATGTTATCTTTTACATTGCATTGTGAAGTAAGTGAGAAATCGTGATTGCTATTTCTGATAGTTGAGATTCATGAATAGAGTACATCTTTGAAGTCCTCTAGAGGTTAGTGTTAAGTCTTTTCTTATTCTGTGTATTTTAGTTTAATTATGTAATTCTTTGTTGAATATAGCTATCTTCAGATTATGCTAGGGGTACCTGCAGCAACTAAGTTTTTAATTATTTTCGTCGTTCTTTCATTTTTGTAAACTGCAGTCAATTAAGTTGATTAAGAATAAGTTTGTATGAGGGAGTTTAGGATAGAAATGAGTCTTGAAGGCATATATAGTGTGAGTATCATCATAAGCTTATGCTCCTTGGTCAATAATTCAATGTAGGAATGCAATGATAGAGTGGACTATTCAGTTAGGTTTAACCCTGGATTTTGTTTAAGTCTACAACACATTAGTTTTCCTCTACATCTAGTATGGCCATTTACACAGCATACCAAATGATTAAGGAGAATGTGGATTATGACTTGTGTGAGCTTCTGAGAATTCAATTAATGGACAACCTGGAAAAGAGCAAGGAAAGCAAGAACTATCCTTTCAAATTTGGTATGCTTATTATCTATTTATTCTTCTATTTTCTGAATGAATTCCCTAATCACAAGGGCTTGATTTGGTTAAGTAATCAACCAGTAGCTGTTCAAATAAGAAATTGTCTTAGCAATCTAGGTAGTCACAATGAGCAAAAAGCATCTCTATGGGGGGTTTTTCAAGAACTTTCAAAACATGATGTAGTCAAGGGAAAGAATACCTAGGGCAATTGTTGAGAAATACAAAGATACCATTTGTTTCATGGTCACTGGACCAATGTTTAATGGAGGTTGTTGAGCCCATAACAGTTTGGATCATGCCCATGGGGTATGAAGTGGATGGTCAAGTATTGGACATCTATGCCCAAAATATGCTAAGCAAACCTAAGGACACAAAGGAAGAAAGGTTTGGTACATATAAAGAACTATCTGTAAAACTATATGTTGAACTCAGAAAGACAGAATCCACTAGGAAGGTGAGAAGAGAAGTAGAAGAAATTGCTGCAAGGTATGGTATTACCAAAGAACAACTAAAAGAAGTCAGGGAAAAAGTAGAGGAAGCAAAACAAAAGAGTAAACCAGTACAGGTTCTGGAAGAATCTCAGATGAAACAGGACAAACCCAAAAAGGTTCAAAGGACCACTAGGAGCTCTACTACCTCCTCTGGTGCCACATCATCAATAAACCTAGAGAAAACATCAAAAGAATCCTCTGCCAAAGTCATGAAGAGGAAAAAGATGAAGGGAAGAAGATTATATGTTAGTATTGGTGAAAACGATGAAGAAGAAACAGAGTCAGATGAAGAAGTTAAGAAGATGAAAGATGAAGTTGTCAAAACCTCTAGAAAGGAAAAATCCAGTAAAAGACAAAGAAAAGAAAAGCCTCTAACACTTGTAGATGTAACAAAAGTTGTCACAGTTGATGGAAATTTGAAGCCCATGATTAAACTCTACGATGGGTATATTGATGTTGATAAAAGAAGCTTGGAAGAAGCCATTGTGAAATATCTAAACATCTTCAACAGGGATCTTATTGAGATCATCTCTAATCTCCCTGAAAGCCTAGCAAATATTCTGAGCATCAAAAAGGAGACTGTTAGATCTAAGGATATGGAGCTAAGAAAACAAGTGATGACTAGATTATGTCTAGAAATTACTCTGAAAGAAAAATATTTGATCTCCAAGGAGACCAAGGACTAGTTTAGAACAAAAATGAGGATGAATTTATTATGATGGTTGAGATTGATAAGGTGGTGAAAGAAACAGAGGAAATTATTTTGGAATCTCTGAAGCAATACAATCTTCCCACCACAGGTGTCAATGAAGAGAATGGTGTTGCTGATAATTTATCTATTCTCGAAGTAAACTTGGGCCAAGAAATAGATAAAGATGATAGAGTGTCAGAGGAGAAAGAAGCACTTGTTGTTGACTCTCAAATAGGACCCTCATCGGCACAACAAATTGAGGATGATACTGACAAGTAAAAGATTGAGGAAAAATTAGTCATAGAAAACTCTCCACCAGAACAAGAAGAAGATATTAATAAAAATATGGATTTAGATTGTCCAGAACAAAGCCAAAAAGAAGAGTTTCTATTGTGCCAAGAGACACTGTTGTATCAGTGAAGGAACTGTTAGAGAAAGAAAAACAAATTTTGGATGAGCTTGAATCTCCACATGGTCCAATAGACTTGGATGCAATGTCCCCTGTGCAAAAACTAAAATTGGCTTCAATTGTACATGCAAGAGCAAGAGAAGAAATGTTAAAATCTCATATAGAGGACAGTGAACTTATTGATGAAGCATCCGGCATTTTGGAAAAGTTGATGCCTACCTACTAGAAGGATTCATCCATGTCATCAGCAAACCATCTGAAGGGCCTAATAAACTTTGTAAGTAAACCGTTTGAATCCATTTAAAAGTCTATAGAAATAAAGGTTAGGCAAAAATTTGATGAGAAAAGGTTGGAATAATTGAAGATAATGATAGCCAATGATAAAATTCAACTAGATAACAAAAAAACAAACATTCAAGAAGCTGTGAAAGAAGCTGGTAATTTGTACAAATTTTGTTTATCCTAGCCAAAAGTTACTTAGAAGATTGAAGACAAGATCAAAGATCTAGAATAGAAATTGATGGATATTTCCATGAAATTTGATCCGGCAGTAGAGTCAGTAAGCAATAAAGAAACTGAAGTCATTAGCATTTTGATGCAGGAGCATCCAGTGGTGTAAGGGCAATCTTGCATCACCCAAAAAGATGTTGCTTCAAAATCACTACAGTTGTTTTTATTTCTTTCCATAATTAGTATTTTTGGTTCCATAATCTCTTGAATAATGATGTAGGACTTTCAGTTTTTCCAAAACTGCTAAAAATAGCAAACTGCTAGTTTTGGAAAGTTTACCTGCCATTTTAGGAAAGTTTGCATTTGGGCACAGATTGAAGTGAAAACTTACAGAAAGCTTCATAACAGAAATATAAGACCTTTGGCGAAGGAATTAGGCAGAGATCATTTGTGAGCTGAAAGATATTAAAGTTTCTATTTTCTGAAAAGCCCATGAAATTTTTTGAAATGAGATATGAGGCACTAAAATATCCCATAACGTCCCAAAAAGTTGATAGAAATCCGTTTACAGATTTTTGACATGATAGTTCACATCGCGAGCTTTCTGGCACTTAAAATGGTTTGTCAATCGGACACCCAGATCAAAAGTTATGCTTCCCGGAAGTTGACCTACTTTTGGAGGGAGTTACAAATTTTGAAATTTAGCTAGAGGCCGCCAAAAAGTGCTATTTATGACTATTTTGGGAACCCTAGGTAGTAGTAGAGTGAAGGGGGGAAGTGTAGAATCAAAAATAGGCAGGAAAACAAAAATCTTAGCTAATTTGGGATTATAGAAGGCGGAAGATTCCAGAGTCTTGAGGTTAGGAAAGTTGTAATGTGTTGTAGTCAGTAGAGGATTCATCCTTTGATTGTATTGAGCTTCTGTAATGTAATAAGTTGTCCAAATCAATAAAGAAATATTCTATATTTTGTTTGTCATTTCTATTGTTGTGTGTTTTATGATTTATCCCCTTCATCAAGTGGTATCAGAGCAAGGGTTCCTAAGTGTGTAGACAGATCGCCGACCATGAGGTAGTTTGCAACAGGACCTGAGGTTGTGGGTTTTTTGCAGAGATCAAGATGCCTCCACAAAGAAATCATATTGGGAGGAATGCTTTATGGAAGAGGGTTTTAGAGCCCTGCAAAGGCAAATCGATGCATTGCAAGAGGAGCTACGAAGAGGGTTTGAGCCAAGAACAAGAGAAGAAAGCGAAGATGAAGCTAAAGAAGAGCTATCTGAGGAAGAATAAGAAGCTGCAGGAGATCCTGTAAAAGTTAGGTTGTTGAGGGCCATTTCACAGATCAGAAAGAGGCCCGAGATCAAAGTTTCTATATATTCTAGAGATTTGAATCTAGATCAGCTTATTGACTAGATCAATGACATGGAGGAGTATTTTGAGTATGAAGATGTGGAGGACCCAGATTGGGTCAAGTTTACAAAACAAAGCTGAAGGGCCATGCCAGTATTTGGTGGAAGGAGGTCAAATTAGAGAGGAACAGAAGAGGAAAATGAAAGATCACCAGATGGGATTAGATGGTGGAGAAACTGAAGAAGCAGTTCATTCTTGTGGACTATAAGATGAAGTTGCTGAAGAAGCTGTAAGGATTGAAGCAAGGTAACAAGTCTGTTAAGGAGTATACAAAAGAGTTTTATAAGATTACTATTAGGACAGGCCATGCAGAGGCTAACAAGGAGAAGGTAGCCCATTACATTAATGGGTTGAGGCCAAGTATTCAAGAGGAGCTGAGCTTGGTCAAAATGACCACCATAGAAGATGCGTACTAGTTTTCCTTGAAGGTGGAAGAGAAGCTGAATAAAAGATTTGACAACAAGCAAAGGGGAAGAGGTCAAGGCAGAAGGATTGGTGGAAGACCCTATGGAGGCCGTAATGAAGATCAAAAGAAAAGTGAAGAAGCTAGCACCAGTTGAAATCAGAGAGGGGATAACACCTACCGCGCTCCTGACCAATACAATGGTGACTAAAGAGGAAGAGGAAGAGACCAACCTGGGTAAGGACCCGGAAGAGGAGGTTTCAGAGCAACCTATTTCCAATGTGGAGAAGAAGGGCATCGAGCATAGGAGTGTCTGCAATATCAAGGAAGGATGAATAGAAGACCTGAAGGTAATGCTCGAGTTGCACATGTAGATGAAGATGCACAGTCTGAGCATTTTAAAGATGCTAAAAGGGGAGAAACCCTAGTTGTCAGAAGAATTTTGTTGAATGAGGAGAAAGAACCCAATCAGAGGAAGAGTTTATACCGCACAAGTTGCAAATGTGAAGGTAAGTGTTGTGATATTATTGACAGTGGAAGTATTGACAATCTTGTTTCAGAGGAGATGGTTGACAAGTTGAAGTTGACAAGAAGAAAGCATCCACATCCATATCCAATTGCATGGTTGTAGAAGGACCACAGAGCTTTGGTCAATGAGCAGTGTTTAGTGAAGTTCAAGATTGGGGACTACCATGATGAGGTGCTCTGTGATATCATATCGATGGATGCATGTCATAAGCTTTTGGGGAGGCCGTGGCAGTATGATAGGAGCGCTGTCCATGATGGCCGTGCAAACACATATTCCCAAACAACGGATGGAGTTCATCATAAGTTGAATCCCTTGAAGGAGGTGGAAGAAAAGGTATGTAGTACTACCAAAATTTGCTTGGTAGATGGTAGGAAATTTTTGGAGGGTATGAAGCATGAGTGTCATTGCTTTGCATTGATTCCTAAGATTAGTCGAGAGAAATGTGAAGATGTACCAGCAGAAGTTTTAGATATGTTGGACGAATTTCAGGACATTATCTCTGATAATGTACCAGAAGGTTTACCACTAGTAAGGAAGATAAGTCATCAAATGGATTTGATACCAGGAGCTAGTTTGCCAAACAAGGTAGCCCATAGAATGACTCCTGTAGAGAATGAAGAGCTGCAAAGACAAGTTCACATGTTGTTGAGGAAGGGACTGATAAGGGAGAGCCTGAGTCCATGTGCGGTACCTGTAGTACTAGCACCGAAGAAAGATGGAGAGTGGAGAATGTGTACAGATTCTTGAGCCATAAATAAGATCATGGTCAAGTACAGGTTTCCATTGCCAAGAATGGATGACATAATGGATTGTTTGAGTGGAGCCAAGTACTTCATGAAGATTGACCTAAAGAGTGGGTATCACCAGATCCAAATCAGAGAAGGAGATGAATTGAAGATAGCCTTCAAGACAAAGGAGGGTTTGTATGAGTGGTTAGTCATGCCATTTGGGCTAACCAACGCACCGAGCACCTTCATGCGGCTCATGAATGAGGTATTGAAAGAATTTTTGGGAAGTTTTGTTATTGTTTATTTGGACAATATTTTGATTTTCAGTAAGACTTGGGATGAGCATTTGATGCATATCAGAAGAGTTCTAGAGAAGCTGAGGGAGGAGAAGTTGTTGATTAATTTGAAGAAATGTAGTTTTGCAAAGGAGTTGGTATACCTGGGATTTGTTGTCTTAGAGGAAGATCTTAAGATGGACCTAGAAAAAGTAAGAGCTATCATTGAATGGCCTACACTGAGTGTTACCGAGGTAAGATCTTTTCATGGTTTGGTAATTTTTTACAAAAAGTTTATAGGAATTTTAGTAGCATTTGTGCACCCCTAACTGAGACAATGAGAGGGGATAGGAAAGAATTTAGATGGACTAAAGGAGAAGATAAAAGGTTTAATACATTGAAGCAAAAATTCACAGAGCAACCTGTTTTGGCACTTCTAGATTTCAATAAGGTGTTTCAGGTAGATTGTGATACTAGTGGCAGTGCTATAGGAGCTGTTTTGAGTCAAGAAGGTAAGCCCATTACCTATTTTAGTGAGTAGCTTAATGATGCCAAGAAAAAGTATTATGTTTATGATCAAGAATTTTATGCAATAGTTCAGGCTTTGAAGAAATTGAGACATTATTTATTTCCAAAAGAGTTTGTTTTATATATTGATCATCAGGCTTTGCAGTATCTTAATAGTCAAGGAAAGTTGAACCAGAGGCACTTAAAATGGGTTGAGTTTTTGTAGAGTTATACTTTTGTTTTGAAACACAAGAGTGGGAAGTCCAACAAAGTTGTAGATGCCTTGAGCAGAAGGCAAAATTTGTTGACATAAATGAAGATAGAGGTTGTTGGGTTCAATGAGCTCAAAAGTTTGTATCTTGAAGATCCAGATTTTGCAGAGGCTTGGAAAGCTTGTTTGGAACCTGTTACTTTGGATAGGACAAAATGGTTGGATTTCATAATCCAAGATGGCATGTTGTTTAAAGGAAGCCAGTTGTGCATTCTGAGGTGTTCCACGAAGAGAACCTGATTAAGGAGAAGCATAGTTGATGATTGGCCGAACACTTTGGTCGAGATAAGACCATTGCTATTGTTGGTGAAAATTATTATTGGCCACAGTTAAAATAGGATGTGAGGAAATTTGTGCAGAGTTGCAGAGTATGTTACATGGCAAAAGGAGCAAGTCAGAATATAGGTCTATATCAGCCATTACCTATACCAGACAAGCCATGGGATGATATTAGTATGGATTTTATTCTTGGTTTACTAAGGACATAGAGAGGACATGATTCCATTTTTGTGGTGGTGGATAGATTCTAGAATATGACACATTTCATTCCTTGCAAGAAGACTAATGATGTTCATATTGCTAAATTATTTCTTAGAGAAGTGGTGAGATTACACGTCTAGCAAAGAGTATACACTTAGATTGAGATACCAAGTTTGTTGGTTATTTCTAGAGGAGATTGTGGAAGAAGTTGAAGATAGATTTGAAGTTCAGTTCTTCACACCATCCACAGACTGATGGACAGACAGAAGTGGTGAATAGGATTTTGGGTAACATGCTACGATGCTTAGTAGGAGATAGGACCAAGGGATGGGATTCAATTTTACCACAGGTAGAATTTGCTTACAACAATTTTGTCAATAGGAGTACTGGTAAATCACCATTCCATATTGTTTATGGCAATAGCCCAAGAAATACTTCTGAGTTAAGGAAGCTGGACAGAGGAGAAAAGACAAGTGCTGAAGCTGAAGACTTTGTAAAACCTCTAAATAATTTGCATGAAGAGGTGAGAAAGCACATTAATAAGATGAATATTCAGTACAAGTCTAAGGGAGATCAGAAGAGGAGATATAAGGAGTTCCAGGTAGGAGATGAAGTCATGGTTCACTTGAGAAAAGAAAGGTTCCCAATTGGAACATGCAATAAGTTGAAAATGAAGAAATTTAGACCGTACAGAATCCTGAAGAAGCATGATTCAAGAAATGCATATGAGGTAGAGCTGCTGAGTGGGATCAATATTTCCCCTATGTTCAACATTGCTGATTTAATGGAATATCATGAGGGTGGCACAGAGGATGGACCAACAGAACAACAGTGGAGTATTCGGGCATCTACTTCAATGGAGGAGATAGAAGAGATCTTGATAGCCATGTGGGAAGAAGTACTTAGAATAGGCAATATGAAGAATATCTGGTGAAATGGAAAGGAAGGCCTGTTGAAGATTCTTCTTGGTTGTCTAACGCAGAGGTTGACCTTTTTGGGTTTTCCTCAAACAAACACCTGAGACGTGACATGGTCACTTCTCAAATTACCTTGGGTGTCTAATGCAGGAGCATCCAGTGTTGTAAGGGCAATCTTGCATCACCCAAAAAGAAGTTGATTCAAAATCATTGCAGTTGTTTTCATTTCATTCCATAATTAGTGTTTTTGGGTCCATAATCTCTTAAATAATGATGTAGGACTTTCAGTTTTTTCTAAACTGCTAAAAATAGCAACTTGCCAATTTTGGAAAGTTTAACTGCCATTTTAGGAAACTTTGCATTTGGGCATGGATTGAAGTGAAAACTTATAGAAAGATTCATAACTAAAATATAAAACCTTTGGCAAAAGAATCAGGCAAAGATCATTTGTGAGATGAAAGATATTAAAATTTTTGTTCCCTGAAAAACCCCTAAATTTTTTTGAAACAAGATATGAGGCACTAAAACATCCCATAACATCCCAAAAAATTGATGGAAATCCATTTATGAATTTATGGTGTGATAGTTCACATCGTGAGCTTTCCAGCACTTAAAACAGTTCATCAATCGAACACCTGGATCAAAAGTTATGCTTCCCAGAAGTTGACCTACTTTTGGAGGGAGTTACAAATTTCAAAATTTAGCTGGAGGCCACCAAAAAGTGCTATTTATGACTATTTTGGGAACCCTAGGTAGTAGTAGAGTGAAGGGAGGAAAGTGTAGAATCAAGAATAGGTAGGAAAATAGAAACCCTAGCTAATTTGGGGTTACAGAAGACGGAAGATTCCAGAGTCTTGAGGTTAGGAAAGCTATAATGTGTTGCAGCCAGTAGAGGATTCATCCTTTGATTGTATTGAGCTTCTATAATGTAATAAGTTGTCCAAATCAATAAAGAAATATTCTATTTTCTGTTTACCATTTCTTTTGTGTGTTTTATGATTTAGCCCCTTCATCAAGTGGCATCAGAGCAAGGGTTCCTGAGTGTGTAGAAAGATTGCCGACTGTGAGGCAGTTTGCACTAGGACCTGAAGTTGTGGATTTGTTGCGGAGATCAAGCTACCTCCACAAAGAAATCATATTGGGAGGAATGCTTTGATAGAAGAGGGTTTTAGAGCCCTGCAAAGGCAAATCGATGCAATGCAAGAGGAGCTATGAAGAGGGTTTGAGCCAAGAACAAGAGAAGAAAGTGAAGATGAAGCTGAAGAAGAGCTATCTGAGGAAGAATAAGAAGATGCAGGAGATCCTGCAGAAGTTAGGTTGCTGAGGTCCATTTCAAAGATCAGAAAGAGGCCCAGGATTGAAGTTGTTGATAACTGAGAGGGGGGGGGTGAATCAGTTATCCTAATTATTTCTCTTATTGAACTTTCCTTTTAATTGATGCAGCATAAAATCAAACACAAAAACATTAACCATGAAATAAGAAACACATGACACAGTATTTTTGACGTGGAAACCCTGTTAAGGGAGAAAACCACGGGGTGATTAACCCAAAATTATTCTCTGTTAGAAGAATAGGAAATTACAAAAATGGCACTTGCCAATTAGGGCTCACTGCCCGAGCACACTGCTCACAAGAGGCCCACTGCCTACAAGAAGACACACTGTCTACAAAGTGATGAGAATCACAGTCTTGAACTGATTGGTAGCATCTGCATATGCTGGAGTTCAGTTTCGGTTAGGCTCAGTACACTGATCTGCTGCACTTCATCTTTCCTCTGTTCTTTATTCTGCTACCTTTCACATACCGGATCCTTTTTGCTACCTCTGCTCTTATCTGGACTTATTCGCATATATCTCTACATCACCACACACTTCACAACTAAATCCATCCTCTATATATATCCGCACAAGTAATTTCATCACCCTTCTAGTCGGCATCCGGAACAGTCTAGTTTCTTACAAACTTTTGTTCTGTCGGCTGAATCCTTCCTCACCAAGCAATGCGGATCAAGCATGTACTTGTAAATATCATTAATCATGTCGGCCAAACATGATTCATGCCTTCACAACCTCTGTCATCAATAGTAACACATCCGGAAAGCAGTCTGATACTCTGTCAGTCAGTTCTTCCTCTGTTTTCACTGTCTCTCAGGAATCCGGTACTCAACCATTCATATCTTTTTCCTTGTCCATCACCGGAGGCTAAATCCTTGGAATATACCACTCAAGGTAGTCCTCTTGACTTCCCCATATCCGCACTGCACCAAGACACTTCCTCTGAGAGATCCGGACCAATTTGTCGGACCTTGCCACATGCTCTGTTCTTCTTCACCGGACCACAACATTCTTTATTCTGACTTCCGGTAGAGACACATCATGACTTGCGGATATGTGGGATGACCTTTGTTGCCATCAATGACAACAACCATGAATCCATATAGTGTCTCTTGCCAACAATCTCCCCCTTTGGCATTGATGGCAACACTTAGTGAAAAATGACTAAGTGTTTTCACTATGCTCCCCCTTTGCTGATGCTCTGTCTTTATATACAATTTCCGGAACTCCCCCTTAGTTGGATTCCTCATTTTTCACTGCTCCTCACTCCCCCTTTGACATCAATGGCAAAGGGTAGGGTCCGCATATCAAAATTTTCAAAAATTTCTTATACTTAGCCGCATATTTACATACTCACATATATTTAAGAATGTCTGCAAAGGATGTCTGCAGTTGGATCATTTCTGTAGCCCAACTTTGCTTCATTCTATCCAAAATTGAAATGTGACCACTTAACAAAAATGCAAAAGCTTCTGCCCACTTGAGATCTGTCGGATCTTTTGTTTGGGCGGTGGTCTAAGCATCACTGATGGCCTCATGCATAGTTTCCAACTTAGGGATTATAATCCTTCTAAGTTCTCCCATCCGGTTAGTGATGTTCTTTCTTTCCTTCTCAAGATTCTTTATTTCATTCAAGACTGCAATAGTCTGACATTCTTGATTTATTATAGAGGAAGAGAGGGGATCAAAACTTTGAGATAAGCTTTGTAGCTTATCCTGTTCTTCTTTTATTTTCTTGTCAAATGCTGCTATTGCCTTTGACCAGGATATACAAAATTTATAGATGTCACCGCCATCCTTAAGAGCATTCTCTAAGCTCTTTATTCCAATGCTTACAATCTTCCTATCCTTAGAGATTAATTCTAATATTTCTAAAAATCTTTTATCCAAAAATTCCTTCCGGACCTTTTCTTCAGCTGATTTTTCTAGAGAATCAAAATGTGTATCAACACTGCTGACTAAGGTTTTTAGATTACCGGAAGAGGAGGCTATCGGATCTATCTGGATTGATGGCATGATCTTTACAAGTACTCCGGAAGCAGCCTCTATCAACTCACAGTCTTCCATATGAGACTTCAGGAGCTTTTCATTTGCCTTGGCATTTGCAAATGAGGCTATCTTCATTGTTTGTACCGGAGAGAGAGAGTCAAAATCAAATGGGCCTTTTAGAAGCTCCGGTTCATCAATCTCTAAAGTTTCTTTACTCAAAAATTGTTGAACAGTTTGTGCAGTGTCTCTTGCCGGAGACAGATGTTTCTTTTCTTCTGCAGTCTTAGAACTGTCAACCTCTTTGTCTTTCACCACTGCTTCCTTCTCCTGTAATTGCTCTTCTTCTTTGGATCCAGAGACTGTAGGGGAAACCAGAGGAGGGATGCTAGCTTGTTCATGGGCCACTTCTTCTGGAGAAGAGGGTCCCAAGTCCTCAGCTGTTTCTGTACCTAAATCCTCTACAACCGGAAGATTGAACCTTTTGAAGGCCTTCCGGAGGATCTCTTCTGTTTCTTGGGCCACTTTGTCAGTCTCACCAAGCATGAGTTGATTCATCCTGGCTTTGCTTCTGAACTCATCTTTGCAGTCCTTGAAGATAATGTTCATTGTCTTGGGATCAATTTGAGGATATAGCTGAATAGCTATCTGCTCCCGGATCTCAAGATCTTTAGCATGAGCATTATTCTTTCTTACTTCCATTTCCTTTTCTAGGCTTTTAGGAATGAGAGATATGATCTCAATGAAAGCCTTATTATATATGTTCAGATATTTAACTGTGGCTTCTTGCAGAGTCTTTTGGTCAGCCTCACTGAAGTCATCATAGGATTCAGTCATTGGTTGAAGGTTTCCATCCACCGTGACCGACTTGATTATGCTCTCTAGAGACAGAGTGGGCTTTTCAACAGTTACCTCTGCCATTTCATCCTTGTCTTGGCCTGTGGAGGGCTTACCGGATCCTTTCTTCTTCTGTTTCTTTATTTCTTTTATTCCCTCATCTGACTCTGTTTCCTCTTCATCCTTTTGGCTTCCATAAGCCCTGGTGGCTTTTGTCTTGGATCTCTTACCGGATGCCTGGACTTCCGGTTTAGAACTTTTGGTTGTGGGAGGTGCAGATCTCTTTGATGATCTGGTCCGGGTGGGAGCTTCAACCGGAGCACTTTCTTTGCTTTTCTCTTCTTCCTCGGCCTTCCTCCTCTTTTCCCGGCTGGCATCAAGTGCCTCCTTTGAGATACCTAGGCCTTGAGCAATGTGCTCTACTTCTTTTCTTACCTTTCTTTTAATCTCAGGTTCCCTGAGTTCTACATGTATTTTTACACTCAGCTCCTCAAAGGTTCCAAACCTTTCTGCCTTAGGATCTTTGGGCTGACTTAGCATGTGTTGAACATGCAGCTCCACTATCTGTTCATCCACTTCATACCCCATGGGCATGATCCAGACAGTCCTTGGCTCCACTGCCTCCATTAGGCACTGATCAGTGTCAACCATAAAGCACACTGAGTCTTTGTATTTTTCAACAAGAGACTGGGGAATTCTCTCTCTTGCTTGCATCATGCTCTGAAAGTTTTTGAAGTATCCCCATAGAGCTGTATTTCTCGCTTTTGCATCCCCAAGTCCATGCAAATAGTCTCTTATCTGGACTGCAACAGGTTTGTCATTCTGCCATACCCATCCACTTGTTCTGGGTAGCTCATTCATGAAGTAGAAGAATAGACATACAATAAGAGTACCATACTTAAAGGAATTCTTCTTATCCTTCTTGATTTTCTGTATATTTTCCATTAATTGGCTTAGCAGTAGTTCGCAGAGATCATATTCTGCATTCTTTCTTAGCATTTCATAGGCAGTGTATACTGCAGTTCCGGATACAGAATTCTCCCTGCTTGAGTGATAGATCTTGTATCCTATTATCATTGATGCATATTTGATATCCGGATCCGAAATATCTTCAATGGTCATTGCCCTCTTATCAAATTTTGATCCGGTGGCCTCAGTTACAATGTTATTCTTAACAGATTTGAGGATAGGTACCCCTCCGGAAGAGTATAGACCAGTTACTGCTCTAATTGCCTCTTTTGTGATCTTGCAGGGTCTATCTAGCCATAGAAAGTTGTCATGCATCCTGCTCAGTACATACCGGACCCATTCATCTTCTTCAAAATAGGGGAAATGAATAAATTGCTCAAATTGTTTCTTCTGGATATCCTTATACTCTAGTTTAAGCTCAAAAGCATTGTCTATCAGCTGCTTGTGATAGAGGTCTCTTAATTTGAATTCCCCAAATTCCTTAATGCTTGCATGTATGTAAACCCTAATGTCTTCGGTATGTAAAACTCCGTGAGGAACACTAGAGAAGGCTCCTAGTGGATCTACCTCCAATGATTTGTAAGGATGTTTTTTGAATGAGGGGCGAGGTCTATCAGAGATCTTAACTATGTTTGGAGTAGCCATTCTTCAAAGATTTGCAGTGAGGTGATGAAAAATGGAGAATACCTTATGCGCCTTCGGTTTGCACGGAGTGGTTGGATTGATTTCTTTATGCAATAGCTTCGGCAGGAGATCCTTGGTGTGCTTGATGAACCTTGTTGCAGAGCTCCACTTTTCGCTTCTTCTCGAGTGCAGAATGAGTAAATGACCTTTGAGAAATCCCTTAAATTGCTCCACGAACCCTAATATCTGTCTGCAATAAATGCTTCACCTACATCATTCCGGTTTGCCTTGTCTGGATAGCTTGGAGTATCCCGGATTAGTCCTGATCTGTGGATATCATCTGGATCTTTCAATCATGAATAAATCGAGGTAACATATTACAAGAACATCCCAAACACTCTGTCCAATCCGCAGAACAAGATAGTGCATTTCCGGATCTTTCCGGACCTTTTTGTAATCCTTTATCATACCGGAGCATCTCCCTAAACAGGTCTTATTTGATCGATCACAGCTTCTTCATAACTCCATGCGGACCTCTGAAAACTTGACTGAAGTATCTCAAGACTCATATCTACAAACCCTTTGATCCGCATCTTGTGCCACATCCGGCACCCCTTGTTTGGCTGGGGGAACAAGATTTTCTTTGAGTCTCCCCCTGAGCCTGAGCTCACTTTTTAATTTCTGGAAGAAATATCAGCACCAGAGTCTGGTGCGGATCCAACCTCTACATTCTCTGAACTTTTCTTCACCCAAATCTTGCTCATCTGATTCCTAACCTCATCCGCATTCATCTTTTGTTTACCCTTGTCTTGATTCTGATTATACACCGGACCTCTTTTGTCCTGATTCTTGTTTCTGCAGACTTTAGCATTATGACCGGACCTATTGCAGATTTGGCAAATAACATTTCTTTGCATATTTGATTGATATCCTCTTGATCTGCATTGATTAGCCATATGACCTACTCTATTGCATGTGAAGCATCTACCTTTGAATGATTTGTTTACTTGCATAATTCTGCATTCATGGGATTTGTGTCCATACCTTTTGCAGTTGAAGCACTGTCCGGAGAAGGATGAATTAATCTGATTCATTCTCATTCTGCACTGATCAGCTTTGTGACCAAAGTGGTTGCAGCTGTGGCAGTATCCATTGAAGGATGGATATCTTTGAGCATTTGGCTGTCTTACCGGAGGTCTTCTAGGCCTGCTCCTTGGATTTTCTGATCCAAGATTCTTCTGACCGGATCCGGAGCTTTCTCCTTTCTCATATCCCAAACCATACTTGTCATCTGTCCTCTTTTGACTTCCAAGAAGAACTTCAAGTTGAGCAGAACTTATCTTGAATTTCTCTTTATATTCATTTGCTGTTTGAAGGTCTCTTTTGAGAGAGGCAATTTGATCCTCAAGTTTTCCTTCATTATCTTTGGCATCTTCAAGATCAGATTCAAGATGTCTGATAATCCTGTCCATCTGGTGGCATTCTTCTGATTTTTCTTTAAGAGATTGTCTTAGATTGTCTTCAGCCTTTCTTTTTTCTTCAATCTCTTGAGTAAACTTTATAGTTCCTGATTCCATTTCATGTCTTAACATAATGACTTCTTTTGATAACTTTTCACATAACTTGGTTTGCTCAGTCAATTCTTCATTTGTATTGCTTTCTTCACTTTGTCTTGCCAACTGTTGAAGCAGCTCCTTTCTCTTTTTCATAGAGAGACTTAATTTGTCTTTTAATTCTCTCATGAATTCATCAGCCTGTTTGAGTCTTTCCTTTAATTCACTGACTTCAGAATTTGACTGTTCAAGATCCTCAAGGGCAGTCTTGAGTTGCTCCCTTAAACCATATGCATCCATTTGAAATCCCAGATCTTCCTCAAGCTGTTAGGCTCTATTAGGAGGAACTTAGCTCTGATACCAATTGTTGATAACTGAGAGGGGGGGGGGTGAATCAGTTATCCTAATTATTTCTCTTATTGAACTTTCCTTTTAATTGATGCAGCATAAAATCAAACACAAAAACATTAACCATGAAATAAGAAACACATGACACAGTATTTTTGACGTGGAAACCCTGTTAAGGGAGAAAACCACGGGGTGATTAACCCAAAATTATTCTCTGTTAGAAGAATAGGAAATTACAAAAATGGCACTTGCCAATTAGGGCTCACTGCCCGAGCACACTGCTCACAAGAGGCCCACTGCCTACAAGAAGACACACTGTCTACAAAGTGATGAGAATCACAGTCTTGAACTGATTGGTAGCATCTGCATATGCTGGAGTTCAGTTCCGGTTAGGCTCAGTACACTGATCTGCTGCACTTCATCTTTCCTCTGTTCTTTATTCTGCTACCTTTCACATACCGGATCCTTTTTGCTACCTCTGCTCTTATCTGGACTTATTCGCATATATCTCTACATCACCACACACTTCACAACTAAATCCATCCTCTATATATATCCGCACAAGTAATTTCATCACCCTTCTAGTCGGCATCCGGAACAGTCTAGTTTCTTACAAACTTTTGTTCTGTCGGCTGAATCCTTCCTCACCAAGCAATGCGGATCAAGCATGTACTTGTAAATATCATTAATCATGTCGGCCAAACATGATTCATGCCTTCACAACCTCTGTCATCAATAGTAACACATCCGGAAAGCAGTCTGATACTCTGTCAGTCAGTTCTTCCTCTGTTTTCACTGTCTCTCAGGAATCCGGTACTCAACCATTCATATCTTTTTCCTTGTCCATCACCGGAGGCTAAATCCTTGGAATATACCACTCAAGGTAGTCCTCTTGACTTCCCCAAATCCGCACTGCACCAAGACACTTCCTCTGAGAGATCCGGACCAATCTGTCAGACCTTGCCACATGCTCTGTTCTTCTTCACCGGACCACAACATTCTTTATTCTGACTTCCGGTAGAGACACATCATGACTTGCAGATATGTGGGATGACCTTTGTTGCCATCAATGACAACAACCATGAATCCATATAGTGTCTCTTGCCAACAGAAGTTTCTACATATTCTAGAGATTTGAATCCGAAATAGCTTATTGACTGGATCAATGACATGGAGGAGTATTTCAAGTATGAAGATATGGTGGACCCAGATCAGGTCAAGTTTGCAAAAGAAAAGTTGAAGGGCCACGCCAGTATTTGGTTGAAGGAGGTCCAATTAGAGAGGAACATAAGAGGAAAAGGAAAGATCACCAGATGGGATCAGATGGTGGAGAAACTGAAGAAGCAATTCATTCCTGTGGACTATGAGATGGAGTTGCCGAAGAAGCTGCAAGGACTGAAGCAAGGTAACAAGTCTGTTAAGGAGTATACAAAAGAGTTTTATAAGATTACTATTAGGACAAGCCATGCAGAGGCCAACAAGGAGAAGGTATCCTATTACATTAATGGGTTGAGGCCAAGTATTCAAGAGGAGCTGAGCCTGGTCAGAATGAACACCATAGAAGATGCATACTAGTTTTCCCTGAAGATGGAAGAGAAGCTGAATAAAAGATTTGACATCAAGCAAAGGGGAAGAGGTCAAGACAGAAGGACTAGTGGAAGACCCTATGGAGGCCATAATAAAGATCAAAATAAAAGTGAAGAAGATAGCACCAGTGAAAATCAGAGAGGGGATAATGCCTACCGCCCTCGTGACCAATACAATGTTGACCAAAGAGGAAGAGGAAGAGGCCGACCTGGGCAAGGACCCGGAAGAGAAAGTTTCAAAGGAACTAGTTTTCAATGTGGAGAAGAAGGGCATCGAGCATACGAGTGTCTGTAACATCAAGGAAGGATGAATAGAAGACTTGAAGGTAATGCACGAGTTGTACATGTAGATGAAGATGCACAGTCTAAGCATTTTGAAGATGCTAAAAGGGGAGAAACCCTAGTTGTCAGAAGAACTTTGTTGAATGGGGAGAAAGAACCCAATCAGAGGAAGAGTTGATTCTGCACAAGGTGCAAATGTGAAGGTAAGTGTTGTGATATTTTTATTGACAATGGAAGTACTGACAATCTTGTTTCAGAGGAGATGGTTGACAAGTTCAAGTTGACAAGAAGAAAGCATCCACATCCACATCAGATTGCATGGTTGCAGAAGGACCACAGAGCTTTGGTCAATGAGCAGTGTTTAGTGAAGTTCAAGCTTGGGGACTACCATGATGAGGTGCAGTGTGATATCATACCGATGGATGCATGTCATATGTTATTGGGGAGGCCATGGCAGTATGATAGGAGTGCTATCCATGATGGCCGTGCAAACACATATTCCCTAACAAAGGATGGAGTTCATCATAAGTTGAAGCCCTTGAAGAAGGTGGAAGTAAAGGTATGTAGTACTGCCAAAATTTGCTTGGTAGATGGTAGGAAATTTTTGGAGGGTATGAAGCATGAGCGTCATTGCTTTACATTGATTCCTAAGATTAGTCAAGAGAAATGTGAAGATGTCCTAGTAGATGTTTTAGATATGTTGGAAGAATTTCAGGACATTATCTCTGATAATTTACTAGAAGGTTTACCACCAGTAAGGAAGATAAGTCATCAAATAGATTTGATACCAGGAGCTAGTTTACCAAACAAGGCAGCCCATAGAATGAAGAGTTGAACAAATAAGCTCACGAGTTGTTGAGGAAGGGACTGATAAGGGAGAGCCTAAGTCCATGTGCGGTACCTGCAGTACTAGCACCGAAGAAAGATGGAGAGTGGAGAATGTGTATAGATTCTTGAACCATAAATAAGATCACGATCAAGTACATGTTTCCATTTCTAAGAATGGATGACATAATGGATTGTTTGAGTGGAGCCAAGTACTTCATGAAGATTGACCTGAAGAGTGGGTATCACCAGATCTGAATCAGAGAAGGAGACGAATGGAAGACAACCTTCAAGACAAAGGAAGGTTTGTATGAGTGGTTAGTCATGCCATTTGGGCTAACCAACACACCGAGCACCTTCATGCGGCTCATGAACGAGGTATTGAAAGAATTTTTGTTAAGTTTTGTTATTGTTTATTTGGACAATATTTTGATTTTTAGTAAGACTTGGGATGAGCATATGATGCATATCAGAAGAGTTCTAGAGAAGCTGAGGGAGGAGAAGTTGTTGATTAATTTGAAGAAATGTAGTTTTGCAAAGAAGGAGCTGGTATACCTGGGATTTGTTGTCTCAGAGGAAAGTCTTAAGATGGACCCAAAAAAAGTAAGAGGTATCATTGAATGGCCTACACCGAGGAGTGCTACTGAGGTAAGATCTTTTCATGGTTTCGCAAATTTTTACAGAAAGTTTATCAGGAATTTTTGTAACATTTGTGCACCCCTAACTGAGACAATGAGAGGGGATAGGAAAGAATTTAGATGGACTAAAGGAGCAGACAATAGCTTTGATACATTGAAGCAGAAAGTCACAGAGCAACCTGTTTTGGCACTTCTAGATTTCAATAAGGTGTTTTAGGTAGATTGTGATGCTAGTGGTAGTGGTATATGAGCTATTTTGAGTCAAGAAGGTAAGCCCATTGCCTATTTTAGTGAGAAGCTTAATGATGCCAAGAAAAAGTATTCTGTTTATGATCAGGAATTTTATGCAATAGTTCAGGCTTTGAAGAAATGGAGACATTATTTGTTTCCAAAAGAGTTTGTTTTATATACTTATCATCAGGCTTTGCAATATCTTAATAGTCAAGGAAAGTTGAACCAGAGGCACTTAAAATGGGTTGAGTTTTTGTAGTTATACTTTTGTTTTTGAAGCACAGGAGTGGGAAGTCCAATAGAGTTGCAGATGCCTTGAGAAGAAGGCAAAATTTGTTGACATAAATGAAGATAGAGGTTGTTGGGTTCGATGAGCTCAAAAGTTTGTATCCTAAAGATCTAGATTTTGCAGAGGCTTGGAAAGCTTGTCTGGAACCTGTTACTTTGGACAGAACAAAATAGTTAGATTTCATAATCCAAGATGGCATGTTGTTTAAAGGAAGCCAATTGTGCATTCCGAGGAGTTCCATGAGAGAGAACCTGATTAAGGAGAAGCATAGTGGTGGATTGGCTGGACACTTTGGTTGAGATAAAACCATTGCTATTGTTGGTGAAAATTATTATTGGCCACAATTACAACAGGATGTGAGGAAATTTGTGCAAAGTTGCAAAGTATGTCAAATGGCAAAAGGAGCAAGTCAAAATACAGGTCTATATCAGCCATTACCTGCATGAGAGAAGCCATGGGATGATATTAGAATAGATTTTATTCTTGGTTTACCAAAGACATAGAGAGGACATGATTCCATTTTTGTGGTGGTGGATAGATTCTCAAAGATGGCACATTTCATTCCTTGCAAGAAGACTAATGATGTTGTTCATATTGCTAAATTATTTTTTAGAGACGTGGTGAGATTACACTATTTGGCAAAGAGCATAGTCTCAGATCGAGATACTAAGTTTGTTGGTTATTTCTAGGGGACATTGTGGAAGAAGTTGAAAACATATTTGAAGTTCAGTTCTACACACCATCCACAGACTGATGGTCAGATGAAAGTGGTGAATAGGAGTTTGGGTAATCTACTACGATGCTTAGTAGGAGATATGTCCAAGGGATGGGATTTGATTTTACCACTAGTAGAATTTGCTTACAACAATTCTGTCAATAGGAGTACTGGTAAATCACCATTCCAGATTGTATATGGCAATAGCCCAAGAAATACTTTTGAGTTATGGAAGCTGGACAGAGGAGAAAAGACAAGTGCTGAAGGCAAAGACTTTTTAGAACATCTGAAGAATTTGCATGAAGAGGTGAGAAAGCACATTAATAAGTTGAATATTCAGTACAAGTCTAAGGTAGATCAGAAGAGGAGATATAAGGAGTTCGAAGTAGGAGATGAAGTCATGGTTCACTTGAGAAAAGAAAGGTTCCCAATTGGAACATACAATAAGTTTGAAATGAAGAAATTTGGACCATGCAGAATTCTAAAGAAGCATGATTCAGGAAATGCATATGAGGTAGAGTTGCTGAGTGGGATCAATATTTCCCCTATGTTCAACATTGTTGATTTAACAGAATATTATGAGGGTGGCACAGAGGATGGACCAACAGAAGAACAATGGAGTATTCGGGCATCTACTTCTATAGAGGAGATAGAAGAGATCTTGGATAGCAATGTGGGAAGAAGTACTCAGAACAGGCAGTATGAAGAATATTTGGTGAAATGGAAAGGAAGGCCTGTTGAAGATTCTTCTTGGTTGTCTAAGGCAGAAGTTGACCATTTGGGTTTTCCTCAAACAAACACCTGAGACGTGACAAGGTCACTTCTCAAATTACCCTAGGTGTCTGATGCAGGAGCATCCAGTGGTGTAAGGGCAATCTTGCATCACCCAAAAAGAAGTTGATTCAAAATCATTGCAGTTGTTTTCATTTATTTCCATAATTAGTGTTTTTGGTTCCATAATCTCTTGAATAATGATGTAGGACTTTCAGTTTTTTTCAAATTGTTAAAAATCACAACCTGCCTATTTTGGAAAGTTTAACTGCCATTTTCAGAAAGTTTGCATTTGGGTACGAATTGAAGTGAAAACTTACAGAAAGCTTCATAACTGAAATATAAGACCTTTGGTGAAAGAATCAGGCAAAGATCATTTGTGAGCTAAAAGATATTAAAGTTTCTATTTTTTGAAAAGCCCCTGAAATTTTCTAAAATGAGATATGAGGCACTAAAACATCCCATAACATCCTAAAAAGTTGATAAAAATACATTTATGGATTTCCAGCATGATAGTTCACATTGTGAGCTTTTCGGCACTTAAAACGGTTCATCAATCGGACACCCGGATCAAAAGTTATGCTTCCTGGAAGTTGATCTACTTTTGGAGGGAGTTGCAAATTTTAAAATTTAGCTAGAGGCTGCCAAAAAGTGCTATTTATGACTATTTTGGGAACCCTGGGTGCTAGTAGAGTGAAGGGGGGAAAGTGTAGAATCAAGAATAGGTGGGAAAATAGAAGAGATCTTGGATAGCTGTGTGGGAAGAAGTACTTGGAACATGCAATATGAAGAATATCTGGTGAAATGGAAAGGAAGGCCTGTTGACGATTCTTTTTGGTTGTCTAAGGTAGAGGTTGACCATTTAGGTTTTCCTCAAACAAACACATGAGACGTGACAGGGTCACTTCTCAAATTACCCTGGGTGTCTGATGCAGGAGCATCCAGTGGTGTAAGGGCAATCTTGCATCACCCAAAATGATGTTGCTTCAAAATCATTACAATTGTTTTCATTTCTTTCCATAATTAGTATTTCTGGTTCCATAATCTCTTGAATAATCATGTAGGACTTTTAGTTTTTCCAAAACTGCTAAAAATAGCAAACTGTCAGTTTTGGAAAGTTTACCTGCCATTTTAGGAAAGTTTGCATTTGGGCACAGATTCAAGTGAAAACTTATAGAAAGCTTCATAACAGAAATATAAGACCTTTGGTGAAGGAATTAGGCAAAGATCATTTGTGAGCTAAAAGATATTAAAGTTTTTGTTTTCTGAAAAGCCCCAAAAATTTTCTGAAATCAGATATGAGGCACTAAAACATCCCATAACATCCTAAAAAGTTGATGGAAATCCATTTATAAATTTATGGTGTGATAGTTCACATCGCGAGCTTTCTAGTGCTTAAAACGGTTCATCAATCAAACACCCGGATCAAAAGTTATGCTTCCCGGAAGTTGACCTACTTTTGGAGGGAGTTACAAATTTTGAAATTTAGCTGGAGGCCGCCAAAAAGTGCTATTTATGACTATTTTGGGAACCCTGGGCAGTAGTAAAGTGAAGGGGGGAAAGTGTAGAATCAAGAATAGGCAGGAAAATAGAAACCCAAGCTAATTTGGGGTTACAGGAGGCAGAAAATTCCAGAGTCCTGAGGTTAGGAAAGCTGTAATGTGTTGCATCTAGTAGATGATTCATCCTCTAATTGTATTGAGCTTCTATAATGTAATAAGTTGTCCAAATCAATAAAGAAATATTCTTTTTTCTGTTTTCCATTTCTGTTGTTCTGTGTTTTATGATTTAACCCCTTCATCACATTCACAATAACTTGACTGACTTAATAAATTAGAAGTATCAGATAAAAAGCAAAATGGGATAGTTAAGAAGACTAATTTGCCCTAAGCTGGATTCAATGACAAATCTTGCTGCAGAGCCTAAGTTAGTTGTATAAACAGACACAACTTCTGATCTCAAAAAGGCAGAAGCCTTAGTCTTTCTCTTCAGTGGACACATTTAGATTTTGGATAATGCCAAGAAAGGCTGGGATATTGAGTGGGCACAGATTAAGAACATATTAAATGACATTCTCAAATACATGTAATATAAAGATGAAGATTGTACTTGTAAATATGTAGTAGGGTACATAATTTTTTTAAAATTTTAACAAAATTTTGGTTTTGGATCACACCCTTTGCCATTGATGTCAAAGAGGGAGAAGAAGATTAGTGAACAATAGATAAAAATCTTAGGGGAGCAGTTAATCATTTTTCACCAAGTGTTGTCATCAATGCGAAAGGGGGAGATTGTTGGCAAGAGAAAATCCTCCGGTATAGACTTATATGTTGTCATTAATGGAAACAAGGCTCAAAGATCTTATTACCATGATAGGAAGAGATACATCCAGAAGGTGACATTGGAATTCAGGTTCGGCTGACAGATCCAGTTGGTAGAAGTGGCTAAGTATTGGTATCTACAGAGTAAAGGACAAGCAGTGGGTTAGTGTGCTTCCATAGATGATGATCTAGTAGTACGGTTCAGGTATGATGTTAGTAATTGTTTGGTGGTGTCATGCTCTAGAGATTGAGTCCTGACTTCCTCCGGAAGTCATTTGGAAGAATTATCTAAGTCTGGGTGAACAGAGGTATAGCAGAGACAGAGAACAAGGCACATTGCAATGGTCTGCATTCCTCCACAGGTGAGTATTTTGTTATGTAGTTTTAAGGTGTTGTAAACACTTTTATGAAGTGTCTAATTCTAGAGTTGTGAGATCTGAGGTCCACTAGAAAGATAGTTGCAAGCTGTTGAGTATCGGTACAGTGTTTGACAGAGACAAAGTCTGAGTTCTGATGGTCTGCATTCCCCCGCAAGATGATATCATGCTCTGCAGTTTTGAGGGTAAGATTGGGAATGTGTGAAGAGTCCTTGATCTGATTTTAGAAGTGTTTTGTGATCCGTAGTAAAAGTTGTAAGTCAAAAGATGAACCTGATAAGCATGATCTTAAGGAACAGGTCGACTAGTATAATAAATCATTGAGCAGAGAAGAGATAGTGTGTGAAGGATCTATTTAAGTGATTGAATGATTAGAGCTGACCTATATGAACACGTTTGGGGAAAGATTTGGGTCCACATAACATATAGTGCATTGGATTGAGCCGACAAGCTACATCTTTCTATGTACACGTTTCACTTCTTGGATACCTACCTGATTATGGATCAAATCATGATGTGGATATATAAGAGCGATGAATTTGGGTTGAGGTGGTGTGGATGTGTGTGTGGATGGATGTGAATATGTGAATAGTTGAGCAGTGGCATAGTTATAGATGCTTATGCAATATTTAGTTTTCATGCATAGTTTGCTTTGTACTTGGCAATGAGCCTTCAATAGGGTTTAACAACCCTTATTGTAATCTTTCTAGGTTTAGGGTTGAGGCAGTGAGCTTGCTAGATCTAGTTGTACTTCATGGCAGTGAGACAGCATGTTCTAGGCCCATGGAGTGAACAAGCCTAAACATCATTATTTGTAAACATTGTAATATATATTTGAGAGCTAATTCTCTCCGTGGTTTTTCCCTTTTTGGGTTTTCCACGTAAAAAACTTGGTGTCCATGTGTCATGTTTCTATGGTTGTTATTCATTTACATGTGCTCTGGCTTAATTAATTCTAGGAAATGGTTAAAAGAAAAAGTTTATAGAACACTGATTCACCCCCCCTCTCAGTGTTCCTAATATTCAATAGTCCCTACCTCTCACTAATAACAAAAAAACAAGTCTCCATTGCAAAACATCCCCTCGCTGTTGTTATCATAGAAGTTTTTGAGGATTCTGGTATCAACCCGTCCCCACCCTCTATCCCCAAACCCTCGGCCTATAGCTCCTCTGCCCAAAAGGAGGCTGTAGTGGGGTTTTGTAACTTGAAGAGTAGACTGAGGGAACCCACTGATAGGGAGAGGGTGCCTACTAAAAGAGACCTTGCAGGACCCAGTAAGAAATCCAAAACTAAGAAGACCAAACTTGACCTGGTGTAGTTGGAGGAGGGAGAGTGTAACTTTGTTGAGACTGGTATTAAACCTAATGGAAAACCCAGTGCTAAGGAGGATGTCACCGAGGAGAGTACTGAAGATGACATGGTTGTGAAGGAGGATGATAAGGAAGGGAAGGATGGTAAGAGCAAGGTTGGGGATTCCAAAACTAGACATCCAAGTATCAGACACTCTAATAGATTGGTAGGGAGGATCACCCCCAAACTTACTAAAATTGAAGATTCTAGTGACACATTTTATGAGGATGATGTGGACTTCCAGAAGGTGAAGGAGAGCTCAAAAATTGAGGAATTCCAAGAGGGAGAAAGCCTATTTGAAGAATTGAATGCTCCAGATTTTGAGTCTGAAGATGTGGATGTGGACCTGACTAAGGATAATGTCCTTGCTCAAAAGGATTGTACTCAATGCAAATATGTTGTTGTGGAGGTTGTAGGCTAAAGGCTAAGGTGGCTACTATGGAAAGAAACATGAAGGTGTTGGTTACTTTTAGCACAAAGGTTAGCTACTACACTATCTATTCTCCAAGAATTGGAGCTCAATAGGCATGGTTTAGATGCAAAAAATTTTGTTAACTACGAAGAAATGTACAAATTCCTTACAAAGGACTGGGGGAAGATGTTTGTTTAGGTTTTCTATTTGTTATGCTACTTGTTTCTAGTTATGGTTTTTGTTGTTTATCTGAACTTTATCATGGCTTTCGGTTGTTAATGTGTTGTTTATCTATTGTTGGTTGCCTATTTGTGGCCTAGTTTTTTTTGCCCTAGTGGATTTTTGTTAAAGGGATCGGCACCCTTGTTTTTTTTGACCATAATAAAAACTCCTTTCTTGATTTATGTACCATGTCTGTGTGACTGGTGTTAGTGTCCAATAAAACATTTGTGTGTAAAATCTTGTATCATATTCATTTCTTCCTTTCTAGATCATCAGATATATGTCTAAGTGTTCCTACTATGGTATTTGTCCTTTGTATTTAGGTATTACTATGTATTCACCTTCCTTTGGTAGTGTTGTACCTTGCACACACACCCTATTTCATTAAATCAGGGCCCCCTTTTTTCAAAATTTGGCTTAGAGTGTCAGCTCTGTCCTAGTTGATTCCAAAGGTGTTCATGGATGTATAATCAAATGACCCCTCTGAAGTCAAGGTCACATTTCTCGTAGATGTATAAGTTGCTTAGGTCTCCAAAATAACTCAAGTCAAGTGATCCTCAACATCAAAACCAAGTCTTAGGAGTCTTAGCGCTGAAAAGATGATCCACTGACCCTAGCACTAAAATCATAAGTCATTGACTTAGCGCTAATTTACTGGCCCACTAACTTGGAGCTGGAATTATATCCTACTGACCTTAGTGCTAGATCCTCAAAACACTGACCTCGGTGTTAAAATTCCATAACATTGACATGCGCTAGATTTGCTTGACTCTAACTTGCGCTAAAATCATGTCATACTGCCTTTAGTCGGTAAATACCCGAACCCGCACAAGGTTGGTTGATCCCAAAAATAGCACAAGGTCAGAAGAACTTTAAAGTCCCACTGAATTTACTGCACACTAGGACTGTGAACGTACACCGCATTAATGGTGGGGATTGGGAAAAATACATAGGGATTTCAATTGATTATCGAGTTCATTTTGCAATCAATAGACCAATTTAAGCTCTGCAAGCATGATTTGACAAATTCAAGGCGATAGGTGATTCAATTTGGCAACGCATTTAGAATGATTTCCTCCATTTCTACAAGTCTCTCAAACTAGGTTGTCATGCAGTCATAGTAGGAGGGTTCATAGAATGAATTGTCCAGACCGTGCAACAAGAGTAAACACAATGGAAACAACTTAAAGAAATGTAACAAATGCAGATTCAGTCATTCAGTACATAGTAGAATTCAAATATAGATTGGCTGGCAACATGTGGGCTTACAATTAGGGCTCACATGCCTAATTACATACATGCACAAGATAAAGCTTTGAAGCTCCTTTCGCACAAAATCTAAACTATAAAATTATGCGGATGATCACCACTTGACAACTGCTTTCCTAAGGATCTATTACACCAATATATATCATCTCCAGAACAATAGATTCCTCTGCATCAGCCAGGAAGGTCACAAACTCCAATGAAGAACTGTAACGTGTGTACCCAGATAGGTCAGACCTAAATGCATAGAACACTTCCTCAAATGAACGGAATGGCATATAGATCTTTGGGGAAGGTTGGCCATGAACCAAAGATCATTGAATGATGTGTCATTAATCTTCGCAAGTCAAGGAATGCTCCACAAGTCTTCTCCTTCAGTTGATTGTCTGAGACTGTCAGGATGCTCTGTTTTGAGAAAACAGTAGATCTTCTAATAGTGATATCTTTCAGGTAATGATGTGTGGATCTCTAAATTCTGGATATGATGTAGATGAATGAATCTAGATGCTACGTCCAGCTCTACAAGGACTGAAATGCAACTAGACAAAAAAAATATAGAAACTACTTCTGACTAAACTACCTGAACTAAACTAGAAAATGAACAGAAACAAATAGAACTCTAAACAAACTAAAATGGAAATATTTTTGGTTGATGCAAGATTGCTCTTGAACCAGGGATGCTCCTACATCCGACATCCAAGGTTTTTGAAAAAGTGAGTCCCTCACTTTACTGGGGCTAAGGGAGAAACGAGATGGTCCACCTCATCCTGAGAAATCCATGATGAATCTTCTTCTAGTCTGCCTTTCAACTTCACAAGATATTCTTTGTATTGTCCTCCTCTAGTGTTGCATCCAACTCTACTGTCCAAAATGTCTTCAATCTACTCCGGTGCTTGTTGTGGTAATTAATTCTTCAAGTCTTCTTCCATGTTGTCACTGAATTCTACTTCATGATACTGATAAAGGTCTACAATGTTGAAAATAGGTGATATACCTAAGGTCTCTGGCAACTCTACTTCATATGCAATTCCTGAATCAAATTTTCTAAGTATCTTACAAGGTCCAAACTTCTTCATCTTCAACTTGTTATATGTCCCAACTAGAAATCTTTCTTTTCTCAAGTACACCATCACTTCATCTCCAACTTCAAATTCCTTATGTCTTCTCTTCTCATCTTCCTTTTCGTTATACTTACTGTTCATATCCTCCAAACACATCTTCACCCGATTATGCACTGTCTTCATATGATCTACAAATTCTTCTATTTCTACACTTCTCTTTTCTTCCATGCTGATATCTCTTAATTCTGTTTCTCCTCTAGGATTCGCTCTGGTCACAATCTCAAAAGGTGTTCTTTCAATACTCCTATTTACTAAATTATTGTATGCAAACTCTGCTTGTGAAAGAATCAAATCCCAACTTCCTGTCTTTTCTCCAACCAAAATCTCAACAAGTTTCCCAAACTCCTATTCACTACCTCTGTCTATCCATCAGTCTATGGATGAAAAGTTGAACTAAACTTCAAATCTATCTTCATCTTCTTCCAAAGTGTCTTCCAAAAGTATCCAACAAACTTTGTATTTCTGTCTGAAACTATACTCTTAGGTAATCCATGCAATCTCACAATCTCCTTGAAAAATAGGTCAGCTACATGCACTGCATCGGTTGTCTTCTTACAAGGTATGAAATGAGCCATCTTTGAAAATCTGTCAACCACTACAAATATTGAATCATGTCCTCTCTTTGTCTTAGGCAATCCCATTACAAAATCCATACTTATGTCTTCCCAAGGTCTCTCCGATACTATCAAAAGTTTATACAATCTAGTATTTTGACTACTACCTTTTGCAACTTGACAAACTCTACAACTCTACACAAATCTCCTAACATCCTTATGTATTTGAGGCCAAAAGTAGTTTTCACTTACCAAAGCCACTGTCTTTTCAATGCCAAAATGTCCTGCCAAGCCACCACTATGCTTCTCCTTGATCAAATTATCTCTCATTGAACTTCTAGGTATGCACAACTAATTTCTTTTGAACAACATATCTTCTTGAATGAAATAGTCCAACCACTTACTCCTATCTATCACAACAAGTTCCTTCAATGTTTTCCAAGGTTCTACAAAATCAGTGTCTCCCTCATACATGTTCTCAATTCATCAAAACCTAACACTTCAACTCTCATCTCTGTCAACAAGTTTCTTCTTCTACTCAATGCATCAACAACTTTGTTTGATTTTCCACTCCTATGCTTCAACACAAAAGTATAACTTTGCATGAACTCTACCCATCTCAAATGTCTCTGATTCAACTTACCTTGACTGTTCAAATATTACAAAGCTTGATGATTTGTATACAACATGAACTCCTTAGGCAACAAGTAATGTCTCCACTTATTTAAGGCTTGAATTATGGCATAGAACTCTTGATCATAAAATGAATATCTCCTCCTTACATCATTCAACTTATCACTTAAATATGCTACTAATCTACCTTCTTAACTTAACACTACTCCAATTGCATTTCCAATTGCATCACAATCAACTTGAAATACCTTATTGAAATCCAGTAATGCCAAAACAAGTTGTTCTGTCACCTTCTGCTTCAACAACTCAAAACTTTTATTTGCTCCTGATGCCCACTTGAAATCTTTTCTATCACCTTTCATTGTCTCTGTCATAGGGTTACAAACTGAACTGAAATTTATGATGAACTTCTGGTAGAAACTAGCCAATGCATGAAATGATCTAATCTCTCCAATGCTCTTCGATGTAGGCCATTCAACAATTGCTTTCACTTTCTTAGGGTCCATCTTCAATCCTTCTACAGAAATGACAAATCCCAAATATACCAATTCTTCTTTCATGGAACTACACTTTTTGATGTTTATTAGTAATTTCTCTTCTCTCAGTCTCTGTAAAACTTGTCTAACATGCCACAAATGTTCCTCCTTTGTCTTACTAAAAATCAGAATATCATCCAAGTATACAATCACAAACTTACCCAAGAATTTCTTCATAACTTCATTCATCAATCTCATGAAAGTACTCGGTGCATTTGTCAATCCAAAGGGCATCACTAACCACTCATACAATCCTTCATTTGTCTTAAAAGTAGTCTTCAACTCATCTCCTTCTCTGATTCTGATTCTGATCTGATGGTATCCACTCTTCAAATCTATCTTTGTGAAATATCTTGCTCCACTCAAACAATCCATGATATCATCCATCCTAGGTAAAGGAAACTTGTACTTAACTATGATCTTGTTTATTGCTCTAGAGTCAGTACACATTCTTCATTCTCCATCCTTCTTCAGTGCTAACACTGCAAGTACTGCACAAGGACTCAAACTTTCTCTGATCAAACCTTTCCTCAACAACTCTTGTATCTGTCTATTCAGTTCTTCATTCTCTGTCGGTGTCATTCTATGTGTTTCTTTGTTAGGAAAACTTGCTCCCAGTATAAGATCCACATGATGACTGATACTCATTATAGGTGGCAATCCTTCAGGTACATTATCTGATATGATGTCTTCATATTCTGTAAGCAACTCTCTTATCTCCTCCGGTTGTGTCTCTTTAGTCTACTTCTTCAATGTTTCAGGCTTCTTAGGAATCAAGGAATAACACATATTCTCATGTCTCAAACCATCCAGAAATTTTCTTCCATCTACCAAATAGATTCTAGCATTCCCACATACTTCACTCTTAGGATCATCCTCCAAATGAATCCAAGTAATTCTTTTTCCATTCGATGTTATAGTATAAGTATTCATTTTCCCATCATGTATATCTTTTCTATCATACTACTAAGGTCTACCCAACAAGATATGACATACATCCATAGGCATAAAATCACACAAGACTTCATCATGATAAGATCCAATATAAAATTTCACCAAACATTGTTCACTCACCAGTACCTTATGAACATCCTGAATCCATGCTATCTAATAGGGCTTAGGGTGTTTCAATCTTTCCAACTTCAGCTTAGTCACCATCTCCTCTGAAACTAGGTTATCTGAACTACCACTATCAATTACAACTTTACAACACTTACCTCCTGATTTGCATCCAGTTCTAAACAGACTCTTCCTCTGCGTAGGTTCCTCATTTGTGGCTACTTGAAATAGTGCTTTCCTCATCACAAGCAATTCTCCTTTCTCAAGTTTACCAACTGAACTAGGTGATCCAATAGGTTCTTCTTCCACATATGCTGCTCTTCCACTATTTTCTATCCTCTTACTTGTACTACCCTGATTACACTCAAATGCTCTATGTCCTTCACCTCCACACTTGAAACAAGTACCTCTGAATGTTCTCTTATCAAATCCTCTTCCTTATCTTCTGTATCCTTCATTCTGGTACGCACTAGGGTTTCCTCTCCAGTAAACATTTTTGTCATCTCTCTGGTAAGCATTGTTATCTCTATCCTCCTTCTTAAATGGGATGTTAAACTTGTTCTTCTCCGGATGTGATCTATCTCCTCCAGAAAATGTTCTACTTCTTTGAAATTTACCTCCTCTACCTCTCTGTCTCTGATCATGTCTTTTATTCATCTTCTCTTCAACTTTCACTGTAAACTAATATGCTTCTTCCAAAGATGTCATCCTTACCAAGCTTAATTCCTCTTGAATGTTCAATCTCAGTCCATTGATATATCTAGCCACTTTCTCCTTGTTTGCTTCACTATGTCCTATCCTTATGATCATTTTATGGAATTCTTCAGTGTACTCCTTCACAGATTTCTTGTTTTGTCTCAGGTTTTGCAATCTTTTCAATAGTTCCAACTCATAGCCAGTAGGCATAAATTGATTCTTCAACTTTGTCACCATCCTATCCCATTTTGTAATCTTTCTTTCCCTCTTCTGTTTCTTTCCAACTCCACTTATTTCAACCATATAGCATCATGTCCTTTCAACTTTGTCTTTGTAAATTTCAGCTTCTTCGGATCTTCAGTTTCCTCATATTCAAAGTATTCTTCCATGTCATTTATCCAGTCAATCAATTCTTTAGGGTTCAAATTACCATTATAGTTTGGCACATCAACTCTAGGTCTCTTTCCAATCTTCAAAATAGCTCACAACATCTTTACTTGATCTGATTCTTCTTCTTCATCACCTCCTAGGGTTTTGCCAGTTTGTTCAACAGATTGAAATTCTTCTTCCTCATCGCTTTCAACATTAGGTCTTGGTGTCAATCCTCTTCACCTATCTTCTTCAACAACATCCAAACCAATTTGCATTGTTTTCATCATTTCCATCATCTCATCCATTCTACTAGCCATTGTTCCAATAACAACAACTCTCCTCAGCGGCATTCTTCCTATGATCAAGTGCAAAATGCCTCAAGTTTGGTGATCAAGCTACAAGGTGACAACTACCTCTCAATCGGTGATTGGTTGTGACACAAGTAACCTACCTCAATTCGAAGATCTGTCCACAAGAAGATCTTACAGAATTCCTTTGCCAACTTCGCTCAATTCGCTCCCAAAGATTCAAACTTTCACTCTGATACCACTTGGTGCAGTCATGGTAGGAGGGTTCACAAAATGAATTGTCCAGACCATGCAGCAAGAGTAAACACAATGGAAATAACTTAAAGAAATGGAACAAATACAGATTCAGTCATTTAATATATAGTAGAATTCAAATACAAATTGGCTAGAAACATGCGGGCTTACAATTAGGGCTCACATGCCTGATTACATACATGCGCAAGATAAAGCTTTGAAGCTCATTTCACAAAAAATCTAAACTATGAACTTATGTAGATGATCATCGCTTGATAATTGCTTTCCTAGCGATATCTTTCCAGTAATGATGTGCGGATCTCTAAATTCTAGATATGTTGTAGATGAATGAATCTAGATGCTAAGTCTAGCTCTGCAAGGACTGAAATGCAACTAGACAAAAAAAATACAGAAACTACTTCTGACTGAACTGTACTGGAAAATGAACAGAAACAAATTGAACTACAAATAAACTGAAATGCAAATGTTTTTGGTTAATGCAAGATTGCTCTTGAACCAGGGATGCTCCTGCATCAGGTTGGGGCACCAAACTTCATTTTTCTCTGATGTAATTTAGGGTTTTGATAATCTCAGTTTCCTTGTGAAGGTTCGAATGCTAAACTTGCTCTTATCTTTTATCTTTCGGGAGCCTTTCAAAGTTAGGGTTTTTGGGAATAAATTTTACAATGCATTTTGATTCCACATGTTGTACTAGAAAATGTTTCGATCTTTAGGAAAATACTTCTTAATTGCATATAAAATCAAACCCTAATTCATCTGCAAGAAAATTTTAAGTTGGGAGTGGTTGAGTATGATTGGATTCTGTAAATCTACATTTTGTTAAACTTAAACCAACAAATTGTGCCACATATGAACCTAGCTGCCTTTGCATTGCAATTGCTCCTTGCTACCTCTTGGTAGTGCCTCTCAAAAATCATGCAAGGCCATGTAGATTAAAACCATTAAATTTTCCTTGAAGCAACCCTTGCGCTAGAATTGAACTCCATTGACTTGCTCTGAAAATGGCTTCGACCGATTTTTGTCCAGCATCCATCAAAATAGTGCCAAGTCATTGCCACCAAAATTCCCCTATAGATCCGAAGATTGGACTTGGCACTGAAATCTAAGATCACTTGCCTATGCCAGAAACCATCCCTACCGACTTCAGTCAGTTGCCTCCAAAAGTCACGCTTGGTCTGTTGCACCTAAAAATCTCGCTCACCAACATTCAAACCTTTTTGTGTGAAAATTGTCATCTCCCAACTTGTGCCATATGTCTCTTCTAACAACTTTAGTTAGTCCTCTTTTGAACCCATGAAAGTCAGTGATGTCATTAAGTCTCGTCGATGCATCCATATATACCTTTAGTGCTAAAAATCCCCAGATTGACTTGCACTAGAAAGCACACTGACCGACCTCATGAGGAGCTTTTAGTCGATCTGAGCCAAAAACCACGTTGCCTTCTTTGTATCCCTTGTTGCGCTACAATCTCAAGTGGCCGACCTACATGAAAAATCACCATCACCGATGTTAGTCTGTGAGCTCCCAATCCTGCGCTAAGTCTGTTAGGACCAAAATCAGCACTTTAACGGTAGAGAAGTTTGTGACTCCCAAATTCAATACAAACTTTGAAAAAGACCTGATTTCTTGGAAATTCTCAAGGCAATTATGTCTGTTTTATCAGGTGCAGAGTTGAAATAGGATGCTTTACATGATTTCACTTGAATTTTCAAAGTAATTAGCATTAATTGCATGGTTTAAATAGGATTTAAATGTTGTTTTTATTGTCTAAATCATGTAATGAATCTTATAAAGTAATGTAGTCTATAAATCATTATCTCGTACATTGGTAACTTAGAAAGGACTTGGTATCTGTTTCATAAGCTAAAACTTGACTTAGGAATATGAGATGAGTAACTTATAGCTAAATCACTAAGACTTAGGGATCAAAGACCTTCAAGACACCCTTGACTCATTAGGTCTAGTCATGCAGGTTAAATGTCTATCTAAGCTCAAAACATGAAGTATGAATTCAAGGGCATTCCTCCTGAAACCAAGATCACCTCTGGCGGGAAGAACATAGGAGACACAAATCTAGGTCATATAGACCTAGAAGACTTCAAACTCATGGTGTTTGCATAAAATCCTTCACCATTGGCCAAGAAGATAAGAGATAATGGTATTGCAGAAGCACCTACCTTTCCTACCTCTATACAATTTGCAAAACTCATAGTGACCTATGCAGAAAGATATGACCCCTTGACCATAACCATTCAAACTGCAAATGGGGAGGTTCTAGCAAACTTAAGCTCACAGTCCTTGGTAGAAATCTTTGTTATACTAGTTTACCCTATGTTGTCCATACAAGATAAGAAAGATGTTGAGAATATGTACAAGAAAGATGTGGAGAAATGTAAAAAGTAGAACAATGATCAATGGATGAAACATAAGAGGTCTGCTATAATCAAGCTACCCCATACTTTGTATAGAAGTGATTTCCATGATGAGATTGGGGACTTGGTGACTTTACTGAGCAGAATCTATGGACTCCCATCTGCTTCCACCTTTGAAGAATGGATGTTTACCCTTATTGACGAGATAATACATGGAAACAAGAAACTTCACTAGGCTCAAATCCTAAGTGACAACATGCACGAAGCCTTTGATAATTTCAAGGAGAAGGAGACATTTAGATGGACCTCCTATGTTATTTATGCACTAGCAAGAAGAAATGAATATCCAGGACTATCCAAATTGGGAGAAGCTAGAAATGGGGACAAACAATTGAAAGTCTATGAGTACTATACACAATTGACACTCTCACAGTCATTGATTCATTATAAGAGAGTGAATGATACCTTCACTATGCATATTACTAGGATACTTCAAGGTAGCACTGCATTAGGAATATCTCCTGAAGCCATGAATGTTATTCAACAATATGGGAGATGGTACCTACAATTTCAGAAGTTTACATATTTGAGGATGTAAGGCTTCATAGGTACACCATATAGACTGCCTCGGTATCCAATAGACAAGGTAGTACTCCTTGAGCTGACTAGGCAACTCCTTACTTGTGCAGAGAGGCTGAAACATCTACACAGGGTCAATATTAAGTTTCCAATTTTATTGGGAAAAGGTCATTATTCTTGTACTAACTTAGGACCAGTGGAGCACTCTGACAAATAAATATAGATGCTAAACTTTCATCCATATGTAAGAAGGAAACATTTTGATCCCCATGGGATAATGGAAAGATATGTCAGTAAGAGACTGTTTCATCAAGATCACCTAGAATACTTCTGGGCCGACTGTGTAGATGACTATGATGTAATAGGAAGAAATTACTCCTGGTTGTCCCTATAATGGATAAGGAGATTCCATATAATTCAAGTGCCAGACTAGGTAATAGAGGATGGAAATGTAGTTCAGAGAGGTCCATGGGAAGGATTGCTTGGTCAGCCTATCCCTCCTAATTAGGCCAATGCAGAAGAAAGTTCATTGGATGAAGCCATCAGAAACCCAATCAAACTCAATAAGATTTGGGTTAGGAGTCAAATAGCAATGTTAAGACAAGCCAGGGTTGCATTGACATATAAAAAGGGAGAATTAGAAAAGGAATCAGGAGATGAGGAAGATCAACCACTAGAAGAAATAAATGTAGAAGGACAGGAGGCAGTAAAAGACACTTATAGTGAAGAACATGTACCATTGGCTAAGAAGGGGGAAACTAAGAGGATAGTGTCAAAGGCACAGAAATGGGATCCAGCTCCTACCACCTAGACTAGGACAAAAAAGAGGAGAGATATGCCCAGTGGTAAAGGGGAGAGCTCAAAGGCTAAAAAGCCAAGTACCGGTAATGGATGTCTCAATTGCAACCCCTGCCAACACCTTAGTTGCCCCTCTAGTTTCTCCATCTTCAACTAGCATTGCCATTGCCTCACCCCCTCCACAAGTCACCTCACATGCTCACTCATTATACCATCTATATCATCCATTTCTATCTCCACCCAGATGTCATTGCCACCCATTTCCACCATCTTGGCACCTTCCTTTCCTCTCCCATCACTTACCCTTTCTTCACCCATTGCTATCTCTTCCTTGTCCTCTCTCCCTCCCATACCACCTTCACTAGGTTTTGCTTCATTTGCTAATTTATCTCATGCTTACCTTCCTTAGTTTATCATTCTTTGTCAGCCATAAATGATTCTTTGATTCCTTCAATTATTTCCTCTTCAGAGTCAACCCCATTAGTCCTCCCACAACTACTCAGAATTGAAAAGGTATGTGTGGAATTGGAGTCTCAAGAAAAAGAGGCAACCACAGAAATAACCAAGGCAATTGAGGTAGTTGAGGTGACCGACGACCTAGTTGATAAAGGCATAACATATACAGCATTGGGGACTGATCAGCAAGCCATATTGGAATATCTATAGAATCTTGAACAGTCAGATGATGAAAGAGATGATGAAAATAGGGCTGAATTGGAAATTCTTGATGGATCACCCAATAAAGGAGAAAGTCGAATTGACTCTCCAAAGGATTCCTCCTCCACTGCACCTAATTGGCTACAACAAAGGTTACAAAATAAAGAATCATGGGTGGAAATAATGAAACTAGATTTGGATGCACTCCTAGCCAGAGTGGAAAAACCAAAGAAACAGAAGAAATCAAAAATCCAATCCAGAATATATAAGGATGCCACATAATCCAGGATTGCAGAGGTTGTTGTCCCACCTGCAGATGTTGATAAAAATAAAGTTAGAGAAGCTAACTATACTATTACAACTGTGAATCTAGGACCTGCTACAACAGGACACAAGTAGATGAATTTAAAGGCATGGTATCCTCCATTTTGGACCAATTGAATAAAGATGAGATGACAAAACAAGAGTTGAAGTAGCAAAATGAAGAGCTTCAAGCATGCATTCAATTCCTGATGAAGCCATTGAACTCTATTGGGGAACCAAGAATAGCTCCTGCCCTACTATCTAAAGAAGAATTATCTAACTTTGATGATATCAAGACCACTGCAACAGGCACACATGAGTGGTTCATGAAGGTGTATGAGGAAGGGTGTGAGGTAATATCCTTCGCATCCTTATTGCATAAGAATTTTTGTCTTTTGAGAGAAGAGTGGGAAGATTTACATGATGAATGTGAGCCTTATAATGAATATTATTCCCATATGTTTCCAAGAGTACAAACTATGAGGAGATTATCTAAGGAGATCCTTTTGATGGAGACTATTTTGACAAAGGATAAGATAAAGAAACCTAAGGAATGGTATGAGTAGATGAAATTAAGGAAAGGTGTTTTTGATAAAGTGAAAGATTCTTTTGGTGCAACGAAGACTAAAATAATGGAGGTAATATATGAAATAAATCATACATTGAGGGATTGTATAAACACTGGTCTGGATGCTCTGACCCCGATAGATGAGCAGCAGTGCAGAGATAGGTTGCATCAAGTCATTCATGGAGACTCACCCATGAACATGGTAAACTTGAAAAGGTCAATGATCTTTGAGCTGCCTTTTTGGCGTTTAAGAGGGGAAGAAAATCAAGAGAAACTATATATTGCAATTTTTTTGTAGAAATCAAGAGCCTAAGGTTTGGAGCCGATTACATCAAAGACCCAGACCCAATAGACATTAACCCAGCTCAGTTAGCACTAGTTGCATACATCAATAGAAAGGCAGAAGAGGACAAAATCGATTTGGAGGAAGATGAACAATAGAGTCACATGTGAATCCTATCATTTGTAATTAATGCTATATTTTGAGGGCCATGTGACCTTATTTTGTCTTTATTGTGTCTGGAAAATTGACTTTTACCTATGTACAACTTAATGGGTATTCAAAATGTCCAGATTTAATGTATTAAGAAGTTGTATTTCGTCTTTTTCCTAAAGGACAAAATCAAATCCGGGAATGAAAATAGTTGTATCTCATTAAATGATATGTAATCTGGACCATTGGTGTCGAGTTAATCTCCACCATCCATTCAAAAACTCAGTATGGCGCCTCTTCTATATAAAGGGTCATTGTCTCTCTCATTGTAATAGTCTTGAGAGTGCATTGTTGACACTCTACCGAATTTTTTATCAATACAAAAGAAAGTTGCTACAATCTCTTTTGAGAATTTGTCTCTTTGTGTTATCAATTTGGTTTCATGGTTCACATCTTGATCTGCTAATTAGTTTATTGTTCTTTGCAATGTTAATGGTTTATTGAAGGTATTTGATTAATGTTCTAAGTCCATACTATTAGTTGCTTGCTGACTGTAAGTGGCTATGCATAGTTAGCCTGGGCTATTGTTTTATGCTAAGTTCAATTGCATTACATTAGTTAAATCATGCTAGTAGTTGGGTATTTAATGAATGTATGTAATCTAAAAATCTTAAGACTCCATAGAAGATAGCATCATTTTTTGAAATGATGTAGCAATCTATTAGCTTGGCAACACAGGAGGTGGTTTAATTTCAGAACGTTTGGCTATCATCCATAAGCTTTACATTGTGAATGTCACTTAAGATCCCTTTCTATCCCTTACTCTTTTGCATTTTCTTTATTACAAATTGTTATATTTGGTTTCTCAAGCAACAAATATATTTCCAGATCAGTTGAAATTATCATAGGGTTTTCTACATTTTCATTGACATTATCTGTTCAAACCCTATCACTACATGTAAGACCCCTTATTGGCACAGCTAGTACATTCAACTGAGGTTATTCCATGCAAGCTAAGACCTAGCTGTATTATCCTTGGGGCAGTCCTATCTTGGATAGGATACCTTTTTCAAGAGGTGATATACCTGTATTTCACCTAGGTTGTTGTGTGCTAAAACCACCATCAATAGAATTGGCACTAGAAGAAGGGCCACCAAGTAAAAATTCCCTCCATAGAATCAACAACTCTAGGGACCAAACAAAGACATACCAGATCCAACTCAAGTGGAGAAGAGCTGCTATCTCTAACAAAATTTAGAAGAACCAGGAGAGATCAAGGAATACCTCAAACTCCAAGGGCTCAATTTGCTCCAAGAAACCCAGCTGCAGTCCTAGTCAATCCCCCAACCATAGCCTTTTTTACTACTAATAACTAGTCCCCACTCCAATTTGATGCTTATCATGACATGTCTAAAAACCCTGACAAGTTCTGCTCTAAGTTCCGCACCAATGACCCTGACAGAACTACCAATGAGCACATTAAAATTTTTGAGAGTAATATGTTTATTCTTTAGGTGCAACATGAGGATGTGGTCTATAGATTATTTCCTTACTCACTACAAGATGAATCTTTTTACTGGTTTGCCAATCTCCTTGCAGTTTCCATAAATTCATGGTTAAATTTGAAAAATGCATTTCTGGACCGCTTCAGGATGCCCACCACTCCAACAGACCTTTATAGGTCCTTTGTGGAAATTTGCAAAGCTAAAGGGGAGTTAATAAGTTCTTTCAATAAATGATTTTAGAAAGCATATAGCTGTCTATAAGTTCCCTATGTCCTAGCTCAAGCTGTAGCCTTGCCCATTTATTATGCAGCCCTGGACAAGCTTACATCCATGTTTATGAGAAGAGCTAACCCGGCTCCAGCCACCCTAGCTCAAGCATATGCTGAGGCTGTTACTTTGAACATTCAATTGGGGTAGACAACAACAGGTCCACTGAACCACATGGGTCTAGCAGCCATGCCAAATTAGATACCTATGATCAATTAGGCTCTAGCTACTCATACCCCTATGATGAATCCTATCCCAGTCCCTATAGAAACATAGGCCTCAGTAGTCCATCTCGGAGCCCCAATGGCAAAATTACGTCCTACTCAAATGCTTATCCTTCAGTCAGCCAATGTCTCCAAGGCTAAGGATGATAGGGATGAGATCAGCGAGTTAGCAGAACAAATGAAAAAACTTACTGCTAAAGTCACTCATCTAAGAAATCAGAATGCCTACTTGCAGCAAAGGAGTCAAAACCAGATTCAATATCAGAATCAGAATTTTCAGCAACAAAATCAAACTTGGAATACTAGACCAAATAATCGTGGAGTTCCTTCACCATTGGATAACCAAAATGTCAAAAGTCATCCACCTGGCCTGGTGATGTTCGAAGCACCGTTATCTTCATGGTGCAAACTTCACAATACAAATGCTCACTCTGAATTGGATTGCCCAGAGTTCCAAATAGCTTCTAGTATTTTTCAAATGGAGATCTAGAATGCTGAGGCACAAGAGAATCCACCAACAGGATATGAACTCATCCCAACTCAAAGGTATGACACTGCCCTTGTACTTAATAGTTATACATTTCCTTTCCAAGATGACAATCAACCTAAGGAGGAAGAATGTGAGGAGGTACATGCTTATCAGCAGTATAATAAAACTCCATACATCCTTAGAAGAAATAGACCAAAAGGTCCCTTCACCACCTCTATTCCTCCAAATAACTACGAGATTCCACCAGATCCCAAGGCCTCTAACAATCTTGAGCCTCCCAAGGCAACACCCCAGCCAATGCATCAAGGAGCCATAGCTAGAAATTCTTAGAGGACTGAAATAACCAAGTTAGGACAATATGTTGCTGATGAACTCAAGAAAATGAAAGTCAGCATGTTAGTCTTTGAACTGTTGAAAGTTTTAGAAGTTAGGACAGCCTTCTTCCAAGACATGGGAGCAAGTGTTAGAATAGATCCTTCCCAAAAGGAAGCTCCACCAAAGGACAATATGGACAAAGGGAAAGATAGAATCCATGAGACAGATGTTGAGCAAAAGGTTACTTTATATAAGGATAAAAGAGAAAGTCCTCCTTTCCTTTTGACTCTCAGGATATTCGGGTAGAACCTTCATAACCTTCTAGTTGACACAGGGGCCTCTACCAATGTGATGCCTTTGTCAATATGCAAAGCACTGGGTCTCACTCCAGCTAAATCTTCTAGGAAAGTTATGCAATTAGACAAAACTGAGGTTAATGTGATGGGTGAATTAAACAAGATCCATATGCAACTGGCATCAGATCCTAGGGTGCACTAATATATAGACATTCAAGTAGTTGATATCCCGAGTCAGTATGGCATGTTTTTAAGTAGGGATTGGTCTAAAACTTTGAATGGTTATATGGCAATAGACTTTTCTGACATGTGGTTTCCATGGAAAGAACTGATGAATTAGATTCACATTGAAAGAGGGCCAAAAATGAAGCATATGATCACAAAATACAATCAAACCAATGAGATTTTGTTTTCAGAGGTAGATCTGGGGGTTTATCTTCCCCGAGTTAATTAGGTAGAAGAAATATTCATGTTGAATTGCAATAACTTCTCTAATCCACCACTTACAAGATGTCAAGAAAGTACAGAGGCATATGTGCAATCAGACCAAGAGTCCTCCTCTGATGATGAAGAACCAAGAATATTTGAAGGATTCAAAAATTTTGTGGCTAAATTCGTGAGTGATCAATTAGCTGTCAGAAAGAAAATATAAATGGATGAATTGCTACTACCAAACTAGTGTCGCCTTCATAATGCCTCCCATTCTGAATTTACATGCTCACTCTATCAAGAGGTAGTTAAAGAAGTGCAAAAGCATTTGAAGATTCCATCAATCCCAAAGGAAAATCAGGCTGCTATAGGTGTGGTTGGTCAGGAACCTCAGTCAGATAAAAAACAACAAACTAGACAAAGTGATAAGGGTAATGATCCCCGTATTTGGACATTAACATTCGATGGATCTAGGTGCAAACAAGGATCTGGTGTAGGTTTTGAATTAATCAGTCCCACAGGAAGTTCATAGCTAGCAACATATTAATTGCAATTCCCCTATACAAATAACGTGACGAAGTACGAACCTTTGGTGCATGGATTGTTGATGGCACTTCAGAAAAAGGTTAAAATTATCTAGGTATTTGGTGACTCAGAGTTGGTCATCAAGCAAATAAGAAGGCAATATTCATGCAACGATAAGAGATTAAATAGATACCAGAATTAGGTATGGGATTTGATTGAATTCTTTGATGGTTTTAATATCCAGTTGATCCCACGTAGGTAGAATCACATTGCTGATGCTTTGGCTTAGGTAACTAGTTCTCTGGAACCGCTGTCCATGATAGGATTGAAGAAATTTACTGTAGAATTGGTCTCAACCCTCTGTATCGGACAACATCACAAATTTTTAGGTTTTCAAGGACGACAAGCACATAATTGATTTTCTCACCTCATCAATGTCTTTGCTACTCAGATCATAGATGAGGAAGAATTGGAGCATGCTAAAATGGATCTGGAAGGAGTCCTCAAGTTGAAGACAAACACTATTCCTTGAGGGATGGTAGAGTTAGAATGATTGTTTGACTCAGATAAGTTTGAAATCTAGAAGAAACAGGGAGAATCCCCTAGTGCGCAATGTGAACCTTACAATTTGGGAACTACTGAAGATGTTAAGAACATTTTCATTGGAAAAGCCAGCACTAATGAAGAAAAGATAGGGATTATTCAAGCGTTAAGGGATTATCATGAAGTCCTAGCTTGGAGTTATGATGATCTTAAGATGTATGACACTTCAATCATAACTCATACGATACCTCTTAAGCCAGGAGTAAAACCTTTCAGACAAAGGCATCAACTAGTTAATGCTCTACTAGAACCATTGATTTTTAAAGAAGTACATAAATTGTTGTCTTCTAGAATCATATTTCCTATAAGGCATCTGCCTGGGTAGCAAATCTTGTACCAGTACACAAGAAAAATGGGGAGATCAGACTCTGTGTCAATTTTAGAAATTTGCATAGGGCCTTAGAAAAGGATAATTACCCACTACCATCCTTGGACGGAGTATTGTAAATAGTCAGTGGCTTGCAGATGATGTCATTTCTAGATGGTTATTCAAGTTATAACCGAGTAATGATAGAATATGAAGATAGACTGAAGACATCTTTCACATGCAAATGGGGAATGTATGCATATCACAGGATGCCCTTTGGGTTGATCAACACAGGAGCTACATTCCAACACTCAATGGACATAGATTTTAAGGGATTGGTTGGAAAATGCATCATTATATACATGGATGATCTCACTGTGTTTTCAAAGAAGAGGGAAGATCATGTGGTAGACCTACAAAAAATTCTGCAGTGATGCAAAGACTATGGGATCTCGCTTAATCCTAAGAAATGTATCTTTGGAGTAACTGAAGGGAAGTTACTCGGATATTTGATTTCTAAGAAAGGTATATCAATTGACCCTCACTAAGTCCAAGTGATTCTCAAGATCCAACCCCCAACCAATAAAAAAGAACTGAAGTCATATTTTGGTAAGATCAATTTTGTTCGCAAGTTCATCACTGGGTTTGCTGAGATAGTTTACCCATTGAATGCCATGTTGAAACAAGATACTAAGGTAGAATGGACTCTAGAGGCTAAGGCCACCTTTACAGAAATCAAATAGGCAATAGCCAATGCCCCAGTACTGTAAGTCCTGATTATACATTGTCATTTTGCATTTACTCCTTCGCTTCTGAACATACCTATGGCGTAATGTTGACACAAAAGAGAGTCATTGACGATGAAAGACCTATTTCTTTTATGAGCACCCCTTTGAAAGATGAAGAACTGAGATATCCAAATGTGGAAAAACAAGCATATGCCTTAGTCAAAGTAGTGAAAAAGTTCCATCATTACATCTTGAGAAGTTGAGTGATTGTAATTGTGCCAGATGCAGCAGTCAAAGCATTGCTAATGCAAAGTGAGCTGGGTAAATGAAGAGAAAAATGGGTCATGATCCTATAGGAGTTTGATATAGAAATACAACCCATGAAACTAGTAAGGGGTCAAGCACTAATGAAAACCATGGTTGAAAATGGTCTAGGCTTAGTCTCTCAGCAGTATATGTTAGAAGATATCACCAAAGATGAATGGTACGGAGACATTGTATTCTATCTTCTCAATCAACACTTCCCACCTCATCTAAGTTAAATCTAGAGAAGAGCACTCAAATTAAAGAGTAACAGCTTTATGATCAAGGGATCAGTACTATATAAAAAGAACCATGAAGGTATCTATCTGAGATGTCTAGATAAAATAGAAGTGATTTAGGTACTTGTAGGTGATTGTTTTAACACAGTCATAACAAAAGTTAAAATTCACATAAAATGAACCAAAATTGACTTGAAAGATATGAAGAAATTGATTAAGATTTGCTTAATCCCAAGTTTAATATGGTCAGGTCTTGACCTGTTGGGCAAATTCAGTTGGTTGATGTGAAGCTGTAATGTTTAAGGGGCCATACGTGATTTAGGGTTTCTAGTTGGTTTACTGGACTCAAACTATGCAAAGATCATAAAAAATTAGTATGTTGTTCATTCCTTTGTATAAAAAAGTTACTGCGCTACAAAACTTTAATGGATTTTCTTGAATTATTGCAATGTTCTCCTCTTAAATATTTATGAAAACTGTCTACTTTCAACTTAGTTATGCATGCCTTTTCAAATATGAGACAAATTTCCGTCAAATTTCTACGTTTTAAGCTAAGTACTTTCAGATGGGTTGGGAAAAGTTAGAAAGATTTAATCTAAATTTCATTCAAATCTACCAAAGGATCTAATTGTTCTGTTATGCACTATATAAGTATTGTAGCAATTTGATCAAATCCACAGACAAAACCTTAAATGTAAGTTCTAAGCATTTTCACAAACATACACCTAAGATTGCAAGCTCTAAGAGAAAATGTTTCAAACACAATGAAGAGCAATAAAACACTCAGAAGATAGATGTAGAATTCTAGATTCAATTGTATTAGAAACAGACAGTCATATAAGATTTACAAGGTTTGAATGACTCTTAGCTTCATTGATCAAATTACAAAAAAACTTAAAAGCTTTACAGATATAGCAAGGAGGCAGGATGTTCCACACACTCCTTGTTGCAGACACAGGCGACCTCCTTCTTCTACTTCTAAACTAAAACGTCCCTCTATTCTAAATGTTACTTTACAAATTCTTGCTACTACAAATCTCTATATAGCCCCTGTGTAAAGTTTTACAGTGTATAGAGGCACAATATATAGACTTTCTGATTGCCCTCAATACAACTCAAAACCCTAGTTAAACAATAGTTCAAACCTCTAGTTACAACAATAAATGTTGGAGAATAAATCTCCCAAGATATCTCTAAGCATACATCAAATTTGGGTGAAATATGTCCTTCTGGAAACCCTAGCAGCTTAATAATAACTTCTGTGGTCTGCTACAATGATGTCTTCAGCTGCATTTTGTCCTCATCAATGAAGGCCCTTGACTTCCTCGCCCTTCATCCTTATCTTCTTCTACTCCTAAGATTGGATCTCCTTTCCATGATGTCATTGTCATTAAGTTTCAGCTTCTTCTCCAACTGCAAACCTACAAAAATAGACCAGCAATAAGTATCATCATTTAATAAACCTGCACGAAGAAAGACAGCTACTAAATCTAATTGTAACTGTGTGAACACAGAGATCGGGCCCTAAATCAGTTGAAAAACTGCGAGTCAAAATGCATATACAACGTCCAAAACAGTCAGGTCAACCATCGTTGACCGAAAATATGCATTCGAGCTCAAAAATCGGCTTCAAAATTCCTATCGTTCTGTCTTTCCCACCCATTTTCCCGTTTAAAACTTTGTATATCATCCTTGTATACCAATTGGAATGTATATTCCCAATATACAAGTCAGACGTAATACATAGGATAAACCGCTTTTAAATCTATTTGGATTCTGGCTTGTATGTTGAACTTTACATATCGGCTTGTATATCTCGATACATACAAACGCCAAAAATATACAAGCACTTTCACCCTTTTAAATTTTCTTTTGAGTCCGTAAAATGTACATTTGTAATTGTTTGTTACCGAAACATACAAGCCCGCATAATATACAAGGGGTTAACCTTGTTCAATAATCGCTTCGAGTCCGCGGCCTGCATGTGGACAATGTATATCAGCAATGCATGTATAAATATACAAGCCCGATATACATTGTATTAACCTTGTTTTATAAAAACATTAGGTCCGGGCAATGTATCTCCACTTTGTATGTTTCGGAATGTATGTATATCGAAACATACATACAAGTCGAAACATACAAAGACTTAATTCTAATTCATAAATGCTTCAGGTCCACCCGATGTATAAAATACTTGTACCTTGCCAATATACAAGCCGAAAACATACAAGGACTTAAGCTGTTTTAATAGATTTTTTGGGTCCAATGCTTGTATATTACGAGCCTTGTATCCTTTAACTTGTATGTTTCGCTTGTATGTAAAAACATACAAGCGCCAAATACACAACCATTTAACTCTGCCTTAAAACTTTTCAAATCCGCGCTTGCATGTATATTATTCTTGTGTGCGCCAATATGCAAGCCGGAACATATACATCGATTTAACTCTTTTTAATAAGTCCGTCAGGTCCACCCAATGTATATTTGTATTGTATGTTACTCAAACATACAAGCCCACGGATATACAACGAATTAACCATGCTTCATAATATTTGGATTCCACGCCATGCACAAAGTGTTTGTATATTTTACCTTCTATGTTTTGACCTGCCGAACATACAAATGAAAGATACATGCAACGGAACTCAAACATGTATCTATTTCAACTCTGAGTTAGTTCGGATCCATCTTGTATGTATAAATCAAAAACCTTTATTAAAATGCATACAAGGAAAAAGGACATACAATTGCCTTTGTATATGAAAGCGATGTATAAAGGGCAATGTATGTAATATTACAATCACCCAACATGCAAACAAATAATGCATATGCAACCCAATGGCCAATGCGACTAAGTATAAAATGACTTTGTACATACAAAGGACTTTGTATATGCAAAGCGATATACAAAGGTCTTTGTATACAAGAGAACTTGCATACAAAGAGCCTTGTATATGTGACATGCATATACAAACAGACTTGTATGTACAAACAACAAACCTTTCCCTTGTACATTTTACCAAAATGATCATAACTTGCAAAATATGGCAAATTTTAGATGCTTCAAAAAGCAACCCTAGCTCATTTTTCACAAGGAATCCAACCATATCATACCCTAGTACTGAAAATGTATTTTTTTCTTTATTTTTATCAAATTTTGCAACTTTAACCCTCTTTTTCCCTTTACCACCAAGCAAAACAAAACACAAACAAGTAAAAGCAACAGCCACAGCAGGGGTCCTCATTTTGCTAAGGAGTAAAATGGGGTGTGTTGTGAACATCACAACAACTAGCAACCAAACAAAACAATTAAATTCAAAGCATTCGAGAAAAACAAAATGAAATGAATCCATAACTTCCAACTATCCTTTTTGCAAATTATTATTCAACTTGAGACCTAAGGTATTCAATAAGGGTGCATGAATTTTCATTTTCAGTTTAGGTGTGTGCACGTGATTAATAAGCCTCATCTTGAAGATCAGTTGAACAAACCAGTGACTGATATTAGCCTACGTAGTTGAGGATATTCCCTAATAGCCGATCGGATAGAGCCTTGCTGCCAGCAAGTGTCTATAGCCCCGACAAGGTTATCGTTACAATTCTCCTAAGTAGAGCCCCACTGCCAGCGAGCGTCCATAGCCCCGGTAGAGTTACTTGGATGGCTTAATCTGGATTTTCAGTATAATCCGCTTTATTTATTTTTTATATTTTATATTTTATTGATTTTGATGCTTGATAGAAATTTCACAACATATAGCAATTTGTAACTTTATGATGCAAGGAATGAACACTTGCTGAAATTAAGCTGAGAATTGTAATGGTAGCAAGGGTGATCTCAGATTTTTCACCTAATATCTACACTGGTAAGTTCAACAAACCCAAGGATTTTAGGTGTGTCATCATGAGAAACCTTCCTTGAATTCTCAATCAACATTATTGAATACTAAATTTCAGAAGCTAAACAACTCTCTACATTCATGACAGTCACAATAAGTTATGTGTAAATTGCAAATGGTTAACCTGAATATTCTGAATTTTATACTGTTTTCAAAGGTTATTAGTTTGCTCCTTAATACTCTAAAGTAAAACAAAGATCTTTGCTGAGGAGACAACAATAAACCAAACAATAGACTATTCAAGGAAAACAAAACCCAAGCAAAAGAAGACTGTACAAGCATCAAAAACAAAAACAAAACAACAAAACAGAAAGAAACAAAACTGTACAAACAACAAACCAACAACAGGAAACAACACAAAGCAAGACAAGAAACAAAGAAAAGAAATAAAACAACTACTCTACCAAACTATCTACAAGCCTCTACAAGGCAAACAAAACCTAGGAAAAGACCCCAAGACACCCCTACTTGCATACTTCCTTAGATTGTGCAGGAGTATCAGGGCACTAGTTATGGTTCGTAACTTAGCCAATTTATCTTTGAATTTTGAAAAATTCTCTTGTATCCTAAATTCACTGTATTTAACAGGATGATCTCTAATTATTAGCAATTGCGGCAGCCCATCCTGTTCATGAGTAATCCATATGCATGTCCTATTTCTTAAATTTCCATAATCAAAATAGCATTCAACATTATTTACTGAGGAAAGGAAAGAGACAACCTGATGTACTTTTGGTTTTGTTGGACATGCTTGTTCATTGACAGCTGGTCCTCCATTTATCTTTGCACTTTCATTAATTAGCCCATGTCTGGTCTTACTTCAAATTGAAAGATGAAAGAATCTAGATGTATCATTTCTTCATCTTTTTCCAACCTTGTTCCTTTGTACTCCATGTTCAGTTTATCCTCAAGTTTAGTAGACTTCTCAATGTTCTCATCAGTTTCCTGCACATCAGCACTCACATGAGTATCTTTATAATCATAATCTGATATACAGAAATTAATCATTTCTAGATCACTTGACTGTAAAGGTGGAACAACATCCTTTGATTGATAAGAATACTCCCTTGTTTTACTTTCAAAATAATGTTGGGGTGATGTCTGATTATGCACAGCAATAGCATGATCCTCTATACCTCCTATTTCCATGAATTGCTCATCAGATGACTCACATTTATCATCCAGTAGAGAGTTTGATTCCACTGATTTGCAACAATCTTGAATTTGGTCATTTAATTTAAAGCCATCAGCTATGGAATTAAGATTTACTTTCTTTTCTATGACTTCATGGGTAACTATTAGGGGAACCTCTTCGGTTTTAGTGCACTTTAATTCTTCCATCTGTCCACCTTTCTGTTTACCATAGAATGACTCACAAAAAGATGTTTTACTACCCTTCCCGAAAGTATTAGGATTAGCATCAAAGATTTCATTCTGACAAATGGTTTCCTCTCTACAAGTTTTGAAAGACTTCAACCTGCACTCCCCTTTACCTGTATTAGGAAATAGAGAACTACTATCAATCCCACCATAAAATGACTCCAAGAAAGACATTTTACTACCCTTTCCTATGACTCCGCTATTTGTTGATACAGAAGACCTCTTTGCCAAATTATTTTTATTAAAACTTTCCAAATCAGATCTAGAGATTTTCTCTTGACAAGTATCCCTTAATAATTCCATATTTTTATCAAATGCATCAAGACCAACCTCACTTTTCTTTTCCTTTTCATTAAATCCACTTTGCTTATTGCCTAGAAAATGAACATGAGTTGTGATTTCTTCTCTGTATTTTTTAGGATATTTATACCTTTCAATAACTTTAATGACACTTGGACCTTGACCACAAAGTAGATTATTTTTCTTACCATCACTCAATTCCAGCAAAGAGATCTTACTACCCTTTATTTCTAGCAATGGTTCCATCTTTGCATTCTCTGAACATTTAATGACTGATGATGTAGTATCCTCTTGCTGCTCCATAATCTCCTCATTGTCCTACCAACTTTCAGCCTTATACACATCTGAGAGAGAGATTAGTCCTTTTAAATATAAATCTAACCTTGTAAGAAAATCCAGACAACTAATTTCACCATGTTCTATGGATTTATGTATCCTACACCTTCCAAATAAGCCATAGCTAGATAATTTTTCAGGATAAAATTGTCTATTTAAAGTTTCTTGAAATAAAGGAATGTCAACTTGAAAATTGTCCCCATATGAGTCCATTGAAATTGGGACCTATTTTCAACCCTTTTAGGCTTTTAAAATTTTATGAGATCTAACATATATCAGAATAAAGCATTAAAACTTAGGAAATCAACCTTAAATCCAATCAGGCCCTCCTTCTAGCACCAAAAACTGTTGGTGATTGTTTTAACACAATCATAACAAAAGTTAAAATTCACATAAAATGAACCAAAACTGACTTGAAAGATATGAAGAAATCGATTAAGATTTGCTTAATCCCAAGTTTAATATGGTCAGGTCTTGACCTATTGGGCAAATTTAGTCGGTTGATTTGAAGCTGTAATGTTTAAGGGGCCTTACGTGATTTAGGGTTTCTAGTTGGTTTACTGGACTCAAACTATGCAAAAGATCATAAAAAATTAGTATGTTGTTCATTCCTTTGCATAAAAAGTTAATGCGCTACAAAACTTTAATGGATTTTCTTGAATTATTGCAGCTTTCTCCTCTTAAATATTTATGAAAACTGTCTACTTTCAACTCAGTTATGCATGCCTTTTCAAATATGAGACAAATTTTCTTCAAATTTCTATGTTTTAAGCTAAGTATTTTTAGATGGGTTGGGAAAAGTTAGAAAGATCTAATCTAAATTTCATTCAAATCTACCAAAGGATCTAATTGTTCTGTTATGCACTATATAAGTATTGCAGCAATTTGATCAAATCCACAGACAAAACCTTAAATGTAAGTTCTGAGCATTTTCACAAACATACACCTAAGATTGTAAGCTCTAAGAGAAAATGTTTTGAACACAATGAAGAGCAAGAAAACACTCAGAAGATAGATGCAGAATTCCAGATTCAATTGTATTGGAAATAGACAGTCATATAAGATTTACAATGTCTGAATGACTCTTAGCTTCATTGATCAAACTACAAAAAAACTTACAAGCTTTACAGATATAGCAAGGAGGCAGGATGTTCCACACGATCCTTGTTGTAGACATAGATGACCTCCTTCTTCTACTTCTAAACTAAAAGGTCCCTCTATTCTAAATGTTACTTTACAAATTCTTGCTACTACAAATCTCTATGTAGCCCCTGTGTAAAGTTTTACAGTGTATAGAGGCACAATATATAGACTTTCTGATTGCCCTCAATACAACTCAAAACCCTAGTTAAACAATAGTTCAAACCTCTGGTTACAACAGTAAATGTTGGAGAATAAATCTCCCAAAATATCTTTGAGCATACATCAAATCTGGGCGAAATATGCCCTTCTGGAAACCCTAGCAGCTTAATAATAACTTCTGTGGTCTACTCCAATGATGTCTTCAGCTGCATTTTGTCCTCATCAATGAAGGCCCTTGACTTCCTTGCCCTTCATCCTTATCTTCTTCTACTCCTGAGATCGGATCTCCTTTCCATGATGTCATCATCATTAAGTTTCAGCTCCTTCTCCAAGTGCAAACCTGCAAAAATAGACCAGCAATAAGTATCATCATTTAATAAACCTACAAGAAGAAAGACAGCTGCTAAATCCAGTTGTAACTATGTGAACGCATAGATCGAGCCCTAAATTAGTTGAAAAAATGCAGGTCAAAATGCATATACAGCGTCCAAAATAGTCAGGTCAACCATCATTGACCGAAAATATGCATTCGGGCTCAAAAATCGGCTTCAAAATTCCTATTGCTCTGTCTTTCCCGCTCATTTTCCCATTTAAAACTTTGTATATCGCCCTCGTATACCAATCGGAATGTATTTTCCCAATATACAAGTCAGACGTAATACATACGATAAACCGCTTTTAAATCCGTTTGGATTTCGGCTTGTATGTTGAACTTTGCATAACGGCTTGTATATCTCGATACATACAAACACCAAAAATATACAAGCACTTTCACCCTTTTAAATTTTCTTTTGAGTTCGTAAAATGTACATTCACAATTGTTTGTTACCGAAACATACAAGCCCACATAATATACAAGGGGTTAACCTTGTTCAATAATCGCTTCGAGTCCACAGCCTGCATGTGGACAATGTATATCAGCAATGCATGTATAAATATACAAGCCCAATATACATTGTATTAACCTTGTTTTATAAAAAAGTTAGGTCCGGGCAATGTATCTCCACTTTGTATGTTTCGGAATGTATGTATATCGAAACATACATACAAGTCGAAACATACAAAGACTTAATTCTAATTCATAAATGCTTCAGGTCCACCCGATGTATAAAATACTTGTACCTTGCCAATATACAAGCCAAAAACATACAAGGACTTAAGCTGTTTTAATAGATTTTTCAGGTCCGATGCTTGTATATTACGAGCCTTGTATCCTTTAACTTGTATGTTTCCCTTGTATGTAAAAACATACAAGCGCCAAATATACAACCATTTAACTCTGCCTTAAAACTTTTCAAATCCGCGCTTGCATGTATATTATTCTTGTGTGCGCCAATATGCAAGCCGAAACATATACATCGATTTAACTCTTTTTAATAACTCCATCGGGTCCGCCCAATGTATATTTGTATTGTATGTTACTCAAACATACAAGCCCACGGATATACAATGAATTAACTGTGCTTCATAATATTTGGATTCCGCGCCATGCAAAAAGTGTTTGTATGTTTTACCTTGTTTGTTTTGACCTGCCGAACATACAAACAAAAGATACATGCAATGGAACTCAAACATGTATCTATTTCAACTCTGAGTTAGTTCGGATCCATCTTGTATGTATAAATCAAAAACCTTTATTAAAATTCATACAAGGAAAAAGGACATACAATTGCCTTTGTATATGAAAGTGATGTATAAAGGGCAATGTATGTAATATTACAATGACCCAACATGCAAACAAATAATGCATATGCAACCCAATAGCCAACGCGACTAAGTATAAAATGACTTTGTACATACAAAGGACTTTGTAAATGCAAAGCGATATACAAACGTCTTTGTATACAAGTGAACTTGCATACAAAGAGCCTTGTATATGTGACATGCATATACAAACAGACTTGTATGTACAAACAACAAACCCTTCCCTTGTACATTTTACCAAAATGATCATAACTTGCAAAATATGGCAAATTTTAAGATGGTTCAAAAAGCAACCCTAGCTCATTTTTCACAAGGAATCCAACCATATCATGCCCTGGTACTGAAAATGTATTTTTTCTCTATTTTTTTAATCAAAGTTTGCAACTTTAACCCTCTTTTTCCCTTTACCACCAAGCAAAACAAAACACAAAAAAGCAAAAGCAATAGCCACAACAGGGGTCCTCATTTTGCTAAGGAGTAAAATGAGGCGTGTTGTGAACATCACAACAGTACTGACCAGTTTCCATGAAAAGTTTGGGACAGGCCATGGGTCAGTTCTTTCCACTGCCAACCAGATCCTATGAGTAGGTTACTATTGGTCTACACTCTTCAAAGATGCACATTCACATGTAAGTGTTGATAGTAAGGAGTACTGAGAGGGAGGGGGTGAATTAGTATTCCACAAAACCACTTCTTAACAAGTTTATTAATCCAATTTCCAAAATTAATAACATGAAAGAAGAATAAGCATAGGAACAACAACCATAAAGATATAACACATGAACACCAGAATTTTTACATGGAAAACCCAAAAAGGAAAAAACCACAGTGAGTGTTAGCTCACAATATATTATAATATCACAATACCAGATTACAAGAAGGCTCACTTCCTAGGGAAGGAAAGGAGAAGGAAGAATGGCTCACTACCAGGTTGAACTACTCATATTGAATCTACACAAGCATGGTTACAGCTCCAACGAAGTACTGAAATATTGTCTCAAAATTCTTCATCTCTAACTGCTCTATTTCACTGATCTACTTTTACATAGGAACAAGATCTCTCTTCTTCTGCTCTTATCCCTTCCATAAAAACACCTTACTTTGTATCTCACACACATATATATATTCACATTCACATCTTATACACAAACACCAAGATTGATCCCATATATATATCCGCAACACTTAAAATCTTCATATTAGGTCGGCCTAATAAGGTGTAGCATGTAGTCATACCTTAAGTAGCTTGTTAGCTAATTTCAATCAACAAAATTTATAGCGTACCTAAATAACATTTGAAACACCTTCTCATATGTCGGCTCCAACTGTAGAACCACTTATGATAAAGTTCTAATCAATAGAACTTACCACATACAAACCAAACTATCATGTCAGCCTCAAACACAGACTGTTACTGACTCAGTCTAACTGTCAGATCACAACTTTCACTGCAGACCACAAGACTTACTCAAAATCATATAAAATACTCCTTAGACATCATAGATCATACCTCCAAAACTGAAGAACATAATATCAACATGCGGCAAAATGCAGACTGCTGAAATACAGACTATGTCATAGCCAGTCACTATCAAACCATGTAGCGATACTCAGTGGCTCATAATTGTCTTTCCTGTGGACCTCAGACTCTACAAATTTGGATTTAGAGACTTCATACAAGTGTTTACAACACCTCAAAACCATATAACTAAATATCTAACATTAGAGGAATGCGGACCAAAACAAATGTGTGTTCTGCTTTAATTGGCACTGTATACTATTCTATCAGACTTAGGCCATTTGAAGATATACTTCCAAAACTAATCAAAAGCTGAAACCTTGGATATAAGATCATCTGAGAGTTAGGAACATCATACTAGAATCACAATACTTGGTCTTCAATTGCGGACCAATGCCAATCCATATACTATTTTTTTGGCGTTGCCTCTATACACTACCACCACTTAGCCAAAATGACTAAGTCTTCTTCATCGGACCAAAATCTATGTTCCAACCTTGTTCCTTTTATTGTTTCCATCAATGACAACACTCAATTATTCAACAGAGCAATGTCTCTTGCCAACAATCTCCTCCTTTGGCATTGATGGCAACACTCAGTGAAAAATGCTTGTGTTGCTCCCCCTTACTCTGTACACTCTATTTTTCTATTCTCCTTTAGATGTATGCTTATTTTTCACTGGTTTTCCTCTCCCTCTTTGCCATCAATGGAAAAGGTGTGTATACAAGCAAAATTGTGTCAAAATTTTTCAAAACTGTCATATTCTGCCGCATATATATAGGTACACATTTCCATCTCAATTTGTGGTTGAAGGTAGAATATCATTATAGATAGTCTTTATTAGAGCTATCTCTCCATTCTACCTATTCCTTGCTCTCTATAAAATATGGATGTGGCCATTTATCAAAAAAACTAACTTCTCTACCTTTTGCACATCTGAAGGTGTATCAATTAATGCTTGTGATTTTAAGGCTTCTTTTGTCAGATTAGTCATGGAATCTATTTTTGGACTTATCAGTCCCCTTAGCTGGCACAACCTATCTTTGACTTCTTCCCTTTTCTTCATCAGAGTGCTCAAATCATTGTGAATATTTGCAACCTATTTTTCTTTGGCATTTATTGACTCAATTGTCAGATTATATGTCTCAGAGATATTAAGCAGTTTGAGTTCCAAGTCTTTGATTTTATCTTTTAATTCCTTTGTAAGTTCTGGCCAAGATAAGAAAAATTTGTATATTTTACATGCTTCTTCAATGGCACTCTGTATGCCTTTTATTCCATTTTCTAACAGAGTTTTATCTTTTGCTATCATAGTCTTTAACTCAACCAATCTCTTCTCAACAAACTCTTTTGTAACTTTTTCTTCTGCAGATTTTTCAAAAGATTCAAAATGTGTACTTACAAAGTTTAATAGACCCTTGAGTTGATCAACGAAGGATAATGATGCATCCTTTCGAAATGTAGGATCATCTTCTCCAAAATGTTGGATGCATCATTGATCAATTTATTGTCTTGGATATGTGATTTATGCATTTCTTCCTATGCTTTGGCTTGAACAATTGATCCTAGCTTGAATTTCTGCACAGGTGACATAGAGGCCAAATTAATTGACCCTTGAAGAAGTTCAGACTCATCCAAATCTTATTGACTCTCAGAATCAATTGAGACATCTGTAATGTCTCTTGCTCTATCAGATACCTCTTTTTGACTTTGTTCCGGAGGATCTATGTCTATGTTCTCTTGTTGATCAATGTTTTGTTCTGGTGTAGGGCTCCTTATCTGTTCTTTATTCTTTTCAACACCAGCCTACTGCACCTCGAGAGGAAGATCAGTTTTAGATTTGCCTTGATTTGTCATAGCCAATGTTTCAATGTTAGGGGCTTGATCATTCTTATCTATTCCTTGATCCTGGCTTATCTCTAGTACAGATGTGTCTCCATCTTTTGCTCATTCATTGTCATAAATGGTAGGGAGATTAAATTCCTTCAATATATTCAGAATGATTTCTTTAGATTCCTTTACCACCTTTTCAATATCTCCTCCCATAAGAGCATTCATTCTTCTTTTTGTCCTAAATTTGTTATTAAGTGCTTTGGAGACTTTCACCTTTTCCTCTAGAGTGATTTCTGGACATAGTTTTACTAATGAGTGTTCCCTGAGCTAAACATCCTTTTCCATAGCCGCTTCTTTTCTTGCACTCATTATACTTGCTAGGCTATGTGGAAGATCAGTAATTCTTTCAATTAGGGCCTTGTTGTAGATGATTAGGTATTCTACAATAGCAGACTCAATGATCCTCTTATTCGGATCATTATACTCATCATACAATTGCGTAATGGGTTTCAGATTACCATCCACTGTTATGGCTTTGAGAACATCTTCAAGGCTTATAGTTGCTTCTTCTGTCTGAGGCACATCTTGCTTTTGCCTTTTCTCAAGTTTACGCTTACTGGAGGGTTTATTTTTGCTGGTTCTGGAGGCTTTTGTAGCCTCAGTTTTCATCTTCTTTACTTCTTCATTTGATTTTGTTTCTTCTTCATCAACTGCAATGCTTACATGCATTCTTTTAGCCTTGGTTTTCTTTCTTTTGTGACTGGTGGCAGGAGTTTCCACACTTGCAAGGGGGAATAGATGTAGCTTCTTTAGAGGTAGATCCTCCGGTTCTCCTTCTTGGTACCTCTAGTTTTTCTATTTTACCCTTGGATTCTTCTGGAGCACCAACTGGTTCACTTTTTCTCTTTTCTTTTGCTTCCTTTTTAGCTTGTGATTTTTCCCTTGCCTTTTCTACTTGCTCTTTTGTGAAACCTTGTCTCAGGGAAAAATGCTCTGCCACTCTCCATATTTTCTTGGATATTTCTAGTTTTCTTACCTCAACATTAACTTTAGCATACAGTTCCTCATAAGTCCCAAATCTTTCTTCATTGGGATCTCTGGGCTTGCTTAACATATGCTTGGCATAATTTTCTAATATCCCTCCATCTACCTCATATCCCATAGGCATAACCCATACTATTCTGGGCTCGAGGACCTCCATCAAGCATTGATCATTTGTCACAATAAAACAGATAGTGTCCTTGTATTTTTCAACAACTGCTCTAGGGATTCTTTCCTTGGATTGCATTGACTTCTGGAAGTTTTTGAAATATCCCCATAGGGCTGACCTTTGTGCATCATTATTGCCTATGCTACTCAATAGATTTCTAATTTGAACTACAACTTGTTTGTCTCCATTCCAAAGACAGTTCTTTATGTCAGGTAACTCTTGTATAAAATAGAAGAATAAACATATGATCAATGTACCAAATTTGAAGGGATACTTACTCTCTTTTGTCTTCATCTGGTTCTCCATCACTTACTGCTAGAGCAATTCACAGATATCATAGTTTGCATTCTCCTTGATCATCTGAAAGGTAGTGTATATGGTTGTGCCTAAAACAAAATTTTCCCAGTTGGTGAAATAGACTTTGTATCCTAGTACCATGGATGCAAATCGTACAACATGGTCTTCAATATCATTAATTGTTAAAGCCCTCTTATCAAAATTTGCTCCAGTGACTGCCATTACTGTATCATTCTTCACTACTTTCAACAATGGCACTAATCTAGTGGACCTTAAACCAGTTACTACCCTTATAGCATCTTTTGTGATCTTAAAAGGTCTCACAAGCCACATGAATTCATCATGAACCCTGCTCAATACATATCGGACGCATTGATCCTCTGCAAATGCTGGGAAGTCCACGTACTAAATAAATTTCTTCTCTTCTAATGCTTTATATTCTTCCTTCAGATTGAGATTCTCATTACTCAAGTGTTTCAAATATAAATCAGAAAACCTGTTATCACCGAATTCCTCTAAGGCAACATGAATATATGCCCTAACATCCTCCGCATGCATAACTCCATGTGGAACATCTGAAAATGGACCCATTTGATTGACTTCGACTGATTTGAACAGGTGTTTTTTGAATTTTGGTCAGGGTCGCTCGGTGATATCCACTACTTTTGGTGTTGCCATTTTTACGAATAATTAAGAAAATTTGAGAAAGGGTTTCAAACAGAAAATACCTCTTTGACCGGATTAGGGTTGAACTCGATCTTGCCTTGAAATGCTTTGGAGAACACTATAATCATTTTTTAATCTTGCTTTTGTTTGCCTTGGACACTTTGGAGCTTAGAATGTAAAATGATTTCTCCTTCGGATACAACTCCTTTTAACCTTCGCATGCCGAAACCTAAGTGTCATTAAAGTATTTTAAAAAAGCTATCAAGCACTTCTCTGATACTCACAGTAAATTCAAATTGCTCCACAATCCTTTGCATTGGATCTTCTTCTACCGAAATTTCTTTCAAAAATTTTCTTATAAGATTCTTCACACATACCTTAGTACCAGATTCTGGTACTAACTTTCTGGCTGGGGGTTTTGTATTTTCAACACAGTTCCCCCTAAGCCAGAGCTCCCAATTTACTTCCTAGAGGAAGTATCTACACTAGATGCTGGTGCGGATTCATCCTTGACTTCAATCACATCTTTCTTGATCCAAATCTTGCTCATTTCTTTCTTAGTTTCAACCGGATCAACTTTTTCTTTTCCTTTAACATTCCTTTGTTTTGTTTTCCTATCTTCAACATGGTAGTTTCTTTTCACATTCTTGCTTCTGCAAACTCTTGCAATATGTCCAAACTTATTGCAATTGTAGCATACATTATTCCTTTGTCCTTGATTCCTTCTATTGATTGGATTTAATCTGCATTGATTAGCCATATGTCCAAATCTATTGCATGTAAAACACTTTCCATTGAATGATTGACTATTCCTTACATTGTAAGAACCATTCCTTACCAGATTTTTACATTCATTTGATTTATGTCCAATTTTGTTGTAATTGAAACATTGACCAGAGAATGATGGAACATTCTGATTTATTCTACTTCTGCATTGAGTAGCTTTATGACCAAACTTATTGCAATTAAAATAGTGGCCATAGAAGGATGGATATCTTTGAGCATTTGGCTGCCTAACTGGGGGTCCTCTAGGTCTTCTTCTTTGATTTCTAAACTGGTTCCCTTTGTTTTGTTTTAAATTAGTGTTTGCTTGACCAGATTTTGAGCTTTCTCCTTTTTCAAATCCCAAGCCTTGCTTATCATTGAAATTCTTTTGACTAGCAATCATCTCATCAAGCTTTGCAGAACTTAACTTAAACTTTTTTTCATAGCTCTTGGCTTTTTCCATGTCTTCTTTCATACTCACAATTTCCTTTTCAAGTTTGACACACTCTTCTAACTTGCTTTTTACCATTAGATTCAGATCTTCTTGTACTTTTTCTCTTTCTATAATTTCCACTTCCAAATCATTCAGGGTTTCATTTGCTGATATCAATTGATCACTAATTTCTTTGTATTTTCTTTGAATTTCTTGACTTATTCTTTTAACTTTAAAATGCATTCATCAGCTTTTTGTATGTTATCCTTTAGATCCCTGATTTCTCCTTCAAACTTTTCAAGATCAATAGTAGCTACTTCCAATTCAACATTGTTTGAGTAATTTCAAAATCTCCTGGCTACCATGAGTGAACTCTCCTAGATCTTCCTCAAGCTGTTAAGCTTCTTCCAAGGAACCTCACTCTGATACCAATTGTTGATAGTAAGGAATACTAAGAGGGGGGTGAATCAGTATTCCACAAAACCACGTCTTAACAAGTTTATTAATCCAATTTCCAAAATTAATAACATGAAAGTAGAATAAGCATAGGAACAACAACCATATAGACATAACACATGAACACCAGGATTTTTACGTGGAAAACCCAAAAAGGGGAAAAACCACAGTGAGTGTTAGCTCACAATATATTATAATAGCACAATACCAGATTACAAGAAGGTTCACTACCTTAGGGCTCACTACCCAAAGAAATGCTCACTGTAAAAAGGGTCACTACCAGGTTGAACTGTTCAGATTGCATCTACAATGCATGGTTACAACTCCAATGAAGTACTGAAATACTGTCTCAAAATTCTTTATCTCTGAATGCTCTGTTTGACTGATCTACTTTTAGATAGGAACAAGATCTCTCTTCTTCTTCTCTTATCGCTTCCACAAAAACACCTTACTTTGTATCTTGCACATATATATATTTACATTTGCATCTCATACACAAACGCCAAGTTTGATCCCATATATATATCTGCAACACTTAAAATCTTCATATTAGGTCGGCCTAATAAGGTGTAGCATGTAGTCATACCTTAAGTAGCTTGTCGGCCAATTTCATTCACCACAATTCATAGCAGACCTAAATAACATTTGAACACCTTCTCATATGTCCGCTCCAACTGTAGAACCACTTAGGATAAAGTTCTAATCAACAGAACTTACTGCATACAAACCAAACTATCATGTTGGCCTCAAACACAGACTATTACTGACTCAGTCTAACTGTCAGATCACAACTTTCACTGCAGACCACAAGACTTTATCAAAATCATATCAAAGACTCCTTAGACATCACAAATCATACCTCCAAAACCATAGAACATAATATCAACATGCGGCAAAATGCGGACTACTGAAATACAAACTATGTCACAGCCAATCACTATCAAACCATGTAGTGATACTCAGTGGCTCATAACTGTCTTTCCGGTGGACCTCAAACTATGCAACTCTAGATTTAGACACTTCATACAAGTGTTTACAACACCTCAAAACTACATAACTAAATATCTAACATTGGAGGAATGCAGACCAAAACAAATGTGAGTTCTACTTTAATTGGTACTGTATTCTGTTCTACCAGACTTAGGCCATTTGAAGATATACTTCCAGAACTGATCAAAAGTAGAAACCTTGGATATAATATCATCTAAGAGTTAGGAACATCATACCAGAACCACAATAGTTGGTCTTCAACTGCGGACCAATGCTAATCCAAATACTATTTTTCTGTCGTTACCTCTATACACTGCCAACACTTAGCGAAAATGACTAAGTCTTCTTCACCAAACCAAAATCTATGTTCCAACCTTGTTCCTTTTCTTGTTGCCTTCAATTACTACACTCAATTATTCAACAGAGAAGTGCCTCTTCCCAAAAGTAATGACCTATCACACATGTCAGACAACTGCAACAAGGGAACGAAATGCTACTATGCCACTACAACTAGTTCTGGAGGAATGACCGTTCACACAATGGGGGCTAGACTTCATTGTTATGTTCAATCCATCCTCTTCTGTGGGCCACAAGTACATTCTAACTGCTACTGACTACTATATAAGATGGTCAGAGGCTTTTGCATGTAAGCAATGCACCACAAAGGTAGTAATTGAATTCATTGAAAAGCACATCATCACAAGGTTTGGTTGTCCTTTCTCTTTGGTGTGTGATAACGACCCTACATTTTCTTCATAATGCTTTTCTAATTGGGCATTTGATTATGGGATTGTTTTAAAATTTTCATCTAATTATTATCCCCAAGGAAACAGAGTGGCTGAATCAATAAACAAAAACCTGCTTGAGGTCATAAAAAAACTTCTTGATAAGAATCCCAGATATTGGCACACTCAGCTTTAGTTTGCATTATGGGTTGACAGGATCAGACACAAGGCTACACTAGGCACATCCCCTTATCACCTAGTTTATGGTACTAAGCGTATCTTTCCCATCCATCTAAGAATCCCCATGCTACAATTCATGTAGGACAATTTAGAACCAAATGATCAAATGTCATCTCGCCTGGCCCAATTGCTGCACCTGGAAAAAAAAAGTGATGCTGCCATAGAAAACTTTGACAAACATCAAGGTGTAGTGAAATGATGGTTCGATAAGAGGGCTAAAGTCAAAACATTCTGCATCTCCAACTTAGTTTTGTATTGGGACAAATCCCATGAGAAGAAAGATGAACACGGTAAGTTTGACAAACTTTGGCTAGGCCCATATCAGATTTATGAGATCCTTGGAGATAACACGTACCAGCTGAAGAGCCTTACTAGTGAGGGGCTCCTATTGTCTATCAATGGGTCATTCCTAAAGAACTACTTCCAGGCCTAGGAGGCATCTTTGCCTTCTTTTAGTGTACATAGTTAGGTTGCTTTCCGTAGCTATTAGAAGTTTACTTTCTCTTAGGTTAGTTGTTCTTTCTTGCTTTTCTTTTGCTTTGTTGGGGATCTCCTTTGCTTGAACGTGGCAGCAAATTGTGTAGAACAACAGGTGGTCCTTTATTGGGTAAAAAAATATGGAATATTTCTTTGAGAAGCTGAAGTTTTCTACTTAGGTCTTCCTGTGGGTTCCTCGGTTATACTTAGATGGTATGATGTCCATTCATGGGAAATGAGTCATTAGTTGGTGCACTTGAATTATTTTCTAGCCATATATCTCTCATATTTAATAAATCCTAAGGTGACTAAAGGATTCAGGGTGATATTGTATTAAGTGAAAAATCTAAAGACCGTCATCTCTACCACCATTGTGGATTTCGTCAACAAAATTGGAAGGGTAAGTGGTACTACACTATACTCTACCAACAATAAAGTAAAAAAAAATCTAATTGCACCTAGCACACACTGCAATTCAATTGAGCTGATGGATTTACAAGACAACTTTGTCGGGGCTATGGATGCCTGATCGGCAGTAGGGCAATGTCAAGGTGGATGAGATGTATGTCAAAACTATGTAGCTTAATATGATGGATCTTGGAAGGGATGGAAATTAATGCAATTGCACACACTCAGGTTTTTAGGATATGGATGGTTGCACCCGGCTATTGATTCCTGCTTCTTTGATAAGGTATCATGTTGTATTGTTTGGCATGTGGGAAACACAAAGATTCTGGGTTTGAAAATGAAGTTTATCTTTGAAATGCTTTGGAGCATTTCCCAACAAAGTTGCCATTTGTTGTGCCTTGTGCACACACCCCATTCCATTAAATGGGGGCCCCCTTTTTTCAAATTTTGGCTTAGAGTGTCAACTCTGTCCTAGTTGGTTGCAAAAGTGTTCATGGATGTATAATCAAATGACCCATCTGAAGTCAAGGTCACATTTCTAGTAGATGTATAAGTTTCTTAGGTCTCCAAAACAACTGAAGTCAAGTGATCCTCAACATCAAAACCAAGTCTTAGGAGTCTTAGCACTAAAATCATAAGTCATTAACTTAGCACTAATTTATTGGCCCACTGACTTCACGCTGGAATTATATCCTACCGACCTTAGCACTAGATCTTCAAAACATTGACTCCGGCTCTAAAATTCCATAACATTGACTTGCGCTAGAATTTCTCGACTCCCACTTGTGCTAGATTTTCTCAACTCCCACATGCACTAAAATCATGTCATACTGCCATTAGTCGATAAACGCCCAAACCCGCACAAGGTCGGTTGATCCCAAAAATAGTGCAAGGCCGAATGAAGTTTAAAGTCCCACCCAATTTACTGCACGCCAGGACTGCAAATGTACACTGCATTAATGGTGTGGATTGGGAAGAATACATATGGATTTCAATTGATTATCGAGTTCATTTCGCAATCAATAGACCAATTTAAGCTCTGCAAGCACGATTTGACAATTTCAAGGCAACGGGGGATTTGATTTGGGAACACATTCAGACTAATTTCCTCCATTTCTGCAAGTCTCTCAAACTAGGTTGGGGCACCAAACTTCATTTTTCTCTGATGTAACTTAGGGTTTTGATAATCTCAGTTTCCCTGTGAAGGTTTGAATGCTAAACTTGCTCTTATCTTTTATCTTTCGAGAGCCTTTCAAAGTTAGGGTCTTTGGGAACAAATTTTATAGTGCATTTTGATTCCACATGTTGTGCTAGAAAACATTTTGATCTTTAGGAAAATGCTTCTTAAATGCATATAAAATCAAACCCTAATTCATCTGTGAGAAAATTTTAAGTCGGGAGTGGTTGAGTATGATTGGATTGTGTAAATCTACATTTTGTTAAACATAAACCAACAAATTGCACCACATACAAACCTAGCTACCTTTGCATTGCAATTGCTCCTTGCTACATCTTGGTAGTGCCTCTCAAAAATCATGCAAGGCTATGTAGGTTAAAACCATTAAATTTGCCTTGAAGCAATCCTTGAGCTAGAATTGAACTCCGCTGACTTGCGTTGAAAATGGCTACAGCTGATTTTTGTCTAGCATCCAAAAAAAAAGTGCCAAGTCATTGCCACCAAAATTCCCCTCCAGATTCGAAGATTGGACTTGGTGCTGAAATCTAAGATCACTGACCTGCACCAAAAATCATCCCTACTGACTTTAGTTAGTCGCCTCCAAAAGTCAAACTCAATCTGTTGCACTTGAAAATCCCAGTCACGCACATTCGGACCTTTTTACACCAAAATTGTTGTCTCCCAACTTGCGTCATATGTCTCTTCTACCAACTTTAGTCAGTCCTCATTTGAACCCATGCAAGTCAGTGATGTCGTTAAGTCTCGCCGATGCATCCATATATACCTTTAGTGCTGAAAATCCCTGAACTGACTTGCGCTAGAAAGCGTACCAACCAGCGTCATGAGGAGCTTTTAGTCAGTCTGACCTAAAAGTCATGTCGCCTTCCTTTGCATCCCTTGTTACGCTACAATCACAAGTGGTCGACCTGCGTGAAAAATCACCATCACTGATGTTAGTCTATGAGCTCCCAATCTCACTCTAAGTCCATCAGGACCAAAATTAGCGCTTTAACAGTAAAGAAGTCTGTGATTGCCAAATTCAGCGCAAACTATGAAAAAGAACTGATTTCTTGGAAATTATCAAGGCAATTATGTCTATTTTATCAGGTTAGCTACTACAGAGGTGAAATAGGATGTTTTGCATGATTTCACTTGAATTTTCAAAGTACTTAGCATTTATTGCATGGTTTAAATAGGATTTAAATGTTGTTTTTATTGTCTAAATCATGTAATGAATGTTATAAAGTAATGTAGCCTACAAATCATTATCTTGTACATTGGTAACTTAGAAAGGACTTGGTATCTATTTGATAAGGTAAAACTTGACTTAGGAATATGAGATGAGTAACTTTTAGCTAAATCACTAAGACTTACAGATCAAAGACCTTCAAGACACCCTTGACTCATTAGGTCTAGTCATGCAGGTTAAATGTTTGCTCGAGCTCAAAACATGAATTACAAATTCAAGGGCATTCCTCCTGAAACCAAGATCACCACTGGCTGGAAGAACATAGGAGACACAGATCTAGGTCATATAGACCTAGAAGACTTTAGACTTAGGTGTTTGGACCAAATCCTTCACGATTGACCAAGAAGATAAGAGATAATGGTATTGTAGAAGCAGTTGCCTTTCCTACCTCTACACAATGTGTAGAACTCAGTGATTTGTGCAAAAAGATAAGACCCCTTGACCAGAACCATTCAAACTACAAATGGGGAGGTTCTAGCAGACTTAAGCTCACAGTCCTTGGCAGAAATCTTTGGTATACTAGTTTACCCTGTGTTGTCCATACCAGATAAGAAAGATGTGAGAGGAACCTCCTACAACAATATAATGAAAAATGCATGAAATAATAGAAATATATAAATAGCAGAAACACAGAAGGAATTTATTGATCGCAGTCCACTTCGAAGGGGCAACCTCCTTTGAGTAAGCTCAATACAATAAATTTGTGGATACCTTCATTGGCCTCAACACGTACTTATATATTAAGTCTAATCTAAACAACTATTACTTCCCATGAATGTGGGATAACACAGAATACTCACGGGATGAATTACAAAGCATATGCATCCAAAAGGAATATACTAACAAAGTAAAGAGAAGGGTTAAACACGGGTTCCTAACATCCCCTCCCTCTTAGAAAAGCTTTTCCTCAAAGATTAAGATGTGGAAAATGTTGTTGAATCTGAAGGAGTGGTTCCCATGTAGCATCCTTTGGTTGCATTCTGTGCCACTGAATTAAGACCTCTGTAATGGATCAGGAGAGAAGTTGAAGAGTGCGTCTGTCGAGGATTGCCTCCAGCTCCAAAATGATGGATCCTTCATTATCCAATTTTGGTAAAACAGTTTGTGCTCTGATGTTGGTGCCAAGAACTTTCTTTAGACAAGAGACATGAAATACTCGATGAACATGGGAAGGAGGAAGCTCCAATTTATAAGCAACTGACCCAATCTTCTCAAGAACCTTATATGGCCCATAGAACTTTGGAGCCAGCTTATTATGCCCTTTGAGTTTGATGAATGATTATTTGTATGGCTGTAGATGAAGAAAAACCACATCACATACTTGAAAAGTGCGCTCAGAACGGTGTTGATCATCTTGTTGTTTCATTCAATTTCTTGCCATGTGAAGATTGTCCTGCAAGATGCAAAGAATTTGATCCTAGGTTCAGAGAATTGTGTCAATTGCTTGAACTGGTGAACTGTTGGGGGTGTATAGAAGGAGCACTGGCAGTGCCTAACCATAGACTACTACATATGGAGTCATTTTAGATGCAGTGTGGTAGGAGGTATTGTACCACCATTCAGCGAGAGGGAGTCACATTGCCCATTGATGCTATTGTTTTGAGGTGAAGCAATGAGGATAAGTTTCCAAACATTTGTTGATAAGTTCAGTCTGACCATCTGTTTGTGGGTGATACCCAGAACTCATCTTCAGTTTGGTGCCAGTGTATCGAAATAGTTCTTGTGATCTATGAGATCAAAATGAAAGTAGAAAACTAAATCAAATGCAAACACAAATGATTATACCTTCCTTTTGACTCACAAATCCAAGAGGGAAGGAGTTGCACCCACGAGCTCCTCAGATTTTACCCAAGACTAGAATGTATGTGGATTGCTCAATGCTTTTCAACACAATAGGATGGGAGACAAGTGGATTCAGATAGAGATTGAGATTGGGATGAGGGATAATTTTGACATTATAATAGTAAGATGAAGGAGAGTGTGGAGTGATTCTGGCAGAGGTTTGATGCATGAAGAAGTCCCTCCCAAATGGCTTGGAGAGGGTCTCATTTATCAATTTTCTGAAAGGAGGATGGAGGGTGAGGATTAAAAGATGAGATCAAGGGCTAGGAATAAAAGTAAATCTTTTATTCATTTTGGGAAAAGGGGTGTGTTGTGTGGTTACACAACACGCCCCATTTTGACTTGGCAAAACAGGAACCCAACTTTTGGCTTGGCTTGTTTGTTCTCTGGCGGTCTGGTAAAAGTAAGTCAAGTGCATCATCATGTAGAGTCAGGATGAGGTAAGTCACCATTACGAGGTCAGTTTGTCAAATTTTGTATTTCATTTCTGTGACCTCATAGTTTGAAAGAGTACTAAAATTCATGCAGGTTTGTCTTTTACATCATCCTTATATTCCTCAGGAGTTGAGAGTTATGAACGGTCAAAGTTTTGGTCAAACCTGATATTCGTAAGAGGAGGGATCATATATTTTTTTTATAACCTGTCATCTTTTCGAAGATCATCATCATATTTGAAACATCCCCTGACAATATCCTGCTACTCAAATATCCAGACGTTAACTTTAAGTGGTAGTAAGTCTTCCCCGTCAAGTGGTCTTTTGTATCACGAGCGTCATGTTTTTGAATGTAACCTGATATTTCTTAATATCCTCCTGATGTGAAATATCACCCTTAGCAAATATCCTGATGACGTCATCCAAACCAGATAAACGAAGAAGCAAACATGATGATGACATCATCATCATATTCATATTTCGACAGGATATTTTTCCAAACATGATCATGTTTGCCTAATATGACGATGACGTCATGATATATTTCTGATACAAAGAATGACTATCAGGATGATGTCATCCCGATATTCTGAAAAGAGACATGTAAGTTTGTCTCGTCATCATCATATTTTGAAACATCACCCGATACACTGAAATATCCTCCTGATGTACTAAACATAAACAAAGGTGCTTTTGTCACCTGAATCTTGTCGTGATAACAATTTCAATATGAGGGAGGAGGATGATATTGAAACTCAACCCGATATTTGTGAATATCATCCTTCTCTCATGATATCATGTCATATGGATATCCCCCCGCTCCCGTTGCCGCCATTATCATTTAATGCACGCAGACATGGTAGGTAGTTCCCACTGACCCCGGAACCTAATGAAACACCTGGCGAGATCCTGCGTTTTCACACGAATAATCAAGGAATGTAATCTAACTTGTCAGAGTTGCCCTAAGTGTACCCTAACTGCGAGGTTAAAAGGTAATTCAACCGCCATTTTCACATTTACCTTGCGATAAAATTGTTTTACAAAGCACCAGCTTCCATATCCACATACCAGCTACCGTTGCGTGACTTAAGCTCACAGACAGAAGGAAAGAGGTGATCATCAGCTGAATTAGGAGCGTCGTTGGCAATCCATTGGTATAAAAGAGAAATTTGCATAAGTAGGTAAGTAAATGAAACCCTCATCATGTCATTATTGTTTAGGTATGATGATGGAAGTTTTGGTTTATGCATCCATATGATTAAGTAATGGTGAAGAAATATAGTATGCATAGTCATCTTAATTGCAATATGTGTGCATGTGTGTATATCTGTTGTGAGATAGGATTTTGTTAATTGCAGGTACTCATGGCAGACAAGCGGTACATTAAGTGTCAAGAGGAATTCAGTAGGCCTATGTTCTCTTCTCAGATGGGAGTCCTGTTCAAATATGGAGCAATTACAGATACCCATCAGGGGAGCACTAATCTGGAGGCTTGGTCAGCTAAACTGAATGATGGGCATGACAAGAGTCCTGTGCTGGACACAGTATTTATGTCAGGAATGTGGAAGGCTACTGGTTTCCCATATTCCATGGAATCTCTGGAGCTGGTTATAGAATGTTCCTGGAATTATAATCCTCAGACGAGGCAAGTGGTAAAGCATGGGAGGATATATGCAGACCTCTCCATCAAGGGTCTCTCCCAGACATTTGGACTGCTGTTGGGCAGTAAAGTAAAATGTGTGGACCTGAGAAAGGCAGAAAAGGAGTATGAGGCCAACAAGAAATCGGCCAGAAAGAACATGTATCAATGGCAAGCAGAGAACAGCACATATCCTGCAGCGGCCAAACTCCCAGTGCACATGTTTAAATATGATTTCAGTGAGGAGTACCAGTATATGATTGCACTCCTGAATTGAGTAACAGGCCAACCTGATACTGGTAGTTTCAGGGATTGGATGTATGGAATTATAATGATGTGTCTGTATTCAAACACCAAGCCACTATGGGGCCAAATAATAAGTGATGCTCTGCATGAGCAGCTGATGAACCTGGGAGTTTCAAATTGTGCATTTTATATGACATCTTACATTGTTTATTCTTGTGCTTATAGAGGCAGTTTTGATGCCTTAGTTACAGATGGAAGGCTCACAGGCACAAATGCTGCATACATCTGGGATCATCATCCCCAGCTACAGAGAACCAACTACCTCAGAGACTACAAACTAGTCAATGATGCATTCTCTATGCATCTGGTAAGGACCATGGAAGAGGACAGAACAAAAAGATTGAGCATGGAGGCTCAAGAAGTAGTTTATAGGCATGGAGCCTGGTATATCCAGTTTACAACCTTTTCTTACATAAGGGTTGAAGGTTTTGAGGAACATCCCCTCATGCTGCCGAGGTATCCTACCGATGCAGTGATATTAATGGAATTTATCAGGCAGGGCTCTGTGATGATAAAGATGTACAAGGACGCCAAGAAGCTGCCACCAATTTTGTTCCCAGTCAGCATTGGCAACTATATGTGCCCTGATTCTGACAATATAAAGAAGGTGATGGTCACCCTAAATAAAATGAAGCTGCAGCCTTTCCAAATAACAAGACCATATGATCCTTACGGCAGGATACAGAAGATACTAGGAAAGCCTATTCACCAGAGGCACCTAGAAGATTTTTGGGCTGACTGCGAAGATGAGGCAGAAGCCAGGAGAAGAAGGTATCAGAGGTTGACTCTGAACCAAATTAGGACTTTTGATTGTATCTCCCTTCCCCAACAATTGAAGAAGGATGATGGCAGGATAATAGCAGATGAATATGAACAGAAAAGGATATACAATGACACTATCTCTACACCTGACCTCACCATGCAAGAAGATATATCTTTGGACCCATTCATTGCCAGGACCATACAGCTGACTCAAGCTTGGGTCGATGATCAGGTAGAGGCATTGAAAAAGAAAGGTGTTGCCATTACGGTGGACAACAAAAAGAAGGGACAGGATATTCCTGGGGAGGTATATGATGACTTCCTGCTTGAGAAAAGGAAGACTAAGGGAGACAAGTTACCTCCACCACAACAACAGAGCAAAAGACCCCCAAGGGGTAAGAAAGTGGATAAACAACCCAAAGGGGTTATAATTGACAGGGCAGTGTTTCCAGCTGAGGAGGTAGCAGGATCAGGATCAGAGTCAGAATCCCCTCCAAAGAAAGAGAAGCCCAAGAAGAGTAAGACAGCTGAGGCTGGAATAACTGGGACCCTGGAAGTGGGTCAATCCTCAAAGAAACCTAGAAAAGAGGATATCCTCATGGAGGAAGAGCCTGAAGAAGAAGAGGCTCCGTTAATATTAAAAAGAAAGAGGAGAGCTCCACAGGTGCTGGTCTCTACCACACCTAAGAAACAAAGAACCTCCATGAGAGGTGGAATAAGTGAACCCCCTACACTATTACAAGGGGCAGGTAGTGAAGTGCCGAAGGAACTTCAACATAATGTTCCACTTCCTACCATAGTCAAGTTCAAAACTGAACTTGTAGAGGAGCAAATGAAAGAAACCTCTCAGACGCAAGCAGGAGGACATGTCTCTCTTGATGAGACAATAAATTTGTCTGACGATGAGGTAGTGCAGGATGTGGCTGCACAGAAGATGGAAACACTTGCTGCTGATATAACTATGACTCCTCACAAGCCTCCACCAGTTCAAACTGTGCTTGAAGAGATGAAACAAGCAGAAGAAGAGCAAGAAAAGAGCCCAGAGCAGGTGGCTCAAGAGATAGGGCTAGAAGCATTGATCACAGAGGTGACAAGTCCTGTAGTGGTGGATCTGACAGAGAAACAGGATGCAAGTCCTGAACAGCCAGCAGGATCACCTGATAAAGGCCACCCAACAGAAGAGATAGAGATGGCAGAGTCACAGGGCCATGCTCTTGAGTTAGGCCAACAAAGTCCACCTGACACATCAGAAGAACCTGCTATAGCAGAGGTTCAGGAAGCGAAGGCTGATGAGAAGATGGAAGCACTAGAGGATCCAGCTGCCAAAATACAAGAAGTTGATAGTGCAGGCTCGGAAGAAGTAATATCTGTAGAACAACCGCCAGCACCTCAGGCAGGATCCCCAGTATCTGGTGAAGTGGATAACCAACAAGGGGAAGAATTGGGAACAGATGAAGTAATGACAGAAGAAGGTCATGATCATCATGATCAGCAAATAGATGCGCCACAGGGTTCCCCACACCAAGAAGATGCTCCCCCAGAGAAGGAAATTCCTCAACAGGAGGAGGTGCCGCAAGATCAACAACAAAACGAGCATCAAGAAGAAGAAAAGGAAAAGTCACCATCTCCACAACATCTATTGATAGAAATGGGAGATATGGGTGAACATCATGATGATGTTGAAAAACATGATCAGGTACCTCCGTGGTTAGCTAAAGAAGTGAATATTGAAGAGGAGTTTGAAATTCAAGAGTTCGACGTCTCCACCTTGTTCTCCACCGATATAATGAAACCCAGGAGGAATGCCAGAATGACATCAGCCATCAAAAGAGATCTGGCAACAGGGAGAAGGACTGCACAAATTGCCATACCTGCGGTGGAGAAAGAAAAAGGTAAAATAACTGTGGATGAATTTCAAATCAGCACAGTTGATTTGGGCTTTGCCAATGAGGATCAAGAAGGTCAGGAAGGCAAAGATATTATTGACTCTATAATTCAAAAGGTGAAAAGAGAGAAGGAGAAGAATAAGCAACATAAAGAGCACATTGCTCAGTTGCATGCCTATATTAAAGGGCTGACCGATCCTGATGATACCACAACTGAACATGCAGTCCCATTGACTGCCATTTCTCAGGAGGAGGTAAATAAATTGGACCTCATGAAGCATGAGGCATCCGTAATAAGGAAATGGATGTCATCCACATTGGATGATGCTGTAGAAATAATGAAAGCCTCTCTGAAGAGGTGGAGCATTTTGAGCGACTCCAAGACTAAGGTGGATAAATTGCAGATGCAGACCGGGAAAAGGTCTTACAAGCTGGAGAGAGTCCTGAGCCTTTTAGGGGAAATAAAGGGGATAAATCCTCAACTACTTATCAGTAAGCAGGTATTGAATAGTAATACTGCATTATTGATAGATATCCAGTATAAGGACATTTAGTTCGAATGCGGAGTCCTCAAAAGATGCAATAATAAGCTGAGGGATATCAGCATGAGGCTACGCGATTTGATGTCTGAAGAAGCAGTGATATTGGAAGCATTGGAAGGCAAGGTGGAAGGTAAAATAGAAAATCAAGATGAAGAGTCTGCCATCAAAGCTGTACACAGCAACTTCCAATTAGAGACAGATGGTCCACCTGTCCACTTGACCGAAGAACTTATAGATAAAATAATGAGGATCAAGGTCCAGGTGGAGAAATATAGAGAAACACTGCAGGACCGGAAAAATAAGCTAGATAACAGCAGAGATAAATATGAAGCACATAGGCACGCCATCATCAAAGCAAAAACTCAAGATGGTAGAGGGATAGATCAAGTTGTGCATTCTTGTGAGCAGGTCCGCAGTAGTATGCAGCCCCATATGCAGCAGCATCATCATCAGGATAGTGAAAGCTCAGGAAGCGACGCACATGATGATGACCCGCATGAATCAGCTGAGGAGCATGATGAAGATACATCATGAAGGGGATAGTAGCATAAGTAGTATAGATAGTTGCCAGCTGGCAACTTGTGCCATTTTGTAAAGGTTGACAAAGTCAGATGAATCGTGACCATAGATCTGTATTGATAAATCAGGATCGTAGATCTTTTTGTAACGGATTCCTCACCTTATTCTATAAAAGGTGGTGGAATGCCTTATTTTAAACATTCAAAACTTAATTGAAATCTATTTGCTGAAGTATTCAGGGCTCATTTCAAAGCTATTGTATATGTACATGTCTTTTGCATACTTAATAAAGGAGAAGAGTATTTTGATTACAAATCCTAGTAAATCTTGAGTAATCTGTGTCTGAATTCTGGATATATGCTTTGATTTGCTGCGTCCCTTGGAGTGCTCATCATGTTGCATGTATTGTTTTCATTCATCATCCTCTGAAGTTTCCATCAACTGTATCTAGCTGTGGAATATCCTGGTGAACATATGGTTTGATTTCTTTTCCTCATGATAGTATCAAGTATGTATGTGGATCAATAGCTAAAGGTTCAACCTTAAATTGAAGTATTCCTTTTAGTTTTTTTAATTTCAGAGCATTTCATCTCCATAATTGCAGATAATTGATAATCTTAAGCAAATAACACAAATATGCAGACATCTCGTAGATAATCATAAATATTTAGCATATTTGAATACAAAGCATGTACAATTGAAAATATCATGCAAAGATTGAGGTATTTCTACATCTTCTCATCAAATAACTGCATAATATAACTTCTCTGTAAAGAATTTCTGCAGGAATGTCATGATGATGATAAAATTCCACGTAAGGCCCCAAAATGGAAACAGCAACTCACATTAACCTCTGAGTGACTTCAGACAATTAAGACCTAATCACCGGAGAGTTGGGATCCTGAATTCTTTGAATTCATAGTATCTTTCAAGATGAATAAAGGTTAATGTGTACTTTTATTCTATGTTTGTTTGTGACTAACATCATGACCAACAGGGTGATAAATGAGGTATGGGTGTGAAAGAATGGGAAATGAATTAAAAATTCATTTGGGGAATGCAAAATGAATTAAGAATTCATTTGGGGATAAGAGGTAATGAATGAGGATGGGTGAGGTAAGGGGTGTGTAAGAGAAGTAAATGTGATGTGTGATTTGTTTCAATTTTTAATTTGGGGGATGTGGGGAAGGGTGTTAAACTAGGTTTGATCACCCAAATGAGAGGTTAGGACTAATTAAACAGAGGTTTTGCTTAATTGATCCTAGGGCTAGGATGAGGTAGGCTAGGGTAGGTTAGGGTAGGTCAATTAGTAGGCTAGATTAATTAGATAAGCATGATTTATCTAATTAATGAGGATTAGGGAAAAAAGAGAATTGGACTAAATAAATATTGAGAATATTTATTTGATTAATGAGGGATAGTGTTGTAAGGTCTAGTGATAAATTAAGTGAGTTAATTGATCACAAGGGATAGATAGATGGTTAGGGATAACTTAATTAAATAAAATGAATTTATTTAATTAATAGGAGGGATAAATTGGTGTTGAGACATGGGAAACTGTTTTGCAAAGCAAGCCAATTTTAGGTGTCTACAGTTCTGTCCAAAAATGACTGGTGAAAGTCGCATCACGATATGAGACAATGGAAGAAGGGATGCCATGAAGATGAAAGATCTAGTCCATGGAAATTTGTGTGACTGAGGAAGTTCTATAGGGATGGATAAGGGCACAAAAATGACTATATTTGGAGAGGCGATCAACCACAACCAAGATCACTGTCTTTCCTCCAGATTTAGGGAGCCCCTCAATGAAATCCATAGAAATATCTATCCAAATCCATGTAGGGATGGGCAAGGGTTCGAGCAATTAGGAAAGAGTGTCGTTTCACCCTTATTGCATTGGCAGGTATCACATTCAACCACCATCTATTAAATTACCCTTTTCATTCCCTTCCAAAAGAATTTACGTTGTGCTCACTCATAAGTTTTGAGGAACCTAGAGTGCCCTGCTGATGGAGAAACATGGAGTTCATAGAAGATAGCCTACTGAAGATCTATGCTCTGGGGAGCACCAGACGACCCTTGTATCATAGAGAAGAACCATCCCAAGAGTAATATGGTACAACAGAAGGGTTATTGGCCAACTATTGAATGATTTGAAATAATGAAGAGTTATTGACATAGCCCCAGTAGACAGATTCCAACCAGTTTGGAACAGGCATAGAAATAGTTGAAAGGGAAGCTTGGTCATCAAATGTGTGAGAAAGAGCATCCACCACAATATTGTCCTTACCCTTCTTGTAAGTGATATCATAGTCATAACCCATGAGTTTGCTGACCCATTTTTGTTGTGCTGGGGAGGGGACCCGTTGTTCCAGGAATTATTTCAGACTCTGGTGATCAATCTTGATGCAAAAATGATTCCCTAGTAGGTATGGCCACCACTTCTGTACTGCATGCAAAATAGCCATCATTTCCTTCTCATATGTAGAGAGTACTAAATTATTTCTAGAAAGGGCTTTGCTAGTGAACATAACGGGATATTCTTCTTGAAGGAGAACAGCACCAAGTCCATTTCCGCAAGGATCACTCTCAATAGTGAAGGTCTTGGAAAAATCTAGCATAGCTAGAATAGGTGTAGTACACATAGCTTGTTTTAGTTTTTCAAATGCACACTTAGCAGCATGTGTCCAGATAAAAGCATCCTTTTTTAACATAGCTGTTAATGGAGCTACAATCTTCCCATAATCCTTGACAAACTTGTGAATGTAGCCCGTCAGCCCCAAAAAACCATGGAGGCTCTTAAGTGTCTGAGGATGCGGCCAATTTTTCATGGCATCTATTTTTGCAGGATCCACTCAAACCCCTTGGCTAAAACAATATGCCTGAGATACTCCACTTCCTCCTACCTAAAAACACATTTAGACTATTTTGTAAAGAGATGATGATCAGAGAGAAGTTGTAGTACGAGATCCAGATGTTGGAGATGCTCAGCTCATGTTTTACTATAGATGAGGATATCATTGAAGAAGACCAGAATGAATTTCCATAGGTAGGGACATAATATTTTATTAATCAATGCCTGGAATGTTGAAGGAGCATTAGTGAGGCCAAAGGGCATGACCAAAAACTCATAGTGGCCATCATGCATGCGGAAATCCATTTTAGGGATATCATCCTCATGAACCTAAATTTGGTGATACCCAAAACGAAGATCCAACTTGGAGAAAAATGAGCACCATGAAGCTCATCAAGAAGCTCATCAACAATAGGAGTCAAAAACTTATCCTTGATTGTGATGTGATTAAGTGCTCGGAAGTCAATGCAGAGGTGCCATGACCCATCTTTTTTCTGGACAAGAAGAACTGGTGAAGAAAAGGAATTGGTACTAGGGTGAATAATACCTTGCTTCAGCAAGTCTCGAATGAGCATCTCAATCTTTGTTTTCTGGTGAAATGGGTAGTCGTAGGGCCTGATGTTGGGAGGAACACTTCTAGGAAGGAGATGAATATAGTGGTCCTCTAGTTGTAAAGGTGGCAATCCCACTGGTTCGGCAAAGACACATGCATACCTATCCAAAATTTGTTGTAGATCAGAAGGAGTAGTGGAGACTGCTGATGGTTGCATCTAAATGGAATGGAGCTAAGTGATTACACCATGTGAATTCTTCTTAAGAAGGTTTTCCATGTGATGTGAACTTATGATACTAAGAGACCCCATTTGTAGGCCCTTCAATGTGTGTTTGTGCCCATTGTCTGAAAATTGCATCCAAAGCTTAGCAAAATCCCATAAGATGGGTCCAAGTGAGTGTAACCATTGGCCACCCAAAACCGCATCACATCCACCTAAGGGCAAGGAAAACATGTCGAAGTGCAGGTTATAATCTCCAATAGAGATACACACATTGCAACACTACCCTTTGCAAGATAATGTGCCCCCATTAGCAATCATGACTTCAAAGCTGGAGCAAGGATGGACAAAACAATCAGCCTGTTTGGTGATCTGAGGGTCAATGAAGTTATGAGTGCTACCAGAATCAATGAGTATTGTAAAAGGGAGATTCTTGAAGTAACCCTTGACCCGCATGGTTTGTGGGGTGGTGACTCCTGCTAAAGCATGGAGGGAGATCTTTGGGTGGTTTTCTTGAGAAGCAGGGTCAAGAAGCGGTTGCTGAGTGTCGACCTGATCATCTATTGTATCTTGAACATCCGCATAAACTTTAGCTTTAGGCGAAGAATGCACATCCAAGAGATAGAGCTTTTGCTCAAGACATCTATGTCCCTGAGTGAATTTCTCATCACAATTATAACAAAGCCCTTTTTCTGTACGCGCCCGCATCTCTACTTTAGTCAAATGCTTGATAGGAGTTGTTCTAGGAGCGAGCGTTATTTGAGGTCTTTGGGAAACCGTATTTTTGAATGGAACAAAATTGGATTTGGATCGCTATTGAGTTGTGATATTGTCCTCCGCCAAATTAGCCAACCCTAAGGCTTCCATCATTGTGCTAGGACGAAACATTTTAACCTTAGAGAAAATTGCATCCTTCAGACCACTGACAAAACAACTCCTGGAGAATTCGTCAGATAATCCCTCTATGTGATTGGCCAGTTTCTCAAATTCTATCTGATATTCTCTCACAGTGCCTATTTGGCGTAGTTTAGTGAGTGCTCCAGTGAAGTCATCAAAAGTACTTGGGCCAAATCATTGCAAAATGAGTTTACAAAAATCTGTCCATTTTGGCCCTTCGTGAGCCTTGATGTACCAATGGAACCATTGAAGGGCTTCATGTTCCAAATGAAAGGATGCAAGTGGGACTTTGTTGACATCAAAAGTATTATGCAGACTGAAATATTGTTCTGCCCAGTAAATCCATCCAGTTGGATCATCACCATTGAAGTGAGGAAAATCAAGCTTCAGCCAACAAAAATTGCTGGAAGAAGAGAACCCAGTGTCTGCAGAAGACTCTAGTTGCCGTCTATTATTCATGGATGAATACTGAAGATTGAGGCTGAGAATTTTTTCATCCAAATCTTGGAGTTTGGTCTTGAGGGCTGCAAGTTCATCCTCCATTTATTTTCTCCTGTATGGATGACAACCATTACCATGAGATTTTTTTTTGGGAATGGGTAGAAAAACAAAAATGGAAACTTTTTTAGTAAAGGAAAATTTGGGTTTGGGAAAAACTCTGATGGGTAATTGGGATTTGACTAGGTTTTGGACACTTTATAAGGGAAAGGGGAGAAGAAAATGGGGATTTCAGAAGCGAGGTGAAAGAATGGGAAAATTTGTCCAAGAGGAACAAAGGAGTAGAAATATGAAATGAACATTGTGGCAAAATTTGAAGGCTATTGGGTGAGAATCGAAGAAGTTATGACAAACCCTAAAAATAGACAAATGTGGGATTTCTGGCTTCAATGAGTGGAATTTGGGATAGGGTCCTCAAAGAAGGAAATATGCAGAATGGAATTCTAGGGGTTCCAATGAATTTTGAGAGGAAACAGAGCTAAAGCAAGGTAGCTATGGTGAAAAAACAAAAAAAAAAATTCTGGAAATGATATGTCAACTACTCTAGATGAATTCAATCTGCGATTTACCAGCTGTCAATAGATATGGGCCCCAAGTATGTTCAGCTTCCTAAAGGTTCAGGGGAGTCACCTGGCCAGTAATGATGTCTAACGGTTTGCATATTGGGGTAGTACCCCTCACTCCACGGCTTAGGTAAAACTGATAACCGCTTTCCCACAAACGACGGCTCTTGGTTTACCTCACAGATGGGAACTACTCAATCAGGTAGGGACCATTGCCCTTTTTGCTGGTAGGTCCTCTCAATGGGCCAACTACTTCGGGGTTCCTGTGGTATAGTTAAGCGGATAGGGATATTCCCTAATCTAAACTTGCAATTGAAATGAACAATATAGATGTGAAAAAGAAAGAACTACTAGAATAATCACAATGCCTGGAGGCCATTGCGAAAAAAAATTTTGGCAGAAATTCCACCCAACGATCCCAAGAAAGTGCTCTAATACCAGATGAGAGGAACCTCCTACAACATTATAATAAAAAATGCATGAAATAACAAAAAAATATAAATAGAAGAAACATAGAAGGAATTTATTGATCGTAGGCCACTTCGAGGGGCAACCTCCTTTGAGCAAGCTCAATACAATAAATTTGTGGATGCCTTCATTGGCCTCAATATATACTTATATACTAAGTCTAATCTAAACAACTATTACTTCACATGAATGTAGGATAATACAATATACCCATGGGATGACTTACAAAGCATATGAGTCCAAAAGTAATATACAAACAAAGTAAAGAGAAGGGTTAAATGCAGGTTCCTAACAAGATGTTGAGAATATGTACAAGAAAAATGTGGAGAAATGTAAAAAATAGATCAATGATCATTGGATGAAACATAAGAGGTCTACTATAATCAAGCTACCCCATACTTTGTATAGAAGTGATTTCCATGATGAGATTGGGGACTTCATGACTTTACTAAGCAGAATATATGGACTCCCATCTACTTCAACCTTTGAAGAATGGATGTTTGCCCTTATTGAGGAGATAATACATGGAAACAAGAAACTTCACTGGGCTCAAATCTTAAGTGACAACATGAATGAAGCCTTTGATAATTTCAAGGAGAAGGAGACACTTAGATAGACCTCCTATGTTGTTTATGCACTAGCAAGAAGAACTGGATATCCAAGATTGTCCAAGTTGGGAGAAGTTGGAAATGGGGACCAACAATTGAAAGTTTATGAGTGCTATACACAATTGACACTCTCACAGTTATTGATTCATTATAAGAGAGTGAATGATGCCTTCACTATGCATATTACCAGGATACTTCGAGGCACTACATTGAGAATATCTCCTGAAGCCATGAATGTTATTCAACAATATGGGAGATGGTACCTGCAGTTTTAGATGTTTACATATTTGAGGATTCAAGTCTTCAAAAGTACACCATATAGACTGCCTCAGTATCCAATAGACAAGGTAGTACTCCTTGAGCTGACTAGGCAACTCCTTACATATGCAGAGAGGCTGAAACATCTACACAGGGTCAATATTAAGTTTCCAATTTTATTGGGAAAAGGTCATTATTCTTGTACTACCTTAGGAGTAGCAAAGCACTTTGACAAAGAATTACAGCTGTTGAACCTTCTTCCATATATAAGAAGGAAATGTTTTGATCCCCATGGGATAATGGAAAGATATGTCAATAAGAGACTATTTCATCGAGATCACCTACAAGACTTATGGGCCAACTGTGTAGATGACTATGATGTAATAGGAGGAAATTACTCCCACTTGTCCCTAGAATGGATAAGGAGATTCCATAACATTCAAGTGCCTGACCAGGTGATAGAGGATGGAAATATAGTTCAGAGAGGTCCATGGGAAGCATTGCTTGGTCAACCTATCCCTCCTAATTGGGCCAATGCAGAAGAAAGTTCATTGGATGAAGCCATGAGAAACCCAATCAAACTCTGTAAGATTTAGGTTAGGAGTCAAATCGCAGTGTTAACACAAGTCAGGGTTGCATTGGCATATATAGAGGGAGAATTGGAAAAGGAATCAGGAGATGAGGAAGATCAACCACTAGAAGAAATAAATGTAGAAGAATAGGAGGCAATAAAAGACACTGACAGTAAAGAACATGTACCATTGGCTAAGAAGGGGAAGACTAAGAGGATAGTGTACAAGGCACAGAAATAGGATCCACCTCCTGCCACTCGGACTAGGATAGCAAAGAGGAGAGATATGCCCAGAGGTAAAGGGGACAGCTCAAAGGCTAAAAAGCCAAAGGTACCAACAATGGATGTCTCAATTACAACCCCTACCAACACCTTAGCTGCCTCTCTAGTTTCTCCATCTCCAACTAGTGTTGCCATTGCCTCGCCCCCTCCACAAGTCACCTCATCTACTCCCGCTCCTCCAGACATAGCATCCACATTACCCTCAATAATAGCAAACGCGAGCATGCCTAGCTCTTCCTCTTCACTTACTTCCTCCACTATTACCCCTCTAGTTTCCTCATCACCTTCTATCTCTACCATGTCCTTACCATCTATATCATCCATTTCTGCCTCCACCCAAATGTCATTGCCACCCATTTCCACCATCTTGGCACCTTCCTTTGCTCTCCTGTCACTTAGCCTTTCTTCACCCATTGCTATCTCTTCCTTGTCCTCTCTCCCTCCCATACCACCTTCACTAGGTTTTTCTTCATTTGCTAATTTATCTCATGCTTACCTTCCTTCCTTAGTTTCTCATTCTTTGTCAGCCATAAATGATTATTTGATTCCTTCAATTATTTCCTCTTTAGAGTCAACCCCATTAGTCGTCCCACAACTACCCAAAATTGAAAAGGTATGTGCAGAATTGGAGTCTCAAGAAAAAGAGGCAAACAAAGAAATACCAAGGCAATTGAGATAGTTGAGGTGACTGACAAACCAGTGGATAAAGGCATAGCAGATATAGCATTGGGGACTGATCAACAGGCCATATTGGAAAATCTACAGAATCTTGAACAGTCAGATGATGAAAGAGATGATGAAAATATGGCTGAATTGGAAATTCTTGATGGATCACCCAATAAAGGAGATAGTCACATTTACTCTCCTAAGGATTCCTCCTCCACTGCACCTAATTTGCTACAACAAAGGTTACAAAATATAGAACCACAGGTAGAAATAATGAAATTGGATTTGGATGCACTCCTAGCCAAAGAAACAGAAACAGAAAAAAGAAAAAATCCAATCTAGAATATATAAGGATGCCATAGGATCCAGGATTGCAGAGGTGGTTGTCCCACCTACAGATGTTGATAAAAATGAATTTAGAGTAGATGACTATACTGTTACAACTATGAATCTAGGACCTGCTACAAGAGGACAAAAGATAGATGAATTTAAAGGCATGGTATCCTCCATTTTGGACCAACTGAATAAAGATGAGATGACAAAACAAGAGTTGAAGCAGTAGAACAAAGAGCTTCGAGCGTGCATTCAATTCCTGATGAAGCCATTGAACTCTACTGGGGAACCAAGAATAGCTCCTACCCTGCTATCTAAAGAAGAGTTATCTAAGTTTGATGATATCAAGACCACTGTTGCAGACACACATGAGTAGTTCACGAAGGTGTATGAGGAAGTGCGTGAGGTAATATCCTTCACATCCTTATTACATAAGGATTTTCATCTTTTGAGAGACGAATGGGAAGATTTACATGATGAATGTGAGCCTTATAATGAATATGAGTAGATGAAATTAAGAAAAGGTGTTTTTGATAAAGTGAAAGATTCTTTTGGTACAGCGATGACTAAAATAATGGAGGTAATATATGAAATAAATGATACATTGAGGGATTGTATAAACACTGGTCTGGATGATCTGACCCTGATAGATGAGTAGCAGTGCAGAGACAGGTTGTATCAAGTCATTCATGGAGACGCACCCTTGAACATGGTTGGTAAACTTGAAAAGGTCAGTGATCTCTGAGCTGGCTTTTTGGCGTTTAAGAGGGGAAGAAAATCGAAAGAAGTTGTATATTACAAATTTTTTGTAGAAATCAAGAGCCTAAGGTTTGGAGCTGATTACATCAAAGACCCAGACCCAACAAACATCAACCTAGCTCTGTCAGAACTAGTTGCATACAACAATAGAAAGGCAGAAGAGGACAAAATCGATTTGGAGGAAGATGAATAATAGAGTCACATGTGAATCCCGTCATTTATAATTAATGTTATATTTGGAGGGTCATGTGACCTTATTTTTTCTTTATTATGTCTTGAAAATTGAATTTTCCCTATGTACAACTTAATGGGTATTCAAAATGTCTAGATTCAATGTATTTAGAAGTTGTATTTCATCTTTTTCCTAAAGGACAAAGGGAAATCTGGGAATGAAAATAGTTGTTCTATCTCATTAAATGCTATATAATCTAGATAGTTGGTGTCAAGTTAATCTCCACCATCCATTCAAAAACTTAGTATGGTGCCTCTTCTATATAAAGGGTCATTGTCTCTCTCATTGCAACAGTCTTGATAGTGAATTGTTGACACTCTACCAAATTTTTTATCAATACAAAAGTAATTTGCTACAGTCTCCTCTGAGAATTTGTCTCCTTGTGTTATCAATTTGGTTTCATGATTCACATCTTGATCTCCTAATTAGTTTTTCGTGCTTTATAATGTTAATAGTTTATTGAAGGTATTTGATGAATGTTCTAAGTCCATACTATTAGTTTCTTGCTAATTGTAAGTGGATGTGCATAGGTAGACCAGACTATTCTTTTATGCTAAGTTCAATTGCGTTACATTAGTTAAATCACACCAGCAGTTGGGTATTTAATGAATGTATGTAATCTAAAAATCTTAAGACTCCATAGAAGATATCATCATTTTCTACAGTGTTGTAGCAATCTATTAGCTTGGCAACAAAGGAGGTGGTTTAATTTCATAATGTTTGTCTATCATCCATAATCTTTACATTGTGAATGTCACTTAGGATCCCTTTCTAACCCTTACTCTTTTGCATTTTCTTTATTACAAATTGTTAGATTTGGTTTCTCAAGCAGCAAATATATTTCCAGATCAGCTGAAATTATCATAGGGTTTTTTGCATTTTCATTGACATTATCTGTACAAACCCTATCACTGCATGTAAGACCCCTTGTTGGCATAGCTAGTACATTCAACTGAGGTTATTCCATGCAATCTAAGACCTAGTTGTATTATCCTTGGGGCAGTCTTATCTTGGATAGGATACCTTTTTCAAGAGAGGTGATATACCTATATTTCACCTACATTGTTGTGTGCTAAAACCACCATCACCAGGTAGATACCTTGTTTTCATTAAAAAATATTGAATATTGGCCATCATGGGATGTTATTTTTACAAGTGTGCCACCAAATTGCCGCATTACATACTAATGTATGTGTAAGTTTTCGCTCCTTAGGTCTTCCTTGTCAAATTTTTCTTCCATTTCTATCAGGTAGGTATTTAGGTCCCCTATCCCTAAGTACTTAGGAATTTTTATGTGAGAAATACCCCGTGTAATGTGATTTATTAAATGTGAGTTCTGGTGTGTATCTTCTTGATGGGTTTCTAGGTTGGTGCATATCTTTTGCAGTATAATTTCATTGAATGCAGTGGAATGCAATAGAGTTTCTTCTATTATTTTCACCATAAATATTCTCCAGAATCTTGTAACTGTAATGCCTACCCATGAAAAATTTCAATAAATGACAATAACTAATTAATTTAGTAAGAAATAATGAAATAAATATGATGACAAGAGGAAATTCATTGAAATATAACTTAACAAACTTCCTATTAAATGTAAGTTTTATTTTATTCTTCATAAATGAAAATTTAAGATATAACATTTCTTATACAATTATACACATTTACAGTAAATGTCATATGATCATCCTTTCACAAGGTGGGAAATGTTTTCTTAGCTCCAATATCCTACATGGTTATCAGACCAGAATCTGCACACTAAATGTAAACATTAGTTCCACAAAGTCATTAAATACACAAAAGAGATATCAATTTGCACAAGATAACGAGACTAAGGCCCTAAGGGCTAGACCTCATGTCTTGGGCGCTCATGATGGCCTTTCCTATGTGCGTGTAGTGCAAAGACTTCGTAGTTCGAAGCAACTAGTATTACAACCATAAGGTTGACTTAGATACAATAACTCATAAGGTATCTAGTTCATCACATAAAATTTTCTAGAGTATCATTCAAGTTCTAGAGAGTACATGCAATATTTATATTTATGAGTAATCCCTACAGGGGAAAAATAAGGAAGTTATAACAACAACAAAAACATTCCAACCATTTTCTATCTCAACACATCATACCGAATGCAGAAAATAGTCAATGTTTTTACTAAACTTCCAAAGATGCATGCAAGATCGCAAGAAGGATGCAACATGTGAAATAAGACATATTTCTTCTCAAGAAGTATTCACTCAACATGAGTACACTCATACACCATTTATGAAGCTATCTACAATTATCTTTCATGGTAATTCACCAATTCGGAAGACAAGTCTTTAACTAGTCATAAACATCATTCATCACTCAGCCAATCTCACTCAATTAAGGAAAGGATTCAAACTTCTTCTATATCCAATAAATATCATCAAATTACCTCACCTAATTCTATTGAAACAACACAAGTATATTTCTTAATAATGGGTTATTCTTCCATTTAAAGCCAACACATATATTCTTTACATAACATAGAAATCATTCATTTAGGTTATCCCAATTCTATAATGACTGAAACATGATTTTTTTCACCAAGAACTAAGATCTAAGATCGTAAATCATTTTCTAACCACATTTCTAATTTTAACTAAGAAAGCATATAAGAAAAAAGAGTCATTATTCTAAGAAAGAATATTCTTCCTAACTAATCATTTACTTAAATAATACTTAACCAATTAATATACTGTCTTTCAATTATCAAAATGACAATCATATCAAAAGACCTATAATATAGAATTTTAAGAGAAAATAAATATGATCAACTTTTCGGTAGGCTAACTCAATATATTATTGTTATAGGTAAAACCATATTTCTAACATGGCTAACATGATAAGAGAATATTCTTAACCAAAACATATGAATGAAAATTTAGAAGAGCTTTGATCAACATAGCAATAGATCCTTTTTAGTTAACATTATCAAGTTAAAGTTTTATAATCAAATAATATATAAATTACTTTCACTAAATAAATCAAATTCCATTTATATCTAAATATATGAAGATTCTAGACAAGCCATTAAAGATTTAGTTTTCTAATATAATTATAATTAATAGTATTATAATTTTGAAAGTGTCCTAAAAGCTAAAAAAACAACTTAGGTTTTGATCCCATATAAAATGTATTGCAAGCATTAAATTGACTTCTAAGAACATGATAAATCAATCATTTCAAACAATAGAATCCCATATGAAGTACTAACTTCATCTAAAGCAAACAATCTCAATTTTACAATAACAATAGCTATTCAACAAGATAAAACTATCAGTGATAATTGCTTGGTATAAAGAAAATTATTACATTTAACAAAAGAATAGAAGAGTAGAAACATGAAAGACCTAAAATTTGCTCCATTAGTTTATGTATAGATAGGTTTTTTTCTAAGGTGTTGGTTAATCAAAATTCAAGTACTAAATAGTTTTCAAAAGAAAATGAATGAAGGCATACAGAAGAATAAATAGTAGAGAAGCAACATACAATTGCATCATACATGCAACAATCAAAGATGCATCATACAATGGCATATATACTCATACATCATCTAATGTGTAATCACATATACAATGAAGACCAATCTCAACCAGTGATAAAATAGACAAACTTCATCTCGGATGCTATTTCATATAGGTTTAGACACTACCATAGAAATTAGATTTGCTATTTCACTTCAAACAAAATAAGGTTCAAATATAACACAATGATAGTCTTAAACAAATTTAGTATTTCCACATAATATATGCTAGGGAAAGTTAATATAGTTATTTCTACAATCCCAAGTATTATATAATCATGATATGAGACTATTCAAGTATTTCTCAACTAGTGCAATAGTAGCTATGTTGTGTATCAAACACAATAAGTTTTTAAAAGATATATTGATTATAGTTGATATCCAAGTCTAGAGTCAATTTACAAGATCAACTAAGGATGGATCTTCTAGTTAAAAATCAATAACCTCATTACCACTCTAGGTCAAAATCTAAGAACAACTGAGTACTTCATTACTAGGTAGCAAAGATAAATAATTGGAGACCTAGGTATAAGACTAACTACCTTATAAGAACTCTCAAGATCTCAAATAACTTACTATGACTAAAAATAAAGTACTTGAAATAATTCCTAATGAATGGTAACAATGATACTTCAACTCTATGCTCAATTAAGCTCATCACCCTAATGTTGTTGTAATGCCATACACATTCCACATAATTGGACCTTATAAACATACATACCGAGATCATGGAAATGTAACATGAAGGAAAACAATAAAAAAATGCAAACAAACAATGCAATACCTTCACATTGATCCACAATCTATTGAGAAGGTGGAGAGTGTTGCACCCAAAACACTCTAGCTTTACCCAAAGAGATGAATGTTGATTACTCACAATTCAGCAATATAACATGAAGATAGGGATTGGTAGATGAATGATTGAATGATGCAAGATGGATAGATGATAGATTGATGATGGATGATTCAGAGGAAAATTCAATAGCATGAGGATACTAGAAAAAGATTCATTACAAATGGCTCAAGAGAGGCTACCTTTATAGAAAAGGCAAATTCAAATGGATGGTTGTGATTGAGAGTTACTTTGAATGATATGGATGGTTGAGATCGATTAGGGTTGATTAGGGTTTCCTTGCACCTCAAGAAATCATAGTCATGTGACAAGTGTGCGACGGAAAATGAAAGGAATAGGTCTCATGTGTGATTGTGTACACAAATACTAAAAATAGATTCTATTAGTTGTATATGTGAAGGATATCGAATTAAAGTTGTACTACAACACATGAAAGATGTACTACCAGACTGATTGGATGGAGAGATGGACAAGTGTCAATTTGTGGTGAGGTGAGAATAATTAGTTGGGAAATTAATTAAACAAATAGATTTTATTTAATTAATTAGAAAGTGGTTATGATATGATATTGAAATGATATGGAAATTAATTAAATAATGTAAAATCATTATTTAATTAATGGGGAAGTGGATTAGCATGGGATAAGTGAAATTAATTAAATAAATAAAATGTATTTAATTAATTAGATAATGGATTAGGATAGGATTATGATGGAATTAGGAATGGGATGACCTAGGACCTAAGCAAAATATTACAAGGTCATATGTTAACAAGACCTGGACGATTTTCAATGTCTACATTTTCCCCTCTTTGAGATGATGTTTGAGATGATAAGACTTGTGTCGAGTAACATCATTTCAAAGAAGCTAAGGAAATGGATAGAAGAAAAGGATAGGGTGATGATGGAAAGATAGGATAATGATGCCCCCTCGAGAGGCTAGGCGGGTTGGACAAACACAGGTAGGCTCTTGAAATAAAAAGGGATTGGTTAAGGACGAAGGATGAGGGAATGGATAGAAGAAAGAAATGATGTGTTTTGCTACAATGAAAGTGAGCAACCATGGTGTTTGATGTTGCACTAGACGTTATCCACCAGGGTATAAGGACCAAGGTGACGATGTGTCTCATGCCCAAGCATAATACAACCTTGTCTAGATACAAGATATGAATATTAGATGGGTTGGATTCAGATACAAATGCAAGTTGAAAATGATAACACACACAAGCAAGCAAGCATGCATGGACAAATAATTCAAAAATAAACAAGGTATTGCCCCTGTCAAGCAGTAAGCCAATGAGTGATCGATTGATTGATGATGATGATAGTGTTGTCATTGCGGGGAATGATATATCCCTAGATCAACACAAGGATGTGGGAATGATATATCCCATTGATGATGATGATGTTTTGATTGATTGATTTGGTTTACGACAAGATTAGGATCAAGACCATTGATTGCGATTGGATAATTTGACAACCTGATTGACTTGATTGGTATGGATTGAGGATGACTTGCATTTGTATCATTATTTGAATGACTTGATGATTGAAGGATGATTAGATGAATTGATTTGAAGAATTGATTTGATTGGTATGAATTGATTTAAGGAATTTGATTTGAAAGATTGATGATGATGATTTGATGATTTGATTGGATTTGTTTTGATGGATTGTTTGATGAAGATTAATCTTATTGCTTGGATTTTTGTTTGATATTTATTTATTATTATTTTTTGTATTTTTATTTCTATTTTTTGGGAATATTTGATTTTTTAGATTTTTTTTGAATATTTTGATTTTTTTGCATTTTTTTGAAATATTTTGAATTTTTTGGGGGTTTTTGAAATGTTTTTGAATGTGAATAGATTTATAATTTGGGTAGCCTTTGTAATAGATACCAATGACAAGGGGAACCAAGTCTAGGTGCAAGGGAATGAATGGGATTGGACAAATAGATGGATGAAAGGATCATGATAAATGGATAAGATAAAAGGATAGGCTATGGAATGGAATAGATGTATGTACAAGAGAGCAAGGATGTGATCTCCAAGGACTATGGTACATGGGAATAACATGCCCCAGTCTAGGTAGTAGACTTAAAATGTTTCAGGACAATGCTTAAGGCAAGTGGATGATAGGATTTGACATGACAAAGCTTATGACTTGGATGATAGGGTTCATTTGGAAAGGATGACGTATGTCAAGGGATATCCAAAACACTTGTCAACAGTTGCCCCCAATCTTTGTCAAGATCAAAAGAGGAAGGGAGGATGAATGGATGCAATGTGATAGGTATGTATATGGAAATGGTATGATAGTTTGGAAAAGGGATGAGACAAGGTGCCCCCAAGTGTAAGTGACATAGAAGATCGAGCTACACATGACGCTTGTTTACCAGGTTTTCATCATGGTACTTATCCAAGGTGCCTATTTACCAGGTTTTCACTGTTGGACAAAAGGATTTCTCTTTACTTTTTTTTTTTAATTTTTCTTTTTTCTTTTTTGACTTTTAAAAAAAAAAATTTGTGACTGTTTTGACTTTTGAATGGGAAAGGGGGGGATATGGATGGGTGGGACTCAAGTGTCTAGTTCCATGTAATGTGATAGTCCCATTAGAGAAGGATGTCATCACAAATAGACCATGTCAAGTCATTATGCTCAAGATGTTGGTGGGGTGATTGCGTGAAAGTGAGATGGATAAGGTAGATAATGGATTATGATGTGGATTATGGAGGGATTGAAAGTGGATTATGACAGAATTATGCAAAAGCATGGACCATAGGAAGGTGATGGGGGAGATATGTAGTATAATGAGTGAATGATGGAGTGATGGAGGTATGGAAAGGAATCATGACCAATGGTTGCACACACCATGTTAAACATGGAAGCTTTTGATTGGCTGGTGGTGTAGGAAGCTATGGTGATGTTTCCTTAGGAGATGGATGATTTAGGACTATTGGAATCCACATGGACTTAGTATTTTCTTGATTATTGCTTTTCATGTGGGATGTTTGAAATGTTTGAATGGAATGGCATTTTTGAATGGAAGGGGATGGTTGGGATTTTTGAGAGGTGGATGCCTCATTTGACTTGATTGATTTTTGTTTAGGGACCCATATCATTTTAGTTTTTGACTTTGCTTTTAGAGGTATGGGCTTGGATGGATTTTTGAATGTACCTTGCTTTGAATTTTTGGATTGATTTCATAAGGCATTAGGACCCTTAGGATTTGTGGGTTTTTGAACGGAGGCATCCAAATGTTTATTTTTGAATCCCATGTGGTAGATGAAATGAGTGGAAGCTTTGTGTTTATACAATGAGTGCATTTGTTGGTCATGATTAGGATATTTAGGGTATTTATGAATGATTGGGTAAGGGGGTGTTGGTAGCAATGGTGGCAAAGCAGATGGAGGGATATTAGGAGTTGGAAGGAGTGGAGGTAAAGTGGATGGTGCAAAGTGAATGGTCACATGCTTTTGACATTTGTAGGATGAGGGGGGTGGAATGGTAACATATGTTTTAGGGATATGATGGGGTTTATGATGGAAGGAAGTGGATTTAGGAAGTGTGGAGGAAGTACCAACATCGTTAGATTGTTGACCTTGGGATGTGTATCCAAGGCCAAATGAGCGAGGAGGGACCTTGACATTGATTGGCTCCAAAATGACATGTTAATGTAGGCCTAAACCTTTGCCTTGGTAGTTCATTTTTTGGATCATACGATTGACTATAGGACTAGGTGTAGTTTGGACACTAGACTTGAGTTGATTATTGGATGGAGAAGGTAAAGTGGATAATGGTTGTTGTTGTCCTAGGGAAGAACATTCATGGCTTAAGGCGGTAAGACTAAGGGGATATGATGGTGGACTTGAGGTGGGATTGGTAGTGGATGTGGATGTGGAAGGATCATTAAGATCTTTATTATGTTCATGTAGATCCAAGTTATTTTTTTGATCTTCTAGGCTTATGTGTTCTTGGGAGGCAATTGTCTCATCATGACAAGTGGATGTATGCTCATTATAGATAGGGCTAGATGGCAGATGACTAGGAGCAATGTGGATATCTTTCTCATGGATGGATATAGGATTATGGATAGGATCAAGGTGCTCATGGATAGCTTCTTCATAGGTATCATCGTGATCATAAAAAGGGTACATGTTATGGATAGATTGGATGGGGATGAGTTGATCTTGATTAGATTTAGGGGCTATTGTTTCTTCATGCTTAGGATCGTGCTCTTGACATAACTCTTGGTTTTCTTGAATGGAAGTGGAAGGCTCTTTAATAAGCTTGATAGCTTGTAGATCACATGATGGGGTTCTAAGACTAGACAAAGTGTTTAAGGACTCATGGGGAGGCTCAAGAATAGGTGTTTGATGACATGGCAATGTTTTATTCCTTACTAGTAGCCAATGGATCACATCCTTTGCAAGGGTATGGGTGAATGGGCAATATACTAGATGGATGATAATAGTGGAAGTTGAAGGCTTAGGATTAGGATTTGTTGGATGGATAATGGGATTAGGATTTGGGCTAGATGGAAAGATAATGGAATTAGAGGGATTGGTTTTATCCAAGACAATATTACCACAATCTTCTAGGTTCTTGAGTAATCTTTAAAATCAGACACAAGTGGATATGGTATGGCCCCTATACCTATGGTATGCACAATATGTATCATCTTTATACCAACTAGGTTTAAACATAGATGGAGAATATGCTCTGAATGGGTATAGCTCAATCAAATTTGCTTGGACCAATTTCTCTAAAAGTGTCTCCATGCAATCTTTTAATGAAAGATTAGTGGAACATGGGGATGAAGGTGATGAAGGCGATGAAGGGCTTGATAAAGGTGTTGGGATAGAACTAGTTGGCTCATGTGTTGACATATGATTGGATGGTGAAGGTGACTCAAAGGAGGCACTTGCTAGGTTGGTTTCTCCCTTGTAAAAGGATTTTAGGTCTTGCATAAGATAACTTAAGTCTATCAATGATGTTTGTTGCAAAAGTGAACTTGGGCTTGCTTGGTTCATGTACATAGGGCCATTTGGACTTGCAAGATTTTGCTCCTTAGGTCTTCCTTGTCAAATATTTGTTCCATTTCTATCAGTAGGTATTTAGGTCCCCTATCCCTGAGTACCTAGGAAGTTTTATGTGAGAAATACCCTGTGTAATGTGATTTATTAAATGTGAGTTCTAGGGTGTATCTTCTTGATGGGTTTCTAGGTTGGGGAATATCTTTTGTAGTATAATTTCATTGAATGTGGTGGAATGTAGTAGAGTTTCTTCTATTATTTTTACCATAAATATTCTCCAGAATCTTGTAACTCTCCTAAATTTTAGTTATGGTTCATCCTATAGCTAGGAATTTAGTACTTCCTCATTGTCTGTACTATAATTATCACTTTCAACTTCTATTTCTCCTTCTGAACTAGGTTCCTCTAAGGTTTATTGTTTGGGTAATTTAGATATGGAGTAAAGGATTTTTGAGTCCTCATCATTGTGCTCCTCTTGACTAATTTCTTCCACATAGGTCTTATCAATATCTTTACCTAGTGGGATATACACTATCTTACTGTCATCAACAAAACAAATTTCTTTCTTTCTGAAGTCTACAATTCCATTAGAATTCACAAACCATTGGAGTCCTAGTAGTGCATTAAATGAATCAAATGGTTCTTTCATTGCTACTAGTTTGAAGTCTATTGTTTGCTTAACTCCCATTTAATGACTTCTACTTTTCTCCACATTCCTAATGTCTCCATGGCTGATCCATCATATAAGCTGATGTTATAAGGAGTTACCTCTAGTTTTGGTTTGCCGAATAATTCCCAAACCCTCTTCAAGAGCATGTTTACATCTGCTCCGAGGTCTACCATTACTTGTTTAATCTTTTTGTGGTTTATATGGACAGTAATCATCAAAGGTCTAGTCTTCCATGTTTAGTCTATCTTAGTCATTTTTCTTATTTGTGGCTTTTGATTTTCATTTTTGCTCCAGTACTTACAAAGCTATTTAATTTTTTCTAACAAGTTCTTTTGTTTTGTTAATTGTGTAAGTTGCTTTAGTGCCACTTCTTAGAAAAAGAAATTATTCTGTTGTTATTCTTTTTGTTGCTCTTTGGTTATTGTTTGTTTGGATTGTTCTATGATTTTATAATGTTTATGTTTAGTAGGGAAGAAGTTGTCTTCTTCCTCTTCTTTCTCATTTTCACTATCAGTATTGTATAGTTTTGTGATATTAGTTCCCTGCCTAGTTACTACCACGACCTTATTTTTATTCTTACATTTTCTTATGTTATTCTATTTAGATTTTAATTTATGATGTTGGTACTCATCATCTGATGTTTCTATGTTTGAGGTATCTAAGTCATATTTAATTTCTTTTTGGCATCTTCTAGTTTCTCGTGGTGTCTCCTTTGACACTTTTCTTATTATTCTTTCTCCTTTTTGTTGATCGAGTCCTTGTAATTCATCACTCTTAGACTGAGTTGGTGTATTTCTAAAATATTGTTGTGCCTTATCGCAATTAAATAAGTCATAGTTTGTATTCCCACAAAATGCACATTACTTCTTTTTATCTCCCCAACATTCATTTGCAAAGTGCCCTTGCTTACCACATTTGTAACAAATTGCAACATCTCTCCTTCTCCTGCTCACCACGACTTCTTTCTCCTCTATAACCATTATATTATCCCCATTCATTGTTATTGTACTTATTCATGTATGGTACTTGATTAGGGTTTGTATTTTGTAGTGTATTCACATTTCTTTGGTTTCCCTAGCTAGGGGCTTGTCATGCCCACATGTGGTCATGACATGCAACACACGTGTCATGTCCACATTTGTCATGTGGTTATGACATGAAATCACAAAAAAAATTTCACATATCCCTAGAAACCCCCACGCACGTGTCATTGTTCTCGGTGGAAATACGCATAATGCGTAAACATGTTAGTCAAATCTCAGGGAAGTGCGAATACCTATGCAATCCCCTACAGGATGATAGCTGACTAGGGTGTTATGCAATGTGAGGAGCATCACCATTAGGGTTAGGAGTGACTTGATCCAAACCCTAAGTTTTCCTAAATGAGTGGTGTGATTTCGACAAGTCTCAAAATCAAAACCTAGGAACTAGAGCAACGATAATTAATTAAAACATATCTAAGTCATAAAAGTTACACTATTGCATAAATAAATCCTTTATCTAATTTCACTAGGAATCTAGGAAAATCTGGCAGCATAACACCTCTCGGGTGTACATGGGAATTATTTAAAAATTAAAAATTAATTCCTACTACCAACCAATTAAATTAATTAAATACAAAAACATAGACAATCACGCTCGATTAAATTAACCATCCCATATTAGCCTCTAGGTTTAAATGCCTAGGCTAAAATAAATCAATAAAATTACACTACCTATCCAAAGCTCTAATTTAATCAAAATCAATTATCAACATTAAAATGTTTCCCCATTTAAGTCCTTTACAATTATTTAATTTAACACTTTCCCAAATCCCACATTTAAAATATAACCTCTAGACTAAATTTAAAGTATAGTTGAAGATAATTAATCCACTCAAGCCCACTTAAAAGATAAAATAAAACCCACTAGGCAATAATTAAATTAAGAGATAAAATTGAATTCACCCAACTAATAAAACCCATCAGAACACAAGAGGGCAATAATTTCAAAAATTAAAAAGTAAAAAGGGTATGAGAGAGGGAATGGAATCACGTGCACTCATTTTCTCTAATTTAAAATTCTTATTCCCCTCAACCCTAGGTGAAATAAAAGAATATAAAATTTTCCAATGCCTTAACCCTAAACCTATTTTCTTCTCTTTACCATTCTAACCCTAATCTCTTGTTTTCCCTCTTCTTTCTTTTCCTTTCTAATCTCTATTTTATTTTTCTCCTTCTATTTTGTTGCAAGTTGAAACTAAGGGTAGCCATGGCAATGGTTCTATGATAGGGAGGTATACACGGTGAATATGTAAATCATTATTTTCTTTTATTTTTATATAACCCCTTTCTTTGTAGAATATATCTATATATATATATATATATATTGTGTGTGTGTATATACACACACACAATATATCTTTCCCTTGTCTGCAACAAAAATATGTATTCTGTGTTGTATATACATTAAAAATATAAATGTAGGATATATATATAACATAGAATACATATTTTTGTTGTAGACAATGGAAAGATATACTCTCTCTGTGTGTGTGTGTATAAATTTAATTGTAGGTATTAAAAAAAACCAAACAAAGCAAGTTCAATGGCCAAAAGGCCGAACAGGTCAAGGGACAGCTGACAAAATGTCCACATATGGCGCTGCAGATTTTATAAGGCAGGGAAAGATTCATGGAAGGTGTTTGGTGGGGGGCAGATCTCCCACCCACCCCTTAATGCAACAACAGAGCCCACGGGAGGTGGTGGCCAGGTCGTCGCCCCACCCTCCATACAAACAGCAGACCCTTAAAAAAACATCAGCCCACAGTTTCGCCGCTAGGATTTCGATGCAAGCCAGTTGGTAATATTTACTTTAAATTTTGATTTTCCAATGTGCTTAAATATATATATACACAATTTTGAATAAAAATAATCTCCATTCAGTTATATATAATAGCAGGTTAATATATGTGTGTGTGTGTGTGTGAATATATATATTTATACTTAGGTTTTTAAACACTATCAGCAAGAATATAATCTTTTTCAATAGAAATAATTAAAGGACAATTGTATAAATACAACCTTTCTTTTTTCAGCAATTATAAAGGAAAAATTAGAAAGCTAACTTAGAGCCCCTTTTTTGGTTTGTTAACAATAAAATGGACAACTCATAATTAGAATTTTCAACTTTAACTTTCTGTTCATAGTCTAATTTCCATAGCAACTTAATAATAAATTTTCCTCTTTTGTAACATAAACAATGGCATGCATATATATATTATTTTTTTGTCTACACATAACTAAATAGCAACCCATTCTTTTTGAAATATAGGAACATCAACTTCATTAGAAATAAAATGATAAGATTACGTACAATACATTCTTCTCTTCTCTTTTTTTTTTACATAAACATAGAGATTTTTCCCTTCCCAAACAATAATACAAAGCCAAAAGGCCATGGCTCTCAAACAGCCATATATGAAACATAACCCATGAAGAAAATAACAAGATATACTCCAACTCCAAAGGTCTCTCAACACAAGCTTGCAAAACCAAAACAATGGAGAAACTTCCAAGCCACCAAAATGCTCTCCTCCCTACCATAGACCTGCAAGTGGGTCACCCCCGAGCTTGGAGGTCATTCTTCACACGGGTCTCATACCACAACACAACAAAAGCAATCACATAACAATAAGAAGAACACCCATAAGGCTTAAACAACACAAAATCCATAAAAATAGATCTGAGGGGGTAGGAGAGTGGACTCTCTCTACTCAAGAGGTTCACTCCTACATCCAAATCTCATGATTCCAAAACAAGACCTCAAGCCTAAAAAATACCTCCATGAAAATTATAATACTCCAAAACAAGGCCTCAAGCCTAAAATCTCATCCATGAAATATATCACACCAAGGCACTCATGCCATAAAAATAACCACCAAAACTTCACCAAAATGCCCTCAAGGCCACAATATGCCAATACAAAGAGGGTGACCTCAAGGAGGTTCACTCCTCGCCCACCCCTCACATGAATGGACACACCAAGAATGGTAGTCTCATTCAAAACACCCATAAAACTCAACACAACATCAAATGCAAAACACAAAGCAATTTCATTCACACAATAAAAATAAAATGCATGAGAAAGGCTCTTATGCCTTGAGGCTTACCTTTGAAAGCCCAATAATGGAAGAGGGTTGTAGAAGAGCTTTCCAACCTTCTCCTTCAAGCCTCCTTCCAAGATCTCCAACTCTCTCACTCAATAAAAATACCTCCAAAGATAGCCAAAAACAAGAAAAAGAAAGAATCCCTTTCCTCTCAAAAAGAGGAAATAATATAGGCTTCATTCCAAAGCCTTGAGGAATGAGAAGGTGACACATGTCACCTTCTCCTTCCTCTTCCCAAGCCACTTGCAAGGAATATGTAATGTGGAGGTGACATGTGTCACCCTCCTATCCATTCAAACCTCACCCTCTTCACATGTACTCTCACACATGTGAGAGCAAAGGTGGAGAGGTGGCATCTCTCAAAATGGGCTCCAAGAGGATAAGCGATGACACGTCATCACCTTATTCTCTAAGGGAAGCCCGTTCACTCCAAGATGCTCTCACACGTGTGAGAGAACTAGAGGAAGGTTCCACACACTTGGGAGTCTTGAAGACTCCCCAAGTCTTCAAGGTCATGGGAATCCATGCCTTGGAAAGAGGAGTGGGTCAAGTTTTAAGGCATGACTCACTCACCACTCCATTTCAAATTTGAATTTCGTCACTTTACTTCAAGCTGAAGTTAAAGTGACTAGACAAAGGTAACCCTAGGGTTTTACATGTTCAAATGGGCCCTAAACCCTAGGGGTACCACCTAGGATTAATTTTAGCCCATAATAAACACTTTAGGAAGTAAAAAAAATCACATAAAATGGCCACTAAAAATAAAAGACACCAAGTGGTGTAAATTAAATAACATATGTTTACAACACTTCAATTAAATAATATAAAAGGGTGAAATCTAAGACAAATAATAAAATGCAGACATTTACGAAAGTATCATTCAATTCACACATGATCTTGGTCCCCCTGGGACTAGATTGGTCTAACACGAGAAGTACATTAGGTGTGAGATCGATCTTTGATTTTCTGTGGCCTGGAAAATCACCTGTGCACTTGAACAAATAGATTAATCCAACATATATATATCATAGCAAAGTAAGGAAATGTATACACTCACGCCATCACATAATCACTTAAAACATTATTAAAATCACATCATAAATAAGATTTATAACTGCATTTCTATATACTATCTCAAGATCAAAATCTCATAGCAAATCCATATAATAATTTCACAACTAGTATCTCTAATAGCACCAAAATGCATGTCACATGTCTAATCATCATCAATGAATCAAAATTAGGATATAGTCACATCACAACATACTAAACATACCTAATCAAAATAAGGAAATAGAGTTTAGAGAATCTGCATATCGAGATCAACAGTCCCAAATGTCTTGTCAACAACTGTAAATGTGAAATAAGAAAAATAAGGGAGTGAAATAATTAGGCCTCATAAGGATTTATATCCATGATTTTGATTGTAGAGAGTTCTCTCTACCAATCCCTTAACATAGGCCATGTCTTGATCACTTGTTTTATTTTGCAGTGGACAATACACCAAGGTTCATGGTCTTTGTCCTCAGTATCCAATCTAAAACATTAGGATAAATAGTCTTCAGTTTCATGGTCTTCCCACCCACCGCAAATGCCACAATATAATGCATTGCTCTTTTTAGGAATTGTCTTAAGGTCTACCCTTAGTGTGGTAGGCTTCTTTTCACCTTTAATCATGGGGAACTCATCATGCTGAGAAAGATGAGGGGTTGGGGGAAGAGAAGTGTGGACAATCAGTGCTTGTTTACTTTTCTTGTTGTTACGAGCATTGTATGTGTGAGAAACCATGTGATAATGAGGTTGCTACAACACATTTTGAACAAGCTGCTTATTTTGATTAAGTTGTTTTGTGAAGTTGAGAATGTAACCAGGAGGTCGAGGTGGGTTTGGAACACCTCGAACAGTGATCATAGGGTTAGACTATGGTTGCAGCAAATTAGAATGAGGATGTACAAGAATTTTAGGTTTCTAAGGTTCTTTTTGGGAACTGGAAATGTAAATTGTGTTGATAGTTTTTGAAAAACATCTATCCATGGTGGAGTTGATTTGAGTTTTGTCTCTCCATCTATCAATACCACTTCTTCAGAAAGAAGGCTAGTTGAATGAAGAGCAAGCAAAGTGATGTCAAGAAAAGTATTGATAATTGTATCCTTAGTGATGTCCAAGGGGCTTGAACATGCAACCAAAGGAGGAAGAAAAGAGGTCTCCACATCCTTAGTGATGTACAAGTGGCTTGAACATGCAACTAAAGGAGGAAGATCAATAGGATGAGATATGGAATCATCATGGACTATGGAAGATGTGGTAGAAGTAGAAGTAATATGCTCAACATTTATCCATGGGGGATCTGATGTGAGGTGAGACTCTTCATCTATTAATGTCCCATCTCTATAGGAGGTAACATTGAAATGAAGAGAAGGTAAAGTAATGTTAATAAATGTATCAATGATTTCATCCTCTTGCACCAGAATATCCTCACAAGTAGGAGCAGTTTTAGGAGAGGGATCACTATCAACAATTTTTTGAGAAAAATAGGACAGTGATTTAAGAAAAGAAGAGAACATATCTAGAAATAGGTTGAACATGAGGTAGGCATACCAAAATGTAATGACCCAAATCCCATGGAGAAAGTTATGACAAGACAGATATGTTGATGACATGTTAGAAGGTAGAAGTTTTTGTTTTCTAATCTAAAAGAAAGAATGTTTAAGTGTTTTATTTTATAAACTAAACACATAAGATAAAATAAGCTATGTAATAGAAGTGCCTAATCAATTCATCAATTAATCAACAACAAATAAGGTTGTACAAGTGTAAGATACGTCAAGTTCACCAAAATGTAACATGGGAAAAGATGACCTAATCAATTATGAACTAATTAGATCAATCTTTCCTATCAAACATTAGAACACAAGCTAGTGAAGAATTTTATGCTTGGCTACTGTCCTCAAGGGAGAGCCAAGCTATCCAAGCTGTGTTCCTTTGTTGTGGTTGCAAAGATTAACAATAACAATATCTAGGATTACAAGTGATCAATTGGACTAAGTTAACAATATATAGATGTTACAAAACTGATGTACAGAAATAGAAAGCAGATCTGGCAAGATAATAGAGAGAGGAATCTAGCATCAAAAACTGGAGCAGAATATTGAGGACACTAGAGCTAGGAGCTAGTGTCTAGATGATCATACAAGAGCTACATGACCAATGTGCACAAACTAGGAGTAGATATGGAAAGATGACAAAGAGAAGGACCTGTCTCAAAAACTAGGCCAAAAAGGGTAGGACACTAGAGCTGGGTGCTAATGTCCTGAGGGTTTGGTCTAAACTTCCATTTGATGATCCTTATCCTAGATCCTTCCATCTTTTTGTCACTATCTAATGTTGAAAACCTCTGATGTGATCTACACACATAATAGATGAAAATGGTTACGTTGTATGGGTGCTTACCTCAATCAAACCTCGTGTTGGTGTTCCCACCTCCACAACAACAATGATGATGATAATATAGAGTATGTGTTCATGATGGACAAAGGCAAAACAAACGATAAAGATTGCAATAAACAAATACTATGAGTGTGAAACCCTTTCTAGATTGATGTCGTAACATGAATCACCTACAAGGATTTGATGGAGAAAAAAGATTTCATAGATACCTGTAAGGGTTAGTGCATACAACAATAGTCTTCACAAATAGAGAGATTGTAGAAAGATAGAGAGAGAGAGAGAGAGAAAGAGAGATCTTGTTAAAGAGAATTCATGTGTGTCAAAATGAGGGAGAGAGAGATTTGTTTATATATGAATCCCATGCTAAAATGAGTGCTAAACCTAGTGTGAAATTGTAAGAAGTGACAATTTATGACAGTACAAAGCCATTCCAACTCTTGTTATTTTTAAGAATAGCTAATGAGATTTTGTTTCATATTAGGACATTCCAAGGCTTAGATCCTTCTAAATATTTTAGGTTCCACTTAGCTGTAAGGGTAATATTTTGAAGCTTTAGATATTTTAGGCCCAATCCCATTTCTCTTTTGATAAACAATATCATTTCTAGTTAATAGCATGTCTTTTTTCATTACCTTTTACATCTAACCATAGAAAGTCATAGATTATATTCTAGATTTTGTCAACTTGATATCTCCTGAAGATCTAAGTAGAGGCATAATAGATACTAAAAGAGGAGAGAACCTTTTGACAAACTTGTACTTTGCTAGATAATAAAAGAAAGTGTTCCTAACATTTCATTTTTTTTCTATGTTTTGAAAACCCATTACCATGCCTTTAATAGAGGAATCAATAGAAAAGGGGGTCCTCAAATACCTTAAAATATTATTTATCCCACCCCACTCTCAATCCCATTAGTCAAACCATTTAGGAGGAGAATCATTCCAACTTAGTACAATGTATTTACTATTAGAATATTTTACCCTGGGACAATGTAGTATTTATTGATCTTGTTAATTACATTACCAAACTTATCATCCTCTAATTTATGGAAAAAATGCTATATCATCTACAAATGGAATGTTAATTTATTATTATTTGGAAGAGATATGCCTTTGACAAGGGGGGCTAAAGAAATCTCTATTAATAAGTAATATAGTGCCTCGTACATAATAACAAATAGATCAAGGGCCAATGAACACATGTATCTTATAGACCTCTAAAGGGTAAAGGTTTTAGTAATCTCTCCATTGATTTCAATCTGAGAATAATAATCCTTAAAGACCATTTCTACCATACTACAATTTTTTTTACCAGAGCCTAAAGCTTTTGTTACCATGAGAATTCAAGGCCAATTAATCTTATCAAATACTTTTTTAATGTCCAAAGGGATCATGCATACATCTTGATTTGTAGACCTTTCTTGGTTTACTCCTTCCTAGCTAGTCATAAGCTTTTCCAAGGTGTATTCGCCCTCAACAAACATTGTTTCGGTTGAAGATATTATCTTAGGGAGGATGGTGGAGAGCCTCATTGCTAAGAGTCATGTAAGAATCTCATACGAGACATTGAGAAGGGTAACATGCCTCTGAGACATTGAGAAGGATAATATGCCTATAGATATTGATATATTTTTTCCCTCTTCCTTGCGAATGAATTTTATAACACCCTTATTAATTTTTTTATCTAGAAGTCCCTTCTTGTGTGATTCCTTATATACTTCCACTGTCTAAAAATAATCCAATAAATATTAAACTTGTAAAACCCTGATAGGTGAACCATCAACACCAAGATATTTTCCATTTTAAAAAGAATTAATGATCCTATATAGGTCATCCATAGTAATATACTTCTTAAGATCATCCATAGTAATATACTTCTTAAGATAACTAGCATTCTTCTTGATTAGTTTCTTAGGAATGATTTCTTGACAACTTTCTAGCCTCCTTACTTTCTCTATTGTTACATTTAGAGGAAAATAAATCTTTATCTAGAAGCACCTAAAAGTTTACTTTATCTCATCAAGAATATTGGATAGACCACCCCCAATCTTGAGAGCACCAAACATATCTCTAGAAAATTATTATAATAAATATTAAGGAAATATTTAAGGCCTTTATCACCCTTCACCCAATTCATCTTGGATCTAACCTTAAGCCCTAAGCAATAACATTCTATAGGAATCTCAACTTATGTTTATTGGCTATCAATTCACGTTGTAAAGGATCATTCTTATGATCCTTTTGCAAGAGGTATTCATGTTTTATTAGAATCTCTTCAAGGGTCTTCTCACTTCTCCTCATGTCTAATGCTTTCTTTTTCCCCTAAAATACCAAGGATATTTTTCTAGATAAGGGTCAACTTATTCTATAAGTCAAAGAAAATTAAGAAAGAGAGTACCTTTATTAAAGTTTTTAATAGTGATAACCCCATTATTGTAGTCTTTTTTAGAAATAGGTTGAAAAATATAAAAAAGCCCTTCTTTACAATTAATGTCCTAATTTTAATTATCCTTGATTTGAATAGTCATTTCAATAGGATAATGGTTAGAGATAGTGGAGGGGATCACTTGAACACAATTATTGTCTCACACATCTACACATTGGAAAAATTTATGTGAATAAAATATATCTAATCTAGAGTAGACTCTATTTTTACCTTGTTGGTTATTTCACCAAGTTAGCCAAATGTCTCTATTGTCTAGTTTTCTCTTTTCTAAGGGGTTAGCCAAATAAATAGATTTTTTTGCTTTGGATTAGTAGTATAGATTATTACCTCTTCAAGTTACTATGTTTTCCCCAACTTAGCCTCTTTCTTCTCAATCATACTAAAATCTCCCCTAATAAGCCAAGGTACATTTGGAAGTTTAGAAGATATCCAGTGTTGGTAGGGTATAGGACAAATAGAAGAAGCTACCACAAGTCACCTCAAAGGGAGTGCGGAGCGCAAGAATAACTAGGGCTAGTAGATATAAGGTTGTTTTGTAAGGGACATGTCCCTATTACACTAGAATGTATAAAGATAGTGAATTAGGAAGATAAGATGTAAGAGAGATTATAGAAGATATATAATAGAGTAGAGACTCCGACCTTCTTGTTGTACTAGATGTTGAATATATATATATATATATATATATATATAATGGAGTAATATTTTCACCATACCATTGTCATATTTTGGTCCAAAATCTTGTCATTAAGGCCTTACACAAAACATATCCAATCCCCAAGTCCAAAGTTGATCCATCCTATTGTCATTCCATTCCAAGGTCATCCTATTTATGCCCATCACAAGGTTACAAGCTAATAGAATCATGGAGTCCCATCAAGAATCCCATGAAGAATCCCAACAAGAGTCTCATCAACAGCCTCATCAAGAGTCTTACCAACAATACCACCAAGAGTCTACTTCCAAAGGTAGAGGAAATATCATTCCATCTAACATTGGGTCCAAATTTTTTCCCAAATTTGGATTTCCTACCAACATTTTCATACCCAATGCTTATAAAGTCATTCTCAAACCATCATCAAATCCCCTATATACACAATAACATGATCATCCTATGAAGAACCTCAAAGTCCAAGTACCTCTAACCATGAGTCCCTTTATTACAAATCTAGAGTCCAAGACTTCATGAAAGACCCCGATAATCAAGCCCTAGTGGACCATATCATTTCTAAGAATTCCCAAAGTTACTTCCAAAAGTTAATATATCAAGGAGTAAAGGTTCCTCTAGACTTTGATGTGTCCAATTTGATACCTCAAGGATATCCTCATCAAGTTGGTAATCCCTTTGGAGTTTCCTCCCAACCACATGTTGATGAGACCTTAAATCCCATGTCCAATCTTTACATCAATACATCCATCAATCCACCCACTTATTCTATAGGTGTGTCACAATATATCCCTAGCATAACTATGTCAATGCCTCCAAATACAACTACCATCATACCCCCATCATCAAGCATCCCATCATCATCCATTCCTACATCATCCATCCCCATTGGTAGAATTGCTTCCTACCTTCTAGTGGTATAGTCAATCCACCACTGACTACTCAAGTATCCAATCCCATCTACATATCTTCAACTCTACCATGCATTCATACCCAAGCCAATGTATCCATGCCCCAAAAATCACAAGCTTAAACTCAATCCTCATCATCACACACTAAAAAACCAAATACATCTACCCTCCAACAACTTGCCTTACAATAACAATCCCTTTTACAACAACTCATATCTACACAACAAGCCCAAACACAACACCAACAACAATCTTCATCCAACACATATGTTACATCACCTAATGAGTCATCAGACATGCAACAACTTATGAAACAAATTCTCACCAATATGCAAAAAGGGAACCAAAAGAAAAGATACACCTTTGAAGAAATTTGTCCATACCCATTTGACAAATCTCTCTAGTCACGAACCCTTTTCCTCAAAACTTTGAATTTTCAAAATTTGATAAATACAAGGGGAAGGGTGATCCTAGAGACCATATTAGAGAGTTCTTCATAGCATGTATGGATGTTACATATGATGATACTTACTTGATGAGACTTTTCCCTTGTAGTCTAGGAGGTCAAGCCATTGAATGGTTCTCTCATCTTCCTCATGGAATTAAAACTTTCCAAGAGCTTGCCGACAAATTCCTAGCTCACTTTTCATACAACATTGAACATGAGATATCCCTGAATGACCTTTGAAATACTAAACAAATAAATGGGGAATCATTCTTTTCCTACTTACAATGTTTTCATCCAAAACTTAAATCAGGAAATGTCTTTCCACCTTCAATTCCAATGTGTCAAACCTTTTGAGAAAATAATTGATAAAGGAACAACCATAAAAAAACCCTAAAAGAAAAAGGACTTGTCAAAATTCTCAAAGACAATAAGGTCTCCAATAACAATAAATCCAATGAAAAACCACGATTTTGGGCCAGAAATAAGAACATTATCAATGATGGTGTCACAAATTCTAAGCCTATAAAAAATATCCAAAATCCTCCATTAGCACTCAAATTGTCATCATCAAATGCAAATGTTACCCTTCCCAAGACTAATCCTATACAAGGATTAAGACCTAGAGGTAAATTAACAAACTTGGGAAAACCTATAGAATCCATTTTTTATAAACTCTTACAAAATGGTCTCATTAAACTTCTTGAGATCAAATCTTATGAGGAAAATACTATCAAACCTCATTGGTACAATGACAATGAGTATTGTGAATTTCATAGGATCAAGGGTCATAAAAAAAATAATTGAAAAGGACTTAAGAACTATATCCAAGATCTTATAGATTAAGGAGATGTTGCTATAGATGAACCTCCTTCAAAGTTGTCTAATGAGAAATTGAGAGTATATCAAGATCCATTCCCACAACATGGTCAATGTAGTTCCTCTTCCAATAACAATCACACCAATACAATCAACTCCTCCCCTTCATATGACTGTATTATGGGTCATATTGGAGCTTTCTCTTCACAAATAGCCACCATAACCATAAGAGCTTGTAATGCTAATTGTCATTACCACTCGTCATAGTCTCATCACTATTCAAGAAGCCCCATCTTCATCTATGCCATCATCATCCATATCACCTTCCAAGTATAATATCCTTGATCATCTAGAGTAGACTCCTACACAAATCTCAATCCTAGAGCTTCTTCATACATCTCCAATGCATAAAGAGATTTTAGATAAAGCCTTGCTAGAATCCAATGTCCCTAATGACATTAATGTGGAACAATTTCAAGCCATGGTGGGACACCTTGCATCCATGCACCATCTAGTTTTCACCAAAAAAGACATGCCTACTATCGATTCATTCCATAATGAACCCCTCCTCCTAGAAGTAGTCATCCATAAACACAAAGTCAAAAGGGTCCTAGTACATGGTGGATTGGGCTTAAATCTATGCACCTTAAGATTAGTAAGACAATTGGGATACTCTACTGTGGTTATTGATAAAAAATTCTATCACAATGAAGGATTATGATGAAGCTGAGAGAAGATCTAAAGGAACTATCAAGCTACCCATTGAATCAGTCCCAAACTTATGGAAATCACTTGTGAAGTCTTAGACCTTGATCTCCCATATAATATTCTCCTAGGATTCCCATGGATTCATGCCATGAAGGTCATTCCTTCCACCTACCACCAATGCATCAAATTTCTCTATAATGACTAAGAAATTACCATATATATTGACCCACATCCTTTTGCGTATTGTCACTTATTGGAAGGCCCATATCGCAAAGCTAAATATTGTCCTACCAATGATATCGCTAAACCATCTCATCATTTATTGATCCATCCACACTTGCCTCTTCATCCAAATCAACCACCTCCCATCCTGAGATCAAGGCTAAGATTAAAGACAAATAGTTAGGAGAATACACTCTACAAGGAGCCTTTTGTGTGGGGAAACTCCCACTTTCTCCTAAGAGCTTTGGAAGACCTCATCCTGATGGACCTATTTCAACTATCACAATCAATTGTCAACCTACTAAGTTTTCCTGTTGGGGTGTACTAGATAAGGAGATCATTGATGCGAATATTTCAAAATGGCTCTATAAAGAAAAGGATGAACAAGAAAATCTCCCTCTTGAGAAATATCTTAAAGGTTTTCATATAGCACAAAACATAGGTTACCAAGGAAAAAGTGGTCTTGGATTACAAGGACAAGGAACTATATAACCCATTAAAGCTACTCATAGACCTAAACACTTGGGATTAGGGTTTGGATCATAAGAGCCAGCATCTTTAGGGCTTGATTTTACTATAGATGTTACTAATGAGGATACTTATACGATTCATCCATCTTCACCCTTACCATGTCATTTCCTTCATCACCACCGTCCCATAACCTCTAATTCATCTACAATGAACTCATTGATTGGGACCAACAAGGGCCTCCTATTTTAGATGTCTTTCAAAATGATGAGGCTATCATTGAATTCTTGGGATTAAGGTCAAAATACCAATTGGATATCACAAGATTGAATACACTATAGATCTCAACACTAATGCCTACTTTGGAGAGATAGTCAAATTCCTTAGTCGCAAAAGTGAAAATATAATAATCATGTTCCCAAATGAAAACCACTTTGTGGCGATTTCGGACAAAAAAAAGTAAAAATAAAGGATGTATTTGAAGGTCAAAAACCTCCTTGAAGCACCTAAGGATGAGGAATTCGACCTCCCTGAAATCAAGACATATCAAGAGAGATCTTCCATTCTTATTGAGGAAACACAAGAGATGAATTTGTGAGCAACTGAAGAACCAAAGATCATATTTGCAGCCAAATCCCCTTCAAAATTTGAATTATGAGAGTTCATAACCTTTTTCAAAGAGAGATCAAAGAATTTTTTTTAGTCCTATATGGATATGCCTATTTTAGATCCTTCTTTGATAGTACATCACTTGATAGTATATCCTAGAGAAAAACTAGTTAAACAAAAGTTGAGAAAAATGCATCCTAAAATCACTCTCTTGGTCAAAGCAGAATTAGAGAAATTATTTGCAGATGGATTCATCAAACCTCTAGATTATCTAGAATGGGTGTCGAATATTGTTCTAGTTTCCAAAGTTATTAGGGGCATCCATGTTTGAACAGATTTCTGAGACCTGAACAAAGCATGTCCTAAAGATGATTTTCCACTACCAAACATCGATATCATTGATGGCCAAACATCAATACATGAGACATTATCCCTAATGGATGGATTTTCTAGTTATAATCAAATAAAGATTGTTGAGGAAGATTAACATAAGACTACATTCATATGTAGTTGGGGAGCTGATTGTTGTAAAGTAATGCCATTTGGTCTTAAGAATGTGAAGCAACATATCAAAGAGAAATCATTATAATCTTTCATGATATGCTTCATAAGATAATGGAAGACTATGTAGATGATATCCTTGGTAAATCATGCACAAGAGAGGGTCATTTGTATGTCCTTGAAAACATCTTTGATCGCTTAGAGGAATACAAGGTTCACCTTAATCCAAAAAAGTGTGTCTTTGGTGTTACATCTGGCAAACTCTTAGGCTACATTTTCTCTTGAAGAAGTATTGAAGTGGATCTTGTAAGCATAAAAATCATGCACAGCCTCCACGAGGACCCCTATGATGATATATGGTCTTTGTCACATACATGTAAGCATGAAATAATGTCCTCTAAGCAGCAAACCTCTTGGTGATGTGTCATTTCTTCCATCTTGTGTTGCTTCTTCTTTGTCATTTTCCCTCTCTTTGTCGTCGACGTTTTTCGACAATTTTGCGACACTTGTTGATTTGCATTTTCTAAGCTTTCGACCCTATGCCTAAGCCTTGTATGTGTCTTGTAGGTGAGTTTTCACCTTTCCCCTATGTTTTTCATCTTCTCCACCCTCTAGAAGCCTTCTAGAGGTCCCCTGGACCCATCTCCCACATTCATTTTTTAGTTTCACTCAACCAATACAAATCTCCCCCTATTATTTCTAGATCTCTCGTCGGGAGATCCTACTTTGCAAGTCAAGATTTAGATTCTTGCACACGATTGACCTATTTCTGGAGGTAGCTCCCCTCCTTTTCATCTCCTCTATGGTGCAGGAGCACCTACCTGACAGCTGGCCTCCATGAGGCAGTTAGTTAGTTTTGAGTCTTGTTAATGTTTTCAAGAAGGTCTGATAAGACCAATGCATGTAATAAGGTCATGTTGACCATGTTTTACTATTTTTAGATAGTTTGTTAGGACAGTTGTCATGCTATAGGTCCGGTTGGATCTCCCAGCCACCTGGAGAGATTTCCCAGCCGCTTGGAGTCGAGTGGTAGTACTCGCAGGAGATCCTATATATGCTTGAGGATCGATTGGTCTTAAGACATATTAAGAGATAGTATTGCATCGAGCTAGGTTGCAGAGAGTGAGACAGAGAGAGAGACTGATCATTGTATTTGCATCTTTTGAAATCAATAAAGTGATCATGTTTGTGTTCATCTTCTGTTTGATCTCCTTTGTGTAATCGATCTGCTGTTTTGGTGGTTTCATGGATTCGCTGATCCATTCCACCGGTTGATTCGTCGAATCGGTGGAATGGTTATGTACAGTAGGTTAGGATTTAGTTTGTTTGTTCGCATGCAGGTGTGCAGGATCGCCGTCGAGAGATGTTGAGAACCCTAGCATGGGTATGTGCTAGGTCGAGCTGATAGTTAGAGTTTGGAAGATCACCCTGAGAGTAGATCGGGTCATCCCAGGAGGTGCGGTGGATCGAAATTCGCTAAGGTTCGAAAATTTGTTAAAACGACATCATCAGGATATTTCTGCATATATCCTGCAGTCACTTCGGGCATCATCATCCGGGTAGATGGAAATGAGCATGATGCTATCGATTGTATGAAGTGAATGAACGTCGGGGTGATCATCATCAGGAGTTGCCGAGGAGGAGCGTATCGGCATAAGGTAGAAGATCAGGTTGATCGCGGGCCGAAAAAGTTAAGTTTGGCCAACAGCAAGATATGACATCATCATCATCAGGATATACGTCATCAGGATATTGCGGAGCAGCAGGATTTTGAGGAGCTGCATGTGACGTCATTATCATCAGGATAATCGTCATCAGGATATCGAGGTGACGTAAGCATCGAGAGGAAAGGTGCGTGAAGTTGAGGGTCATCATCAGGATATATGGAGGGAACCGGATGTTCTATATCCTGCTGATGAACATGATGTTGAACATCATGATGCTGAAGATAGTGAAGGTAGAGTTTGGCGGTAAGGTGAACAGTGGACGTCAGGAGGATGTTCGCGCTTGCCGAATGTGATGATGATGCTGGCGATAGTCGAATATGATGATGCTGCTGACAGGCGAAAGGGCGAAGGCTTGTCTGCAGGAGGATATCGGTCAGCAGAGTAAATATGATGATGCTGACAGTGTTAAGGAAAATATGATGATGATGATGAAGGGTTGCGGACATCCATGCTGTATGTCAAGGTTTTAGTGTGGATGCCTCTGCATCACTCTACCATCTCCCATCATGCTGTTTTACCTAGACCCCTTTCTTTCTGGATCTCCCATCGGGCGACCCTAAAAAATCAAGATCTCCCATTGGGCAACCCTTAAAAAGTAGGAGCTCCCCTCGGGTGACCCTGTCGCATTTCCATCTATGGAAAAACTCAAGTTTCTAACTTGAAATAGCTCCATTTTCACCTGTTTTTCTTCCAGTTTGCATGATTTTTGATGCCTAATTTGGAGTTGACTATTTCATGCACCCATGCATGCATAATTAGCTCCATTTGATCTAAAATTACCAAATCATTCTCTTCCATGCATTCTTCTAACTCCATTTCTTCTTTAGTGATAAGCTATTATTGCATTATCACTCCCTAATTAACTAAGTTTACTGGGTAATCAATCCAGTTCACTCCCCAATCAATCATTGTTAACTCTTCAATCAATTGAGTTAACTTCTTAATCAATTCCCTTCTTCAAACCTATAAATACCCCTCATCTCTTCATTATTTTCCACATTGAGCAAGTTGGAGAATACTATTCTCATCTGCACAAGCTTTTTCAAGCTTCTTCACAAGCCTTTGAGCCTCTTTCTTCATTTCTTTCTTGAGTTCTCCAAAGCTTCAAAGCTTTCATTATTGCATAGATTCAAAGCACAAAGGGAGGCAAATTCATTATGCACATAGCTCTTGCTAAGTTTTTTCTCTCCGATTAGCATTCTCATGCTCACACATGACGAAGGTGCCTTTTATTTGTTCATTGTTCATCAAGATTTCACATAAAGCTCTTCAAGCATCATTATGTTGCTTCAATCAAGCCATTGTTCTCATCAAAATCTCTCATTGAGCTCATTTTGTAAATCTTAAAAAGCTTCTTTCACTTCTTTGTGTTGTCTTGTTGCCAAGAGGTCTTCCCATTGCTTCAAGAGGAAATGAGGTTGCCATCAAGGATCTCTGAGGCTAGTGGAGGCTCACAAGTCTTCTTTAATTTTAGGTTCCTCTATGCTTTTGTCAATTAGTAGTAATTAGTAAATTGAAATTGCTCTTGGGATTGGTAATTTATTGTTTTTTCCTTGATAGAATAGTCAGATCTAGTATTTCAGAAGTAATTTGCATTCATAGTTTAATTCAATGTCTTGCAATTTCCTTTTCTAGATTAAATTGTTTCAAAACATTCAAAAACCCCAAAAACATAGAATAATTGCATTAGGTAAAATTCATTCTAGTTGCATTCATATTCCCTTTCCTAGATTAAAAAGCATCTTTATTTCCAAAAATACCAAAAAAATCACAAAAACAAGTTTTGCATGTCCTATAGTTGCATTCATAAAAATATAGAAAAGAACAAAAACATTAGGTATTTAGATAACTTGCAAACCCTTGCTATCATCACAAGGTCAACAAAAGTCAATGCACAACTAAACTTTACGTCAACTCAAAACCCTAAGTCTAGTCAAGGTTAGTCCACATACACCTGTCTCTTGTCTTGGCTCACGAATGTGCCCAGGATTAAGAGGTGAGTGGGTGAGGGAAGTCCTCGACGAGATTGAGGAAATTCATCTGAGACATCAACAAGATCTACTTGTCTTACAACAATTAGAAGCATTTAGACAACTCCAAATACAATGTGCAATCATCCAACGAATTGAAAGACAAGAAGCCATCAATGAAAGAAATAGCTTACCCACATAGAGGTGGAATAGTAGAAACCCTAACAGTCGAAGAGTAACTAGTGACCCTTTAGGTTATAGGGTTATCTCTACATCAACAATCATTGAATGAAACATACACATTAGCACAGAACAACAGAGGCCCCAGGATGTGCCGACCCCTCTCCGTGAAGTCTAGCTCTCCAACGAGCCAGACCACCCTTGTGTCTCGCCTCCTCTCGACTGGCTACTTCCATGAGAGCGAGAGTGACATGGTGGTTCACCCTGTGGCAAGGAGAGAAGGGTTTGTGTGCGTGTCAAAAATCTAACCCGACAACCCCAGGCAACCGAGGTCACGATTTTGAGCGTACAGATCTTGCTAAAGTCAAAGCTATAGTTGAAATGATACAACCAAATAATTTGAACATGAAAGTAGAATAAGCATAGGAACAACAACCATAAAGACATAACACATGAACACTAGGATTTTTATGTTGAAAACCCAAAAAGGGAAAAAACCACAGTGAGTGTTAGCTCACAATATATTATAAAAGAACAATATCGGATTACAAGAAGGCTCACCTTAGGGCTCACTACCCAAAGAAATGCTCACTGTAAAAAGGCTCACTGCCTAGAAAAGAAAAGGAGAAGGAAGAATGGCTCACTGCCAGGTTGAAGTGCTCAGATTGCATCTACACATGCATGGTTAAAACTCCAATGAAGTACTGAAATATTGTCTCAAAATTCTTCATCTCTGACTACTCTGTTTCACTGATCTACTTTTAGATAGGAACAAGATCTCTCTTCTTCTCTCTTATTCCTTCCACAAAAACACATTACTTTGTATCTTGCACATATATATATTCACATTTGCATCTCATACACAAACACCAAGTTCGATCCCATATATATATCTGCAACACTTAAAATCTTCATATTAGGTCGGCCTAATAAGGTGTAGCATGTAGTCATACCTTAAGTAGCTTGTCGACCAATTTCATTCACCACAATTCATAGCAGACCTAAATAACATTTGAACACCTTCTCATATGTCAGCTCCAACTGTAGAGCCACTTAGGATAAAGTTCTAATCAATAGAACTTACCGCATACAAACCAAACTATCATGTTGGCCTCAAACACAGACTATTACTGACATAGTCTAACTGTCAGATCACAACTTTCATTGCAGACCACCAGACTTTCTCAAAATCATATCAAAGACTCCTTAGACATCACAAATCATACCTTCAAAACCATAGAACATAATATCAACATGCGGCAAAATGTGGACTACTGAAATACAAACTATGTCACAACCAATCACTATCAAACCATGTAGTGATACTCAGTGGCTCATAACTGTCTTTCCGGTAGACCTCAAACTCTACAACTCTAGCTTTAGACACTTCATACAAGTATTTACAACACCTCAAAACTGCATAACTAAATATCTAACATTGGAGGAATGCGGATCAAAACAAATGTGTGTTCTGCTTTAATTGGCACTATATTCTGTTCTACCATACTTAGGCCATTTTCAAGATAGACTTCCAGAACTGATCAAAAGTAGAAACCTTGGATATAATATCATCTAAGAGTTAGGAACATCATACCAGAACCACAATAGTTGGTCTTCAACTGTGGACCAATGCTAATCCAAATACTATTTTTCTGTCGTTACCTCTGTACACTGCCAACACTTAGCCAAAATGACTAAGTCTTCTTCACCAAACCAAAATCTATGTTCCAACCTTGTTCCTTTTCTTGTTGCCTTCAATGACTACACTCAATTATTCAACAAAGAAGTGCCTCTTGCCAACAGTAATGACCTATCACACATGTCAGACAGCTACAACAAGGGAACGAAATGTTGTTATGCCACTGCAACTAATTCTGGAGGAATGACCGTTCACACAATGGGGGCTAGACTTCATTGTTATTATCAATCCATCCTCTTCTGTGGGCCACAGGTACATTCTAACTGCTACTGACTACTATATAAGATGGTCAAAGGCTCTCGCATGTAAGCAATGCACCACAGAGGTAGTAATTGAATTCATTGAAAAGCACATCATCACAAGGTTTGGCTGTCCTTTCTCTCTAGTGTGTGATAACAACCCTGCATTTTCTTCATTATGCTTTTATAATTTGGCATTTGATTATGGGATTATTTTAAAATTTTCATCTAATTATTATCCCCAAGGAAACAGTGTGGCTAAATCAACAAACAAAAACCTACTCGAGGTCATCAAAAAACTTCTTGATAAGAATCCCAGAGATTGGCACACTCAGCTTTAGTTTGCATTATGGGTTGATAGGATCAGACACAAGGCTACACTAGGCACATCCCCTTATCACCTAGTTTATGGTACTAAGCCTATCTTTCCCATCCATCTAATAATCCTGTCCTGCAATTCATGTAGGACCATTTAGAACCAAATGATCAAATATCATCTCGCTTGGCCCAATTGCTGCACTTGGAAAAAAAACGTGATGCTGACATAGAAAACTTTGACAAACATCAAGGTGTAGTGAAACGATGGTTTGATAAGAGGGCTAAAGTCAAAACATTCCGCATCTCCAACTTAGTTTTGTATTGGGACAAATCCCATGAGAAGAAAGATGAACACGGTAAGTTTGACAAACTTTGGCTAGGCCCATATCAGATTTATGAGATCCTTGGAGATAACATGTACCGGCTGAAGAGCTTTACTAGTGAGGGGCTCCCATTGCCTATCAATGCGTCGTTCCTAAAGAACTACTTCTAGGCCTAGGAGGCATCTTTGCCTTCTTTTAGTGTACATAGTTAGGTTGCTTATTTGTTTCGGTTAGGTTAGGTTGCTGATTAGGATAGTATATGCTTTCTGCTTTTGCTTTTCGTAGCTATTAGAAGTTTACTTTCTCTTAGGTTAGTTGTTCTTTCATGCTTTGCTTTTGCTTGTTGTCCTTGCTTTTTTGGGGATCTCCTTCTCTTGAACATGGCAGCAAATTGTGCAGACCAACAGGTGGTCCTTTATTGGGTAAAAAAATATGGAATATTTCTTTGAGAAGCTGAAGTTTTCTACTTAGGTCTTCCTGTGGGTTCCTCGATTATACTTGGATGGTATGATGTCCGTTCATGGGAAATGAGTCATTAGTTGGTGCACTTGAATTATTTTCTAGCCATATATCTCTCATATTTAATAAATCCTAAGGTGACTAAAGGATTCTAGGTGATATCGTATTAAGTGAAAAATCCAAAGACCGTCATCTCTACCACCATTCTGGATTTCATCAGCAAAATTGGAAGGGTAAGCAGTACTACACTGTACTCTACCAACAATAAAGTCAAAAAAATGCAATTACACCTAGCACACACTGCAACTGAATTGAGCTGATGGATTTACAAGACAACTCTGTCGAGGCTATGGATGCCTGACTCGTAGTAGGGCAATGTCAAGGTGGATGAGATGTATGTCAAAACTACATAGCTTAATATGACGGATCTTGGATGATCTTAGTTTCTAAGGGATGGAAATTAATGGAATTGCACACTCAGGTTTTCAGGATATGGATGGCTGCACCCGGCTATTGATTCTTGCTTCTTAGATAAGGTATCATGTTGTACTGTTTGGCATGTGGGAAACACAGAGATTCTGGTTTGAAAATGAAGTTTATCTTTGAAATTCTTTGGAGCATTTCCCAGCAAAGTTTCCATTTGTTGTGCCTTGCGCACACACCCCATTTCATTAAATGGGGGCCCCCTTTTTTCAAATTTTGGCTTAGAGTGTCAACTCTGTCCTAGTTGGTTCTGAAAGTGTTCATGGATGTATAATCAAATGACCCATCTGAAATCAAGGTCACATTTCTAGTAGATGTATAAGTTGCTTAGGTCTCCAAAACAACTAAAGTCAAGTGATCCTCAACATCAAAACCAAGTCTTAGGAGTCTTAGCGCTAAAAAGATGATCCACTTATGCTAGCGCTAAAATCATAAGTCATTAACTTAGCATTGATTTACTGGCCCACTGACTTCGCACTGGAATTATATCCTATCGACCTTAGCGCTAGATCCTCAAAACACTAACTCTGGCGATAAAATTCCATAACATTGACATGCACTAGATTTTCTCGACTCCCACTTGCGCTAAAATCATGTCATACTGCCATTAGTTGGTAAACGCCCAAACCCGCGCAAGGTCGGTTGATCCCAAAAATAGCTCAAGGTCGAAAGAAGTTTAAAGTCCGACCAAATTTACTACACGCCAGGACTGCAAATGTACACCACATTAATGGTGTGGATTGGGAAGAATACATAGGGATTTCAATTGATTATCAAGTTCATTTCGCAATCAATAGACCAATTTAAGCTCTGCAAGCACGATTTAACAATTTCAAGGCAACGGGGGATTTGATTTGGGAACACGTTCAGACTAATTTCCTCCATTTCTACAAGTCTCTCAAACTAGGTTGGGGCACCAAACTTCATTTTTCTCTGATGTAATTTAGGGTTTTGATAATCTTGGTTTCCCTGTGAAGGTTTGAATGCTAAACTTGCTCTTATCTTTTATCTTTCGGGAGCCTTTCAAAGTTAGGGTTTTCGGGAACAAATTTTATAGTGCATTTTGATTCCACATGTTGTGCTAGAAAACATTTTGAACTTTAGGAAAATACTTCTTAAACGCATATAAAATCAAACCCTAATTCATCTGTGTGAACATTTGGTGCAGGGCACCCAAGAGCAGCATTTTGATTTCCAAGAGCATTTTGATGCATTTTAATAAGTTGTGGTTTTTGTTTAGCATGTTTTGTAATAAGGCTTTTCATAGCCATGATTGGAAGGTCCTTTTGTGTGGTCAAGATGTTTGGGGTGACTATATAAACCTCACTCATTCTTAGTCCACTTGGACCCTAGTTATGCCACTTAGGCTTAGTAGGCCTAATGAGGTTTTCTTTGAGTCTATTTGCTAGTTTTGTGTTTTTGCATGGTCTAGGGAGTATGATGGTGGTTTGATTCCATTGGACAAGCTAAACACATCAACAACCTTGTATTAATGCAAAAATACTATAGTGTCAAATGTTACCAATGGTGTCAATGACACATTGGCTAGTTACCACTTAGTTTTGACAGTTGAAAACTATTGTTAGAGGTTGGATACCAACTTGGATTGGTTTATGCGATTGTCATCTCACTCTTGTATAGCAGAGAAGTGTTGGTACGGAGTTTTGGGCAGAGAAACAATAAAAACAAACTATTTTTCCCTGTTTTCCTGCTGTTGTACGGTCTGTACGGATTGGCCAAGTGAACAAATGTTATTTTTCTGAAACTAATTGGAGTCAGGGTTCAAATGCAACAAGTTTGAGGGTTTGAAGTGATTTGAGTAGAAAGTTATTGCACTTTATATTCAGACTGGTCTAAAACCCTGTTTTCTAGGGTTTGGCATATAAAACTCGCCCTAGAATGCATTCCAACCAGTGAAACCTCATGAAAATTGGTGAAATGTAGGCTAGGGATGTGTATTCTATGATTTCAAAAGCATTTTGTTGGGAGAGTCAGTCTTTGATTTTTAAAGTGATGCCCTAGGTCAAGTATTCATAAGTATTTGACCAAAATTGTGCTATTTGTTGTTGTAGATGACAAAATCCTGACAGGAGGAGTGAAAGAATGGTGGTTTTGAGTTGTTTGAAGGTTGTGGAAGTGTTCCAAGTTCCTGTCCCAAGTCTATGAACCCAACCTAGACCATTTGCTTTGTAACCTAGACCTAAAATGATCAATTAGGCCTAGAGACCTAGTAGGAGTTTTGAGTTGTAGGAATAGAGTTGGAATTGGAAACTTGGAAGATTGTTAGGGTCCCTTAAAGGGTACTCAAATCCATCATTTGTGTGTCTGGTCCTTCAGGGTTTTGTCAAGTTGTGTGGAGAAAACTAGATTTGGAGGGCTAGTAGCCTTACTAGTCCAAGTAGAGGTTGGAGAGTTGTGGGAAGTTGGGGATCAAACCAACTATAAGGAAAGTGTTTGTAGACCTGTTAGAGGGTGTGGAAACAGTCTTGAGGATTGAACCATAGCTTGGGTTACAAATCCTTCATATACCCTTGGATGTGCCTTTGGTTGGTTGAAGGATAGGTGAAGTGGGTGAGTGGGAAAAGAAGGGTTGACTTTACCTTGTTTTGTTGCTTCCCTTGTGCCACTCTACATCAGGTGGTATCAGAGCCATCAAAGAGATGGGAGATAGAGAAGAAGAGGAGGAAATTCCTTCAAAGGTGACTAATGCCAAATTGGCAAAGATAGTGAGAGAGCAAGCAGCCAAGAACAAAAGGATGGAGGCTGAGATAGAAAAGTTGAAGAAAGATAAGGATAAGAAGAAGAATCCAGAGGTCATCTTGGATTTAGATGAAGAGGATCAAGATGAAGAAAAAGGTGAGCCAATGGAAGAGCCACAAGGAGGCATGTCAGAAAGACAATTCCTAGATGCACTTGGAAAGTTGAGTAGGAAGGACACTAAGGCAGACTTACCTATGTTTCCTAGTAAGATGAATCCAAAGGAGTGCCTTGATTGGATAGAGGCAATGGAGAACTATTTTGAATGTGAAGAAGTGGCAGAAAATCAGAAGGTACGGATTGCCAAATCTAGAATGAAAGGGCCAGCCTTGAGTTGGTGGAACTTCATTCAAAATGAGAGGATAGAGGATGATAGGAACCCTATCACTACATGGAGGAAGATGGTGCTTGAGATCAAGAAGCAATTTGTTCCTGAAGACTATGAAGTCAATTTGCACAAAAAGTTGCAAAACTTGAGACAGAAGGACATGGACGTGAGCACCTACACAAAGGAGTTTCACAAGATGTCATTGAAAGCTAAGATGCCTGAGAATGAAAAATAGAAACTTGCAAGGTATCTAAATGGTCTTAAGTTCTCCATTCAAGATGAACTAAGTCTATTTAACCTGGAGACAGTCCATAAGTGTTTTCAAATGGCACTAAGAATTGAGGACAAATAGAGAAGGAAAGGAGATTCAAACAGCAGAGGCAAAGGTAATATGAATTTCAGAGGTAGAGGCAGATTTCAAAATAGAGAACTTTTCAAGGCCCCAAGATGGCAGATCACAAGAAGGCAGCCAAGGGCAAGCTAACAGAAATAGTGCTGATAAGGGTCAGTTTAGAGGGAGAGGTAATGGCAGAGGAAGAAGTGGGGGTAGGGGTCCCAATGTGTTCACTGGAAGGTGTTTCTCTTGCAATCAGATAGGACATCAGTCCTTTAGGTGCCCAAAGAAGATGGGAAACAATGCTGCAAATCAGAAAGATAGAAGGGTGTAGCTCCTTCAAGAGGATGACTGTCAAAGCACCACATCTTATCAAACAACCTCTTCCAAGTCTATAGCACCAGAGAGTGGAGAATGCATCATGTTTAACCGGTCTCTCATCATGCCAGCCACCAAGGAGCAACCCCAAAGGAACACTCTGTTTAGAACCACTTGCAAGGTAAAAGGGAAAGTCTGCAAGGTAATTGTTGACTCAGGTTCTTCTGAAAATCTAGCTTCTAATGAAATGGTGAATAAGTTAGGATTGCAAAGGATACCTCATCCTAACCCCTATAGAGTCTTTTGGCTAACCAAGGACCAACAAATTGTGGTGAAAGAACAATGTTGGGTTGAATTCAAGATAGGTGAATATCATGATAGGATTCTTTGTGAGATAGTAGATATGGATGCATGCCACCTTCTTCTTGGCAAACCTTGGCAACATGATACAAATGCCCAACATGATGGTAAGCAAAATGTGATTCATTTGTCTAAAAATGGTGAAAATTTCACAATGACTCCTTTGATTGATGACTGCAAGGAAAAGATCATTTCTAGTTCAGTTATGTTGGTAGGTGAAAAGGAGTTTTTGGCTAACCTCAAGGAGGAGAAAGTGCCATGTTTTGCAGTAGTTATCAAGCCCAAGGATGCAAATCCTAAGAAGATCAAAGTGCAGCAGCCTCTTAGGAGGATTGGACCAAAAGAAGTGGAGGAACTATTGGAGATGTACCATGATGTGATAGCCGAAGAAAGTAAGGATGCCCTTCCACCAAAGAGGGAGATTAGTCATTGCATTGATCTCATCCCTAGATCCACCCTACCAAACCAAGTAGCCTATAAGCTGACCCCAGAGCAAAATGCAGAAGTGGCAAGACAAATCCAAGACTTGTTGGATAGGGGGCTTATAAGGAGTATTAGCCTATGTGCAGTACCTGTAGTACTTGCACCAAAGAAGGAAGGCACATGGAGACTATGCACTGATTCAAGGGCCATAAACAAGATTACTATCAGGTATAGATTTCCAATGCCTAGGATAGAAGATTTAATTGATTGCTTGGGTAGGGCTAAGTATTTTGCCAAGATGGATCTAAAAAGTGGTTACCACCAAATTAGGATAAGGTAGGGGGATGAGTGGAAAACCGCCTTCAAAACCAATGAAGGATTATTTGAATGGGTTGTGATGCCTTTTGGCTTGTCAAATGCACCAAGCACCTTCATGAGGTTGATGAATGAGGTGCTAAAACCTTTCCTTAATAAGTTTATTGTTGTATATTTGGATGATATATTGGTTTTTAGTGACAGCAAGGAAGATCACATAAGACATATCCATCAAGTGCTTAGGAGGCTTCAAGAGGAGAAGTTGAGAATTAACCTTGACAAGTGTGTCTTCCTACAAGAAGAATTGATATTCTTGGGGTTTGTCATCTCTAAGGGCAACCTCAAGATGGATCCAAGCAAGGTGGAAGCCATTCCTAATTGGCCTACACCTACTACAGCCTCTGAGGTAAGCAGTTTCCATGGTTTGTGCAGCTTTTATAGAAAGTTCATTAGAGGGTTTAGTGCCATTTGTGCTCCACTTGTTGACACTTATAAAGGAGGCAAGAAATGTGTATTTGTGTGGACAAATGAGGCCAATCAAGCCTTTGAACTATTAAAGAAAAAAATATCAGAACAACCGGTCCTAGTGCTGCCTGATTTTGATAAGACCTTTACTGTTGAGTGTGATGCAAGTAAGAGGGCTGTTGGGGGAGTCCTAAGTCAAGATGGCAGGCCTGTAGCCTTCTTTAGTGAGAAGTTAAATGAAGCAAAATAGAACTATTCTACCTATGATCTAGAGTTATATGCAATGGTTCAATCATTGAGAAAATGGAGACACTATTTATTGCCCAAGGAGTTTGTTGTTTTCACTGATAACCATGCTTTGAGCTTCTTGAATAGGTAGCAGAAGTTAAACCACAGACATGTCAAGTGGATGGAGTACATCCAAGCATACACTTTCTCAATAAAAGACAAGAAAGGAGTGGCCAATAAGGTAGCCGATGCCTTAAGTAGGAGAAATCTTGTTGTGCAGACTATTCAGTTGGAAAGTATAGGTATACATGCCATCAAAGATCAGTATGCAGAAGATGAAGACTTCAAAGAACATTACCAATCTTGCAAAGCCATGATAGGCAGGTATAACACTAATTTTTCTGATTTTTTGATACAAGATGGATATCTTTTCAAGGGTAGTATGTTATGTATCCCAAGATGGTCTGTTAGGGAGAATATTATTAAGGAGAAGCACTGTGGCAGCATGTCAGGCCATTTTGGCATTGATAAGACCCTAGATTTGGTTAGGAGATACTACTATTGGCCAAAGTTGCCAACTGATGTTAGAAAGTTTGTAGAAACTTGTCAAATTTGCTAAAGAGCCAAGGGGCATACATCAAATGCAGGTCTATACACTCCACTGCCTATTCCTTCAAAACCTTGGGATTCCATAAGCATGGATTTGGTACTTGGTTTGCCTATGACCAAGAATGGACATGATAGCATCTTTGTAGTTGTTAATAGGTTCTCAAAAATGGCTCACTTCATCCCATGTTAAACTACACATGATGCCTCACATATAGCAGGTCTTTTCTTCAAGGAAATAGTCAGATTACATGGTTTACCTTTGTCAGTCATCTCTGACAGAGACCCCAAGTTCATAGGACACTTCTAGAGGACACTTTAGAAAAGCCTAGGTACCAATCTATCCTTATCATCTACCTATCACCCTCAGTCTGATGGACAGACAGAGGTGATCAATAGGTCACTTGGCAACCTCCTAAGGTGCCTAACTAAAGAGTAGGGTCTAGTTGGGATTCAATTTTGGCTTAGGCAGAGTTCTCATACAATGACACTGTCAACAGAAGCACCGGCCTGTCACCTTTTCAAATTGTTTATGGCACTCACCCAAGGGGTATTTTGGAACTTAGAGAGGTTGGAAGACTGGAGAAGAGTAGTGCATTGGCTGAAGACTTTGTCCAAGTGATGAGAGATGTCCATGAACAAGTAAAACAGAAATTGTAGTCCACTTCTCAGAAGTATAAACAGTCTGCTGATAGAAAGAGAAGGGATCTGTAATTCAAAGAAGGGGATTTGGTCATGGTACACCTGAAAAAGGAGAGGCTCCCTATAGGTAAGTACACTAAGCTACTCATGAAGAAGATTGGGCCTTGTGAAGTGCTCAAGAAATGTGTAGAAAATGCATATAAAATTAGACTTCTGGATGGCATTGCCTCATCTCCAATTTTTAATGTTTCAAACCTTTATCCCTATAAGGGATCTAATCCTTAGATATTTGTTGTAGAGTAACAAACTGATCAGACACTTCAAGAACTGATTCCTTCATCTCCTGATCAGATTGAATGCATTTTGGATAAAAGGATTGCAAAACAAACTAGGAGGCACACCTATTATGAGTATTTGGTGAAGTGGCTCAATAAACCTCAGGAAGATGCCACTTGAATGAGCAGAGTAGACATTGAGAAGGCAGGATTCACATTTGACAGCATTCCCAACTCAAGAGACTTGAGTTCTATTTAACAGTGGGTGTATGGTGCAGGGCACCCAAGAGCAACATTTTGATGCATTTTAATAAGTTGAGGTTTTTGTTTAGCATGTTTTGTAATAAGGATTTTCATAGACATGATTGGAAGGTCCTTTTGTGTGGTCAAGATGTTTGGGGTGACTATATAAACCTCACTCATTCTTAGTCCACTTGGACCCTATTTATGCCACTTAGCCTAGTAGGCCTAATGAGGTTTTCTTTGAGTCTATTTGCTAGTTTTGTGTTTTCGCATGGTCTAGGGAGTATGATGGTGGTTTGATTCCATTGGACAAGCTAAACACATCAACAACCTTGTATTAATGCAAAAATACTATAGTGTCAAATGTTACCAATGGTGTCAATGACACATTGGCCAGTTGCCACTCAGTTTTGACAGTTGAAACTATTGTTGGAGGTTGGATACCAACTTGGATCAGTTTATATGATTGTCATCTCACTCCTGTATGGCAGAGAAGTGTTGGTATAGAGTTTTGGGCAGAGAAACAATAAAAACAAACTATTTTTCCCTGTTTTCCTGCTATTGTACGGCCTATACGGATTGGCCAAGTGAACAAATGTTATTTTCTGAAACTAATTGGAGTCAGGGTTCAAATGCAACAAGTTTGAGGGTTTGACATGATTTGAGTAGAAAGTTATTGCGGTTTATATTCAGACTGGTCTAAAACCCTGTTTTCTAGGGTTTGGCACATAAAACTCGCCCTAGAATGCATTCCAACTGGTGAAACCTCATGAAAATCGGTGAAATGTAGGCCAGGGATGTGTATTCTATGATTTCAAAAGCATTTTGTTGGGAGAGTCAGTCTTTGATTTTTAAAGTGATGCCCTAGGTCAAGTATTCATAGGTATTTGACCAAAATTGTGCTATTTGCTGTTGTAGATGACAAAATCCTGACAGGAGGAGTGAAAGAATGGTGGTTTTGAGTTGTTTGAAGGCTGTGGAAGTGTTCCAAGTTCCTGTACCAAGTCTATGAACCCAACCTAGACCATTTGCTTTGTAACCTAGACCTAAAATGATCAATTAGGCATAGAGACCTAGTAGGAGTTTTGAGTTGCAGGAATAGAGTTGGAATTGGAAACTTGGAAGTTTGTTAGGGTCCCTTAAAGGGTACTCAAATCCATCATTTGTGTGTCTGGTCCTTCAGGGTTTTGTCAAGTTGTGTGGAGAAAACTAGATTTGGAGGGCTAGTAGCCTTACTAGTCCAAGTAGAGGTTGGAGAGTTGTGGGAAGTTGGGGATCAAACCAACTACAAGGAAAGTGTTTGTAGACCTGTTAGAAGGTGTGGAAACAGTCTTGAGGATTGAACCATAGCTTGGTTTACAAATCCTTCATATACCCTTGGATGTGCCTTTGGTTGGTTGAAGGATAGGTGTAGTGGGTGAGTGGGAAAAGAAGGGTTAACTTTACCTTGTTTTGTTTCTTCCCTTGTGCCACTCTGCATCAACATTTTAAGTCAGGAGTGGTTGAGTATGATTGGATTGTGTAAATCTACATTTTGTTAAACATAAACCAACAAATTGCACCACATATGAACCTAGCTACATTTGCATTGCGATTGCTCCTTGCTACCTCTTGGTAGTGCCTCTCAAAAATCATGCAAGGCTATGTAGGTTAAAACCATTAAATTTGCCTTGAATCAACCCTTGCGCTAGAATTGAACTCCACCAACTTGCGGTGAAAATGGCTTCAACTGATTTTTGTCCAGCATCCAAAAAAAAAGTGCCAAGTCATTGCCACCAAAATTCCCCTCCAAATTCGAAGATTGGACTTGGTATTGAAATCTAAGATCACTGACCTGCACCAAAAATCATCCCTATTGACTTCAGTCAGTCACCTACAAAAGTCACACTCGGTCTGTTGCACTTGAAAATCCCACTCACGCACATTCGAACCTTTTTACACCAAAATTGTCGTCTCCCAACTTGCGCCATATGTCTCTTCTACTGACTTTAGTCAGTCCTCTTTCGAACCCACGCAAGTCAATGATGTTGTTAAGTCTCTCTGATGCATCCATATATACCTTTAGCTCTGAAAATCCCTGAACTGACTTGCGCTAGAAAGTGCATCGACCAGCCTCATCAGGAGCTTTTAGTCAGTCTGACCCAAAAGCCATGCTGCCTTCCTTTGTGTCCCTTGTTACGCTACAATCTCAAGTGGCTGACCTGTGTGAAAAATCACCATCACTGATGTTTGTCTGTGAGCTCCCAATCTCACTCTAAGTCCATCAGGACCAAAATCAGCACTTTAAAAGTAAAGAAGTCTGTGATCCCCAAATTCAGCGTAAATTGTGAAAAAGACCTGATTTCTTGGAAATTATCAAGGCAATTATGTCTGTTTTATCAGGTTAGCTACTACAAAGGTGAAATAGGATGTTTCGCATGATTTCACTTGAATTTTCAAAGTAGTTAGCATTTATTGCATGGTTTAAATAGGATTTAAATGTTGTTTTTATTGTCTAAATAATGTAGTGAATGTTATAAAGTAATGTAGTCTACAAATCATTATCTTGTACATTGGTAACTTAGAAAGGACTTGGTATCTATTTCATACGGTAAAACTTGACTTAGGAATATGAGATGAGTAACTTATAGCTAAATCACTAAGACTTATGGATCAAAGACCTTCAAGACACCCTTGACTCATTAGGTCTAGTCATGCAGGTTAAATGTTTGCCCGAGCTAAAAACATGAATTACGAATTAAGGGGCATTCCTCCTGAAAACAAAATCACCTCTAGCTGGAAGAACATAGGAGACATAGATCTAGGTCATATAGACCTAGAAGACTATAGACTCAGGGTGTTTGGACCCAATCCTTCACGATTGACCAAGAAGATAAGAGATAATGGTATTATAGAAGTAGTTGCCTTTCCTACCTCTACACAATGTGTAGAACTCATAGCGACTTGTGCAAAAAGATAAGACCCCTTGACCAGAACCATTCAAACTACAAATGGGGAGGTTCTAGCAGACTTAAGCTCACAGTCCTTGGCAGAAATTTTTGGTATACTAGTTTACCCTGTGCTGTCCATACCAGATAAGAAAGATGTGAGAGGAACCTCCTACAACAATATAATGAAAAATGCATGAAATAATAGAAATATATAAATAGCAGAAACATAGAAGGAATTTATTGATCGCAGGCCACTTCGAGGGGGCAACCTCCTTTGAGTAAGCTTAATACAATAAATTTGTGGATACCTTCAGTGGCCTCAACACGTACTTATATATTAAGTCTAATCTAAACAACTATTACTTCCCATGAATGTGGGATAACACAATATACTCATGGGATGAATTACAAAGCATATGCGTCCAAAAGGAATATACTAACAAAGTAAAGAGAAGGGTTAAACACAGGTTCCTAACATTCCCTCCCTCTTAGAAAGGATTTTTCCTCAAAGCTAAAGATGTGGAAATTGTTGTTGAATCTGAAGGAGTGGTTCCCATGTAGCATCCTCTGGTTGCATTCTATGCCACTGAATTAAGACCTTTGTAATGGATCGGGAGAGAAGCTGAAAAGTGCATTTGTCGAGGATTGCCTCCAGCTCCAAAATGATGGATCCTTCGTTATCCAATTTTGGTAAAACAATTTTTTCTCTGACGTTGGTACCAAGAACTTTCTTTAGACAAGAGACATGAAATACTGGATGGACACGGGAAGGAGGAAGCTCCAATTTATAAGCAACTGACGAAATCTTCTGAAGAACCTTATATGGCCCATAGAACTTTGGAGCTAGCTTATGATGCCCTTTGAGTTTGAGGGATGATTGCTTATATGGCTATAGATGAAGAAAAGCCACATCACATACTTAAAAAGTGCGCTCAGAACGGTGTTGATCGTCTTGTTATTTCATTTGATTTCTTGCCATGTGAAGATTGTCATGCAAGATGCAAAGAACTTGATCCCAGGTTTAGAGAACTATGTCAACTGCTTGAACTGGTCAACTGTTGGGGGTGTATGGAAGGAGCACTGGCAGTGCCTAACCATAGACTCCTACATATGGAGTCATTTTAGATGCAGTGTGGTAGGATGTATTGTACCACCATTCAGCGAGAGGGAGTCACTTTGCCCAATGATGCTGTTGTTTTGAGGTGAAGCAATGAAGATAAGTTTCCAAACATTTGTTGATAATTTCATTCTGACCATCTATTTGTGGGTGATACCTAGAACTCATCTTCAGTTTGGTGCTGGTGTGTCGAAATAGTTCTGTCCAAAAATGACTGGTGAAAGTTGCATCACGATATGAGACAATGGAAGAAGGGATGCCATGAAGACAAAAGATCTCGTCCATGAAAATTTGTGTGACTGAGGAAGTTCTATAGGAATGGCTAAGGGCACAAAAATGACTATATTTGGAGAGGTGATCAACCACAACCAAGATCACTGTCTTTCCTCTAGATTTAGGGAGCCCCTTAATGAAATCCATAGAAATATCTGTCCAAATCCGTGTAGGGATGGGCAAGGGTTTGAGCAATCAGGAAGGAGTGTCATTTCACCCTTGTTGCATTGGCAGGTATCACATTCAACCATCATCTATTGAATTACCCTTTTCATTCCCTTCCAAAAGAATTTACGTTGTGCTCACTCATAAGTTTTGAGGAACCCAGAGTGCCCTGCTGATGGAGAAGCATGGAGTTCATAGAAGACAGCCTGCTGAAGATCTATGCTCTAGGGGAGCACCAGACGACCCTTGTATCACAGAGAAACACCATCCCAAGAGTAATGCGGTACAACAGAAGGGTTATTGGCCAACTATTGAATGATTTGAAATAATGAAGAGTTATTGACATAGCCCCACTAGACAGATTCCAACAAGTTTGGAACAGGCATAGAAATAGTTGAAAGGGAAGCTTGGTCATCAAATGTGTGAGAAAGAGCATCCACCACAATATTGTGCTAGGGAGGGGACCCATTGTTCCAGGAAATATATCAGACTCTAGTGATCAATCTTGATGCAAAAATGATTCCCTAGTAGGTATAACCGCCACTTCTGTACTGCATGCAAAATAGCCATCATTTCCTTCTCATATGTAGAGAGTACTAAATTATTTCTAGAAACGGCTTTGCTGGTGAACATAATGGGATATTCTTCTTGAAGGAGAACATCACCAAGTCCATTATCGCAAAGATCGCTCTCAATAGTGAAGGTCTTGGAAAAATCTGGCATAGCTAGAATAGGTGTAGTACACATAGCTTGTTTCAGTTTTTCAAATACACACTCAGCAGCATGTATCTAGATAAAAGCATCCTTTTTTAACATAGCTGTTAATGGAGCTACAATCTTCCCATAATCCTTGACAAACTTGTGATAGTAGCCCGTCAACCCCAAAAAACCATGGAGGCTCTTGAGTGTCTGAGGATGTGGCCAATTTTTCATGGCATCTATTTTTGCAGGATCCACTCAAACCCCTTGGGCTGAAACAATATGCCCGAGATACTCCACTTCCTCCTACCCAAAAATACATTTAGACTATTTTGCACAGAGATGATGATCAAAGAGAAGTTGTAGTATGAGATCTAGATGTTTGAGATGCTCAGGTCATGTTTTACTATAGATGAGCATATCATTGAAGAAGACCAAAATGAATTTCCATAGGTAGGGACAGAATATTTTATTCATCAATGCCTGAAATGTTGAAGGAGCATTAGTGAGGCCAAAGGGTATGACCAAAAACTCATAATGGCCATCATGCATGTGAAAATCTATTTTAGGGATATCATCCTCATGAACCCGAATTTGGTGATACCCAAAACGAAGATCCAACTTGGAGAAAAATGAGCACCATGAAGCTCATCAAGAAGCTCATCAACAATAGGAATCAAAAACTTATCCTTGATTGTGATGTGATTAAGTGCTCGGAAGTCAATGCAGAGGTGCAATGACCCATCTTTTTTTTGGACAAGAAGAACTGGTGAAGAAAAGGAACTGGTACTAGGGCGAATAATACCTTGCTTTAGCAAGTCTCGAATGAGCATCTCAATCTCTATTTTCTGGTGAAATGGGTAGTCATAGGGCCTGATGTTGGGAGGAACACTTCCAGGAAGGAGATGAATATGGTGTTCCTCTCGTTGTAAAGGTGGCAATCCCATTAGTTCGGCAAAGACACATGCATACCTTCCAAAATTCGTTGTAGATCAGAAGGAGTAGTGGAGACTGCTGATGGTTGCATCTGAATGGAATGGAGCTAAGAGATGACACCATGTGAATTCTTCTTAAGAAGGTTTTCCATGTGATGTGAACTTATGATACTGAGAGACCCTAGTTGTAATCCCTTCAATGTGTGTTTGTGCCCATTGTCTGAAAACTGCATCCAAAGTTTAGCAAAATCCCATAAGGTGGGTCCAAGTGTGTGTAACCATTGGGCGCCCAAAACCACATCACATCCACCTAAGGGCAAGGCAAACATGTCAAAGTGCAAGTTATAATCTCCAATAGAGATACACACATTGCAACACTTCCCTTTACAAGGTAATGTGCCCCCATTAGCAATCATGACTTCAAAGCTGGAGTAAGGATGGAGAAAATAATCAGCCTATTTGGTGATCCAAGGGTCAATGAAGTTATGAGTGCTACTAGAATCAATGAGTATTGTAAGAGGGAGCTTCTTGAAGTAACCCTTGACCTGCATGGTTTGTGGGCTGGTGACTCCTACTAAAGCATGGAGGGAGATCTTTGGGTGGTCTTCCTGAGAAGCAGGGTCAACAAGCGGTTGCTGAGTGTTGACTTGATCATCTACTGTATCTTGAGCATCCGCATAAACTTTAGCTTTAGGCGAAGAATGCACATCCAAGAGATAGAGCTTTTGCTCAACACATCTATGTCCCCGAGTGAATTTCTCATCACAATTATAACAAAGCCCTTTTTTTTGTACGTGCCCGCATCTCTACTTTAGTCAAATGCTTGATAGGAGTTGTTCTAGGAGCGAGCATTATTTGAGGTCTTTGGGAAGCCGTATTTCTGAATGGAACAAAATTGGATTTGGATCGCTATTGAGTTGTGATATTGTCCTCCGCCAACTTAGCCAACCCTAAGGCTTCCATCATTGTGCTGGGACGGAACATTTTAACCTTAGAGCAAATTGCATCCTTCAGACCATTGACAAAAACAACTCCTGGAGAATTCGTCAGATAATCCCTCTATGTGACTAGCCAGTTTTTCAAATTCTCTCTGATACTCTCTCATAGTGCCTATTTGGTGCAGTTTAGTGAGTGCTCCAGTGAAGTCATCAAAAGCGCTAGGGCCAAATCATTGCAAAATGAGTTTACAAAAATCTGTCCATTTTGGCTCTTCATGAGCCTTGATGTACCAATGGAAGTATTGAAGGGCTTCATGTTCCAAATGAAAGCATGCAAGTGGGACTTTGTTGACATCAAAAGTATTATGTAGACTGAAATATTGTTCTGCCTGGTAAATCCATCCAGTCGGATCATCGCCATTGAAGCGAGGAAAATCAAGCTTCAGCCCACAAAAATTGCTAGAAGAAGAGAACCCAGTGTCTGTAGAAGACTCTAGTTGCCGTCTATTGTTCATGGATGAATACTGAAGATCTCTAAGAATTTTTCATCCAAATCTTGGAGTTTGGTCTTGAGGGCTGCAAGTTCATCCTCCATTTTTTTCTCCTGTGCGGATGACAACCATTACCATGAGATTTCTTTTTGGGAATGGGTAGAAAAAGAAAAATGGAAACTTTTTTAGTAAAGGAAAATTTGGATTTGGCAAAAACTCTGATGGGTAATTGGGATTTGACTAGGTTTTGGACACTTTCTAAGGGAAAGGGGAGAAGAAAATGGGGATTTCAGAAGCGGGGTGAAAGAATGGGAAAATTTGTCCAAGAGGATCAAAGGAGTAGAAATATGAAATGAACACTGTGGCAAAATTTGAAGGCTATTGGGTGAGAATCAAAGAAGTTATGGCAAACCCTAAAAATAGACAAATGTGGGATTTTTGGCTTCAATGAGTGGAATTTGGGATAGGGTCCTCAAAGAAGGAAATATGCAGAATGGAATTCTAGGGGTTCCAGTGAATTTTGAGAGGAAACAGAGCTAAAGCAAGGTAGATATGGCAAAAAAATAGAATTTTTTTTTTCTAGAAACGATATATCAACTACTCTGGACGGATTCAATCTGCGATTTGCCAGCTGTCAATAGATATGGGCCCCAAGTATGTTCGGCTTCCTAAAGTTCAAGGGAGTCACTTGGCCAGCAATGATGTCTAACAGCTTACGTATTGGGGTAGTACCCCTCACTCCACGGCTTAGGTAAAACTGATAACCGCTTTCCCACAAACAACGGCTCTTGGTTTACCTCACGGATGGGAACTACTCAATCAGGTAGGGGCCATAGCCCTTTTTGCTGGCAGGTCCTCTCAATGGGCCAGCTACTTTGGGGTTCCTATGGTACTCCTCATAATGAGTTTTAGGGCTGTATGCCTAGGCACTTCCCACAGTTAAGCGGATAGGGATATTCCCTAATCTAAACCTGCAATTGAAATGAACAATACAAATGCGAAAAAGAAAGAACTACTAGAATAATCACAATGCCTGGAGGCCATTGCAGAAAAAAATTTGGCAGAAATTCCACCCAGCGATCCCAAGAAAGCGCTTTAATACCAGATGAGAGGAACCTCCTGCAACATTATAATAAAAAAATGCACAAAATAACATAAATATATAAATAGCAGAAAAACTGAAGGAATTTATTGATCGTAGGCCACTTCGAGGGGCAACCTCCTTTCAGCAAGCTCAATACAATAAATTTGTGTATGCCTTCATTGGCCTCAATACGTACTTATATACTAAGTCTAATCTAAACAACTATTACTTCCCATGAATGTGGGATAATACAATATACTCATGGGATGACTTACAAAGCATATGAGTCCAAAAGTAATATACTAACAAAGTAAAGAGAAGGGTTAAATGCAGGTTCCTAACAAGATGTTGAGAATATGTACAAGAAAAATGTGGAGAAATGTAAAAAACAGATCAATGATCATTGGATGAAACATAAGAGGTCTACTATAATCAAGCTATCCCATACTTTGTATAGAAGTGATTTCCATGATGAGGTTGGGGACTTGGTGACTTTATTAAGCAGAATCTATGGACTCCCATCTACTTCCACCTTTGAAGAATGGATATTTGCCCTTATTGAGGAGATAATACATGGAAACAAGAAACTTCACTGGGCTCAAATCCTAAGTGACAACATGCATGAAGCCTTTGATAATTTCAAGGAGAAGGAGACATTTAGATGGACCTCCTATGTTGTTTATGCACTAGCAAGAAGAACTAGATATCCAGGATTATCCAAGTTGGGAGAAGTTGGAAATGGGGACCAACAATTGAAAGTTTATGAGTGCTATACACAATTGACACTCTCACAGTTATTGATTCATTATAAGAGAGTGAATGATGCCTTCACTATGCATATTACCAGGATACTTCGAGGCACTACATTGAGAATATCTCCTAAAGCCATTAATGTTATTCAACAATATGGGAGATGGCACCTACAGTTTTAGAAGTTTACATATTTGAGGATTCAAGTCTTCAATGGTACACCATATAGACTGCCTGAGTATCCAATAGACAAGGTAGTACTCCTTAAGTTGACTAGGCAACTCCTTACCTATGTAGAGAGGCTGAAACATCTACACAGGGTCAATATTAAGTTTCCAATTTTATTGGGAAAAGGTGATTATTCTTGTACTACCTTAGGAGCAGCAAAGCACTCTGACAAAGAATTACAGCCGTTGAACCTTCTTCCATATATAAGAAGGAAACATTTTGATCCCCATGGGATAATGGAAAGATATATCAATAAGAGACTATTTCATCGAGATCACCTAGAAGACTTATGGGCCAACTGTGTAGATGACTATGATGTAATAGGAGAAAATTACTCCCGGTTGTCCCTAGAATGGATAAGGAGATTCAATAACATTCAAGTGCCTGACCAGGTGATAGAGGATGGAAATATAGTTCAGAGAGGTCCATGGGAAGCATTGCTTGGTTAGCCTATCCCTCCTCCTAATTGGGCCAATGCAGAAGAAAGTTCATTGGATGAAGCCATGAGAAACCCAATCAAACTCAGTAAGATTTGGGTTAGGAGTCAAATAGAAGTGTTAACACAAGTCGGGGTTGCATTGGCATATACAGAGGGAGAATCAGAAAAGGAATCAGGAGAAGAGGAAGATCAACCACTAGAAGAAATAAATGTAGAAGAACAGGAGGCCATAAAAGACACTGACAGTGAAGAACATGTGTCATTGGCTAAGAAGGGGAAGACTAAGAGGATAGTGTCCAAGGCATAGAAACGGGATCCACCTCCTGCCACCTGAACTAGGATAGCAAAGAGGAGAGATATGCCCAGTGGTAAAGGGGAGAGCTCAAAGGCTAAAAATCCAAAGGTACCAGCAATGGATGTCTCAATTACAACCCCTACCAACACCTTAGTTGCCCCTCTAGTTTCTCCATCTCCAACTAGTGTTGCCATTGCCTCACCCCCTCCACAAGTCACCTCATCTACTTCCACTGCTCCAGACATAGCATCCACATTACCCTCAATAATAGCAAATGGGAGCATGCCTAGCTCTTCCTCTTCACTTACTTCCTCCACTATCACCCCTCTAGTTTCCTCATCACCTTCTATCTCTACCATGTCCTTACCATCTATATCATCCATTTTTGCCTCCACCCAAATGTCATTGCCACCCATTTCCACCATATTGGCACCTTCCTTTCCTCTCCCATCACTTAGCCTTTCTTCACCCATTGCTATCTCTTCCTTGTCCTCTCTCCCTCCCATACCACCTTCACTAGGTTTTTCTTCATTTCCTAATTTATCTCATGCTTACCTTCCTTCCTTAGTTTCTCATTCTTTATCAGCCATAAATGATTATTTGATTCCTTCAATTATTTCTTCTTTAGAGTCAACCCCATTAGTCGTCCCACAACTACCCAGAATTGAAAAAGTATGTGCAGAATTAGAGTCTCAAGAAAAAGAGGCAACCATAGAAATAACCAAGGCAATTGAGGTAGTTGAGGTGACTGACAAACCAGTGAATAAAGGCACAACAGATATAGCGTTGGGGACTGATCAACATGCCATATTGCAAAATCTACAGAATCTTGAACAGTTAGATGATGAAAATATGGCTGAATTGGAAATTCTTGATGGATCGCCCAATAAAGGAGATAGTCACATTTACTCTCCTAAGGATTCCTCCTCCACTGCACCTAATTGGCTACAACAAAGGTTACAAAATATAGAACCACAGGTAGAAATAATGAAATTGGATTTGGATGCACTCCTAGCTAGAGTAGAAAAGCCAAAGAAATAGAAAAAAGAAAAAATCCAATCCAGAATATATAAGGATGCCACAGGATCCAGGATTACAGAGGTGGTTGTCCCACCTACAGATGTTGATAAAAATGAGTTCAGAGCAGATGACTATACTATTACAACTATGAATCTAGGACCTACTACAAGAGGACAAAAGATAGATGAATTTAAAGGCAAGGTATCCTCCATTTTGGACCAACTGAATAAAGATGAGATGACAAAACAAGAGTTGAAGTAGTAGAATGAAGAGCTTTGAGCGCGCATTCAATTCCTGATGAAGCCATTGAACTCTACTGGGGAACCAAGAATAGCTCCTACCCTGCTATCTAAAGAAGAGTTATCTAAGTTTGATGATATCAAGACCACTAGTGCAGGCACACATGAGTGGTTCATGAAGGTGTATGAGGAAGTCTGTGAGGTAATATCCTTCACATCCTTATTGCATAAGGATTTTCATGTTTTGAGAGAAGAATGGGAAGATTTACATGATGAATGTGAGCCTTATAATGAATATTATTCCCATATGTTTACAAGAGTACAAACTATGAGGAGATTATCTAAGGAGATCCTTTTGATAGAGAATATTTTGACAAAGGATAAGATAAAGAAACCTGAGGAATGGTATGAGCAGATGAAATTAAGAAAAGGTGTTTTTGATAAAGTGAAAGATTGTTTTGGTGTAGCGATGACTAAAATAATGGAGGTAATATATGAAATAAATGATACATTGAGGGATTGTATAAAAATTGGTCTGGATTATCTGACCCTGAAAGATGAGCAGTAGTGCAGAGACAGGTTGTATCAAGTCATTCATGGAGACTCACCCCTGAACATGGTTGGTAAACTTGAAAAGGTCAATGATCTCTGAGCTGCCTTTTTGGCATTTAAGAGGGGAAGAAAATCGAGAGAAGTTGTATATTGTAAATTTTCTGTAGAAATCAAGAGCCTAAGGTTTGGAGCTGATTACATCAAAGACCCAGACCCAACAAACATCAACCCAGCTCTGTCAGCACTAGTTGCATACATCAATAGAAAGGAAGAAGAGGACAAAATTGATTTGGAGGAAGATGAACAATAGAGTCACATGTGAATCCCATCATTTATAATTAATGTTATATTTAGAGGGTCATGTGACCTTATTTTGTCTTTATTATGTCTTGAAAATTGAATTTTCCCTATGTACGACTTAATGGGTATTCAAAATGTCTAGATTCAATGTATTTAGAAGTTGTATTTCATCTTTTTCCTAAAGGACAAAGGGAAATCTGGGAATGAAAATAGCTATTGTATCTCATTAAATGCTATGTAATCTAGACAGTTGGTGTCAAGTTAATCGCCACCATCCATTCAAAAACTCAGTATGGCACCTCTTCTATATAAAGGGTCATTGTCTCTCTCATTGTAACAGTCTTGATAGTGAATTGTTGACACTCTACCAAATTTTTTATCAATACAAAAGCAAGTTGCTATAGTCTTCTCTAAGAATTTGTCTCTTTGTGTTATCAATTTGGTTTCATGATTCACATCTTGATCTCCTAATTAGTTTTTCATGATTTGCAATGTTAATAGTTTATTGAAGGTATTTGATGAATGTTCTAAGTCCATACTATTAGTTGCCTGCTGACTGTAAGTGGATGTGCATAGGTAGCTCAAGTTGTTGTTTTATGCTAAGTTCAATTGCATTAAATTAGTTAAATCACACCAACAGTTGGGCATTTAATGAATCTATGTAATCTAAAAATCTTAACACTCCATAGAAGATAGCATCATTTTCTGCAGTGTTGTCACAATCTGTTAGCTTGGCAACAAAGGAGGTGGTTTAATTTCAGAATGTTTGTCTATCATCCATAATCTTTACATTGTGAATGTCACTTAGGATCCCTTTCTAACCCTTACTCTTTTGCATTTTCTTTATTACAAATTGTTGGATTTGGTTTCTCAAGTAGCAAATATATTTCCAGATCAGCTGAAATTATCATAGGGTTTTCTGCATTTTCATTGACATTATCTGTACAAACCCTATCACTGCATGTAAGACCCCTTGTTGGCATAGCTAGTACATTCAACTGAGGTTATTCCATGCAAGCTAAGACCTAGCTATATTATCCTTGGGGCAGTCTTATCTTGGAGAGGATACCTTTTTCAAGATAGGTGATATACCTGTATTTCACCTGCATTGTTGTGTGCTAAAACCACCATCAACATGTAGATACCTTGTTTTCATTAAAAAATATTGAATATTGGCCATCATGGGATGTTATTTTTATGAGTGTGCCACCAAATTGCCGCATTACATACTAATGTATGTGTAAGTTTTTGCTCCTTAGGTCTTCCTTATCAAATTTTTCTTCCATTTCTATCAGGTAGGTATTTAGGTCCCCTATCCTTGAGTACCTAGGAAGTTTTATGTGAGAAATACCCCCTGTAATGTGATTTATTAAATGTGAGTTCTAGTGTGTATCTTCTTGATGAGTTTCTAGGTTGGTGCATATCTTTTGCAGTATAATTTCATTGAATGCAGTGGAATGCAATAGAGTTTCTTCTATTATTTTCACCATAAATATTCTCTAGAATCTTGTAACTGTAATGCCTACCCATTAAAAATATCAATAAATGACAATAACTAATTAATTTAGTAAGAAATAATGAAATAAATACGATGACAAGAGGAAATTCATTGAAATATAACTTAACAAACTTCCTATTAAACGTAAGTTTTATTTTATTCGTCATAAATGAAAATTTAAGATATAACACTTCTTATACAATTATACACATTTACAGTAAATGTCATATGATCATCCTTTCACAAGGTGGGAAATACTTTCTTAGCTCCAATATTCTACACGGTTATCATACCAGAATCTGCACACTAAATGTAAACATTAGTTCCACAAAGTCATTAAATACACAAAAGAGATCAATTTGCACAAGATAATGAGACTAAGGACCTAAGGGCTAGACCTCATGTCTTGGAGGCTCATGATGTCCTTTCCTATGTACGTGTAGTGCAGAGACTTCGTAGTTCAAAGCAACTAGTATTGCAACCATAAGGTTGACTTAGATATAATAACTCATAAGGAATCTAGTTCATCACATAAAATTTTCTAGAGTATCATTCAAGTTCTAGAGAGTACATGCAATATTTATATTTATGAGTAATCCCTAAAGGGGAAAAATAAGGAAGTTATAACAACAACAAAAACATTCCAACCATTTTCTATCTCAACACATCATACCGAATGCAGAAAATAGTCAATGTTTTTACTAAACTTCCAAAGATGCATGTGAGATCGTAAGAAGGATGCAACATGTGAAATAAGACATATTTCTTCTCAAGAAGTATTCACTCAACATGAGTACACTCATACACCATTTATGAAGCCATCTACAATGATCTTTCATGGTAATTCACCAATTCAGAAGACAAGTCTTTAACTAGTCATAAACATCATTCATCACTCAACCAATCTCACTCAATTAAGGAAAGGATTCAAACTTCTTCTATATCCAATAAATATCATCAAATTACCTCACCTAATTCTATTGAAACAACACAAGTATATTGCTTAATAATGGGTTATTCTTCCATTTAAAGCCAACACATATATTCTTTACATAACATAGAAATCATTCATTTAGGTTATCCCAATTCTATAATGAATGAAACATGATTTTTTTCACCAAGAACTAAGATCTAAGATCGTAAATCATTTTCTAACCACATTTCTAATTTTAACTAAGAAAGCATATAAGAAAAAAGAGTCATTACTCTAAGAAAGAATATTCTTCCTAACTAATCGTTTACTTAAATAATACTTAACCAATTAATATACTTTCATTCAATTATCAAAATGACAATCATATCAAAAGACCTATAATATAGAATTTTAGGAGAAAATTAATATGATCAACTTTCCGGTAGGGTAACTCGATATATTCTTGTTATAGGTAAAACCATATTTCTAACTTGGCTAACATGATAAGAGAATATTCTTAACCATATTTGAAATGTTTTTGAATGTGAATAGATTTACAATTTGGGTAGCCTTTGTACTAGATACCAATGACAAGGGGAACCAAGTCTAGGTGCAAGGGAATGAATGGGATTGGACAAAAGGATGGATGATAGTGGATGGATGAAAGGATCATGATAAATGGATAGGATAAAAGGATAGGTTATGGAATGGAATGGATGTATGTGCAAGAGAGCAAGGATGTGATCTCCAAGGACTATGGTGCATGGGAATAACATGCCCCAGTCTAGGTAGTAGACTTAGGATTTTTTAGGACAATGCTTAAGGCAAGTGGATGATAGGATTTGACATGACAAAGCTTATGACTTGGATGATAGGGTTCATTTGGAAAGGATGAGGTATGTCAAGGGATATCCAAAACACTTGTCAACAGTTGCCCCCAATTTTTGTCAAGATCAAAAGAGGAAGGGAGGATGAATGGATGCAATGTGATAGGTATGTATATGGAAATGGTATGATAGTTTGGAAAAGGGATGAGACTGTTGATAACTGAGAGGGGGGGTGAATCAGTTATCTTAATTAATTTATCTTTCTATTCTTCTTTAATAACTAGTGCAGCATCAAAACAAATAAGCATCCATAACCATGAAAGCAGAAACAACATCAATACACATAACACAATGATTTTTATGTGGAAAACACTGTTAAGGGAAAAACCACGGGGTGACTAACCCAAGATTGTATTCTCTGTTAAAAGAATAGAAGTACAAAATGACTCTTGCCAATTAGGGCTCACTGCCTAAGCACACTGCTCACAAGAGGCTCACTACCTACAAGAGACTCACTGTCTACAAGGTATAAATAAAGTAACAAGATACTTGAACTAATGAGAAGCATCCACATATGTTGGGGTTCAGTTCTGGTTAGGCTCAATACACTGATCTACTACACTTCATTCTTCCTCTTCTTTGGTGCTGCTATCCTATCACATACCAGACCTGTATTACTGCTTCCACACTACTCTCTTCTTTTCTTCACACTTCACAACACACCACACACACCTTCATACTAAAATCAATCTGGTATATATATCCTCATCAATGATTTCAATCATCTTTCTAGTCGGCATCCAGAAAACTCAAGATATTTCCAAACTCTGGTTTGTCAGCTCAATCCATGCTTACTAAGTGATGTGTATCAAAAAGATAGTTATAGAAGTCATCAATCATGTTGGCCAATCATGAATTATACCTTAATAACCTTGATCATCATCAATATCCCATCCGGATTAAGGTCTGATGCTCTGCTGGTCAGTTCTTCCTCAGTCTACTCTGCCAAACAGGAACCCAATACTTAGGTGCTCATATCTCTTCACTCTTTCATCACTGGTGGCTCAATCCCTAGAATCTATCAGTCAAGGTACTCCTCTGGACTTCCCTAAGTCTGCACTTTACTGATATTTCCTTTGAGAGATCCAGACCTGATTGTCAGACCTTGCTGCATGCTCTATTCTTGGTCACCGGACCAAAATACTCTTCAATCTGACTTCTGGTAGAGACACACCTTGTCCTACGGATGTGTGGGATGGACTTTTTTGCCATCAATGACAACACCCATGAAGCCACACAGTGTCTCTTGCCAACAATCTCCCCCTTTGGCATTGATGGTAACACTTAGTGAAAAATAACTAAGTGTCACACTACACTCCCCCTTGGTTGATGCTCTGTTCTAATGTACACTTTTGTGGAGCTCCCCCTTAGCTAGATTCCACATTTTTCACTGCTACTCACTCCCCCTTTGACATCAATGGCAAAGGGTAGAATCCTCACACCAAAAATCCCCAAAAATCCAAGTATACTTAGCTGCATAAGTATATATACATGTTATACTTACATATATTGAAGTATATCTGCAAAAGTTGTCTTTAACTGGACAAATGCTGTTGCCCAACTCTACTTCATCCTATCCAAAATTGAGATGTGACCACTCAATAGGAATGCAAAAGCTTCTACCCTCTTTAGATCTGTCGGATCACTGGTCCAGGCTGTGGTCTGAGCATCAGTTAGGGCCTCATGCATGGCCTCTAATTTAGCGATAATCATCCCTCTAAGTTCACCCATCCTACTTATTATGTTCTTCCTCTCCTTCTCAAGCTCCTTTATATCATTTATGACTGCAATAGTCTGACATTCCTGGTTTATTATGGATGTGGTGAGAGGATCAAAATTCTGAGAGAAGCTTGACAGTTTATCCTCTTGTTCTTTCACTTTCTTCTCAATATCCTTTGTCACTTTAGACCAGGATAAACAAAATTTATACTTCTCCACCATCTTTAAGAGCATTTTCTAAGCTCTTTAACCCAATATCCATATTTCTCCTATCATTGGTTATAAATCCTTGTATCTCAGAGAATCTTTTTCCCAAAAACTCCTTCCAGACTTTTTCTTCAGCTAACTTCTCTAGGGAATCAAAATGTGTATTAATAGAATTTACAAGAGATTTTAGATTGCCGGATGAGGAGGTCGAGAGATCCTTCTGGAAGGATGGCATGATTTTCTCCAATACACCGGATGCAATTTCTATCAGCTCATAGTCTTCCATGTGAGACTTCAGAAGTTTTTCTTTTGTCTTTGCTTGAGCAAAGGATGCTATCTTCATGGTTTGAACCGGGGAGAGGGAATCAAAATTAAATGGTCCTTGGAGTAGCTCCAGTTCATCCAATTCCATGATTTCTTTTGTTAGGAAGTCTTTAACAGCTTCAGCAGTGTCTCTTGTCAGAGACAGAGTTTCCTTTCCTTCTGTGGCCTCAGAAGTGTTAATTGAGACCTTCTTTGTTTGATCTTTTTCTCTTCCCTTTTTCTCTTCTTCTTGACTTGCTTTCTCTTCTTTTCTTAGTTCTTCTTCAGTTCTGAAGTCAACAGGGGGATCCGGAAGAGATGTTTACTTCTTCAGGGACTTCCTCTTCCAGAGCAGAGGAATCCAAATCCTGAGTCCTTTCCTCTCTTATGTCCTTTGGCTCTTCTGTATTTTTCACATTAGATTATCCTTTGTCATCCATGACAAAGGGTTCATCACCTAAGTCCTCTATAACAGGAAGATTGAATCTTTTAAAATCATTCCAAAGGATATCTTCTATTTCTTTTGCCACTTTGTCAGTTTCTCCAAGCATAAGTTGGTTCATCCTTTCTTTCCTTCGGAACTCATCCTTTCAGTCCTTGAAGATCGTGTTCTTTTGTTGAGGGGTAATGGAAGGATAGAGTTGGATAGCAATTTGCTCTCGGATTTCTAGATCTTTTTCCATGGCATTGTTCTTTCTTATTTCAAATTCCTTCTCTAAGATTTTGGGAATCAGAGATATGATTTCAATGAATGCTTTGTTATAAATATTAAGATACCTGACTGTAGCATCTTGCAGGATCTTTTGGTCAGCTTCATTGTATTCATCATAGAATTCAGTCATTAGTTTCGGGTTCCCATCCATAGTGACTGATTTGATGATATCATCAATGTAGAGAGTATGCTTTTCAACAAATTCCTCTACCTTCTCTTCTTTGCCTTGACCGGTAGAGGGTTCACCGGTTGTTTTCTTCTTCTTCTTCATTTTCTTGACTTCCTCATCAGTTTTAGTTTCTTCATCATCCTTCTAACTTGTATAGGATCTTGTTGCCTTTTTCTTTGTTCTCTTCTCTCCCTTTCTGGATGTCTGGGCTTCCAGTTTTGATGCCTTTTGACTTTTAGAGGTGGCAGGTGCAAAGCTCTTGGAGGATCTAGTTCGGGAAGGGGCTTGCACCGGAGCACTTTCTTTTTCAGTTTCTTGCCTTTCTTTCTCTGCCCTTTCCACCTTCTCTCTATTTGCATCAAGTGCCTCCTTTGAAATTCCATGAATCTTGGCAAATTCTTCTACTTCCCTCCTCACTTTTCTCTTGATCTCAGGCTGTCTTAGTTCAACATGAACTTTTATACTCAGCTCTTGGTAGGTTCCAAATCTTTCTGCCTTAGGGTCCTTGGGCTGACTCAGCAGATGTTGGATATGCAGTTCTAGGATTTTCTCATCAACCTCATACCCCATTGGCATGATCCATACTATTCTTGGTTCCACTACCTCCATTAGGCATTGATCAGTGTCTATCATAAAGCACACTATATCCTTGTATTTCTCAACCAAAGATTTGGGGATTCTTTCTCTAGCCTGCATCATGCTTTGGAAGTTTTTGAAGTAACCCCACAAAGCTATATTTTGTGTCTTGGCATCACCAAGCCCATACATATAATCCCTGATTTGTATGGCAACAGGTCTGTCATTTTGCCATACCCAACCACTGGATCCAGGGAGCTCATTCATAAAGTAAAAGAATAAACATAATATCAGGCCACCATATTTGAATGAGTTCTTCTTGTCCTTCTTGATCTTTTGTAGGTTTTCCAACAGCTGGCTCAGAAGAAGCTCTTAAAGATCATAGTCATCATTTTTCCTTAGCATTTCATATGCAGTATATACAGTAGTTCCAAACACAGAATTCTTCCTGCTGGAGTGATATATCTTATAGCCAATTATCATAGATACAAATTTGATATCCAGATCAGTGATATATTCTATTGTCATTGCCCTCTTGTTAAAATTTGATCAAGTAGCCTCACTGACAGTTTGGTTTTTGACTGATTTGAGAGTAGCCAACCCACCAGATGAGTGCAATCCAGTTACCACCCTAATGGCATCTTTTGTGATCTTAAATGGTCTATTCAACCACATGAAGTTGTCATGCACTCTGCTCAAAACATACTAGACCCATTCATCTTCTACAAAATAGGGGAAATGGATGCACTGTCCAAAATGTTTATCCCGGATGGCCTTGTATTGAGGTTTAAGTTCAAGTGACTCATCTATCAGTTCCTTGTGATAGATGTCCATCATCTTAGATTCACCAAATTCTTCAATGTTTGCGTGTATGTAAACCTTAATATCTTCTACATGCAGAGCTCCATGCGGAATGCTATAAAATGCGCCTAGGGGATCAACTTCTAGAGATTTGTAGGGATGTTTCTTGAATTTGGGGCGTGGTCTATCAGTGATCTTCACAACATTCAGAGTAGCCATCTTTCAAAATATTCAGAGAGAGTTAATCAAGAGCAGAAAATACCTTTTACGCTTCTAGGGTTCACGATATGAGCCGGATCGAATTGTTGGATGAATCGACTTCTGCGGTTGATCTTTGAGAGCTTTGAGATAACTTTGTTGTAGAGCTCCTTCTCTCTTCTTTTCAAATGTAAATGTGCAAATGTTCAATAAGAGAACCCTTATATTTCTGCGCAAGCCCTAATTCCACATTGCAATAAATGCACAAATTAAGTCATTCCGGCTGCCTTGTTCTCCTTGTTCTAAGAAGGATCTTTTCTGGATCACTAAGATTCACTTAGAGTTATTCTCGGTGATTATTGACAATCTATCTTCCTTTCTCCAATCATTTCATCTATCCACAGATCAAGATTCCTCAATTTTCAATCATACCAGATCTAATTGTGAAAATCATGTTCTTACCGAATGACTGTTAAACCAAATCAATCTTGGTAGATTAACCTCTTCTAAATTTCTTGTGGATCTTCCATATCTTTACCAAGGCTTATATAGATGTTTCTCTGAGAACCCTTTAATCTGCGACTTTCCATGTGCCAATTTCAGGCACCAATTGACTGGCTGGGGGAACTTGTTTTCTTTTGTGACTCCCCCTGAGCCAAAGCTCATTTATTTAGTTTTCGGAAGGGATATCAACACCAGATTCTGGTGCGGATCCATCCTCGACATTTTCTGTACTCCTCTTCACCCAAATCTTGTTCATCTCCCTTTGAATTTCATCTGCATTCACTTTTCCTTTTCCTTTGTCTTGGTTTTGATTATGATGTACCATACCCTTTTTATCCTGATTCTTACTTTTGCAGAATTTGGCAATATAATCGGATCTATTGCAATTGAAGCAAACAACATTTGTTTGCATACTTGATTGATATCCTCTTGATCTACACTGATTAGTCATATGTCCCATTCTATTTCATGCAAAGCATCTACCATTGAATGAATTGTTCATTTGCATATTTCTACACTCATGGGATTTGTGACCATACCTTTTGTAGTTAAAACAATGTCCAGAGAAGGATGAATTAGTCCGATTCATTCTTTTTCTACACTGATTTGCTTTATGACCAAAGTTATTGCAATTGTGGCAGTATTCATTGAAGGATGGATATCTTTGAGCATTTGGTTGCCTTACCGGAGGTCTTCTAGGCTTGTTCCTTGGATTTCCTGATCCAGAGTTCTTCTGACCGGATCCAGAGCTTTCACCTTTCTCATACCCCAAGCCTTGCTTGTCATCTACCCTCTTTTGGCTTTCAAGAAGATCTTCAAGTTGAGCAGAGCTTATCTTGAATTTCTCTTTGTATTCATTTGTTGTTTGAAGATCCCTTTTTAAAGTGACAATCTGATTCTCAAGTTGTTCTTCATTGTCTCTAGCTTCTTCAAGATCAGATTCTAAATGCCTGATTATTCTATCCATTTTGTGGCAGTCTTCTGATTTCTCCTTGAGAGATTGTTTTAGATTATCTCCAGTCTTTCTTTTCTCTTCAATTTCTTGGGTGAATTTCATAACCCCTAATTCCATTTCATGTCTTACCATAATGACCTCTTTTGATAGCTTCTCACATAATTTGTTCTTCTCATTCAAATCTTCATTAGTATCATTGGCTTCACTTTGACTTGCTAATTGCTGAAGAAGTTCCTTTCTCTTTTTTATAGAGATACTCAGTTTCTCCTTGAGTTCATTTATGAAGTCATCAGCTTGTTTGAGTCTTTCCCTCAAGTTATTGACTTCAGTGTGAGATTGCTCAAGATCATCAACGGCAGACTAAAGTTGTTCCCTCATACTATACATATCCATTGGAATTCCCAGATCTTCCTCAAGCTGTTAGGCTCTATTTGGAGGAACTTAGCTCTGATACCAATTGTTGATAACTGAGAGGGGGGGTGAATCAGTTATCTTAATTAATTTATCTTTCTATTCTTCTTTAATAACTAGTGCAGCATCAAAACAAATCAGTACCCATAACCATGAAAATAGAAAAAAAATCAATACACATAACACAATGATTTTGATGCAGAAAACCCTGTTAAGGGAAAAACCATGGGGTGACTGACCCAAGATTGTATTCTCTGTTAAAAGAATAGAAGTACAAAATGGCACTTGCCAATTAGGGCTCACTACCCAAGCACACTACTCACAAGAGGCTCACTACCTACAAGAGACTCACTGTCTACAAGGTATAAAGAAAGTAACAAGATACTTGAACTGATGAGAAGCATCCACATATGCCAAGTTTCAGTTCTGGTTAGTCTCAATACACTGATCTACTGCACTTCATTCTTCCTCTTCTTTGGTGCTGCTGTCCTGTCACATACCGGACTTGTATTACTGCATCCACACTACTCTCTTCTTTTATTCGCACTTCACAACACACCACACACACCTTCATACTAAAATCAATCTGGTATATATATCTGCATCAATGATTTCAATCATCTTTCTAGTCGACATCCAGAAAACTCAAGATATTTCCAAACTCTGGTCTGTCAGCTGAATCCATTCTTACTAAGTGATGCATATCAAAAAGATAGTTATAGAAGTCATCAATCATGTCGGCCAATCGTGAATGATACCTTAATAACCTTGATCATCATCAATATCTCATTCGGATTAAGGTCTGATGCTCTGCCGATCAATTCTTCCTCAGTCTACTCTGCCAAACAAGAACCCAATACTTAGGTGCTCATATCTCTTCACTCTTTCATCACCGGAGGCTCAATCCCTGGAATCTATCAATCAAGGTACTCCTCTTGACTTCCCTAAGTTCGCACTTTACTGAGATACTTCCTCTGAGAGATCTGGACCTGATTGTCAGACCTTGCTGCATGCTCTGTTCTTGGTCACCGGACCAAAATACTCTTCAATCTGACTTTTGGTAGAGACACACCTTGTCCTGTAGATGTGTGGGATGGACTTTATTTCCATCAATGACAACACCCATGAAGCCACACAGTGTCTCTTACCAATAGAGACAAGGTGCCCCCAAGTGTAAGTGACATAGAAGATCGACCTACACATGATGCATGTTTACCAGGTTTTCATCATGGTACTTATCCAAGGTGCATGTTTACCAGGTTTTCACTGTTGGACAAAAGGATTTCTCTTTACTTTTTTTTTAATTTTTTCTTTTCTTTTTTGACTTTTTATTTTTATTTTTTGTGACTGTTTTGACTTTTGAATGGGAAAGGGGGGGATATGGATGGGTGGGACTCAAGTGTCTAGTTCCATGTAATGTGATAGTCCCATTAGAGAAGGATGTCATCACAAATAGACCATGTCAAGTCATTATGCTCAAGATGTTGGTGGGGTGATTGTGTGAAAGTGAGATGGATAAGGTAGATAATGGATTATGATGTAGATTATGGAGGGATAGAAAGTGGATTATGATGGACTTATGCAAAAGCATGGACCATAGGAAGGTGATGGGGGAGATATGTAGTATAATGAGTGAATGATGGAGTGATGGAGGTATGGAAAGGAATCATGACCAATGGCTACACATACCATGTTAAACATGGAAGCTTTTGATTGGATGGTGGTGTAAGAAGCAATGGTGATGTTTCCTTAGGAGATGGATGATTTAGGACTTTCGGAACCCAAATGGACTTAGTATTTTCTTGATTATTGCTTTTCATGTGGGATGTTTCAAATGTTTGAATGGAATGGTATTTTTGAATGGAGGGGGATGGTTGGGATTTTTGAGAGGTGGATGCCTCATTTGGCTTATTTAATTTTTGTTTAGGGACCCATATCATTTTAGTTTTTGACTTTGCTTTTAGAGGTATGGGCTTGGATGGATTTTTTAATGTACCTTGCTTTGAATTTTTGGATTGATTTCATAAGGCATTAGGACCCTTAGGATTTGTGGGTTTTTGAATGGAGGCATCCAAATGTTTATTTTTGAATCCAATTTGGCAGATGAAATGAGTGGAAGCTGTGTTTATACAATGAGTGCATTGGTTGGTCATTATTAGGATATTTAGGGTATTTATGAATGATTGGATAAGGGGGTGTTGGTAGCAATGGTGGCAAAGCAGATGGAGGGATATTAGGAGTTGGAAGGAGTGGAGGTAAAGTGGATGGTGGAAGGTGAATGGTCACATGCTTTTTACATTTGTAGGATGAGGGGGGTGGAATGGCAACATATGTTTTAGGGATATGATGGCATTTATGATGGAAGGAAGTGGATTTAGGAAGTGTGGAGGAAGTACCAACATCGTTAGATTGTTGACCTTGGGGTGTGTATCCAAGGCCAAATGAGTGAGGAGGGACCTTGACATGGATTGGCTCCAAAATGCCTTGTTAATGTAGGCCTAAACCTTTGCCTTGGTAGTTCATGTTTTGGATCATGCGATTGACTATAGGACTAGGTGTAGTTTAAACACTAGACTTGAGTTGATTATTGGATGGAGAAGGTAAAGTGGATAATGGTTGTTGTTGTCCTAGGGAAGAACATTCATGGCTTAAGGTGGTAAGACTAAGGGGATATGATGGTGGACTTGAGGTGGGATTGGTAGTGGATGTGGATGTGGAAGGATCATTAAGATCTTTATTATGTTCATGTAGATCCAAGTTATTTTTTTGATCTTCTAGGCTTATGTGTTCTTGGGAGGCAATTGTCTCATCATGACAAGTGGATGTATGCTCATTATAGATAGGGCTAGATGGTAGATGACTAGGAGCAATGTGGATATCTTTCTCATGGATGGATATAGGATTATGGATAGGATTGAGGTGCTCATGGATAGCTTCTTCATAGGTATCATATTGATCATAAAAAAGGTACATGTTATGGATAGATTGGATGGGGATGATTTGATCTTGATTAGATTTAGGGGCTATTGTTTCTTCATGCTTAGGATCATGCTCTTGACATAACTCTTGGTTTTATTGAATGGAAGTGGAAAGCTCTTTAATAAGCTTGATAGCTTGTAGATCACATGATGGGGTTATAAGACTAGACAAAGTATTTAAGGACTCATGGGGAGGCTCAAGAATAGGTGTTTGATGACATGACAATGTTTTATTCCTTACTAGTAGCCAATGGATCACATCCTTTGCAAGGGTATGGGTGAATGGGCAATATACTAGATGGATGATAATAGTGGAAGTTGAAGGCTTAGGATTAGGATTTGTTGGATGGATAATGGGATTAGGATTTGGGATAGATGGAAAGATAACGGAATTAGAGGGATTGGTTTTATCCAAGACAATATTACCACAATCTTCTAGGTTCTTAACTAATCTTTGAAATTAGACACAAGTGGATATGGTATGGCCCCTATACCTATGGTATGCACAATATGCATCATCTTTATACCAACTAGGTTTAAACATAGATGGAGAATATGCTCTGAATGGGTATAGCTCAATCAAATTTGCTTGGACCAATTTCTCTAGAAGTATCTCCATGGAATCTTTTAATGAAAGATTAGTGGCACATGGGGATGAAGGTGATGAAGGCGATGAAGGGCTTGATAAAGGTGTTGGGATAGGACTAGTTGACTCGTGTTGGCATATGATTGCATGGTGAAGGTGACTCAAAGGAGGCACTTGCTAGGTTGGTTTCTCCCTTGTCAAAGGATTTTAGGTCTTGCATAAGATAACTTAAGTCTATCAATGATGTTTGTTGCAAAAGTGAACTTGGGATTGCTTGGTTCATGTACATAGGGCCATTTGGACTTGCATGTTGTTCTTGTAAGGACATTTGATTGCCATGTGGATAGGTTTGGTGATGAGGTGGCATGATAGGATTTGTAGGTGAAAGGTTTTGTGAGGTTGATTGTTGTGGACATTGGTTGATGTTGGAAGTTTGTTGAGAAAGTAATTGTGATATGAAGGCAATGGAGTTAGGATCATTGGATGCTATGCTTATGGAAGCACTTGTGTTTGTGGTGTTGTTAGGAATAGTGAGGGTGATTTGTGGTATGGATGTGGCGGCATTAGTGTTTGGATTATGTGTTTGTTGGGCTTGTGATTGAATGTGGGATCATTGATATTGCCCTAGGACTTTATGTTATGGGAATTGTTGATGTTGTGGTGAGACGAGGTCTTCTTCCTTTCTATATAACCACCTAAGTTGATCAAGCATTCTTTTGGTGCCATAAGGATCATTTTCATAGGTTTTGTTTAGAAATTCCATGTCCATGTTTACAAGTTGTATATTAGGATGCACGGATGTGGAGTGATTTAGATGAAGATTTGATGATTGGATGATGTGTAATGCTTAGGATGATGTTGATGTGATGGGATGATGACTTAGATATGATTAGGGTTTTGTTTAGGATGGAGGTGAGTTAAAATGAATCGATGAATTGGGTGATTAGGATTGGATGATGTGGATGAGGTGGTCTAAGATATGTGTTATTGGAAAGTCGGATGAAGATGATGTGGCAAGTGTTTATTGGAAGCTTCCTTTAGGGCAATATCAAACACAAGATTTCACAAGCAAATGGATGAACACACACAAAACATGATGATGAATTTGCCTTTCAAGGTTTAAATGTTATGATTAAGCACACACTTGAAGACACAACAACAAGCGTAATGTCTAGTTTGAAATAGGGTATGGCCAATTAGGTTTTGGGCTATGTTTACACAAGGTTGACTAGGAATTTGAAAGTGAAATCCTGCCACACAACCGGGAGAAAGGGGTAACCCACCCTTCACCTTCACTTCCTAAAGGTATAAAGTTCTTTGGGGCCTAGCCAAGAGTGACAAGATTCTAACTCCCAATGAGGGTGTCTTTTGATTCAGCCTTGATTGAGGTTGTCCCTTGGAGTGGTGTGTCTCCAAGCAGGACTCCTAGATAGGGTAAACAAAAGCAAACCAAGTGTGGTGTTTTTGATCTCCAAGATCACCTTACAATGCGAGGAGAGAGCATACACATGCACACTTGTAAATTAACCCTTAGAAAATGAAATGTATGTTGGAAGACAAGGTAGCACTTGTTCTTTTTAGACCCAAATCCAAATGTATGATGGAAGGCACTTGTTGATTTTTATGTCCAATTTTTTATGTGTGATTGCAAACAAGTTGTTTGTTTTTAAGTCTAAAGTACAAATGTGTTATCAAACAATGATTAAGAGATGAAAAGATGAAACGAGTGAACCTGATTAGTATCACTTTCCAAATTGTTGTAGATGATGATGCCAACACTGCTTCAACTCCTTAGATTACCCCTAAAAGTCACCAAGACAAGAGAAAACCAAACTTGCAAGACAGAAGGGGTTAAGGCCAAAATATGCAATTTGGTAAAATCTTAGAAAAAATGGCTAATACAAACAAATTAATGGCATAGACAGAAAGTATGCAAAATTCAAAGCAATTTCAAAAAATAATTAGTGAAAATTGGATAAAAATTGCAAAAGTTATGCTCATTTGAAGTTTCTGTGAAAATAGTGCCAATACAGAGGAAAATGGCACCACTACAGAGGAAAATGGTGCCACTATAAAGAAAAATGGAGCCAATCTAGGGAGAGATGGAGCTAATCTGTGTTTTACCTTTTTTTACCTTGTTACCAATTCCAAATAGCATCGATCTGAGTGTGGAATGCAGTGATACGATACAGGGAGCAAAATAAGCTTGAAAGAAAGGATTTTAGAAACCAAAAATGGCCTGATATAGAAAAATGAATGGCATAGATATAAAGTACATGAAATTCTAAGCAATTTAAAAAAAATTCATGAAAATCAGATAAAAATTGTAAAAGTTATGCTCATTTGAAGTTTCTATGAAAACAACGCCAATACAAAGAAAAATGGCGCCACTACAGAGGAAAATGACGCTACTATAGGGAAAAATGATGCCAATACATAGAAAAATAGTGTTGATACCTGTAACTGATGATTTTCATGGAAAACTCATGCAAAAACTAGCAAAAGTTAGTAGAATCAGGACCTGGGAGTCCCACCCGGCATGCCAAATGAGATCATGGAAATCTAACATGAAGGAAAACAATAACAAAATGCAAAACAAACAATGCAATACCTTCACATTGATCCATAATCCGTCATTAAGGTGGAGAGTGTTGCACCCAAAACACTCTAGCCTTACCCAAAGAGATGAATGTTGATTACTCACAATTCAGCAACATAACATGAAGATAGGGATTGATAAATGAATTATTGAATGATGCAAGATGGATAGATGATAGATTGATGATGGATGATTGAGAGGAAAATTCGACAGCATGAGGATACTAGAAGAAGATTCATTACAAATGGCTCAAGACAGGCTACCTTTATAGAAAAGGCAAATTCAAATGGATGGTTGTGAGAGTTATTTTGAATGTTATGGACAGTTGAGATTGATTAAGGTTGATTAGGGTTTCCTTGCACCTCAAGAAATTGTAGTCATGTGACAAGTGTGTGAAGGAGAATGAAAGGAATAGGTCTCATGTGTGATTGTGTACACAAATACTAAAAATAGATTCTATTAGTTGTACATGTGAAGGATATTAAATTAAAGTTGTACTACAACAGATGAAAGATGTACTACCACACATGAGCGGATGGAGAGATGGACAAGTGTCGATTTGTGGTGAGAGGTGAGAATAATTAGTTGGGAATTTAATTAAACAAATAGATTTTATTTAATTAATTGGAAAGTGGTTAGGATATGATATGGAAATGATATAGAAATTAATTAAATAATGTAAAATCATTATTTAATTAATGGGGAAGTGGATTAGCATGGTATAAGTGAAATTAATTAAATAAATAAAATTTATTTAATTAATTAGATAATGGATTAGGATAGGATTATGATGGAATTAGGAATGGGATGACCTAGGACCTAGAGCAAAATATTACAAGTTCATATGTTAACAAGACCTGGATGATTTTTAGTGTCTACACATACATATCTATGTATTTATAAACTCATTCAAACATGCATACATATGATTTTCCCTCAAATTCATATTAATAATACATTTATCTTAAGATAACATGATTCCCCAGTTTCAACCCTTTGCTATAATTGTAAAAACTATAGTTTAAATTAAACCATTTAATAAAAGCCACATAATCATACCATTTTCTAAATCAATTAAATCATCTTGTCAATAACAGATTAATACAAACTAATAAGGAAGTAATTTGATGAAATAATACAAAACTTCCTAAAAACAATTCCATTTCCTAAACTTTCTCCCTCCCAAATATTAACTCAAATTAACAAGATAATTCCTAAAATATGGATATGGTAAGATAATCAAAAGGCAATGTTTATATTATACCATTTGTATGGCCTATGTGAGGATATTGAATTACACACACACACACACACACACACACACACACACACACACACACACACACACACACACACACACACACACACACACACACACACACACACACACACACACACATATATACATATATATGTTGTTCCAATGATGAATGTTTTAACCTAAACAACTATTGTCCTGAGAAGAATTCAAGCATCAGGGATATGTTAGGTTTTAGAGGGAAAGAGTCAAGGATTTGCATATTTAATAACAACAGCAAAGAGGGTGTAGGAATGGTCATCACTAATTGATACACATCTCCAAATTGACAAACTGGGTAATGCTAATTTTTGGATATGATTTACATAACTAAGTTGTGCACCTTATATAAAAATGTTAAAGAAACCTGGTTCATAAAAATAAGGTTATTGCTAATGCAACAGACTAGGGTTTAGAATCTTCAGACTGGTTGAAATAGCATCCTAATATATGACTGGAGATTGGTTTCAAGAAAGTGATCCCTCAGGAATTTAAAATTGAACAAAATATGCAGAAGAGAATTCACAAAATAACATAAATCTTGCATATAATAGAAATTTATTCCAAACAACAAATCAATTCCATAACTCAGTGCATACCCAAAATATTATTGCTATCCAATCTTCACCAAAATTTCCCAGCTTGCAGCCATTTTCCCCCCAAGTCTTTTCTTCTAAAAAAAAATAGACCCATCCATTTTATTCCCTACCACATATATATATATATATATATTTATATATATATATATATATATATTCGATTGTATCTTTCTTTTTTCCTCACCTCATATATTTCTTGATCTTTTTAAAATGGAACAACATGACTCTTCATATGCCAATCTGGACACCCATTTTCTTATAAACTAAAAATAGATTAGAATAATTCTAAAACATAATTTAATTACTAAGATACTCTCTTGAATTACATAACTTCCATTTCTTGCAAGTGACATAGAATAAAAGAATTCTTTATAAAATATGTAAATATAAAAGCATAAAATGACAATGTATGATTTTCTTTTGAAAACAATATTAAATCATATAAATAATTATTTAGAAACAATGGAGTTATTTAATTATTCTCAATAAAATATCATAATTAATAAATAGGGTTCAGGTGTCCTTACATTCTTCCCCCCTAAGAATGGACTTCCTCCTAGAAGTCATCAAGAGGAATGAATATTTCCTAACTTCAACACATCTAGCAAAAGTTAGATTTCATCAGAAGAATTCATTTGTACATTATTAAAACAAAGTAATCGATATGGCAATGCCCCATTTGGAAATCGAACACAATACAACATGCAATGGAAACCAAAATTCACTAGATCATCTTTTATCCATGAGCAAATTCCATATTTACTAAAAACAACAAAGATTATCAACTTAATAGTTAACAAAGTGATAAAACAATTTAAATCCATTCTACCATTCAAAATTTAGGTATACATCGTGCACATTAAGACTTTGTAATATCTACAACATTATCACTTAATCTAAAGAGCATGTTTATATCATCAATATATTACCATTAATCAAATTCATTACAAACATATTATTTCATAAAACATCACAGGTATCAATTCCGTACTTAATATATCATATATACTCCTAATGGGATGAGGATGATTAGTGCCACAAATAGTTCTTACACAACTTCACAATAAACATTCCTCGGGCCATCTACTCCCCTATACAACCTACCAAAGACCTCTCTTGGGTATGACAATCTACACAATTCACATTACTCCACACAAGCCAGCAACAACAAACACTGATAAAGCCTCAAAATAAAGAAGTTTCCAATGAGTAACAATTTCAAATTATATCAATAAATAAAACAAATTAAATAGTAGAAAATAATATTTCAAATCAAAACCAAAAACCTTAATAAAATAGTCCTCGAGGCAAAAGGACAATTTTGTAATTATGATCAACCAAATATCTTAAAAAAAATTTCAAAACTGTTGGCTCAATAGAACAAAGGAGAAAATAACAAAATAAAATTTCAAAATTTTTCATAAGACTTTAAATCACAATCACTATGTGACTTTAAACGAGCCACAATCACTACGTGACTCTAATAAAACATTTGTGTGTAAAATATTGTATCATATTCATTTCTCCCTTTCTAGATCATTAGATATATGTCTAAGTCTTCCTACTATGGTATTTGTCCATTGTATTTAGGTATTACTGTGTATTCCCCTTCCTTTGGTAGATACCTTGTTTTTATTAAAATCTTGAATACTAAACATCATGGGATGTTATCTTTACGAGTGTGCCACCAAATTGCCGCATTACATACTAATGTATGTTTCAAGGTTTTGCTCCTTAGGTCTTCCTTGTCAAATTTTTGTTCCATTTCTATGAGTAGGTATTTAGGTCCCCTATCCCTGAGTACCTAGGAAGTTTTATGTGAGAAATACCTTGTGTAATGTGATTTATTAAATGTGAGTTCTAGGGTGTATCTTCTTGATGGGTTTCTAGGTTGGGGAATATATTTTGTAGTATAATTTCATTGAATGCGGTGGAATGTAGTAGAGTTGCTTCTATTATTTTCACCATAAATATTCTCCAGAATCTTGTAACTCTCCTAATTTTTAGTTATGGTTCATCCTGTAGCTACGAATTTAGTACTTCCTCATTATCTGTACTATAATTATCACTTTCAACTTCTATTTCTCCTTCTGAATTAGGTTCCTCTAGGGTTTATTGTTTGGGTAATTTAGATATGGAGTAAAGGATTTTTGAGTCCTCATCATTGTGCTCCTCTTGACTAATTTCTTCCACATAGGTCTTATCAATATCTTTACCTAGTGGGATATACACTATCTTACTGTCATCAACAAAACAAATTTCTTTCTTTCTGAAGTCTACAATTCCATTAGAATTCACAAACCATTGGAGTCCTAGTAGTGCATTAAATGAATCAAATGGTTCTTTCATTGCTACTAGTTTGAAGTCTACTATTTGCTTAACTCCCATTATAATGACTTCTACTTTTCTCCACATTCCTAATGTCTCCATGGCTGATCCATCATCTAAGCTGATGTTATAAGGAGTTACCTCTAGTTTTGGTTTGCCCAATAATTCCTAAACCCTCTTCGAGAGCATGTTTACATCTACTCCGAGGTCTACCATTACTTGTTTAATCTTTTTGTGGTTTATATGGGCAGTAATAATCAAAGGTCTAGTCTTCCATGTGTAGTCTATCTTTTCTTCTTAGAAAAAGAAATTATTATGTCGTTCTTCTTTTTGTTGCTCTTTGGTTATTGTTTGTTTGGATTGTTCTATGATTTTATCATGTTTATGTTTATTAGGGAAGAAGTTGTCTTCTTCCTCTTCGTTCTCATTTTCACTATCAGTATTGTATAGTTTTATGATATCAGTTCCTTGCCTAGTTACTACCGCGACCTTATTTTTATTCTTACATTTTCTTGTGTTATTCTGTTTAGATTTTAATTTATTATGTTGGTACTCATCATCTAATGTTTCTATGTTTGAGGTATCTAAGTCATACTTAATTTCTTTTTGGCATCTTCTAGTTTCTCGTGGTGTCTCCTTTGACACTTTTCTTATTATTCTTTCTCCTTTTTGTTGATCGAGTCCTTGTAATTCATCACTCTTAGACTAAGTTGGTGCATTTCTAAAATATTGTTGTGCCTTATCGCAATTAAATAAGTCATGGTCTGGATTCCCACAAAATGCACATTACTTCTTTTATCTCCCCAACATTCATTTGTAAAGTGCCCTTGCTTACCGCATTTGTAACAACTTGCAACATCTCTCCTTCTCCTGCTCCTGCCACGACTTCTTTCTCTTTTATAACCATTGTATTATCCCCATTCATTTTTATTATACTTATTCATGTATGGTACTTGGTACTTGATTAGGATTTGTATTTTGTAGTGTATTCACATTTCTTTGGTTTCCCTAGCTAGGGGCTTGTCATGCCCACATTTCCCATGCGGTCACGACATGCAACACACATGTCATGTCCACATTTGTCATGTGGTTATGACATGAAATAACAAAACCTTTTTCACATATCCCTAGAAACCCCCACACACATGTCAGCATTCTCGGTGGTAATACGTATAAGGCGTAAACATATCAGTCAAATCTCAGGGAAGTGCAAATACCTACGCAATCCCCTACGTGATGATAGCTGACTAGGGGGTTATGCAATGCGAGGAGCATCGCCATTAGGGTTAGGAGCGACTTGATCCAAACCCTATGCTTTCCTAAATGAGTGTTGTGATTTCAAAAAGTCTCAAAATCAAAACCTAGGAACTAGAGCAATGATAATTAATTAAAACATGTCTAAGTCATAAAAGTTACACTATTGCATAAATAAATCCTTTATCTAATTTCACTAGGAATCCAGGAAAATCTGGCAGCATAACGCCTCTCAGGTGTACATGGGAATTATTTAAAAATTAAAAATTAAATTCCTACTACCAACCAATTAAATTAATTAAATACAAAAGCATAGACAATCACGCTCGATTAAATTAACCATCCCATATTAGCCTCTAGGTTTAAATGCCTAGGCTAAAATAAATTAATAAAATTACACTACCTATCCAAAGCTCTAATTTAATCAAAATCAATTATCAACATTAAAATGTTTCCCCATTTAAGTTCTCTACAATTATTTAATTTAACACTTTCCCAAATCCCACATTTAAAATATAACCTCTAGACTAAATTTAAAGTATAGTTGAAGATAATTAATCCACTCAAGCCCACTTAAAAGATAAAATAAAACCCACTAGGCAATAATTAAATTAAGAGATAAAATTGAATTCACCCAACTAATAAAACCCATGGGAACACAAGAGGGCAATAATTTCAAAAAATAAAAGTAAAAAGGGTATGAGAGAGGGAATGGAATCACGTGCACTCATTTCCTCTAATTTAAAATTCCTATTCCCCTCAACCCTAGGTGAAATAAAAGAATATAAAATTTTCCAATGCCTTAACCCTAAACCTATTTTCTTCTCTTTACCATTCTAACCCTAATCTCTTGTTTTCCCTCTTCTTTCTTTTCCTTTCTAATCTCTATTTTATTTTTCTCCTTCTATTTTGTTGCAGGTTGAAACTAAGGGCAACCATGGCAATGGTTCTATGATAGGGAGGTATACACAGTGAATATGTAAATCATTATTTTCTTTTATTTTTGTATAACCCCTTTTTTTGTAGAATATATATATATTGTGTGTGTATAGATACACACACAGAGTATATCTTTCCCTTGTCTGCAACAAAAATATGTATTCTGTGTTATATATACATTAAAAATATAAATGTAGGATATATATATATATATAACACAGAATACATATTTTTGTTGCAGACAAGGGAAAGATATACATTGTGTGTGTGTATAAATTTAATTGTAGGTATTAAAAAAAACCAAACAAAGCAAGTTCAATGGCCAAACGGCCGAACAGGTCAAGGGACGGCCGACAAAATGTCCACATATGGCGCCGCAGATTTTATAAGGCAGGGAAAGATTCATGGAAGGTGTTTGGTGGGGGGCGGATCTCCCACCCACCCCGTAATGCAATAAAGGAGCCCACAGTAGGCGGCGGCTAGGTCGTCAGCCCACCCTCCATACAAACAGGAGACCCTTAAAAAAAACATCAGCCCACAATTTCGCCGCTAGGATTTTGATGCAAGCCAGTTGGTAATATTTACTTTAAATTTTGATTTTCCAATGTGCTTAAATATATATATATACACAGTTTTGAATAAAAATAATCTCCATTTAGTTATATATAATAGCAGGTTAATATATGTGTGTGTGTACATATACCTCTATATATATATATATATAAAAAGAGATACATTTACTGCTATTGTTTATAATGTCTTATTTTCAAGTATAGTAGTTTACTTAATGGCAGAATATCAAGTATGAGTTTATATAAATATGTGTGTGTGTGTGTGTGAATATATATATATATATACTTAGGTTTTTAAACACTATCAGAAAGAATACAATCTTTTTACATAGAAATAATTAAAGGACAATTGTATAAATACAACCTTTCTTTTTTCAACAAATATAAAGGAAAAATTAGAAAGCTAACTTAGAGCCCCTTTTTTTTGTGTGTTAACAATAAAATGGACAACTCATAATTAGAATTTTCAACTTTAACTTTCTGTTCATAGTCTAATTTCCACAGCAACTTAATAATAAATTTTCCTCTTTTGCAACATAAACAATGGCATGCATATATATATATTTTTTTGTCTACACATAACTAAACAACAACCCATTCTTTATGAAATATAGGAACATCAACTTCATTAGAAATAAAATGATAAGATTACATAGAATACATTCTTCTCTTCTCTTTTTTTTTTAACATAAACATAGAGATTTTTCCCTTCCCAAACAGTAATACAAAGCCAAAAGGCCATGGCTCTCAAACAGCCATTTATGAAACATAACCCATGAAGAAAATAACAAGATATACTCCAACTCCAAAGGTCTCTCAACACAAGCCTGCAAAACCAAAACAATGGAGAAACTTCCAAGCCACCAAAACGCTTTCCTCCCTACCATAGACTTGCAAGTGGGTCACCCCCGAGCTTGGAGGCTAATCTTCACACGGGTCTCATACCACAACACAACAAAAGCAATCACATAACAACAAGAAGAACACCCATAAGGCTTAAACAACACAAAATCCATAAAAATAGATTTTAGGGGGTAGGAGAGTGGACTCTCTCTACTCAAGAGGTTCACTCCTACATCCAAATCTCATGATTCCAAAACAAGACCTCAAGCCTAAAAAATACCTCCATGAAAATTATAATACTCCAAAACAAGGCCTCAAGCCTAAAATCTCCTCCATGAAATATGTCACACCAAGGCACTCATGCCATAAAAATAACCACCAAAACTTCACCAAAATGCCCTCAAGGCCACAATATGCCAATACAAAGAGGGTGACCTCGAGGAGGTTCACTCCTCTCCCACCCCTCACATGAATGGACACACCAAGAATGGTAGTCTCATTCAAAACACCCATAAAACCCAACACAACAACAAATACAAAACACAAAGCAATTTCATTCACACAATAAAAATAAAATGCATTAGAAAGGCTCTTATGCCTTGAGGCTTACCTTTGAAAGCCCAATAATGGAAGAGGGTTGTAGAAGAGCTTTCCAACCTTCTCCTTCAAGCCTCCTTCCAAGATCTCCAACTCTCTCACTCACCAAAAATACCTCCAAAGATAGCCAAAAACAAGAAAAAGAAAGAATTCATTTCCTCTCACAAAGAGGAAATAATATAGGCTTCATTCCAAAGCCTTGAGGAATGAGAAGGTGACACATGTCACCTTCTCCTTCCTATTCCCAAGCCACTTGCAAGGAATATGTAATGTGGAGGTGACATGTGTCACCCTCCCATCCATTCAAACCTCACCCTCTCCACATGTGCTCTCACACATGTGTGAGAGCTAAGGTGGAGAGGTGGCATCTCTCAAAATGTGTTCCAAGAGAATAAGCAATGACACGTCATCACCTTATTCTCTAAGGGAAGCCCATTCACTCCAAGATGCTCTCGCACATGTGTGAGAGCATTAGAGGAAGGTTCCACACACTTGGGGGTCTTGAAGACTCCCCAAGTCTTCAAGGTGATGGGAATAAATGCCTTGGAAAGAGGAGTGGGTCAAGTTTTAAGGCATGACTCACTCACCACTCCATTTCAAATTTGAATTTCGTCACTTTACTTTAGGCTGAAGTTAAAGTGACTAGACAAAGGTAACCCTAGGATTTTGCATGTTCAAATGGGCCCTAAACCCTAGGGGTACCACCTAGGATTAGTTTTATCCCATAATAAACACTTTAGGAGGTAAAAAAAATCACATAAAATGGCCACTAAAAATAAAAGGCACCAAGTAGTGAAATTAAATCACATATGTTTACAACACTTCAATTAAATAATATAAAAGGGTGAAATTTAAGCCAAATAATAAAATGCAAACATTTACGAAAGCATCATACAATTTCACACATGATCTTGGTCCCCCTAGGACTAGATCGATCTAACACGGGAAGCACATTAGGTGTCAAATCGATCTCCGATTTTCTTTGGCTTCGAAAATCACCTGCGCACTTGAACAAACAGATTAATCCAACATATATATATCATAGCGAAGTAAGGAAATGCATACATTCACGCCATCATTATTAAAATCACATCATAAATAAGATTTATAACTACATTTCTATATACTATCTCAAGATCAAAATCTCATAGCAAATCCATATAATAATTTCACAACTAGTATCTCTAATAGCACCAAAATGCATGTCACATGTCTAATCATCATTAGTGAATCAAAATCAGGATATAGTCACATCACAACATACTAAACATAGCTAATCAAAATAAGGAAATAGAGTCTAGAGAATCTGCATATCGAGATCAACAGTCCCAAATGTCTAAATGTCAACAACTGTAAATGTGAAATAAGAAAAATAAGGGAGTGAAATAATTAGGCCTCATAGGGCTTTATATCCATGATTTTGATTGTAGAGAGGTCTCTCTACCAATCCCTTAACATAGGCCATGTCTTGATCACTTGTTCTATTTTGCAATGGACAATACACCAAGGTTCATGGTCTTTGTCCTCAATATCCAATCTAAAACATTAGGATGGATAGTCTTCAGTTTCATGGTCTTCCCACTCATCGCAAATGCCACAATATAATGCATTGCTCTTTTTAGGAATTGTCTTAAGGTCTACCCTTAGTGTGATAGGCTTCTTTTCACCTTTCATCATGGGGAACTCATCATGCTGAGAAAGATGAGGGGTTGGGGGAAGAAAAGGTTGTGAAGGGGGAAGAGAAGTGTGGACAATCGGTGGTTGTTTACTTTTCTTATTGTTGCGAGTGTTGTATATGTGAGAAACCATGTCATAATGAGGTTGCTACAACACATTTTGAACAAGCTGCTTATTTTGAGTAAGTTGTTTTGTAAAGTTGTGAATTTAACCACGAGGTCGAGGTGGGTTTGGAACACCTCAAACAGTGATCATAGGGTTAGACTGTGGTTGCAGCAAATTAGAATGAGGATGCACAACAATTTTAGGTTTTGGAGGTTCTTTTTGGGAACTGGAAATGTAAATTGTGTTGACTAGTTTTTGAAAAACATCTATCCATGGTGGAGTTGATTTGAGTTTTGTCTCTCCATCTATCAATACCACTTCTTTAGAAAGAAGGGTAGTTGAATGAAGAGCAAGCAAAGTGATATTAAGAAAAGTATTGATAATTGTATCCTTAGTGATGTCCAAGGGGCTTGAACATGCAACCAAAGGAGGAAGAAAAGAGGTCTCCACATCCTTAGTGATGTACAAGTGGCTTGAACATGCAACTAAAGGAGGAAGATCAATAGGATGAGATATGGAATAATCATGGACTATGAAAGATGTGGTAGAAGTAGAAGTAATATGCTCAACATTTATCCATGGGGGATCTAATGTGAGGTGAGACTCTTCATCTATTAATGTCACATCTCTATAGGAGATAACATCGAAATGAAGAGAAGGTAAAGTAATGTCAATAAATGGATCAATGATTTCATCCTCTTGCACCAAAATATCCTCACAAGTAGGAGCAATTTTAGGAGAGGGATCACTATCAACAAGTTTTTGAGAAAAACAAGACAGTGATTTAAGAAAAGAAGAGAACATATCTAGAAATAGGTTGAACATGAGGTAGGCATACCAAAATGTAATGACCCAAATCCCATTGAGAAAGTTATGACAAGACAGATATGTTGATGACATGTTAGAAGGTAGAAGTTTTTGTTTTTTGTTTTTGATTTCTAATCTAAAAGAAAGAATGTTTAATTGTTTTATTTTATAAACTAAACGCATAAGATAAAATAAGCTATGTAATAGAAGTGCCTAATCAATTCATCAATTAATCAAACACAACAAATAAGGTTGTACAAGTGTAAGATACGTCAAGTTCACCAAAATGTAACATGGGAAAAGATGACCCAATCAATTATGAACTAATTAGATCAATCTTTCCTATCAAACATTAGAACACAAGCTGGTGAAGAATTTTATGCTTGGCTACTATCCTCAAGGAAGAGCCAAGCTATCCGAGCTGTGTTCCTTTGTTGTGGTTGCAAAGATTAACAATAACAATATCTAGGATTACAAGTGATCAATTGGACTAAGTTAACAATATATAGATGTTACAAAACATATGTAAAAAAATAGAAACCAGATCTGGGAAGATAATAGAGACAGGAATCTAGCATCGAAAACTGGAGCAGAATATTGAGGACACTAGAGCTAGGAGCTAGTGTGTAGATGATCATACAAGAGCTACATGACCAATGTGCACAAACTAGGAGTAGATATGGAAAGATGACAAAGAGAAGGACCTGTCACAAAAACTAGGCCTAAAAGGGTAGGACACTAGAGCTGGGTGCTAATGCCTTGAGGGTTTGGTCTGAACTTCCATTCGATGATCCTTATCCTAGATCCTTCTATCTTTTTGTCACTATTTGATGTCGAAAACCTCTGATGTGATCTACACACATAACGGAGGAAAATGGTTATGTTGTATGGGGGCTTGCCTCAATCAAACCCCGTGTTGGTGTTCCCACCTCCACAACAACAGTGATGACGATAATATAGAGTGCATGTTCATGATGAACAGAGGCAAAACAAATGATAAAGATTGCAATAAACAAATACTATGAGTGTGAAACCCTTTCTGGATTGATGTCTTAACATGAATCACCTACAAGGATTTGATGGAGAAAGAATATTTCTTAGATACCTGTAAGGGTTAGTGCATACAACAATAGTCTTCACAAATAGAGAGATTGTAGAAAGATAGAGAGAGAGAGAGAAAGAGAGATCTTGTTAAAGAGAATTCATGTGTGTCAAAATGAGGGAGAGAGAGATTTGTTTATATATAAATCCCATGTACTTTTTGAGGGCCCAATTGAGTTGAGGTTGACAAGGTGCATCACATAAGGCAACAAGGCCAACATTCAAATAAGATCTTTTGAAGCCAAACTGACAAGACACTAGTGCCCATTGCTAGTGTCCTGGTGAAATTTGTACTTGAAGTGCCAATTGACAAGGGACTTAACCTTATTTCTTAGAAAAGTAGTGAAGTGTGCATATATTAAGCAGAGACAAACATACATGCTAAAATGAGTGCTAAACCTAGTGTGAAATTGTAAGAAGTGACAATTTACGACACTACAAAGCCATTCCAACTCTTGTTATTTTTAAGAATAGCTAATGAGATTTTGTTTCATATTAGGACATTCCAAGGCTTAGATCCTTCTAAATATTTTAGGTTCCACTTAGCTGTAAGGGTAATATATTCAAGCTTTAGATATTTTAGGCCCAATCCCATTTCTCTTTTGATAAACAATATCATTTCTAGTTAATAACATGTCTTTTTTCATTACCTTTTACATCTAACCATAGAAAGTCATAGATTATATTCTAGATTTTGTCAACTTGATATCTCCTAAAGATCTAAGTAGAGGCATAATAGATACTAAACGAGGAGAGAACCTTTTGACAAACTTGTACTTTTCTAGATAATAAAAGAAAGTGTTCCTAACATTTCATTTTTTTTCTATGTTTTGAAAACCCATTACCATGCCTTTAAGAGAGGAATCAATAGAAAACGGGGTCCCCAAATACCTTAAAATATTATTTATCCCACCCCACTCTCAATCCCATTAGTCAAACCATTTAGGAGGAGAATCATTCCAACTTAGTACAATGTATTTACTATTAGAATATTTTATCCTGGGACAATGTAGTATTTATTAATCCTATTAATTACATTACCAAACTTATCATCCTCTAATTTATGAAAAAAATGTTATATCATCTACAAATGGAATGTTAATTTATTATTATTTGGAAGAGATATGCCTTTGACAAGGGGAACTAAAAAAATCTCTCTTAATAAGTAATATAGTGCCTCGTACATAATAACAAATAGATCAAGGGCCAATGAACACATGTATCGTATAGACCTCTAAAGGGTAAAGCTTTTAGTAATCTCTCCATTGATTTCAATCTAAGAATAATAATCCTTTGGAACCATTTCTACCATACTACAATTTTTTTTAGCAGAGCCTAAAGCTTTTGTTACCATGAGAATTCAACGACAATTAATCTTATCATTTACTTTTTTAATGTCCAAAGGGATCATGCATACATCTTGATTTGTAGACCTTTCTTGGTTTAATCCTTCCTAGCTAGTCATAAGCTTTTCCAAGGTGTATTTGCCCTCAACAAAAATTGTTTGGGTTGAAGATATTATCTTAGGGAGGATGGTGGAGAGCCTCATTGCTAAGAGTCATGTAAGAATCTCATATGAGACATTGAGAAGGGTAACATGCCTATGAGACATTGAGAAGGATAATATGCCTCTAGATATTGATATATTTTTTCCCTCTTCCTTGCGAATGAATTTTATAACACCCTTATTAATTTTTTATCTAGAGGTCCCTTCTTGTGGGATTCCTTATATATTTCCACTGTCTAAAAATAATCCAATAAATATTAAACTTGTAAAACCCTGATAGGTGAACCATCAACACCAAGATATTTTCCATTTTAAAAAGAATTAATGATCCTATATAGGTCATCCATAGTAATATACTTCTTAAGATAACTAGCATTCTTCTTGCTTAGTTTCTTAGGAATGATTTCCTGACAACTTTCTAGCCTCCTTACTTTCTCTATTGTTACATTTAGAGGAAAATAAATCTTTATCTAGAAGCACCTAAAAGTTTACTTTATCTCATCAAGAATATTGGATAGACCACCCCCAATCTTGAGAGCACCAAACATCTCTCTAGAAAAATTTTGTAATAAATATTAAGGAAAGATTTAAGGCCTTTGTCACCCTTCAACCAATTCATCTTGGGTCTAACCTTAAGCCCTAAGCAATAAACATTCTATAGGAATCTCAACTTATGTTTATTGGCTATCAATTCATGTTGTAAAGGATCATTCTTATGATCCTTTTGCAAGAGGTATTCATGTTTTATTAGAATCTCTTCAAGGGTCTTCTCACTTCCCCTCATGTCTAATGCCTTCTTTTTCCCCTAAAATAACAAGGATATTTTTCTAGATAAGGGTCAACTTATTCTATAAGTCAAAGAAAATTAAGAAAGAGAGTACCTTTATTAAAGTTTTTAATAGTGATAACCCCATTATTGTAGTCTTTTTTAGAAATAGGTTGAAAATTATAAAAAAGCCCTCCTTTACAATTAATGTCCTAATTTTTATTATCCTTGATTTGAATAGTCATTTCAATAGGATAATGGTTAGAGATAGTGGAGGGGATCACTTGAACACAATTATTGTCTCACACATCTACACATTGGAAAAATTTATGTGAATAGAATATATCTAATCTAGAGTAGACTCTATTTTTACCTTGTTGGTTATTTCACCAAGTTAACCAAATGTCTCTATTGTCTAGTTTTCTCTTTTCTAAGGGGTTAGCCAAATAAATAGATTTTTTTTCTTTGGATTAGTAGTATAGATTTTTTTTTTTTGATTGGTAAAAGGCCGAGGCCATTAATATATAAAGTTAATAATAAAATATAGCTCTGTTCAGTGCGGGCACCGGTAGGAAAGAACAGAGCAAAGAAAACCTCCAGTCTAGCTCGAGACTTTTGCAGTCCAGTACATACTGTTTATTTATAGATCTTATACGGGGTCAAGCCCAACAAGGACTCATCCTTTCTTATACAATTTCTAGGATACAAGTACAAACATTGCCCTACACCATGGCCTTTCTTCTAATATCCTCTTGCTGTATGACTTATTAGTTCTCCAGCACCTGGGATGTGCTCCATGACATATAGTATTAGATCAGCTATCTATTATCAAGTGAGGGGCTTCTTCTATCTTACTGCTGCCAGTATATCTTACCTGAAACCACAGGAAAAAACTTCCAACTCTTTTCATATGTTAGCTATACAAAAAAAAAGGAGATACATAGACTTCTCTTCCTGCAAACACCTATTAGTTCTCTAAATCCTTTGCCTGAGAGGAAAGATTAAAATACTTGCTCTTGCCAATCTTATCATAAATATTCAAACACACTTGCTTTGATGTTAACTTAAATCCAGTTGCGGGGGATATCCCATACTAGTTGACTGATCCACTATATATGCCAACATCTATATATATATATATACTTGCAAAAATGAAAATATATATACCTAAGTGTGGGCATAAGTGATCGATCATGTCACTAATAATGTTGGTAAATGAGATTTTCCCATTCCATCTAAATTTTAACCCATCATATAGAAAAACATTATTACCTGTCAAATCAGTAATATCTCTCAAATGAGCTGGAATGAAAGCCAGGGCTAGACTCAAAACCTCATTATTACCTTTCTAATTTCCTACCTTCTCACATGATAGTAGTGATTCAAGTTTCAATCAAAGCATCAGTAGTTCTAACCTTTTCATCGAGACAATCTACTTCGCACATAATGTCATTATTAATCGACTATGGTGATCAAATCATATCTTAAACTCTTCATGCTTGGGTCTTGAGCCCCATGCTAAGGGGAGTCGTGTAAGATTTTGAAAAGTATTTATTGATTAACTTAGAAAACTCTTGAGCCCTGAGTCTATAGATATACATCTATCTATATATATAATTTATATATATATAAATAGATATATAAATAATAGACAAGAAAGGTGGTGCCTTAGAAGCATGTAAACAGGGGTGTAGCTCAAGCTTAAACAGTCATGATTGATACTATGTGCTCCAGTTAAAGTTGTTCAGTGGATGAGACAGAGCAAAGGAATAACACTCTGGTTTCTTCTTCCAACAAACCAATGCCATTTCAATTTAGAGTTGTCTTTACCGCTGAAGCCATTACTTGTGGAGGGATGGAGACCCCTGTGCGATTGATAAGAACCAAATGTCAGATGACATTCCTTGGCCCTGTTACTCTACTTCAGTTGCAACGGATGCTCCGTCGGTTAGATGAGTTAATGGTTGGGGTGATTCAAATGATAGTTGGTAGATAGTTTATGGGAAGAGCTGAGAGGTATAGAGTTGATTCAAACATTTCTTCAAGGGTACTACCCATGTTTCTTGAGTTGGAAATTGACAAAGAGGCAGTGAAGTAGATGATGAAACATTTATTCAATCCTGAGCACTTAGGGGGTTTGGACAAAATCCTGGATGCTGCAACTATCGGTGTTGGGATGCCGCGACCGAGGGATATGGATGCGTTGGAGGATCCTGAAGCTATTCAGAAGCTCTACCCTTTTATTTTGGATCTTAGGGGACCGGACCTCATGATGGTCAAAGAACAAGTGCAACTAGTAGTTGGATTCATCCAAAGGGTCCTTGGTCTGGTGGGGGAGGATGGGTAGCTTCTTTCAGTCTTCAATTGCTCAAGTATGATAAGGAGTAAGTTAGAAGAGATCTAAAGTTTTGTTATCTTAATGTGGATTACCGGTCTGGAGGCTTATAATACGCTCCATAGTCGATACCTTTTGAATGTAGATATAAAGAGGGGTCCCTTAGTGGATAGAACCAAATGAACAATATGAATGGACCCTGCGAGGTCCCTAGATCTTTCTCTGTTATTAAAGTTTTAGCCATACTTTTAATATGAATATGACCAAACTTAAATCCCTGATTCTAAAAGCATTAATAGTTTGGAATGAAAGAGTGATAGAAGACCCCAGTAAGGATCTAAATGGTTTAGATGAAAAAGGGATAGTTAAGATAATGCCGATACATTCCTGTATGGAGAAAATTAGATTGCTCTTCTTTTAGACTTTATATGTATATTAAAATTGCTTTCTCTGAACTAAGTTATGTAAAAGATTTCAGTCCCTTTGTTTATGTCAATATGGGCAAGCAGTAGACAAAATATAAGTTTAATTAAGTCTACCTTTATATTGTTTGAGCTGAAGAAAATATTAATATAGAGGAAATCAACGAAAGACCCTGCGAGGTCCCTAAAACTTTCTCTGTCGTCGCATTTCTGACAAGATTTTGTTAAAACTATCTAGAAACTAAAGTCTCTGCCTCTGTAGGAGAAAATTGAAATTGAGTTCAGAGGGTAGAGGTTCAATGTTTCTCCCCATTGTCGTATAAAATTGTTTGGGCAGATTGGGATTTGAAATTACAAGAGTTCTTAAAAATGCTCTGTCGTCTGTTGCAAAGAAGTCTGAATTTAACTCTTAGTTAATTTGAATGAAGTGTTCTCAAATGTTCTTTTATACTCCAATGCTGTCTTAAGGTTAGAAAATCTATAGATGCTCAATGTTTGTTCAAACTCCAGGGTGTGTCATTAGAATAGGTGAAGAACTAATTGGCCTTATAATAGGTTTTGTATCTGAGAGAATATTTAGTAGAAACAACTTTCCTCCATTATTGCAGTAATTATAGATATTATGAGTAGATCCTATGTGGTCCCTACCTCTTCCTCTACTGAGGCAATTTCTATTGATAACTAAGAGGGGGGGTGAATCAGTTATCTTAATTATTTCAGTTTTCTGGTCTTCCTTAACAATTAATGCAGTATCAATTCAAGTAAGCAAACATAATAATGAAATGGAAATAACATCAATACACATGACACAATGATTTTGATGTGGAAAACCCTGTTAGGGGAAAAACCACGGGGTGATTAACCCAAGATTGTATTCTCTGTTAGAAGAATAAGATAGTACAAAATGGCACTTGCCAATTAGGGCTCACTGCCTGAGCACACTGCTCACAAGAGGCTCACTACCTACAGTAGTTTATACAAGGACACTAGATACTTGAACTGATGAGAAGCATCCACACATGCTGAGGTTTAGTTCCAGTTAGGCTCAATACACTGATCTACTGCACTTCATTCTTCCTTTTCTTGGGTGCTGCTATCCTGTCACATACTGGACCTGTATTACTGCTGTTACTCTACTTCTCTACTTTTCTTCACAATATTCCACACGCCTTCATATCCAAATCCATCTGGTATATATATCCGCACAACAGATTTCATCCTCTTTCTAGTCGGCATCCAGAATAGTTAATATTTTCCCAAACTTTAGTCTGTCGGCTGAATCCTTGCTCACCAAGTGATGCGGATCAAGGAGATACTTATAGAAATCATCTAACATGTTGGCCAATCATGGATGATACCTTAAGAACCTTGATCACCATCAATATCTCATCTGGAATAATTCTGGTGTTCTGTCTGTTAGTTCCTTCTCTATCTATTCTGCCAAACCGGACCCCAAAACTTAGATACTCATATCTCTTCACTCTCTTATCGGCGGAGGCTCAATCCCTAGAATCTATCAGTCAAGGTGTTCCTCTTGACTTCCCCAAGTCCACACTTTACAAAGATGCTTCCTCTAAGAGATCTGGACCTGACTGTCAGACCTTGCCACATGCTCTGTTCTTGCTTACCGGACCACACCATTCTTCAATCTGACTTCCAGTATAGGCACACCATGTCCTACGGATGTGTGGGATGAACTTTGTTGCCATCAATGACAACAATCATGAAGCCATAATGTGTCTCTTTCCAACAATCTCCCCCTTTGGCATTGATGGCAACACTTAGTGAAAAATGACTAAGTGTTATACTACACTCCCCCTTGGTTGATGCTCTTTTCTAATGTACATTTTACCGGACCTCCCCCTTAGCTGGATTCCATATTTTTCACTGTTCCTCACTCCCCCTTTGACATCAATGGAAAAGAGTGGGGTCCGCACACCAAAAATTACCAAAAAATCATCTATACTTAGCCGCATAAGTACATAAACAGGTTATACTTACATATACTGTAGTATGTCTGCAAAAGTTGTCTTCAACTGGACAAGTTCTGTTGCCTAGCTCTGCTTCATCCTGTCCAAAATTGAGATGTGACCACTCAACAGGAATGCAAAGGCTTCTGCCCTTTTGAGATCTATTGTATCACTGGTCCGAGCTGTGGTCTGAGCATCAGTTAGAGCCTCATGCATGGCCTCCAACTTAGGAATAATAATCCCTCTTAGTTCACTTAGCCTGCCTATTTTTATTTTCTTCTCCTTCTCAAGCTTCTTTATTTCATTTATAGTTGCAAGAGTCTGGCACTCTTGATTTATTATGGAAGAGGAGCGAGGATCAAAACTTTGAGATAAACTTAACAGTTTATCCTCTTGCTCTTTTACTTTCTTGTCAAAATCCTTGGTCACTTTTGGTCAAGATAAACAAAATTTATAGATATCTCTGCCATCTTTAAGAGCATTTTCTAGGCTCTTTATTCCAGTATCCATAACTCTCCTATCATTTGATATTAACCCTTGTACCTTTGATAATCATTTTGCCAAAAACTCCTTCCGGACCTTATCTTTTGCTGACTTTTCTAAGGAATCAAAAAGTGTGCCAACACTATTAACTAGAGATTTGAGATTACCAGATGAAGAGGCTGAGGGATCCTTCTGAAAAGATGGCAAGATCTTCTCCAATACATTGGATGCAATTTCTATAAGATTGCAGTCTTCCATGTGAGACTTCAGAAGCTCTTCTTTTGCCTTTGCTGAAGTGAAGGATGCTAGCTTCATGGTTTGAATTGGAGAGAGGGAGTCAAAATTGAACGATCCTTGAAGAAGTTCTGGTTCATCAAATTCCATCATCTCTTTGGTTAAGAATTCTTTGACTGCCTCTGCTGTGTCTCTTGCCAGAGATAGGGTTTTGTCCCCTTCTGCATCCTTACCACTATCACTTGTGGCCTTTTCTATTGGAGTTTTCTTTTCTTCTGTAGCCTTACTACTGACATCTTCTTTTTCTTTCTCCTTTGCTTCTTCTTTGGATCTAGAGTTTGCAGGGGAAACCAGAGGAGTGATGTTTGCTTTTTCATGGACCTCCTTTTCCAGAGTAGAGGAATCTAAGTTCTTATATGTTTCTTCACCTATCTCCTTTACCTCTTCTGCCCCTATCTCAGTAGATTCTTCTTTGTCTTCCATGGCATATGTTTCATCACCTAAGTCCTCTATGACAGGAATATTGAATCTTTTGTAGGCATTCTTGAGGATCTCTTTAGTTTCTTTTGCCACTTTATCAGTTTCTCCAAGCATAAGATGATTCATTCTAGCTTGCTCTAGAACTCATCCTTGCAATCTTTGAAAATCATATTCATTTATTTCTGATTGATTGAGGGATAGAGTTGAATAGCTATTTGTTCCTTGATCTCAAGGTCCTTGGCCTTGGCATTGCTCTTCCTAATTTCTAGTTTTTTCTCTAGGCTCTTGGGAATTAGAGAAATGATCTCAATGAATGCTTTATTATAAATGCTAAGGTACCTGACTGTGGCTTCTTGCAGGATCTTCTGATCAGCCTCACTACAGTTGTCATAAAATTTAGTCATTGGCTTCAAGTTCTCATCCACAGTGACTGATTTGACTACATCATCAATGGACAGAGTGGGCCTTTCAACAAACTCTTCTGCCATCTCTTTCTTGTCTTTACCGGTAGAGGGTTCACCAGATACTTTCTTCTTTTCCTCATTTTCCTTACCTCCTCATCTAACTCAGTCTCTTCATCATCCTTCTGACTGATGTAAGACCTTGTGGCCTTTGTCTTAGTTCTTTTCTCTTCTTTACCAAATGATTTTGCTTCCGATTTTGATGTCTTTGAGCTCTTATCAGTGGTAGGTGCAGACCTCTTAGAGGATCTAGTCCGGGAGGGTGCTTGTACTGGATCATTTTCCTTTTCTTCTTCTTCCTTCTCTTTCTCTGTCCTTTTCATCTTTTCTCTATGTGCATCAAGTGCTTCTTTTGAGATGCCATATCTTTTGGCAACATTCTCTACTTCTTTTCTCACTTTTCTCTTTATCTCTAGTTGTCTTAGTTCCACATGAATCTTTACACTCAATTCTTTAAAGGTTCCAAACCTTTCTGCCTTGGGATCTTTGGGCTGGCTTAGCATGTGCTAAACATGTAGCTCTACAATTTTCTCATCCACTTCATACCCCATTGGCATGATCCATACTGTTCTAGGCTCCATAGCCTCCATTAGGCACTAATCAGTTTCAACCATAAAGCACACTGAATCTTTGTACTTCTCAACTAGAGATTGGGCGATTCTTTCTCTAGCTTGCATCATGCATTGGAAGTTTTTGAAGTAGCCCCATAGCGCAGTGTTTTGTGCCTTGGGATCACCAAGCCCATGCAAGTAATCTCTGATCTGAATTGCAACCGGTCTATTGTTTTGCCATATCCATCCATTGGATCTGGGTAGCTCATTCATGTAGTAGAAGAAGAGGCAGGGTATTAAACCACCATATTTGAAAGAATTCTTCTTATCTTTCTTTATCTTCTGTAGATTCTCCAAGAGTTGGTTCAGAAGAAGCTCACAAAGATCATAGTCTGCATTCTTCCTCAACATTTCATAAGCAGTATATACAGTAGTTCCAAATACTGAATTCTCCCTACTGGAGTGATATATCTTATATCCAATTATCATTGATGCAAACTTGATATCTGGATCTATGATATCCTCAATTGTCATTGCTCTTTTATCAAACTTTGATCCGGTAGCCTCACTTACAATTTGGTTTTTGACAGATTTGAGAGTGGGCATCTCACCAGTTGAGTGTAATTCAGTTACTGCCTTAATGGCATCCTTAGTGATCTTAAATGGCCTGTTCAACCACATGAAGTTGTCATGCATTCTACTCAAAATATACCGAACCCATTCGTCTTCCGAAAAATAGGGGAAATGAATGCACTGTGCAAAATGTTTGTCTTAGATAGCCTTATACTGAGGTTTGAGATCAAAAGAGTCATCTATTAACTGATTGTGATAGATATCTGACAGCTTGGATTCACCAAACTCTTTAATGTTTGCATGAATATATGCCCTAACATCTTCAACATGCAAAACCCCATGCGGAATGCTAGAAAATGCCCCTAAGGGGTCCACTTCTAGAGATTTATAAGGATGTTTCTTAAATTTGGGTCAAGGGCTATCAGAAATCTTCAGCACATTCGGAGTAGTCATCTTTCAAAGATTTGCAGAGAGATATTCAAGAACAGAAAATACCTTTTTACGCTTCTAGGTTTCACGGAGTCAGTCGGATCAATTGCTGGATGAATCGACTTCTGCAGATGATTTTTGATGGGCTTGAGGAAATTTGTTGCAGAGCTCCTTTTCGCTTCTTCTCGAATGCAGAATGAACAAATTTTTAATAAGAAAACCCTTATATTACTTCGCAAACCCTAATACCAAGTTGCAATAAATGCTCAACTTAAGTCATTCCGGTTTGCCTTGTTTTCCTTATCCAAATGACTTGAAGAACCGAAATAATCTTGTTCTAAACATCTTGCGGATCTTCCATATCTTAGCCATAGCTTATTTAGATGTTTCTCTGAGAACCCTTTAATCCGCAACTCTCCTTGTGCCAATCCTGGCACCAATTAACTAGCTGGGGGAAAAGTGTTTTTCCTTGTGTCTCCCCTTGAGCCAGAGCTCACTTTTTAATTTCTGGAAGGAATATCAGCACCAGATTCTGGTGCAAATCCATCCCCTACATTTTCTATACTTCTCTTCACCCAAATCTTGTTCATCTCACTTTGAACTTCATCCGCATTCACTTTTCCTTTTCCCTTGTCCTGATTTTGATTATGATGTACCGGACCTCTTTTGTCCTGATTCTTGCTTCTACAGAATTTGGCAATATGACTAGATCTATTGCAATTGTGGAAAACAACATTTCTTTGCATATTTGATTGATGTGCTCTTGATCTACATTGATTAGCCATATGACCCATTCTATTGCATGCAAAGCATCTACCATTGAATGAATTGTTCATTTGCATATTTCTACATTCATGAGATTTGTGACCATACCTCTTGCAGTTAAAACATTGTCCAGAGAAGGATGTATTAGTTTGATTCATTCTCTTTCTACACTGATTTGCTTTATGACCAAAGTTATTGCAGTTGTGGCAGTATCCATTGAAGGATGGATATCTTTGAGCATTAGGTTGCCTTACCGGAGGTCTTCTAGGCCTAATCCTTGGATTTTCTGATCCAAACTTCTTCTGACCAGATCTGGAGCTTTCGCCTTTCTCATATCCCAAGCCACACTTGTCATCTACCCTGTTTTGGCTTTCAAGAAGAACTTCAAGTTGAGCAAAACTTATCTTGAATTTCTCTTTGTATTCATTTGCTGTTTGAAAATCCCTTTTAAGAGAGACAATTTGATCCTCAAGTTTTTCTTCATTTTCTTTAGCATCTTCAAGATCAGATTCAAGATGTCCGATTATTCTATCCATCTTGTGGCAGTCTTTTGTTTTCTCTTTGAGAGATAGTCTTAGATCATCTTCAGTTTTTCTTTTCTCTTCAATTTCTTGGGTGAATTTCATAACTCCTGATTCCATTTCATGTCTTACCATAATGATCTCTTTTGACAACTTTTCACATAGCTTGGTCTTCTCCTTCAGGTCTTCATTTGTATCATTTGCTTCACCTTGACTTGCCAATTGCTGAAGTAGATCCTTTCTCTTTTTCATACAGATACTCAGTTTCCCTTTTAGTTCATTTATGAAGTCATCAGCCTGTTTGAGTCTTTCCTTTAATTCATTGACTTCAGAGTTAGATTGCTCAAGATCATCTAGGGCAGACTGGAGTTGTTCCCTCATACCATACACATCCATTTGAATTCCCAGATCTTCCTCAAGTTGTTAGGCTCTGTTTGGAAACTTGGCTCTGATACCAATTGTTGATAACTAAGAGGGGGGGTGAATCAGTTATCTTAATTATTTCAGTTTTCTAATCTTCCTTAACAATTAATGTAGTATCAATTCAAATAAGCAAACATAATCATGAAATGGAAATAACATCAATACAAATGACACAGTGATTTTGACGTGGAAAACCCTGTTAGGGGAAAAACCACAGGGTGATTAACCCAAGATTGTATTCTCTGTTAGAAGAATAAGATAGTACAAAATGGCACTTGCCAATTAGGGCTCACTGCCTACAGTAGTTTATACAAGGAAACTAGATACTTGAACTGATGAGAAGCATCCACACATGCTGAGGTTCAGTTCCAATTAGGCTCAATACACTGATCTACTGCACTTCATTCTTCCTTTTCTTGGGTGCTACTATCCTGTCACATACCGGACCTGTATTACTGTTGTTACTCTACTTCTCTGCTTTTCTTCACAATATTCCACACACACAACACACTTCACATGCCTTCATATCCAAATCCATCTGGTATATATATCTGCACAATGGATTTCATCCTCTTTCTAGTCAGCATCTGGAATAGTCAATATTTTCCCAAACTTTAGTCTGTCGACTGAATCCTTGCTCACCAAATGATGCGGATCAAGGAGATACTTATAGAAATCATCTAACATGTCAGCCAATCATGGATGATACCTTAAGAACCTTGATCACCATCAATATCTCATCCAGAATAATTATGATGTTCTGTCTGTCAGTTCTTCCTCTGTCTATTCTGCCAAATCGGACCCCAAAACTTAGATACTCATATCTCTTCACTCTCTTATCAGTGGAGGCTCAATCCCTGGAATCTATTAGTCAAGGTGTTCCTCTTGACTTCCCCAAGTCCGTACTTTACAAAGATGCTTCCTCTAAGAGATCCGAACGTGACTGTCGAACCTTGCCACATGCTCTGTTCTTGCTTACCGGACCACACCATTCTTCAATCTGACTTCCGATATAGGCACACCATGTCCTGCGGATGTGTGGGATGAACTTTGTTGCCATCAATGACAACAATCATGAAGCCATAATGTGTCTCTTGCCAACAATTTCTGGCAAACTTTTATTAAAATATAGCCAGAACTTAACTTTCTGAATCTGATCGAAATTTATAGTTTAGAGTAGATATCTGAAAATGGTTCCAAGTAACAATTTTGTTGGCTTCATGTGATGAATAGATAGTTAGGAGAATGTATGCAGGAGCAATCCTATATGGAGAAAGTAGATAGTATTTCTTTGAAGTTTCAAATAGAGTGTTATAATGCTTTATTAGAATTAAATTTAGAAGGCAACTGCCTCTTAGTTAGCTTTCATCTACTGTAGGCTTAAGTGGGCTACATCATATCTTCCTTTTGATTATATACAACAAAATAAAGTCATGGAGAAAAAGACCCTGCAAGGTCCCCTTATTTTTTCTCTTTTGCAACACTTCTGACAAACTTTTATTATAGAAATAGTCAGAGACTAAGATCCCTGCTTCTAAAAAATGTGAAGCAGTTATTGGTGTTAAGTTTGAGAATAGTCTACACCAAAATCTTAATCTAGTTCAAAAGGTTCCAGGTTTGAAGAACTGAAATAAGATTCATGTTAGAAGTTTGGGATTGTAACTACAAGAGTTCTTAATAGGCCTGTCAATGAGACAGAGAAAACTGATTACAATTTTTAGTTAATTTTGTACGAAGGACTACAAATCATTACCAAACTTCAAATCTTTAATTTGAAGTGATCTGCGTCTGATAAATAAGAATCTGATTTCATCTCAGTTGTTCTAACCTTCTCCAATACTATCCTAAAACTAGGACTTTGTGGAAACTCAGTATTAGTTCGAAATATGTTATTAAACTAGTGGAGATCTTATTGGCTTCATAAAGGTATACGTGTCTTATGAGACTATAAGCAAAAGTGATCTAAATAGAAACAAGTGAGCATCCCTCCTTCAGATTTTTAGATGGAGTTCAAATTCCTTCTTTAGGGTTAATATTTAGTAGAAAGGCATATGCCATCAGCCCCTTTATTAGCCAAGGAGTCAGCTTTACTATTACCTTTCCTGTAAATGTGGTTAAAGTGCACCTTCTAAAAGAAGCAATGAAGTCTAGGGCAATAGTCAAAATGGAATTTAGTCTCCAATTAGGCATGCTCCCTTTACATAAGGCGTTAATGATAATTGCAGAGTCTCCTTCTACCTCAACTTTTTCAATTTTCAAATCTTTGTAGATTTTTAGACCTTCAATCAGAGCAGTTAGTTCTGCTATATTGTTTGTTGCTTCTCCTAGTGGTTTGGCTAAGGTTCTGATTACTCTCTCTTTAGAATCATGAATTATACAACCTATACCTGCTGCTCCCAGGTTGCCCCTAGATGCCCCATCGGAATTAAGCTTGAACCAACCTTCTTTTGGAGGTTGCCACTTACATTCATATCTCTTATTGGTGGTGTTATGGCTGCCTGGTCCCACAAAGGAGGGCAATTTTAATCCTACCCATTTCCCGCACATCTTATCATCGCAGTGAGACATTGAGGTATCTTTTTTAGGGTTACTAAGCACCCTACTATTGACAATTTCTATGATAACGGCTTCAAACTTAATAATTAGCTATTCAAAAGTCAATTTTCTATCTTTAAATATTCTTCTATTCCTTTCTTTCCAAATTTCCCATATCATGATCGAAGGGGTAGTTGCCCATAACATATGGTAAATGCTTTGTTTGTGCATATCAGGCCAACACTGGAATAGGTTTAGTATGTTATTAGGAAGGGCAGTAATCCATCCCATCTTATTGCTTAGCCAATTCTAGCATTTATTAGAAAATTGACAATTGAGAAGAATATGATCTGTTGTTTCTTGCTCCTGTTCACATAGGGGGCATCTACTAGGCCCTTCATAACCCAACTTTGTGAACCTATCCACTATTAATATTTTCTTCTGTAGGGCCATCCATGCAAACATCCCAGCTTTTGGAAGATAGTTCTTATCCCAACAGAGTCTTAGTGGGATCTCTGATTTTGGTCTGAGCTGTTGTTTGATTAAAATTTTATACCGGTCCTTAGTTTTATAGTTTCCTGATTTGGCCCTATCCCAAACTAATCTATCTGAGCCTCCTTTGAGGGATACCTTCCTATTATTAAGGATGTCAATTAATTTCTTTTTTTCATTATTCGGGAGGTTCATATTTTCCAGGGATTTCTAATTCCAACCCTGACTCTCCCCATTATTGGGGAATTCTATGTAATCTTTTACTTGCTTTCCCCATTGGGATTCTAGGATTCTTTTGGCATTTTCTAAGTTACCCAAGCTACTTAAAGTCTCAAACCCCCCCAAGAGTCATCCCAAAAAAGTGCTCGATTTCCATCACCAAGACTCCAAGTCAGTTTATCCATAATGAGCTTTCTGCAATCCATCATGAAATTCCAGAGGCGAGAGCCTTTAGGGGGATTGGCCATTCTAAATAGGAAGGTCAGTTCCTCACCTCTAAGATATTTGTATCTAAGGATTTTAACCCACTTTAAATTAGGCTGCTGGTACATTTTCCATACGAGTTTAGCACCTAATGCCTTGCTCTGCTCCTTGAAGTTTTTCAAACCCAAGCCACCTTTCTCTTTTGGTCTACAAATTTTGCCCCAGGCAACAAGTGCCATTTTCTTCTTATCCTCTGTACCCTGCCATAGGAAAGTTCTTAGGGTTTTGTTGATTTCTTCACATTTTTTGCTAGCAAATTCATACAGGATAATTGGTATACTGGGATAGCTGAGAGAACCGAATTTAGCATTGTAACTTTACCTACTGATGATAGCCACTTGCCTTTCCATGATTCCACTTTTTTCCTGATCTTAGAAGTGATATGGTCCCAGAGAGCATTAGTCTTGTTTCTTTTACCCAAAGGTATACCTAAATATTTACAAGGCATCTCCCCTCTTTTAAAAGACAAAATTCTACATATTTCCCTTTCAGTTTTTAACTCTGTATTGAAAAAATAAATTGCTAATTTATCAACATTAACCTCTTATACAAAGGCCCTTCAGTATGAGTCCACGATTTCTTTGAACGCCTTAGCTTCTTTGATGCACCCCATACCAAAGAGAATAGTATCATCAACAAACTGTTGATGAGTTGTAGGATCTACACCTGAAGTGATTTTGATTCCTTGAATCTTACCTTCTACCCTTGCCTTGGTGATCATTCTCCCTAGAACTTCTACCATTATAATAAAGAGACAAGGGGAGATAGGGTCCCCTTGTCTCAATCCTCTTGATATACTAAAGAAACCTTTAGGGGTCCCATTGACTAAAACTGAAAACTTGGGGTTAGAAATGCATGCATAAATGAGGTTTATCCATTGTTTGGAAAATCCAAAAGATTCTAAAGTTTTGCAAAGGGAACGCTAGTCAACCTTGTCGTAGGCTTTACTGATATCTAATTAAATTAACATACTAGGCTTTTTATTTTGTTGTATGGAATGAATGGCTTCTTGGGCTATAATAATTCCGTCAAATATGGATCTTCCTGGGACAAACCCTGTTTGCTCATCAATTATGATGTCTGGTAGAACTGTATGAATCATGTTAGCTAATGTTTTAGTGAGGATCTTATATATAGTATTACAAAGAGAAATAGGCTGCAAATCCCCTAGATTTTTTGGCTTCTCTTTTTTTGGTATGAGAGAGAGAAAAGTATTATTTACTTCTTTTAGAAGGCTGCCCGAATTTCTTACCCCTTCTAAAGCATGACTATTTCATCTCCTATGAAGTGCCAACATTTTTGAAAGAAGAATGCTAGGAAGCCATCTGGTCCTGGAGCTTTGTCCGGCTGCATTAGAGAGATCGCCAGTTCAACTTCAGTTTTAGTAAATTTACCATTGAGGTCTTTGTTTTGATCCTCTGAGATAATCCTTGGAATATCTTTAAGTATGGCTTGTTGGTGCAGCCAATTAGATCCTTCCTGATTGTTAAGAATATCCTCAAAGTACCTAACCGTTTCATATGCAATTTGTTGAGGATCTTCGAGCTAGACATTATTCGCATCTTTAATTTTAAAGATCCTATTTACATTTCTGTGTGCTCTCATGCTGTTGTGGAAGAACTTAGTGTTCTTATCACCCGCTTCCAGCCATGTCTCTCTGGACTTTTGTCACCAAAAGATTTCCTCTTTGGCTAGGATATCTTCATATTCTATTTTTAGCTATTTTTCTTTTGCATATGATTATGTGTCCATGCCTTTAGTTATCACACTTCTATTGAGGTTTTCAAGTTGCTCTTCTAGCTTAGATTTGATTTCGAAGATATTACCAAAGTTAGTCTTATTCCAACTAAGAACCTTACATTTGATAGTTTTTAATTTGGATACTAAACAGAAAAGCTTAGATCTAGAAACTCTAGTTTCTTTCCACCATTGCTCATTTAAGATTAAAAGGTTATTATCTTTGGCCCACATTTGTTCAAATTTGAAGGGGCACCATTTGGGTTGGCAATCTTCTGATATACTTAGTTGGATTGGGTAGTGATCAGAGCCTGAGTATGGTAAGATCTTAGCCTTCAGAATAGAAGAGAGTTGTGCCCAATTGCCCCTGACCAGGAATCTATTCAATTTTTCTGTAATATTGTTAAAGCCTTTCCTTCTGTTGTTCCATGTAAAACCTTCTTGTGCATTTTTGATTTCCAATAAATTATTCTTATGAACGCAGTCCTTAGAGTTAATTGTGGCTATGGATAACCTGACAAATCCTCCCAACTTTTCTTTAGGGTCTAAGATCGCATTGAAATCTCTGCCTAGAATACAAACATGATCTTGTAAAGTTCCCAAGAATTGTTCTATTTCTGTCCAGACTAATCTCTTGTCCTGGTTCTAGGAAGGACCATATATGTTAATAAGAAAGAAGTGTAGATTGCTTCTGATGCTTTTGACGTTCCCCACCATCCAGTTCTTTTTACAACTTATTACTGAAAATGAAACCATTCTAGGATCCCAGATTACCCCAAGGCCCCTCTGAGGTACCCTCTGCTAGGACTCCTACTAGTTCCCATATTCCTTGCTTCTTATTTAGAGTGTCTATCTCATCTTTATTTTGTTTGGTTTCCTGGATCATTAGTATGTCTGGTTTTGTGTTAGTTATACAGCGTTTTATGATTCGTTGTTTGTTAGGGGTGTTGAGACCCCTAACGTTCCAAGTGTATACTCTCATGGCACCGTGGGAAGGCCCTTCCCCTTCCCTATATTAAATAGTGTGGTAATCTTAGTCTGATCTATTGCCTCGCTTGCTTTCTCTCTTAGTACCAGTAGTGATTTCCTACCCCTTTTTTTATTACTTTTGGCACAATCTGGGGTTTCTTTACTAAAATCGGTTATGGCAATTCCCAGCCGTGGGTCTGCTTCCTCCAACTCTCTATCTCCCTACTCTTTTGGGTCCTCTTTACCATTCTCCTGCCTTATCTCCAGTTCTTCCAGCTCCATGATCTTGGTGATAAGTTTTTCCTTCTCTTTGTTTGCTTCTTCGAGTACTACTTCCTCTATTGCCTTGTTGAGGATCTCATTACAGATCTCCTCTAGGTCCCTATGGCTGACCTTATCTATGGGTTTCTTATGATTCCCATTCTCTATATGTTTTTCCTCTATTTCATAAGTGTTTCGGACCCATTCTGGTGTTTCTGAAACCTCTGGATCTGTACTTCCTCCCCCTGCTTGGGGGTTAATATTACTAGTCTCTTCTACAGGAACTTCCCCCTCCTTAAGCTCCATCCTAACCTTGCCTATCTAAAGTTCATAACTCTTCTTTGTAGTCTCATCCGCTACCGGTGTTCCTTTATTTGTTATTTCCTGTGTGAAGTTCATATTCTGTATAGTAAGTTCATGACTCTGCCTCTATGTATTCCTTTTGGAATTTTGAGAGGGTTTAGGGCATTTTCTGGGCTGAGCTGTTACCATACTCAGGTTCTAATTTTGTCCAATTAACTCTCTTCTACCACTATGGTGTTGTTTAAGGGAAGGAAGGCTAGTCCTTTGGTATTCCACTATAAATCCACCTTTGTTATCATTGAATCTGATGTTTACCTCCGCTGCCTGGGGTTTGTGATTCTTATTAGTATGTATTTTTGGTGTACTGTTGATAAAATTACTGTGGGGAGGACCCTTATGAAATACTGGCTTAATACATTAATTGGCCCAGTTAGTTTTAATTTCAAGAGGTTCAAGGGTTTCCAAACTTATATCCAATTTTACTAACAAGAGAACATCAAAATTGGATAAGAAACCCTTTTCTATTCCTATGAATTCTCCCAAGTGATTGCCTATCTCCCTTAAGATTTCTCTATGGATGAGCTCAACCGGGAGGTTTGGCAATTTGACCCATCTAGCTGATTTGAGATTTATTTTACTGGGGTCGAAATTCGGTTGCTAGTCTATATATTCAAAATTATGCCCTTTGTAGACCAAACTTCTACTATTTAAAATTTCTTTTTTGAGATCTAAACTTTTGCAATCAACAAATATGAAATCTTTAGAGGTGATAGTGATACTTACCTGATTTTTGAGGAGAACTTGAACCCAATCCGTGATTACCTTCGTAGGTTGCCCTATCCCACACCATCGGATAAAAAAATTGTGGGTTCTGCAATGATTCCCCAGACCATCTGAGTAAATGTTGCTAATATTTATTATTGTTTTCTTCCCCACGGCCTCTATTTTTTGATAATGTCTTGAACTCATTTGTGGCTTCAACCATGGGGGTCTGGGATTTGCTTGCCCTTGAATTACTAACTAATTGTTGCCCCTCCCATGAGTGTTAGATGTTGTGTATCCAAGTTTAGGGTTTTGAGAGACTGGCTGATGGTGGGGTGCTCTAGAATTCATCATATTGCTTATCAAGGGCTTTTCCTGTGAATGAATGATCCTGGGGGCCGGTTTTGATAAACCCTCCACAACTCTTTGCCTTGGAAGGTAAGGGTAGGAGACCGCAGGGGGTAGTTGAGCATTGTGGCTTCTTTCCCTGCCTAATGAAGTGCAGTTAGCTCCAGTTGTGAATGTTGGGGTTGCGGAGGTAATTGGGATAGCCCAGATTTCAGAAGCCCTGGCTTGGGCATTCTCTCCACTAGCATTTGCCCTAACTCCCCTCTACGATTTCCTACTCTTAACAATCTGCCGGCCCTATTCCTCATATTGTTACGGAGGGGGAGTCCAGCCCCCCTGAGAAGCCTTCTCTTTCCAGTGCAAGTCGCAGTGAGGGTATTCTACCCTAGTTTCATTCTGGGCTAAATTGTTAATGTAGCTTTATCGTTGGCACTCTTCTTTTCTTCACATTTTCACAATTAAACTTCTCTCCTTATTCATTAGTAGTATAGATTATTACCTCTTCAAGTTACTATGTTTTCCCCAACTTAGCCTCTTTCTTCTCAATCATACTAAAATCTCCCCTAATAAGCCAAGGTACATTTGGAAGTTTAGAAGATATCCAGTGTTGGTAGGGTATAGAACAAATAGAAGAAGCTACCACAAGTCACCTCAAAGGGAGTGCGGAGTGCAAGGATAGCTAGGGTTAGTAGATATAAGGTTGTTTTGTAAGGGACATGTCCCTATTACACTAGAATTTATAAAGATAGTGAATTAGGAAGATAAGATGTAAGAGAGATTATAGAAGATATATAATAGAGTAGAGACTCTGACATTCTTGTTGTACTAGATGTTGAATATATATATATATATATATATATATATATATATATATATATATATATATATATATATATATATAATGGAGACATAAGTATTAAGGAGTAATATTTTCACCATACCATTGTCACATTTTGGTCCAAAATCTTGTCATTAAGGCCTTACACAAAACATATCCAATCCCCAAGTCCAAAGTTGATCCATCCTATTGTCATTCCATTCCAAGGTCATCATATTTATGCCCATCACAAGGTTACAAGCTAAGAGAATCATGGAGTCCCATCAAGAATCCCATGAAGAATCCCAACAAGAGTCTCATCATCAAGTCCAATAAGAGTCTCATCAATAGCCTCATCAAGAGTCTCACCAACAATACCACCAAGAGTCTACTTCCCAAGGTAGAGGAAATATCATTCCATCTAACATTGGGTCCAAATTTGTTCCTAAGTTTGGATTTCCTACCAACACGTTCATACCCAATGCTTATAAAGGCATTCTCAAACCATCATCAAATCCCCTATATACACAATAACATGATAATCCTATGCAAGAACCTCAAAGTCCAAGTACCTCTACCCATGAGTCCCTTTATTACAAATCTAGAGTCCAAGACTTCATGAAAGACCCCGATAATCAAGCCCTAGTGGACCATATCATTTCTAAGAATTCCCAAAGTTACTTCCAAAAGTTAATATATCAAGGAGTAAAGGTTCCTCTAGACTTTGATGTGTCTAATTTGATACCTCAAGGCTATCCTCATCAAGTTGGTAATCCCTTTGGAGTTTCCTCCCAACCACATGTTGATGAGACCTTAAATCCCATGTCCAATCTTTACATCAATACATCCATCAATCCACCCACTTATTCTATAGGTGTGTCACAATATATCCCTAGCATAACTATGTCAATACCTCCAAATACAACTAACTACCATCATACCCCCATCATCAAGCATCCCATCATCATCCATTCCTACTCATCCATCCCCATTGCTAGAATTGCTTCCTACCTTCTAGTGGTATAGTCAATCCACCACTGACTACTCAAGTATCCAATCCCATCTACATATCTTCAACTCTACCATGCATTCATACCCAAGCCAATGCATCCATGCCCCAAAAATCACAAGTCCAAACTCAATCCTCATCATCACACACTCAAAAACCCAATACATCTACCCTCCAACAACTTGCCTTACAATAACAATCCATTTTACAACAACTTGTTGGTCATGAAGTTATTCATTCACAAACATAGAATAAAAGTTACACAACAACCTTTACTCATCTTGAAAGATACGATGAATTCAAAGAATTCATGATCCCAAGTCTCCGTTGATTAGGTCTTAATCTAGTGACGTTACTCAGTGGTTGATGTGCGTTGCTGTTTTCCATTCAGGGGGCCTTACGTGTTTCTGCACTGTTCATCATCATCTTCTTCAAATATCCTGCTCTGGATGTTCGCTCTGCATCAGTCTTCAATAATTTCTACCTCTGCACTGTAAATTTAGTCAAATAATGTGCATACAGGCTGATATTTGCATGATTTCTACCATTATTTATGATTCTTTGCATGATATTTTCAATACTACATGCATTTAACTCAAATATGCTAAGGATCTTCAGTTACCTACGGGATTTCAGCATATTTCACTGTTTCTGCTTGTTATTTATCATGATTTGCAGTTATGGTGATGAATTAATGAAATTGAAAAAGGAAAAGGGTTAGAGAGTGAGATTCCTAAAATTACTGGACTTAGATCACTGATTCACATACCAGCCCCCATACTTGCAATGAAAAGAAGGAAAACTAGAAATCATACTTCACCAGGACATTCCACAAATCCGCATGATCTAGTGCAAAGCTTCAAAGGAAAGTTGACAACAACATGTAATGAAATGAAAGCGCTTCCAGTTGAACACAGCATTCACCAGTACATATCCAGAAATCAACAGAAGATTACGTAAAATTTACAATCAGGATGTAATCTGGAACTTCATATTCATTCAGTATGCTCAAGAACAGGTACATTTACAGTGATCTGAAGAAAGAACCTTGACATTTCAATAATTCTATCCTCATTAGTCTCAGTAATCCGATCTCCTAACTTATTCTACAGTAATTGACTCTTTGCGCCAGATGCGTCTGTGTATTCTAATGTATTTCTCCTCCTCCTTTTATGACAAGCTCTGGATGTTATATAGAGCAACTGCCAGAAAACGGTTACAATGATCCAAGGATCAGGATCCCTTCATAACAAACAACGGCCCAGATGAAACGCACATGCTTCGCCAGTTAGCAAATGTACAGCTGGCACAGAATATTTCAGCATCTTCAACTTGATTCGGCCTCCAGCTGGCGAACAGCATATTTGACAATATCCTCCTCATATCTGGTCCCATGTTGACTCCATGCGCAACTTTGTAATGCTCAGCCTCAGCAGCATCATCATGATCTCCTGCAAGTAAACAGACAAACATAAGGTTCATCATCATCATGATAAACAGCAGGAAGTAAACACTTTATTAAACATACCTCCCCATGTGCAGCTACAGGCAAACAGGTCTTACCTGTGAAAATATGCACTAAATGCATAAACAGCATGAAAACAACCAGGTCAACCCTCGTTGACCAAAATCAGGTGGTCGGGCTTTCAGATTTCCATCGCTTCATGTTTTTGCCCATTTTCTGCATATCGGGTTCGAAATATGATGATGATGACCCAGACTATACAAGGAAATAACCGCCTTTCAACCAGCCTTAGAAACCGGCCTTGCATCATCATCATATTTGCATCGGCGTGACTACATATGATCAGGGTGACAATTTTACCTTAGGCCGACGGCAACAGTTATACCGACGCCAAAAATATCATGATGATGACCAACTGTATATCTTCAAAGCGGCCGCAGGATATCATAAAATATGATGATCTTCCCTTCCTAATGTTCTGATGAAAAGCACATCAGGATGTTCTGTTTTTTGCACACTCGGGAAAGAAAGACATCGTCATCATCATCATGATGAAGACAAACAGGAGGACCTGGAAAATGATCCTGCCGCCGAGGAAAATCATGATGACATCATCGTCATCATCAGGCTTCACTAAAATGCAAAGGGATGACGTCATCGTCATGCTTCGTTAAGATCAGGAGGTAAATGGAATATCGGGTTCCCCCTAAGGAAGATGATCAGGTGGATGAAAGCAATATGACCCTTTTCGGCCAAGGCAATCCGCTCGAAAGATCAGGATGATGATGATCATCATCATCATATTCACACTGGGTGATAAAATATGATCCTGCTGAAAGTCCTGAGGACGTCATCAGGATATCCGGGGCTTATGTTAATCCTCGAAGATGACGTCATCATCATCATCATATTGGCGAAATGGATCATGCCTTGGAAAATATCCTGCCGAAGGAGAAGGTGATGATGACGTCATTGTCATCATCATATTTGCAAAAGTTTATACTTCTTGGCAGGAGGATATTACGAACTGCTGGGAGAGACAAAGATCATGATGATGATGTTCAACATGACCTAAGACATGAAAAACACCCTCTGCTTCGAAAGATAAGGTGATCATCATGATCACGCAAAAGGAGGTCAGGAGGATATTAGGAAATGCCGGGTCTCGAAATATCATGATGATGTTGATCACCAAGACTTGGTCGCACGCGCAAATTATGCAGATGGCAGATTTCTTTAAGTAAGGTGATACCATAACATCATCATGATATTCTAATATCGGGTGATGTTGGAATATCATGATGATGCTCGCAATGTGAGAAAATCATGATGCTGACAATGTTTCTAAGGTTACTCGACGGGTAAAACACACTAGCACTTAAGATTGACGTCCGGATGTTTCGGGACTGCATGATTTTCATCAGGTGATAAAGTAAGATCATGATGATGACCTTTGTCGATATAAAAGACCGCCTGACGGGAAAAGATTACAACGACTTAAACTTGACGTCCGGATGTTTCGACCTCAGGATATTATCGGGGGGCTTTTCAAATATCATGATGATGATGCTCACACAGCAATTATCAGGTTTGACCAAAACTTTGACTGCTCACAACTCCCTCATATGGACGAATTTTCAAGTGATGTAAAAGGCAAACCTGCATGGAATTTCAAGCTCTTTCTAACCATGAAGTCACAGAAACAAAATATGAACTTTGAAAAACTAACCTCATGATGATAACCTACCTCATCCTGACCTTCATGATGATGATGTACCTGACTTACTTTTACCAAACCGCCAGAAACAGACAACACAAGCCAAAACAAAAGCTGGGTCCCTGTTTTGCCAAGTCAAAATGGGGCGTGTTGTGTAACCACACAACAACTTGCCACCAAAGAAAACAACAAAATTCAAATGATTCAAGTTATATGATCATATTCATCTATAGCATTCTAATTCTCTCTAAGTAAATCATCATGATCTTTGAATGATAAAATTTCATTATGGTGATAAAGCTAACAAAGGATCAGGTGTGTGCAGATGATTAATTATCCTCATCTTGAAAGCAAGTTGAAAACATAAGTAACTGGTGTTAAACTACATAGTTGGAGATCATCCCTCATAGCCAACCTGGATAGAGCCTTGCTGCCAGCAGGTGTCTATAACCCCGGCAAGGTGATCTATACAATCTCCCTAAGTAGAGCCCCACTGCCAGCAGGCGTCCATAGCCCCGGTAGAGTTACTTAGATGGCCTAATTTTATTTAGTTTCTGATTTTCTTTTAAAAATTTAAATTTGATATCATCATGTCTGCTCATTTGCACAAGGCGTAGTCACTTGCAGCTTTAGGTTGGAGATTGTATTGGTAGCAAGGGAGTCCCTTTAGATTTTTCACTTAACACCTATACTCATATCTTCAACAAACCCAAGGCTGTTAGGTGTTTCATTGTGTTTGATTCACTTTGGACAAGAAAAAGTACCCTGATGAAAAGACATCATAAACCTGATCATGAGTATTTATCAGAATGAATTACAATCTATATCTAAATCTGATCTCATCACTTGAATCCTAACAATTTAGTTATTTTCTTAGGTGATGAAGTGCATCATCCTGACTTACCAGAACAAGGTCCCAACCAACAAAACAACAACAACAAGAAGCAAACACTGTACAAACAACTATACAAATATACAATATGATACACAGGACTGCCATGAGGTCACTCAGGCCTGGAAATAATGTTTGAGGAATTGTCCATTGACTGGCAATGGGACATCCTCACCTGTCAGGTTCTTAAGCCTATAAGTGCTGTCTCCTAAAATTTCAGAAATCTGAAAGGGACCTATCCATAGTCTGTCAAACTTACCATGATCACCTTTCCTTTCATGGGCTTTATCCCACATCAGGACTAAATCCGATATCCTGAAAGCTTTAATTTTGGCTCTCTTGTCAAACCAACGTTTGACAACAGCCTGATGTTTTGCAAATTGGTCAATTGCTTGGCTTCGTTTTTCTTCCAGATGCATCAACTGAAGCAACCTGACTTCTTGTTTATTATCTATGCCTAGGTAGTCTTGGGCAAACTGCAGAGTAGGAATTTTCAAGTTTACAGGGAGGATAGGATCTACCCCATATACTAGCTGGAAAGGTGAGTTTCCTAATGCAATTTTCATTCTAGTTCTGTCTACCCATAAGGCATATTTCAGAAGTGAATTCCATTCCCTGGGGTTTTTCTCTATCAATTTTCTTATGATACTCAGTAAATTCTTATTGGTGGATTCTGCTAATCCATTTCCCTGGGGATAGTAATTGGATGAGAACTTAAGTATAATCCCATGATCAAAAGCCCAACTTGACAATTTAGTGGAAATGAAGGCAGAACCATTATCACTTACCAATGCATAAGGAGTTCCATACCTGGTGACAATGTTGCTTTCCAGAAATTTAATGACATCATCAGCAGTACAAGTTTTGCTGCTGATAGCCTCAGTCCATCTGGTACAATAATCAGTGATTGTTAGGACATACCTCTGGCCTGAAGAAGATGGAGGATTGATTGGTCCTATGAAATCCATGCCCCATTGTGCAAATGGGCGCTCCTCCATCACCGGCTGCAATGGTTGTGCAGCATATTTTTCTCTGTTGGCAGCAACCTGGCAAACATGACAACATTTAACATGATCAGCTGTGTCTTTAAAAATTGTAGGCCAGTAATATCCTGCTCTGAGGATTGCATGTGTGGTGGCCAACGCTGACCCGTGGGCAGTTCCAAACTTGTCATGTAGCTCTGTCAAAACTTTATTAGCTTCTGGTTTCTCTAAGCATCTCAGGTATATCCCTTCATAATTCTTTTTAAACAGGACTCCTCCCTTCATCATATATTTCTGGGATCTCATCTTCAAGGCTCTTCTCTGTGAAGCCTGCATCCTCAAAGGACATCTTCCAGTGATCAGGATGTGCCTGATGTCTGAATACCATTCATTATTGTCTTTCTCATCTATCACATACTGCTGACTGATGATGTTTGGATCAGTTTCAGATATCATCTGGCTCAGAGCCTGTCCTCTTACTAGCTTCATGGGTGTGATCTCCATGTCATATTCTTGTAGTACCGTAATCCATTTGGCCCTTTTTTCACCAGGTTCACTCTGCATCAGCAGCATCTTTACTGCTGCATCTGGTACCACAGCAATCACTTTGCTTCTCAGTATATAATGCCTAAACTTTTTTACTGCTCTGACTAATGCAAGTGCCTGTCTTTCAACATCTACATATCTCAACTCAGCATCCCTGAAAGGACAGCTCATGAAGGCAATTGGTTTCTCTTCTTTATCTTCATTTCTTTGAGTTAACACTGCTGCAGAAGTATGTTCTGAAGCAAATGAGTAGATGTAGAAATCTTTGGTATAATCTGGACTAATGAGGACAGGAGCATCTGAAATGGCCTTCTTTATATCTTCAAAAGCAGCTCTGGCTTCTGGTGTCCAGTCAATTTGTGCATCTTTTTTCAACATGGCATTCAGTGGTCTGACAATCTCAGCAAAGCCAGTGATGAACTTCCTCACAAAATTTATCTTACCAAAATAAGATTTAAGCTCCTTTTTGCTTCCTGGAAGTGGTAATTTCATAATAGATTCCACCCTGTCAGGATCAATGATAATCCCATCTTCTGTGATTAGGTGGCCTAGTAACTTTCCTGTTGTTACCCCGAATATGCACTTCTTGGGATTCAAAGATATTCCATATTCCTCACACTTCTTTAGCACACTTCTGAGGTCAGCAACATGATTTCCCCTTTCTTTGGAGAACACTGTCAGGTCATCCATGTAGATGACTATACATTTTCCTATTAAGCCTCTGAAGGCTATGTCCATTGCTCGCTGGAATGTAGCTCCAGCATTTATCAATCCAAACGGCATACGTCTATATGCAAATATCCCCCATTTTGTGGTGAAGGCAGTCTTTAATCTGTCAATTTTGTCAACCATCACTTGGTTGTATCCTGAAAACCCATCCAAGAAGGACATCATCTTGGCTCCATTTACCATCTGCAGAACCTCATCCAAAGAGGGCAAAGGATAATTATCCTTTTCTGATGCTCTGTTCAGGTTCCTGAAATCCACACACAATCTGATGTCTCCATTCTTCTTCCTGACTGGTACCAGATTTGCCACCCAAGTGGAGTGCCTTACTGGAAATATTATCCGGGCATTCAACAACTTCTTGACCTCTTCAAGGATGATGGGCTCAAGCAAAGCATTGACTGGCCTCTGCTTCTGTCTGAAAGGTTTTGCATCTGACTTGAGGGGTATAGTATGTGTTATGACAGAAGTGTCATACGTCTTCAGCTCGTCATAAGTCCATGCAATTACATGTATATAATCCTTAAGGGCTTGAGTTATTCCATCTAATTCTTCAGGTGTACAAACCTTACCCAACAAGACATTCTTCTTGCAATCAGCTTGTCCAATATTCACCTGTGAATATTGACCTCCATTTGCCTTAGGCAGATCCTTATGCTTGAGCATATTATCCAGATCAAAGGCTCTTTCTAACTCAATCATACCTTTGGGAATTGTGTTGCCAGGCAACTCTAAAATCTCATCTTCTTCCCAGACATGATCTTCCATACCATTTTCATCTATGATCTGAGCTTCAAATACATCTCTGTTTGATATGAAGTCCAGGATGTGTTGATCATCATCAAACACTTGGAGATTGGTCACATTGTCAGGTACCGAAGGTACTGACACCAATTCTACTGAAAATCTCTTCAGGCCAGATATAGACAGTGGTTCCAGCGTACTGGCGGCCTGAGCAAGTGCATCTGCCCTTTGGTTCTGTTCTCTTGGCACATGAACGATGTTGAAGGCATCAAAGTCTTCAATCAGGTCCCACACACGATGTCTGTAATTTGACAGCTTTCTGTAGTTACAAGAGTAGATTCCTCGTACTTGCCTCACAACTAGTTCTGAATCTCCAAAGACATGCAGGATCTTCACCTTCTTCTTATGTGCAAACAACAGTCCATGAATCAGAGCTTCATATTCTGTGACATTATTAGTGCAGGGGAACTGCAATCTGTAAGCTGCTAAATGGGATTTCCCTGATGGATCAGTAAGATCAATCCCTACTCCAGAACCTTGCTTGGATTTGGATCCATCAAACCTCAGGATCCAAGGCTTATCTTCAGCAGGACATTTATTTGAACCTTCCTTTTTCTTTGCAGCTCTGGCTGCTGCTCCGCCTGATATCCACCTTGTCTTAGGTGTGTCATCTTCAAGCTTCCTCTTTCCTTTATCTGATGAGCCTGATGGCTTTTCTGTTTTCTCTTCCATCCTAGCAGGAGGATGATGCTCAGCACATACAGCTGCATGCTTCTTCAAAATGTGCAAGCACAGTGAGCAAGTGGTTTCTGAGTGAGGCGCCTCATGCAGCCTACACCAACTTTTGATTAAAACCTCCTGGGGAGATCTACACTGTTGTGTCATTTTTTTTATTTCTTTAACCAGAAATTCTTCAAACTTCGTCAGGTCACTGCCTTTGTCCTCATCGGACAACTCGTAATCCGGTTCCATGAAGCAATCACTACCAGGAGTGATCTTTTCTTTTCTCGCATCACTTGTCTGATTGGACACCAGGATCTCTTCTGTTTTTCGGATATGATCTTCATCAGGATCCATCGACTCTTCTGTTCCTGCAGAAGACAAATAAAAATTAGTATCATCATCATCATCAGATGTAGCACTCACCTCGGAATATGATGATGATGCCTCACTATACGTCTGCTCCAGCATGATCATGTCCAAGCATGGTTCGCAAGTCTTTTCCGAGTGTGCTTCTCCATGCAATCTGCACCATCCGTCAATCAAGATATCATTAGCAGGTATATTTAATAATTGACAACGTTTTATCTGAGTAGATAAATGCATCTGAAAATCCCTGAAGCGATCTATTTCGTTGTCATTATCAGGATCATTATTAAGTTCCACAACTGGCATATCCTCATGATAATCGTCATCATGATGATGATGAACATCAAGCATCAGGACCTCCTCTATTTGGACAGTTTGCGGCCTGATGTGATAAACCCCAGGCTCTACGTTTACATACATGATCTCATTTGTTCTGTTATATTCGGTGATCATATGTTTCATCCTAGGCTCAGCATCAATCCTGATCTGATTAGGTATACCTTTCCATGGCAACCACATGTGACTGAAGTCTGTTGACATGTATCCGTTAAGCGTTTTAGACCAGTCCCGGCTAAGCAACATCCCATATGTATCAGGTATGTCAACTACCTGAATGTCAATGTAATACTGGATCCTGGGATCAGACGCTAGCTGCATGTGAATATGAGTGAGTTCTCCTACGACACTTACTTCTGTTTTGTCCAGTTGAGTGACTTTCTTTAAGGATTTAGCAGGATGCAATCCTAATGCGTTGCATATTGACAAAGGCATAACGTTAGTTGAGGCTCCTGAATCAACTAAGCAGTTGTGCAAATTCTTACTGAACATTCTTATGGTGAGGAGAAACGGAGGTGATTCAGTTTTGTCTCTGTACAAGGTCATGTGAGAGGTTTCAGCAGCTTGGACTGTGGCTGACACTTTGGGCTTGACAGTGTTATCTTTAGCAGTATGATCTCTGCTATTGGATTGACTCGAAAGGTGATTATCCTCTTTAGAAGCAGGATCATCCAGCGACTTCATGAATGCCCTTTTGATGGCAGGAGTTTTCAGTAACTCAGATAGGGACAGGCTGACCTTGATTTTCTTCATTTCATCAGCCAAATAGCTGACTAACCTGTCAGACTCATGAGGTGCATTTGCAACTTTTGTTCCTGTGTTTTGAGGAGACAAGTACTGAGCATTCACCTTAGGGAACCCGGGGTTATTGCTAGCCTTAGGATCAGGAGGTGTGTTGAAGTTATTTGGAGGTAGAGATGATGTCAATGGACCGGCAGGTCTGTTGGCATTACTCCTCAGGTTATAATTATGCTTACCAGGGTATTGCTGCTGGTATGCATGTACTTCCTCATGCTCTCTTGTAGGTTCATTTTCATCCTCAAAAGGGAAGACATATTTTGCTTCAAAGGTTAAGGCAGATTCTTCACAGGTCTGATTATAATCCTGATGAGGCTGATTAGTGTATGTTTCCAGCACAAAAGCTGAGTCATATCCACAAGGAACTATTTCATTTCCTTCTGCCTGAGGTGGATTTCCAGAAGTATTAGACACTTCAGTCTGAAAGATGCTGGCAGCAATCCTAAATTGTGGACAATCTAATTCTGCATGTGCATTGGTGTTGTGGATCCTGCACCAATTGGTAAGGGCTGCCTCAGCAAGATTGACTCTAGTAGTCTGTTTGGCTTCACCAGGAGGCTGATTGTCTAGGGGTGATGGTAATGAACCATTATTTGGCCTGGAGTTCCACACTCTAGGCTGCCTAGGAGGATTATTGTTATTTGCAGCACTACTGTTGAAGTTATTGTTGTATCCTCTGTCAGGGTAATTTGGTCTGTCATTAGAATAACTCCTATTCTGACTTGACTGTGAATAAAACCCTTGGTTTCTCAAGTGTGTTACTTCTGTGGTGAGCTTTCTCAACTGAGCAGCAATTTCTTTGATTTCCTCTTTCTCCTCTTGAGCTTTGGCCACTACATTTTCAGTCTGAGGCTGGAAAAAGGAAGATCCATGGTTATTGTGGGATAGATCTGTACCCTGAGGTGTCTGAGTATGTGCAGGATATTGTGGCAATTGGCCATTTCCATTAGGAGGAGGCATGATACTCAATGGAGGTACTTGCAAAGGTGCAGGCATGATTGCTGGGGGCATCACTGCTCCATTTGGATATTGTGCAGGATATTGTGAAGGATAAGCTGCAGGATACTGTGCTGGATATTGTGACTGCATGCCAGGCAAAGCAGGGAATGCTATATTTGGAGTAGGAGCAGGTATCAGCTGTTGATTTACCTTGATAGCTTCTTGAAAAGCTCCTGTCAATGTGGTGATCGCAGGATGTGTTCTCCTGATGAACATGGCGGTTAATGGATCCAAGGCTGAATAATAAATACTTCTAGCAGCATCATCAGCCACCACATATGGGGTAACTAGCTTGGACAACATTTTCTGGAACCTAGCATTGAAATTTGCAATAGGTTCATGCTCCAATCTCTTGATTGTGGCAAACAGGTGGTAATTCATGGATGGATCAATAGGGACCTTGAATCTGTCAAGAAAGGCCTTCTCTAAGACAGCCCACGAACCTACAGAAGATTGGCCAAGACTGATGAACCAATTATAAGCCTCTTCCCCTAAGGAAAAAGGGAATAATCTGCACACCACATCCTGATGCTCTATTCTGGCTCTGCAGCAAGCTTCTTTAAACGTCCTGATATGATCATCCGCATCCTGATAAGGATGGTATTTTGGACAAAGCTTGTCCGGATACTTTGGTAACTCATGATACGCAGTAAAGGTCAATGGTGATTCTGCTGCAAAGAACGACATTGCAACCTGAGCGGGCTGAACTGGTGGTGCAGTTGGCTGGGGTTGGACTAAAGGTATACCCTGAGGTTGAACAGGAGGTGTCACTGGTATACCTGAAGGTATTTGCAAACCAACAGGAGTTACAGGAGGAGGTCCTGGTGAAGCTCTGGACGCACTAGACTCTGGAGTATGGTGAACGTCTACAGTCTTAGGTCTAAAACCTCTGACAGGCAATTCTTCGAAAATTTCACTATGTCTAGACCTGGTATTTATCCTGTGAGCCAGGATTTCTCGATTTGGAGGCCAATTAGCTGAAACTTTGCAAATATTGGCTGGATTCCACCGAACGAGGTGATATTTGCGGTCAACTTGCAAATCAGACTGAATATTTGCGCAATATTTGCGAAGATACTGCAAATATGACAGGATATTGGGATATTTCGACCGGTAGCACCAGATCTCACGCGTCTAAGGCTCAAATCCTCAAAGCTTGAACAAATTTATGTATCTTTGGCCAATATTTAGTGAATTTAAAGAAATCTACTGCAAAGCTTGCAATATTTATGTGAAATTTGGAAATCTTTACACAGAATGTGCAAATACAAACTTGTCGCAGCAAATATTTACGCAATTTGATGAAATTCACAAACGATCTGAAGTTACCTTACTCTGAACGTTATCAAACCTGGAAATACTGATGATGAATGTGATCTTCAATCCTTGGCCCTCCTTCTAGCGCCAATTTATGTTGGTCATGAAGTTATTCATTCACAAACATAGAATAAAAGTTACACAACAACCTTTACTCATCTTGAAAGATACGATGAATTCAAAGAATTCATGATCCCAAGTCTCCGTTGATTAGGTCTTAATCTACTGACGTTACTCAGTGGTTGATGTGCGTTGCTGTTTTCCATTCAGGGGGCCTTACGTGTTTCTGCACTGTTCATCATCATCTTCTTCAAATATCCTGCTCTGGATGTTCGCTCTGCATCAGTCTTCAATAATTTCTACCTCTGCACTGTAAATTTAGTCAAATAATGTGCATACAGGCTGATATTTGCATGATTTCTACCATTATTTATGATTCTTTGCATGATATTTTCAATACTACATGCATTTAACTCAAATATGCTAAGGATCTTCAGTTACCTACGGGATTTCAGCATATTTCACTGTTTCTGCTTGTTATTTATCATGATTTGCAGTTATGGTGATGAATTAATGAAATTGAAAAAGGAAAAGGGTTAGAGAGTGAGATTCCTAAAATTACTGGACTTAGATCACTGATTCACATACCAGCCCCCATACTTGCAATGAAAAGAAGGAAAACTAGAAATCATACTTCACCAGGACATTCCACAAATCCGCATGATCTAGTGCAAAGCTTCAAAGGAAAGTTGACAACAACATGTAATGAAATGAAAGCGCTTCCAGTTGAACACAGCATTCACCAGTACATATCCAGAAATCAACAGAAGATTACGTAAAATTTACAATCAGGATGTAATCTGGAACTTCATATTCATTCAGTATGCTCAAGAACAGGTACATTTACAGTGATCTGAAGAAAGAACCTTGACATTTCAACAATTCTATCCTCATTAGTCTCAGTAATCCGATCTCCTAACTTATTCTACAGTAATTGACTCTTTGCGCCAGATGCGTCTGTGTATTCTAATGTATTTCTCCTCCTCCTTTTATGACAAGCTCTGGATGTTATATAGAGCAACTGCCAGAAAACGGTTACAATGATCCAAGGATCAGGATCCCTTCATAACAAACAACGGCCCAGATGAAACGCACATGCTTCGCCAGTTAGCAAATGTACAGCTGGCACAGAATATTTCAGCATCTTCAACTTGATTCGGCCTCCAGCTGGCGAACAGCATATTTGACAATATCCTCCTCATATCTGGTCCCATGTTGACTCCATGCGCAACTTTGTAATGCTCAGCCTCAGCAGCATCATCATGATCTCCTGCAAGTAAACAGACAAACATAAGGTTCATCATCATCATGATAAACAGCAGGAAGTAAACACTTTATTAAACATACCTCCCCATGTGCAGCTACAGGCAAACAGGTCTTACCTGTGAAAATATGCACTAAATGCATAAACAGCATGAAAACAACCAGGTCAACCCTCGTTGACCAAAATCAAGTGGTCGGGCTTTCAGATTTCCATCGCTTCATGTTTTTGCCCATTTTCTGCATATCGGGTTCGAAATATGATGATGATGACCCAGACTATACAAGGAAATAACCGCCTTTCAACCAGCCTTAGAAACCGGCCTTGCATCATCATCATATTTGCATCGGCGTGACTACATATGATCAGGGTGACAATTTTACCTTAGGCCGACGGCAACAGTTATACCGACGCCAAAAATATCATGATGATGACCAACTGTATATCTTCAAAGCGGCCGCAGGATATCATAAAATATGATGATCTTCCCTTCCTAATGTTCTGATGAAAAGCACATCAGGATGTTCTGTTTTTTGCACACTCGGGAAAGAAAGACATCGTCATCATCATCATGATGAAGACAAACAGGAGGACCTGGAAAATGATCCTGCCGCCGAGGAAAATCATGATGACGTCATCGTCATCATCAGGCTTCACTAAAATGCAAAGGGATGACGTCATCGTCATGCTTCGTTAAGATCAGGAGGTAAATGGAATATCGGGTTCCCCCTAAGGAAGATGATCAGGTGGATGAAAGCAATATGACCCTTTTCGGCCAAGGCAATCCGCTCGAAAGATCAGGATGATGATGATCATCATCATCATATTCACACTGGGTGATAAAATATGATCCTGCTGAAAGTCCTGAGGACGTCATCAGGATATCCGGGGCTTATGTTAATCCTCGAAGATGACGTCATCGTCATCATCATATTGGCGAAATGGATCATGCCTTGGAAAATATCCTGCCGAAGGAGAAGGTGATGATGACGTCATTGTCATCATCATATTTGCAAAAGTTTATACTTCTTGGCAGGAGGATATTACGAACTGCTGGGAGAGACAAAGATCATGATGATGATGTTCAACATGACCTAAGACATGAAAAACACCCTCCGCTTCGAAAGATAAGGTGATCATCATGATCACGCAAAAGGAGGTCAGGAGGATATTAGGAAATGCCGGGTCTCGAAATATCATGATGATGTTGATCACCAAGACTTGGTCGCGCGCGCAAATTATGCAGATGGCAGATTTCTTTAAGTAAGGTGATACCATAACATCATCATGATATTCTAATATCGGGTGATGTTGGAATATCATGATGATGCTCGCAATGTGAGAAAATCATGATGCTGACAATGTTTCTAAGGTTACTCGACGGGTAAAACACACTAGCACTTAAGATTGACGTCCGGATGTTTCGGGACTGCATGATTTTCATCAGGTGATAAAGTAAGATCATGATGATGACCTTTGTCGATATAAAAGACCGCCTGACGGGAAAAGATTACAACGACTTAAACTTGACGTCCGGATGTTTCGACCTCAGGATATTATCGGGGGGCTTTTCAAATATCATGATGATGATGCTCACACAGCAATTATCAGGTTTGACCAAAACTTTGACTGCTCACAACTCCCTCATATGGACGAATTTTCAAGTGATGTAAAAGGCAAACCTACATGGAATTTCAAGCTCTTTCTAACCATGAAGTCACAGAAACAAAATATGAACTTTGAAAAACTAACCTCATGATGATAACCTACCTCATCCTGACCTTCATGATGATGATGTACCTGACTTACTTTTACCAAACCGCCAGAAACAGACAACACAAGCCAAAACAAAAGCTGGGTCCCTGTTTTGCCAAGTCAAAATGGGGCGTGTTGTGTAACCACACAACACAACTCATATCTACACAACAAGCCCAAACACAACAACAACAAGCCCAAACACAACACCAACAACAATCTTTGTCCAACACATATGTTACATCACCTAGTGAGTCATCAAACATGCAACAACTTATGAAACAAATTCTCACCGATATGCAAAAAGGGAACCAAAAGAAAAGATACACCTTTGAAGAAATTTGTCCATACCCATTTGACAAATCTCTCTAGTCACGAACCCTTTTCCTCGAAACTTTGAATTTTCAAAATTTGATAAATACAAGGGGAAGGGTGATCCTAGAGACCATATTAGAGAGTTCTTCATAGCATGTATGTATGTTACATATGATGACACTTACTTGATGCGACTTTTCCCTTGTAGTCTAGGAGGTCAAGGCATTGAATGGTTCTCTCATATTCCTAATGGAATTAAAACTTTCCAAGAGCTTGCCGACAAATTCCTAGCTCACTTTCCATACAACATTGAACATGAGATGTCCCTGAATGACCTTTGAAATACTAAACAAATAAATGGGGAATCATTCTTTTCCTACTTACAATGTTTTCATCCAAAACTTAAATCAGGAAATGTCTTTTCACCTTCAATTCCAATGTGTCAAACCTTTTGAGAAAATAATTGATAAAGGAACAACCATAAAAAAAAACCCTAAAAGAAAAAGGACTTGTCAAAATTTTCAAAGACAATAAGGACTCCAATAACAATAAATCGAATGAAAAACCATGATTTTGGGTCAAAAATAAGAACATTGTTAATGATGGTGTCACAGATTCTAAGCCTATACAAAATATCCAAAATCCTCCATTAGCACTCAAATTGTCATCATCAAATGCAAATGTTACCCTCCCAAGACTAATCCTATACAAGGATTAAGACCTAGAGGTAAATTAACAAACTTGGGAGAACCTATAGAATCCATTTTTCATAAACTCTTACAAAATGGCCTCATTAAACTTCTCGAGATCAAATCTTATGAGGAAAATACTATCAAACCTCATTGGTACAATGACAATGAGTATTGTGAATTTCATAGGATCAAGGGTCATAAAAAAATAATTGAAAAGGACTTAAGAACTATATCCAAGATCTTATAGATTGAGGAGATGTTGCTATAGATGAACCTCCTTCAAAGTTGTCTAATGAGAAATTGAGAGTATATCAAGATCCATTCCCACAACATGGTCAATGTAGTTCCTCTTCCAATAACAATCACACCAATACAATCAACTCCTCCCCTTCATATGATTGTATTGTGGGTCATATTGGAGCTTTCTCTTCACAAATAGCCACCATAACCATAAGAGCCTATAATCCTAATTGTGTCACTACCACTCGTCATAGTCTCATCACTATTCAAGAAGCCCCATCTTCATCTATGCCATCATCATCCATATCACCTTCCACGTATAATATCCTTGATCATCTAGGGTAGACTCCTACACAAATCTCAATCCTAGAGCTTCTTCGTACATCTCCCATGCATAAAGAGATTTTAGATAAAGCCTTGCTAGAATCCCATGTCCCTAATGATATTAATGTGGAACAATTTCAAGCCATGGCAGGACACCTTGCATCCATGCACCATCTAGTTTTCACCAAAAAACACATGCCTACTATCGATTCATTCCATAATGAACCCCTCCTCCTAGAAGTAGTCATCCATAAACACAAAGTCAAAAGGGTCCTAGTAGATGGTGGATTGGGCTTAAATCTATGCACCTTAAGATTAGTAAGACAATTGGGATACTCTACTGTGGTTATTGATAAAAAATTCTATCACAATGAAGGATTATGATGAAGCTGAGAGAAGATCTAAAGGAACTATCAAGCTACCCATTGAATCAGTCCCAAACTTATGGAAATCACTTGTCAAGTCTTAGACCTTGATCTCCCATATAATATTTTCCTAGGATTCCCATGGATTCATGTCATGAAGGTCATTCCTTCCACCTACCACAAATGCATCAAATTTTTCTATAATGACTAAGAAATTACCATATATATTGACCCACGTCCTTTTGTGTATTGTCACTTATTGGAAGGCCCATATCGCAAAGCTAAATATTGTCCTACCAATGATATTGCTAAACCATCTCCATCATTTATTGATCCATCCACACTTGCCTCTTCATCCAAATCAACCACCACCCATCCTGAGATCAAGGCTAAGATTAAAGACAAATAGTTAGGAGAATACACTCTACAAGGAGCCTTTTGTGTGGGGAAACTCCCACTTTCTCCTAAGAGCTTTGGAAGACCTCATCCTGATGGACCTATTTCAACTATCACAATCAATTGTCAACCTACTAAGTTTTCCTGTTGGGGTGTACTAGATAAGGAGATCATTGATGGGAATATTTCAAAATGGCTCTATAAAGAAAAGGATGAACAAGAAAATCTCCCTCTTGAGAAATATCCTAAAGGTTTTCATATAGCACAAAACATAGGTTACCAAGGAAAAAGTGGTCTTGGATTACAAGGACAAGGAACTATATAACCCATTAAAGCTACTCATAGACCTAAACACTTGGGATTAGGGTTTAGATCATAAGAGCCAGCATCTTCAGGGCTTGATTTTACTATAGATGTTACTAATGAGGATACTTATACGATTCATCCATCTTCACCCTTACCACCACCATCCCATAACCTCCAATTCATCTACAATGAACTCATTGATTGGGACCAACAAGGGCCTCCTATTTTAGATGTCTTTCAAAATGATGAGGCTATCATTGAATTCTTGGGATTAAGGTCAAAATACCAATTGGATATCACAAGATTGAATACACTATAGATCTCAACACTAATTGCCTACTTTGGAGAGACAGTCAAATTCCTTAGTCGTAAAAGTGAAAATATAATAATCATGTCCCCAAATGAAAACCACTTTGTGGCAATTTCGAACAAAAAAAAGTAAAAATAAAGGATGTATCTGAAGGTGAAAACCTCCTTGAAGCACCTAAGGATGAGGAATTTCACTTCCCTAAAATCAAGGCATATCAAGAGGGATCTCCCATTCTTATTGAGGAAACACAAGAGATGAATTTGTCAGCAACTAAAGAACCAAAGATCATATTTGCAGCCAAATCCACTTCAAAATTTGAATTATGAGAGTTCATAACTTTTTTCAAAGAGAGATCAAAGAATTTTTTTTGGTCCTATATGGATATGCCTATTTTAGATCCTTCTTTAATAGTACATCACTTGATAGTATATCCTAGAGAAAAACTAGTCAAACAAAAGTTGAGAAAAATGCATCCTAAAATCACTCTCTTGGTCAAAGCAGAATTAGAAAAATTATTTACAGATGGATTCATCAAACCTCTAGATTATTTAGAATGGGTGTCAAATATTGTTCCAGTTTCCAAAGTTATTAGGGGCATCCATGTTTGAACAGATTTCTGAGACCTGAACAAAGCATGTCCTAAAGATGATTTTCCACTACCAAACATTGATATCATTGTTGACCAAACATCAATACATGAGACATTATCCCTAATGGATGGATTTTCTAGTTATAATCAAATAAAGATTATTGACGAAGATCAACATAAGACTACATTCATATGTGCTTGGGGAGATGATTGTTGTAAAGTAATGCCATTTGGTCTTAAGAATGCGGGAGCAACATATCAAAGAGAAATGATTATAATCTTTCATGATATGCTTCATAAGACAATGGAAGACTATGTAGATGATATCCTTGGTAAATCATGCACAAGAGAGGGTCATTTGTATGTCCTTGAAAACATCTTTGATCACTTAGAGGAATACAAGGTTCCCCTTAATCCAAAAAAGTGTGTCTTTGGTGTTACATCTGGCAAACTCTTAGGCTACATTTTCTCTTGAAGAAGTATTGAAGTGGATCGTGTAAGCATAAAAATCATGCACGGCCTCCATGAGGACCCCTATGATGATATATGGTCCTTGTCACATACATGTAAGCATGAAATAATGTCCTCTAAGTAGAAAACATCTTGGTGACATGTCATTTCTTCCATCTTGTGTTGTTTCTTCTTTGTCGTCGACATTTTTTGACAATTTTGTGACACTTGTCGATTTGCATTTTCTGAGCTTTCGACTCTATCCCTAAGCCTTGTATGTGTCTTGTAGGTGAGTTTTGACCTTTCCCCTATGTTTTTCATCTTCTCCACCCTCTAGAAGCCTTCTAGAGGTTCCCTAAACCCATCTCCCACATTCAGTTTTAGTTTCACTCAACCAATACAAATCTCCCCCTATTATTTCTAGATCTCCCGCTGGGAGATCCTACTTTGCAAGTTGAGATTTAGATTCTTGCACATGATTGACCTATTTCTGGAGGTAGTTCCCCTCCTTTTCATCTCCTCTACCATCTCCCATCATGCAGTTTTACCCAGACCCATTTCTTTCTGGATCTCCCATCAGGCGACCCTAAAAAATCAAGATCTCCCGCTGGGCAACCCTCAAAAAGTAGGATCTCCCCCTAGGTGACCCTGTCGCGTTTCCATCTATGGAAAACCTCAAGTTTCTAACTCGAAATAGCTCCATTTTCACTTGTTTTTCTTCCAGTTCGCATGCTTTTTGATGCCTAATTTGGAGTTGACTATTTCATGCACCCATACATGCATAATTAGCTCCATTTGATCTAAAATTACCAAATCATTCTCTTCCGTGCATTCTTCTAACTCCATTTCTTCTTTAGTGATAATCACTCCCTAATTAACTGAGTTTAATGGGTAATCAATCCAGTTCACTCCCCAATCAATCATTGTTAACTCTTCAATCAATTGAGTTAACTTCTTAATCAATTCCCTTCTTCAAACCTATAAATACCCCTCATCTCTTCATTATTTTCCACATTGAATAAGTTGGAGAATACTATTCTCATCTACACAATCTTTTTCAAGCTTCTTCACAAGCCTTTCAGCCTCTTTCTTCATTTCTTTCTTTAGTTCTCCAAAGATTCAAAGCACAAAGGGAGGCAAATTCATTATGCACATAGCTCTTGCTAAGTTTTTTCTCTCCAATTAGCATTCTCATGCTCACACATGACGAAGGTGACTTTTATTTGTTCATTGTTCATCAAGCTTTCACATAAAGCTCTTCAAGCATCATTATGTTGCTTCAATAGAGCCATTGTTCTCATCAATAGCTCTCATTGAGCTCATTTCGTAAAGCTTAAAAAGCTTCTTTCACTTCTTTGTGTTGTCTTGTTGCCAAGAGGTCTTCTCGTTGCTTCAAGAGGAAATGAGGTTGCCATCAAGGATCTCTGAGGCTAGTGGAGGCTCACAAGTCTTCTTTAATTTTAGGTTCCTCTATGCTTTTGTCAATTAGTTGTAATTAGCAAATTGAAATTGCTCTTGGGATTGGTAATTTATTGTTTTTTCCTTGATAGAATAGTCAGATCTAGTATTTCAAAAGTAATTTGCATTCATAGTTTAATTCAATGTCTTGCAATTTCCTTTTCTAGATTAAATTGTTTCAAAACATTTGAAAACCCCAAAAACATAGAATAATTGCATTAGGTAAAATTCATTCTAGTTGCATTCATATTCCCTTTCCTAGATTAAAAAGCATCTTTATTTCCAAAAATACCAAAAAAAATCACAAAAACAAGTTTTGCATGTCATATAGTTGCATTCATAAAAATATAGAAAAGAACAAAAACATTAGGCATTTAGATAACTTGCAAACCCTTGATATCATCACAAGGTCAACAAAAGTCAACACACAACTAAACTTTATGTCAACTCAAAACCCTAATTCTAGTCAAGGTTAGTCCACATACACCTGTCTCTTGTCTTGGCTCACGAATGTGCCTAGGATTAAGAGGTGAGTGGGTGAGGGTAGTCCTCGACGAGATTGAGGAAATTCATCTGAGACATCAACAAGATCTACTTGTCTTACAACAATTAGAAGCATTTAGACAACTCCAAATACAATGTGCAATCATCCAACGAATTGAAAGACAAGAAGCCATCAACGAAAGAAATACCTTACCCACACAGAGGTGGAACAGTAGAAACCCTAACAGTCGAAGAGTAAATAGTGACCCTTTAGGTTATAGGGTTATCTCTACAACAACAATCATTGAATGAAACATACACATTAGTACACAACAACAGAGGCCCTAGGATGTGCCAACCCCTCTCCGCGAAGTCTGGCTCTCCAACGAGCCAGACCACCCTCATGTCTCTCCTCCTCTTGACTGGCTACTTCCATGAGAGCTAGAGTGACATGGTGGTTCACCCCATGGCAAGGAGAGAAGGGTCTATGTGCGTGCCAAAAATATGACTCGACAACCCCAGGCAACTGAGGTCACGATTTTGAGTGTACAGATCTTGCTAAAGTCAAAGCTATAATTGAAATGATACAACCAAATAATTTGAAACAATTGCATCGCCTTCAAGGAAAACTTCAATCTATCAAGGGATTCATATCACAACTTGTAGACAAGTGTCAACCCTTTGCACATCTATTGAGAAAAAATGTAGAATTTCAATGGGATGAGAAGTGCCAACAAGCATTTGATAAATTGAAAGAATATCTTGCAACACCACCAGTTCTAGTACATCCTATTCAAGGAAAACTACTCCTTTTATACATATCAGCCACATTAGGAGCATTAGGAGCCTTGTTAGCACAAAATGATGACATTGGAAAGGAAAGAGCTTTATACTACATCAATCATACTCTAGTGGGCTATGAACTAAACTACACACCTATTGAGAAGGCATCTCTTGTTGTTGTCTTTGCCTCGTAGAAACTTTGACATTATATGCTCAATCATCAAACTAATCTCATCTCAAAGGTTTACCCACTAAAGTGTCTTCTATCTAAGGCTACATTGACAGGATGCATGGCGAAATGGATTATGATTTGAGTGAGTTTGACATTGAATATTTGGATAGAAAAGCTATAGAAGGACAAGTCATTGCTGATCAATTGGTCAAAGCACCTACTGAAGCCAATCATCCACTTATTTCAGGATTTTTAGATGAATCAATCCTTGTCATTGTGTCCCCTACAAATTGGAAGTTATACTTTGATGGATCTTTCACACATCATGGTTCAAGAGCAGAGATCCTCTTTGTCACACCACAAGGTGATTTTATACCAAAATCTTATAGTATTCTATTTCCTTGCACAAATAACATTGTAGAATATGAAGCACTTATCAAAGGTCTAAGAATGGTTAGCCAATGAAATATCAAAATACTTGAAGTCTATGGTGATTCTCAACTTGTCATATGCCAGATCAACGATGAATATAAAACAAAAAATGACAAGCTACTCCCATATAAGAAATTGGTTGACACATTCAAGTAATCATTTTCATGGATCCAATTGGAAAAAATTCCAAGGATAAATAATAAAGCTGTCAATGCCATGGAAACCATGGGTTGATTGATTGACATTCCATCAAACAGTCTATAGTTAGAATTCTTGATTGAGAAACTTTACATTCCTACATTCGATATCCCAAAAACTAAAATTGTATGTGAAATTTTTGGTCCTAATGTGCCTTGGTACAATGAGATCTATACCTTCATGAAAATATTTTACTGCCTAATCTTTCACAATCCCAATGTTGAACATTCATAAGTCATTCATCCCATTATACCATTCTCGGTGATACACTTTATCAGAGGACACTCGATGGGATTCTCCTTAGATGTCTTTACATAGAAGATGCCCAAGCCACCTTACATTAGGTACATGAGAGTATATGTAGTACACACTCTAGTGGTCCTACCTTGGTCAAAAAGTTGTTAAGGACTAGATACTATTGACCGAGTATGGAACACGATGCACATCAATTTGTCAAAAAATGTCTTCCTTGCCAACAACATAGTGACGTGATACACACATCGAAACAAGAATTGGAACCAATCACTACACCATGGCTCTTTTCACAATGGGGACTTGATCTTGTTGGTTAGATTCATCCACCTTCATCTAAGGGTCATAATTTCATTATCATCGTTATTGAGTATTTTATGAAGTAGTTGAAGCCATTCCCCTTACCTACATTGCTGGAAAACAAATTTCCAAGTTCATCCTTCATTATATCATTTTTTGTTATGGTATACCCCAAGCTATTGTTACTGATAATGGTAAACCATTCAAAAATCAAGAGGTCCACTACCTTTTCCATCAATTCAATAGCCAACACCTATTTTCCACTCCATACTATTCCCAAAGCAATGGTCAAGCTAAGACTTCGAACAAAACCATTCTTAAGATTCTAAAGAAAATAGTCAATGAAGCTAGCCAGGATTGGTATTTGCAACTCAATCATGCATTGTGGTCATCTCACACTAGCATCCAAACACCTATAGGAGCCACACCATATTCCCTTGTCTTTGGATTCGAAGCTATCTAACCAACTGAGGTTGAGCTCCCCTCCCTAAGGGTATAATTGCAGCATCTTATTGATGAGGAAGACTACAGAGTTTCCCAGTTACAAGAATTAGAAACACTGGATGAAAGATGTCTTAACACTCTTAATCATCTCATGGCCTATCAAAATCATCTTTGCCATGCTACAACAAGAGACTTAAAGATTGCAAATTTAAAGTTGGTGATCTTATACTTAAGGAAAATCAAAAGAACCTCCGAGATCGGGATAGAAAAGGAAAATTTGATCCTAATTGGTTGGGCCCCTTCATCATTACTAGTCATTATGGGTCCGGAGCATATCATCTTTCTACACTTGAGAGTCAATCCCTTGAGAACCCTATCAATATCATTCACCTCAAGAGGTTCAATGCCTAACTTGTGGGGTATCCCAATTATACAAAAACAAAAAAAAATCAAAATAGTAAAGAGAAATAATCCATCCTATAGTGAAAACCACTTCATTGGTGCCTTGGATAAGTACCATGGTGAAAACCTATTTAAATGTGCCACGTGTAGTAGCCTTGCATTTACCATCTACTAGTTAACCATTTTTTGACTTCCATATTCCCTCATCTAGGTTTCATTCCATACTTCACAACATCACCTACCTACCATTATGTCATCTTATCATGGCTTGAAATATTTACTTAGTGTCATTCCTTTTCATACCATCATAAGTAATTTTATCCATCTATCATAATAACTTAGTCATCTCTACCATGCCCATCCGTATCATAATAAAACCTTATTGCTTGGGGGCACATTGTCGATACCTAGTTATGGTTTGTATTTTTCTCCCAGTTTTCATATGACATTTAGAAGGTAAGTATTTAGTATAAGTCTCATGAATTCCAAAATATCAAAAAATTCAAAGCATTTCAAAAACATAAAAAAATCAAATATCCCAAAAAAATCCAAGCAATAAATTTTCCCTCATCCATACCCCATTCCATAATAAACTTTTCTCATCATGACCATAATAAATATCACACTCACATTTCACCCATCTCACAATAAAACACATGACATTCAAGCAAGACAAAACATTCCTACAACGCATCGTACCTTAACCAAAATTACAAGCATTAATCTACATGTTGAAATGATATCCAATCACTTTATTAATTGCCACATCATTCGATAAAAACAAAAAATCATTATCTAGCCTCATCCAGGGATATATCGCTCCCATCATCAAGTGCCTATCCAAACATTATCCAAATCTTTGGCAAGAGATATAATGGTTGTGTGACTTGTCCCGTCATTTGGTCTTTTTGTTTTTTTATTTATATTGTTTCTATCTCCTTCTCATGCTTTACCAAGGCCACCTAGATCCATTCATATCTTGGTGTGTTATAATTAGCAGAGAATGTGGCATAGCATTTTGTGTGTTTGTTGAATATTCTTGTAACATTGGAAAATGTCCCCTTAGGGGCTTTTCCCTCTTTAGGTTTAGCTCCTGGGTCTTTTGTGTGCATTTAGGACATTTTACATCATATTTCAACACCCCAATGAGAAAACCCCTAAGTGTCTTGGTAAATAGGTCCTAGGGGGACTACCTGAGATAACCCCTGCCAAAAATAGGGGGGAGGACTTGGGCACCCGCGCCCTAGTCCTACCCTATTTTGGGGCAGTCCCAATTTTTTAGGTGTCGGCTTGTGACCGTTATTTGGGTCCTATGCCGACACGGTAAGTTTGAATTACAAAATTCTTGGTGGGAGTGTTTGTAGTTGCATATAAAAGCATGTTTAGGCATTCATTTAGAAACTAGATGATCATTATGAACGTTATTCGTTCTCAAGGTGATTCAAGGCTTTCATTGTGTTGTAAGAGCAAATTTGTGTTGTCTATGTGTTTGTGTTTGAAGATTTGAGCATCCATTTCCTCATGGAATGAAGAGCATCTTCCTCTCATGAGATCTTCACTACAAGGTGATATCTATTGTGTTCATTGAGCATTTATCATTTGGTTTTTGCCTCTACCTCCCAAGGCACGCACTCTCTATCTAACAACGGTGTTCGGAAGACTTGAATGTCTCTCCGGGGCTTGACTGAGGCAAGCCTCTAAACACCACAACCCCCTCCCAAATTTTTATGATTGCAAGTTACAGGTTGATGATGTAGACAAAGTGAAGTTGTAGGAGGGCATATTGGAGTGTCAGAATTGTAGATCAGAGAAGAAAAGAGCACCCTGGACTTGGGCACCCGCTCATTAGTCCTCAAAGTTTCATAATGGAAAAACCTTTGGTGCAGCAGGAACAGGTTGCAGATCTCGTCCACAGATCCTAACAAAAAGGAGGGCACAGGACTTGGGCACTCTCTTTTTTATCCCTGACTTTTCCACCTCAGAACCCCAAAAATAGGTGCATAGTCATTTGTAATTATATAGCTTTCTATAGAGGGATTTTTTGTTATTCATCTGTTTATTGTTGTATTTGCACAATTAGGGTTTTGATAGATAATTGAGCATAAGAGAAGGAAAATTGATAATCAAATACCCTAATCAAAGTTTCCCTACATTTTTAAGTGACCAAGGACCTAATAGTACTCTGCCACTTGATCCGAGGGTCCTTGAATGTAAAAGGTGAAAGGAGGATTTAAACACTAAACTAATCAATCCAAATTTTACCCTAAACATTTTGGTGAATCCATGTTTTTTGAATTAATTGTAACTTTATGAGTGCTTGTCTTCATATTTGGGTTGATTTCATTCATTCATACAGTCAATCATCTTATTGCATTGAGAAAATTACAAAAAAATTGAAAATTTTGAAAAAATTCAGAAACCCTAACTTGTATTTTCATATAGGTTTCTAATTTACATCAATTCACTCTAATTTTTCCTAATTTATGATTTTTACATCAGATATAATATAAACTATAGAAAATTACAAAAATTCAATAATTTGTATTGCATTTTCATCATATAATTGCTAGGGTTTTGTAGAAATTTTGACAATTTTCAAATAACCTAGTAATTCCAAAATCTAGGGTTAGTAGTCAGAAATCTTCTTTCAGATTTTTATACTAATTTTATAGAATCATTAAAACTTGCATTTGTCTGTAGTCTTGCATTTTAGTGTAATATTGCATTTAGATTTCAAAAATTTGCATTTTTGCATAGAAAATTTCAACAAAAAACTAGCAATTTTCATGCATTTTCCATAGATTTGCACTTGCATTTTGCATATTAGAGATTGGAATTCATTTTCAGATTTTATTACACTTAATTTTCATCATAAATTAGACTTCAAATAATTCATATAGCATTTTGTTTCAAGATCTCAAACCTAGGGCTTCAAAAACCTTGATTTTCACTAGATTTGGCCTTGTCGACTCTCTAAATTTGCACCATAGGCATGTTGTGAAGAGTATTTTTGCACTAATTGGTTTTTATAAGGTTAATTATTTTCTTCCCCTCCTAAAAATCTTCACAACACCCTTTTATTGGGCTCTTGTATTGAAAATTTGGTGAAAAACTACACATTTTTGCTATTTTTGCCCTAGATTTTGGCCTAGTTTGCACTCCAAGTGTGTTGTGACAAATTTTATGGATTCATGTGACTAATATCATTTCTATTATTTTATTTACCTCCTAAAAGTATTTACAACACCCCTTTTTTTAGGTCTTGGAAGTGAAACAATTATGAAAAATTGCATATTTTGCTACTTTTTCACTAGGGTTTGACCTTAAGTGGCACTAAAAGTGTGTTGTGATGGATATTTTGGAATTAAGTGGTTGTTATTACTGATATAATTTTATTTCCACCATAATTTTCCTCACAACACCCTTTGTCATGCTCTTTTTCATTGAGATTTGGTGAAAAAATCACATATTTTAGCATATTTTCACTATATTTTGACTTGTCGTAATCTTAGATTTGCATCAAGAGTGTGCTATGAAGGATATTATTGCTGTATCAGACTGATATAAAACATATAATTTTCTGCCCCTGATCAAAATCCTTACAACACCTTTTGTTTCATTCATTTGCATTAAAAAAGTACAAAAAATCAAGCATTTTAGGTCATTTTTGCATATAGTTCTGCACCTATCTTTTGCATCAAATTTGAAAAACTTTTAAAATCTGATTTGGCATCTCATCATGGAATCTTCATGTCATTCATCTCTGAAATCTTTGCATTAGTATATCCTAGACTTTGAAAATTTCTCTAATTTTACTAATGAGAATCCTCATGTTCTAGAGCACATAGCCTCTGCAAGTGGTATTGATGCTTCTATATGTTCTACATATGAGCTGCAATTACTTTGTTATACACATGATTTTAATAGATTCACACTATTCATAGGAACATATCCTTTGATATTAGAAGATTTAATCAAATTCATCTCTGGGAATACTCATGAGAAAGATAAGAGTGAAAAGCCTTTTTCTGCCACAGAGTATGATGATGATGATGTACCTTCCCCTCATCCCATTGCTCTCCCTGGCCAAGATGTAGCATTAGTGGATGAGAAAAGGTCTCTCACATTAAATACTTTAGCGAGGGATGTTGGGAGCAATCAAGAGGAAATAATGTCAATTCAATAATTGTTAATAAACTTTGTAGCAATATTCCTAAGATGATTGTCCGAGGGGCACCTAGTGCACCCTCTTGCTTAAAGTCGATGATTACTGTTCAAGTTCGACCCCTGGATCACATCTACAACTATGCAAAGCAAATTGCTACTAGAAGTCAAGGTATTCAAAATGTGATTGCTCACACATACAACACCTATAATAGCAAGCAAAGTAAGCAAGCACCGCATGTGCCTATCTCTCTTCCATGTTCTCAACCCATGCTCCCTCCACCACCTTGTCTTACTCATAAAAGTGGTCAAGAGTATGATCTTGTCAAACAGCTTCGTGTCACTCCAACTAAGATCTCTCTTTGGGATTTGATACAAACATCACCTACATACCATGGAATGCTCCAAGAAGCTTTACAAAAGGTGATTGTGCCACCTGTCGTTAGGCCTAATGATGTAGCAGCCGTATTGGATAGTATGCATGCGACAAAAATGGATATACTCTTTCAACCACATGAATTACCGTTAATTAAAGTTCAAAACCAATATGATCCTTTTGTAATCTTTGTCACAATAAACAAAACGTTGGTTAAGAGAGTTATGATTGATAATGGATCAACTCTTAATGTTTGTGGCATTGACTTATTACATAAGATTAAAGTTGATATATCTGCCATCAAACCAGAATCGTTAAGTATCCGTGGTTTTGATAATATTGGACGACAATGCGTGGACACTATAACTTTACCTATACAAGTGGGACATGTGATTGTGCCTACCCTAATTCATGTCATGCCTTGTTCTTTAGCTTACAACATGATTCTTGGTAGACCTTGGATTCATGCATTGGGGGCAGTCCCTTCCACCTTGCATTGTTCAATCAAATTTATATTCAAAGGTAAACTTCATACTATTCATACTGATCCTGAACCAGATAAATGTTTACATATTGAAAAGCAAAAACCAGATTACAACCATATGAGCTTAAATAATTTGCGAGGTGATCCATTAATGACTAATGTTGTGAAAGACTCTCAACCATCAAATACACTTGTTGGTGATGATTGGGGTTCATTAGATTTTAATCCTTACGATGTAGGGGAATATAAACTTAATAACCTCAACACATCAAAAGTAGCATCGATCTCATCTAAGTGATCTTTTGAAACACCTGAGAAAAACAAAGTCTCCTTGGTTGAAAATAAAGACAATACTCTCACTTATACTACAAATTATGATAACTACGAGGCTTCACCTTCTTCTAAGGAACTAGACTCTCTATATGGTCATAGATTTTAAATTTTGTACAAACTAACGACTATGTAGGTAATGGATGTGATGTAAATCAACAACGAATTAGAGTACCTATAGAATCTGTTTCAACACATTACTCAAGCAACATTGGATATAATCCTTTTAAAGAAAAGAAAACCTCTTGTCATCCTAAACTGGTGCAAGAGCACCCTCGAAAATCTAAAAATTCCTGTGTAGGGGCACCTCATAAATCTAAAAGTTCCTCACATTTCAAGAAATGTTATGCCTATTTGTAAAGGCTTTCGAGCCATGTAGATATGTGTCATGAAGGATTAATGTGATGTAACCGAACTGTCTGTTTTATAAACGGTGGTCGGTTGGTGGTTCACCTCCCACCACGTATTGTAACTGTTGAGATAGGTGTCATTCTCTAGCAAAAGTCTGTATCTATAAAAGAATATGGACAGACCGAAAAGAAAGGGGGGTAGATGTAGATGTAAGTGAGAGATAGAGTGAAAAGAAACTGTTTGTACATTCTGAAATAGAAGGAATAGAAAGATTTCGTGTTTTCTGGTCTAATTGCAGTGGATCCCGTTTGGGGTCATTCCACTGGAGGATTTCTCTGAAATCAGTGGAATGCCCCCCCCTCGATTTGTTAATTCATTTTATGTTCTATGCCCATGTTCTTAAGTTTGTTTAAAATTTCTATAGAAACTAGTTGCGTCTGTGAGTTGTTCGGTTATAAATGTTTGCAGAAGAGGAATAGTGTGTTTTATGTGTATATAACATGTGTGTATATGACAAACAGTGTGTGTGCATAGCGCAATTGCATGTGAGGTCATCCTGTGTATTCTGCATTTGGTATGTGAGAGTCTGACTGTAGATGGCGGAAGATGCAAGTGTTCGGCATTGAACCATCAGGTTGAACCTCCTCGCTGAACCATCGCATTGAACCGGTTCATTCGGTTCAATGGTTCACGGGTTTAAGGTCAAAGATGTATGTTAGAAGCCATCGGCGTGAGTTACTTTTGTGTCACCGACAAAGAAAGCATCGGCGTGAGGTTTTGAACCTCTCCGTTGAACCAACGAGTTGAACCGACTCATTCGGTTCAATGGTTCACCAGCTCAAAGAAAAAGACAATGGTTTGATGACAGGGTTCAAGGTAAGGGTTCAAGGGAATGGTTCAAGTGAAGGGTTCAACAGTCTAGCTAAAGGAGGGAAGAGTGAAGGTTCATCGGCATGAGAATTGTGTCGGCAGAAAGAAAGGAAGTTGCGCCGATAATGAATGTCTTACCGATGGGGAAAATCTCTGGCGTGTGTGGAAGCAAAGGTCCTGTCGGTGTGAGAAGGCATATCGGCTTAAGATTTTGAATGGTGGCCGACAGTTATGTTCTCACCGATCGGGAAGACGACGGGGAAGTGCGGCCGATGTAATATATGTCGGCATGAGTCACCTCATCGGCAGAAAGGAGAAAGGTGGCACCGATAGTAAGTGGTCTCGCCGATAGAGAGCGGTCATCAGCAAGAGAGGGGTGCATCGGTGAAAGATCTTAGGGTCAGGCGGAAGACATTAGTCTGGCCGATGAAGGATGTTTATGAAAGGGTCATCGGAGTGACTCAAGCGGTCGGTGAAAGAGATTTTGGCTTACCCGATGGTGGACTGTCTTGTCGATAGCCTCTCGAGTGGCTAATTTGTGGGCTTCAAAGGAGTCTTCAACCTGTATTATATGTTCAAATGGGTCCCTCTGCATCAGATTGGTATCAGAGCCCAGCGAAAGAACTGGGCTAGTTGTGTATGGGTATTCTGTCACTGAATAGGCAGAAAAAGTTATGGGTATTCTGTCACTGAATAGGCAGAAAAAGTTGTGGGTATTCTGTCACTGAATAGGCAGAAAAAGTTATGAGTATTCTGTCACTGAATAGGCAAAAGAAGAAAGAAGAAGAAGAGAGAAGCAAGAAGCTAAGTGCTAGAAAGGAATTTTGCTGACTTCCGGTTGCAGGTGCTGATTCACTCGCTACAATGGGCAGATGAGAGATCTGTCATGGAGCCATAGGAGATGGTTCAAGGGCCTGAGAAGAAGGTCCAGTTGGTGTCGCCAAAAGTCCTGGGGAGAGAGGTGAGAGAGGACTCCCAGGTGAGGGACAGAGGTGTTGGTGTAGCATGAAGGAGTGGATTTCAGTTGTTGCATTTCGGAGGCAGCCATTGATAGAAGGCACAGTTGAGGATGAAGAGAAATTAGTAGAGGCATCCAGTTAGCATTGAAGACATTGAGAAAGCCAAAAGACATTGCAAGCTTTTCACTTAGCATTTCCATGGGACATGGAAATTTTTTCAAGTCCGGGAGTATGGTGCAGGAGCACCCTCGAAAATCTAAAAATTCCCGTGCAGGGGCACTCGTAAATCTAAAAGTTCCTCACATTTCAAGAAATGTTATGCCTGTTTGTAACCGAACTGTCTGTTTTATAAACGGTGGTCGGTTGGTGGTTCACCTCCCACCACGTATTGTAACTGTTGAGATAGGTGTCATTCTCTAGCAAAAGTCTGTATCTATAAAAGAATATGGACAGACCGAAAAGAAAGGGGGGTAGATGTAGATGTAAGTGAGAGACAGAGTGAAAAGAAACTGTTTGTACATTCTGAAATAGAAGGAATAGAAAGATTTTGTGTTTTCTAGTCTAATTGTAGTGGATCCCGTTTGGGGTCATTCCACTGGAGGATTTCTCTGAAATTAGTGGAATGGCCCCCCCGATTTGTTAATTCATTTTATGTTCTGTGCCCATGTTCTTAAGTTTGTTTAAAATTTCTATAGAAACTAGATGCGTCTATGAGTTGTTCGGTTATAAATGTTTGCAGAAGAGGAATAGTGTGTTTTATGTGTATATAACATGTGTGTATATGACAAACAGTGTGTGTGCATAGTGCAATTACATGTGAGGTCATCCTGTGTATTCTGCATTTGGTATGTGAGAGTCTGACTGTAGATGGTGGAAGATGCAAGTGTTTGGCGTTGAACCATCAGGTTGAACCTCCTCGCTGAACCATCACATTGAACCGGTTCATTCGGTTCAATGGTTCACAGGTTCAAGGTCAAAGATGTATGTTAGAAGCCATCGGCGTGAGTTACTTTTGTGTCACTGACAAAGAAAGCATCGGCGTGAGGTTTTGAACCTCTCCGTTGAACCAATGAGTTGAACCGGTTCATTCGGTTCAATGGTTCACCAGCTCAAAGAAAAAGACAATGGTTCGATGACAGGGTTCAAGGTAAGGGTTCAAGGGAATGGTTCAAGTGAAGGGTTTAATAGTCTAGCCAAAGGAGGGAAGAGTGAAGGTTCATCGGCATGAGAATTGTGTCGGCAGAAAGAAAGGAAGTTGTGCCAATAATGAATGTCTTACCGATGGGGAAGATCTCCGGCGTGTGTGGAAGCAAAGGTCCCGTCGGCGTGAGAAGGCATATCGGCTTAAGATTTTGAATGGTGGCCGATAGTTATGTTCTCACCGATCGGGAAGACGACGGGGAAGTGCGGCCGATGTAATATATGTCAGCATGAGTCACCTCATCAGCAGAAAGGAGAAAGGTGGCACCGACAATAAGTGGTCTCACCGATAGAGAGTGGTCATCGGCGAGAGAGGGGTGCATCGGTGAAAGATCTTAGGTTCAGGCCGAAGACATTAGTCTGGCCGATGAAGGATGTTTATGAAAGGGTCATCGGAGTGACTCAAGCAGTCGGTGAAAGAGATTTTAGCTTACCCGACAGTGGACTGTCTTGCCGATAGCATCTCAAGTGGCTAATTTGTGGGCTTCAAAGGAGTCTTCAACCTATATTATATGTTCAACTGGGTCCCTCTGCATCATAAACTTAATACAATATCAAAACAACATGAGAGATATCTTAGATATGTATGTTCTTAACAATGGTGCTACCAGGTAAGTATCTCTACCTCTTTATCTCTCTCGTGATGTGTTATGTGTTGTTTAGGCCTCCTGGGATGACCTTGGATTCTCCCGTAAGGTCTAAGATACTAGGAGACCACCTCTATTGTGACCTTCTATTTGTATCATCATTCTTCTATATTGCCTCTCTCTCTGATTTCATTGTGTGTTGTGTCTTATGGACATAGCATTGTGGTTGGTGACTTGGGGGCACCCTCCTACATGACTGTCCCTAAGACACTTGTTTCTCCTCTCTTATTTATTGTTTCCCTTCCTCTAGTGTTTCTATCTAGTGGGCGGATGACAAAAAACATTTATACTGATGTGGACCTAGTGTCCCTTTCGAGAGCAATCAAAAAATGGACTTAGTTCCTAATATGATGATGGGGTTGTATATTTTATCTAACGCTTGGCTAGTAGAAGCACTCTATGCTTTCTGCATAGTGATTTTGATGGTATGCTATCTCATTTACAAACCGTAACAATACTGCTTCTCTGTACACCTTTGTTTGTCTTTGAATCTAGCTTTGGTGGTACTCGATTCAGAGAGCTTCGTGATATAGCCCCATGGTTATCCTTGAACTCTGAATCCATTGTGTTGGTGACTCAGATCGGCAGTGGGTTTGCCAGTTCTAATGCACAGGCAGATTCAGCCAACTAATACAGGAGGTTACGTGAGCTCCTCCCCTTCACTTCTGGTTCTGCTGCACCAAGGGGGTATCCCTATAGCTAAAGATGTAACAATGACTAGCCCAATGATAGAAAGATTTAGCTTGACAACAACAAGTAGAATACTCTCATGTGTGGACCAAGATGTGCATGATACATCACAAGGTTGGCAACATTCTTGGACATATTTGTCTGGTTGTGGATGAGAGTATGCAGGGGTCCTAATCCTACTCCTACAAACTAACAGGTTGAAAAAATGGAATGATTGTTTTGATGGTTTGGATGCAAGACAGGGAGTTTTGGATCATATCTACTTCACAAGGGCAGACCGGTGCCTATCTCAGGGCAAGGAGTCAACTAGACGTATACATAAGAACGGATTGCACTTTGGATTCAAGTTTCAAGGCGTTAGATTGATGTTTGCCTTACAAACATCACCCAAGAATGGGTATTTGACTGTCTCTACTTACAGATATCCCAGTTGACATACAATCTCCTCCATACTCAACCTAAAACAATGTAATCCACTCCTTGAATGGAAGTCTAAAGATCAAGCATGCAATACATAAATCTGTATTCTAGAATTTGAGGAACCCTTAGCAACCAAATTCAGAAGAAGAAATGCATGCAACAAATGGAGAGTGACAGCTAGACACATGCAATAAGCATTTTTCATATAAAACAACACTGAAACTGAAAATGTCTACAATGTACATTCAGGTGCAACTCATAAACTCCAAAGAGATACAACAGCCAGGAAAATGCTCTATTTTTCATTATTTACACAAAAATACCCAAGTCTTCAACAACAACAATGAGTAACACAGTTTGCATTTTACAGCAAGACTGCACACTCAGCAAATTAATTACATGGCACATTAAAAAAAAATCAAAATTCTGCCAAATGTGCTGCACCATGAGAATGGTGCCCAAACAATGAATGCGGCAGAGGCACAAAGAGGAAGGAGCAGGTGAGTTCAGGATCTGAGCTGCCGCTCAAAGATTTTCATCTTAAATCTAGTAGTTGGCCGGTCAATCAGACCCATACCCCTATATGTCACCATTAATAGCCCAGCTACCCACAGCTCCTCTTGGAATTTGCAGTAGCACATCCATGGAGTTTTTCCTGCTCGAAAAATAGTTGCATATACAAAGAAAACCTTCACTGAAAGTCGCTGAAACAGAACCGTCGATTTGCATCCTATCGTTGAGATTAATGGCTCCTGAATACCTTGAAAAGTCACCAACCAGTGAAAATGTGCCACGTAGGCACCTCATGCTTCTATCGCTGACTTTTCCCTTTCTTATTTTGCCTTTTTTGCCTATGTATATGCAAAAGAACATGCATATACAATCTGCCTGCTTTTTGCCTTTAACCTTTGTATATGCGAGACCATATACATACAACTGTTTAATATACAAGGCAGACCCCAAAATATTATAGAACAAAATGAAAAACAACTCGAGTCCAGCTTGCATCATTTTTTTGCATCTATCATCTTGTATATGTGCATATACAAGCATCCTAACATACAAGCCGCGGACGCCAGTGCCTAGCCGCTGCATTTGATTTCTCCTTCGGGTCTGAACTGTATATTTTTTCCTTGTATATCAGCTTGTATGTGTAAACATACAATGCGGATATACATACAAGGCACGGACTCCATGTTCTTATGAGTTGGACTGGAAGAACCCTTTGAAATTTGGCTTGTATGTTTGCCTTTGCATTTGTGCGCGTGCATGTTGACTTGTATATTTGCCGCCAATGTACATTCTACTTTGCATACATCCTCCAAGCTCGATTTGCTAAACTCTGAAGTCTGGCCTGTATATCCTACTGTGCATTATCGGCCTTTGTACCTATCCATTTGCATAATTCCTCTTGTATATCGGACATACATTTGACTTTGTATATCTACGGGCCCCACCACATGTATCTTGGCTGCACTGTAGCAAATGCATGTTGGGTTTCTTTGTATATCTGCAATGTACATTTCCTTTGTATGTTAAATATACAAATGCGAACATACAAAGCCCCCTACATACAAGCAAGGAATCTTTCTAGAATATGCGATATATATTCTTTCTTGTATGTCCAAAAATCCATATTTTCCTTTGTATGTTGCGCGTGTATCTAGCCGCCAATATACAACACATTATACAAGCAAACCCTTGATACATCTGTAGAATATTCTAGGAATCTTCAATGCATATTCCACCCTTGTATATCTCCAATGTATGTTTCTAATGCATGTAGCTGATGTATGTTCAAACATACAAGCCCAATATACAAGCAAAGCCGATATACAAGCAGCGAATATCCCTGGGAATCTGCAAAAGATTCCCTCCTGCATATGCACTTTTTCAATCTCAATATGCATTCAAAAATGCATATAACTCTTTTTTTCAAAGGCCGATTGAGATTTTGCAAGCCGACCAATGCACATTTGACCTGCATGTATATACAAACACCCTTGTATATACAAAGTGACATGCATACAACAAACTCTTACAATTTTTCTACTGCAAAGGCCAAAAGAGTTGGAATTTTTTGAATTTTTTGGAAGGGGCCTGCATATTTAAATGCTTGAAACCTAACTACTCATGCAGGCACCAACACAGGCTCTGTCTGGGGATGCATGCCTCTTGTAGGCATGGTGAGAACTTCAGAATCTCTGGTTTCACAGATTGGATCTTATCCATTGGGCAACAGAGTCAATCATTGCACCAACCTGCACACAAATTATATTTTCAAACATTATTTTGGTGGCCCCGGGTAGCCAAAAATGAAGAACCACAATCTTTTCCTGTCAAATGCCTGATTCCACTCTGAATAACCCCAACCACAACTGAAAACATTAAAATAATCTGCCCACATGATGATCTTATCAATTACATGTTTCACCATTTTTGAAAATTTGCCACTGTCAGTGTAGCCTCTGTCACTCTGTATCTTACAATCAGACATATAACAATACACATTATAATATTCTTTAGCATTAGGTAACATATGTATGTTATAATCCTCAAATAGTATATCCTCATATTGCATTTGGCAATACTCATTACTTACCTGGTTGTTGCACACTACCAAACACTCATCAAGCTGATCCAAAAACTGAAAACACTCAGAATATATGAGACCCCCAATATCATTTATATCACTTATCATCATTGAAAATAAATCCTGATCCACATACACATTGCAGCACATGTCTGGCACATTCAAAGCTGAACATTCATTAGCCACAGCTTGCAAACCAGTATCATCATTTTCAAATAGAGGGTTAATTCTGCACCACTGAAAGTCATGACTCACAATGTCAAATGCATCCGCAGGCTCATCATAGAGGGGATTCATATTCATTGCAAAGGTCTTCGTTTCTCCTTCATGACAATCCATTTCTTTTTCATCATTGACAAATCCATAGTCATAAGAAGAATAAACCTGACCCATGAACTGATCATGGATATCATCTTTATCATCTTTAACATCTGATTGCCCCACATACAAAATTTCTGCTACTTCAATGCACTCTGAAGTTGAACTATCTGCATCACTTTCTAGCCCTCTAATGCTTCCTGATGAAACTGATATTGACTCTTGATCCATATGATCACAACTTTGCACAACTGGATCATTTAAACATGAATGCTCTTTGTTTAGGACTGGTATGCAAATATTACTTGAAAAATTATTATTGTCAACTTCATTTGCTAGGCAAATCAGGACATCCTCCTCTATAACAGAAACATCATCAACTTGGAATGATGCAAAAACTGGGACAGCAGGGGTGTGAGTACTTTGGCATTCATCTCCAACATTTAAACTATATCCCTCATCAACATTGGTGGCCTTAGGACAGAAAACATTTTCAAAGAAATAACCCTTTTGAATCCCATACCTCCAATTGTTTTCAATGTCTATTGCAAACTGTTGTGCCTGATGCAATGTGGTGGGCTCCTTATCCCTCAATCTATAGCTCATTTTATTATCAAATGCTCCCAAGTAGACAACTAGGCACAATGCATCATTAGGTCTCATGCATTCTGGAATTCTTCTCAAGGCCTTCATAAATCTGAGGTTAAAAGCTGGAATCAACTCATCTTCTTCTATATGGATATACATGAAATCACTGATGACTGTAAATTCAGAAATTTTTTCACCATATTGTTCTAGAAATGCAGATTTAAATTCTTGCCAAGAGCTGACAGAGTAAGCTAGAAGGTAGGAGAACTAGTCCCTTGCATCTTCATCTAGAGATTGAACAAATAATCTCATAACTACATCTTCATGGTCAATCTCAAAATCATCTATCACATTTATAAACTGCTGCAAGTGTCTCTGAGCTGATTCATCCTTTGCACCATTGAATTTGGGCAAATACTTCCTGATTTTAAATGGAAAAGCATTTGGATAGCCACAAATGCCATTAAAATTTATGGGCTTATATCTGTCAATACTAAAACTCTTTCTATGACATGGTTGGGACTGATTATTATACTTTATTGCATTTGACACCTCACAAGGGTGCATGGGTTGATCATACATCATTACGTGTTTCTGCAACCCTCTTTTTAACTTAGATTTTCTTTTACAACAATGACCTTAGGCCCTTAAAAATATAAATTACTGTTTCAAATTTCCTAAAGTCCTCCAAATGAGTCTTTTCAACAATATTGCATACTCCTTTTGAAATCCAAACTAGGTCTTCACGAAAGTATGCAATCTAGTCACCAATATTTCCCCTTTTAACCAGTGTTATTTCACCAAATAGGGAATCTTTTTTTTTAATTTATGGAAATACCTGGATATTTTGTAGCAACTACAAATTTAACACCTTTGGTGTCCTCTTATCAGGTTCTTTATATGCAAAGTCACCACCTCCTTGGCAGAGGAATGAGCTTCAAACAGGTTGAAGCTAAAAATTGATTTCTTTCTAGGTTCTCCCACAACAGAGCCACACATATAACTTTTTAGATTTTGCTGCAACAAACACCTCCAGGTCTGCTTTTTCAATCTTTTAGACTCAAACTTTCATGGATATAACACTTTTTCCCAGTAGAGTCGCCATATGTTCGTGACTCGGATGGATAAAATATAACACTTCTTTTTACATCAATTCCCAGCAAAGTCGCCATCTGTTGGTGACTCAGATCAGAAGTGGGTTTGCCAGTTCCAATGCACAGGCAGATTTGGCCAACTAATACAGGAGGTTGCGTGAGCTCCTCCCCTTCACTTCTGGTTCTGTCGCACCAAGGGGGTATCCCTATAGCTAAAGATGTAACATTGACTAGCCCAATGATAGAAAGATTTAGCTTGACAACAACAGGTAGAATACTCTCATGTGTGGACCAAGATGTGCATGATACATCACAAGGTTGGCAACATTCTTGGACATATTTGTCTGGTTGTGGATGAGAGTATGCAGGGGTCCTAATCCTATTCCTACAAACTAACAGGTTGAAAAAATGGAATGATTGTTTTGATGGTTTGGATGCAAGACAGGGGGTTTTGGATCATATCTACTTCACAAGGGCAGACCGGTGCCTATCTCAGGGCAAGGAGTCAACTAGACGTATACACAAGAATGGATTGCACTTTGGATTCAAGTTTCAAGGGGTTAGATTGATGTTTGCCTTACAAACATCACCCAAGAATGGGTATTTGACTGTCTCTACTTATAGATATCCCAGTTGACATACAATCTCCTCCATACTCAACCTAAAACAATGTAATCCACTCCTTGAATGGAAGTCTAAAGATCAAGCATGCAATACATAAATCTGTATTCTAGAATTTGAGGAACCCTTAGCAACCAAATTCAAAAGAAGAAATGCATGCAACAAATGGAGAGTGACAGCTAGACACATGCAATAAGCATTTTTCATATAAAACAACACTGAAACTGAAAATGTCTGCAATGTACATTTAGGTGCAACTCATAAACTCCAAAGAGATACAACAGCCAGGAAAATACTCTATTTTTCATTATTTACACAAAAATGCCCAAGTCTTCAACAACAACAATGAGTAACACAATTTGCATTTTATAGCAAAACTGTGCACTCAGCAAATTAATTACATGGCACATCAAAAAAAAATCAAAATTCTGCCAAATGAGCTACACCATGAGAATGGCGCCCAAACAATTAATGCGATAGAGGGACAAAGAAGAAGGAGCAGGTGAGTTCGGGATCTGAGCCGCCGCTCAAAGATTTTCATCTTAAATCTGGTAGTTGGCTGGTCAATCAGACCCATACCCCTGTATGTCGCCATTAATAGCCCAGCTACCCACAGCTCCTCTTGGAATTTGCAGCAACGCGTCCATGGAGTTTTTCCCGCTCAAAAAATAGCTGCATATACAAAGAAAACCTTCGCTGAAAGTCGCTGAAACAAAACCGTCGATTTGCATCCTATCACTAAGATTAACGGCTCCTAACTACCTTGAAAACTCGCCAACCAGTGAAAATGTGCCATGTAGGCACCTCATGCTTCTATCCCTGACTTTTCCTTTTCTTATTTTGCCTTTTTCACCTATGTATATGCAAAAGAACATGCATATACAATCTGCCTCCTTTTTGTCTTTAACCTTTGTATATGTGAGAGCATATACATACAACTGTTTAATATACAAGGCGAACCCCAAAATATTATAGAACAAAATGAAAAACAACTCGGTTCCATCTTGCATCTCTTTTTTGCATCTATCACCTCATATATGTGCATATACAAGCATCCTGACATACAAGCCGCGGACGCCAGTGCCTAGCCACTGCATTTGATTTCTCCTTCAGGTCTGAACTATATATTTTTTCCTTGTATATCAGCTTGTATGTGTAAACATACAACGTGGATATACATACAAAGTGCGGACTCCATGTTCTTATGAGTTGGACTGGAAGAACCCTTTGAAATCTGGCTTGTATGTTTGCCTTTGCATTTGTGCGCGTGCATGTTGACTTGTATATTTGCCGCCAATGTACATTCTGCTTTGCATACATCCTCCAAGCTTGATTTGATAAACTCTGAAGTCCAGCCTGTATATCCTACTATGCATTATCGGCCTTTGTACCTGTCCATTTGCATAATTCCTCTTGTATATCGGACATACATTTGACTTTGTATATCTACGGGCCCCACCACATGTATCTCAACTTCACTGTAGCAAATGCATGTCGGGTTTCTTTGTATATCTGCAATGTACATTTCCTTTGTATGTCGAATATACAAACGTGAACATACAAAGCCCCCTACATACAAGAAAGGAATCTTTCTAGAATATGCGATATATATTCTTTCTTGTATGTCCGGAAATACATATTTTCCTTTGTATGTTGCACATGTATCTAGCCGCCAATATACAACACAATATACAAGCAAACCCTTGATACATCTGTAGAATATTCTAGGAATCTTCAATGCATATTCTACCCTTGTATATCTCCAATGTATGTTTCTAATGCATGTAGCCGATGTATGTTCAGACATACAAGCCCGATATACAAGCAGAGCCGATATACAAGTAGCAAATATCCCCGAGAATCTGAGAAAGATTCCCTCTGCATATGCACTTTTTCAAGCCTGATATGCATTCAAAAATGCATATAACTCATTTTTTCAAAGGCGGATTGAGATTTTGCAAGCCCGCCAATGCACATTTGACCTGCATGTATATACAAACACCCTTGTATATACAAAGTGACATGCATACAACAGACTCTTGCAATTTTTCTGCTGCAAAGGCCAAAAGAGTTGGAATTTTTTGGATTTTTTGGAAGGGGCCTGCATATTTAAATGCTTGAAAGCTAAATACTCATGTAGGTACCAACACGTTGTATAACCTTGGCTCTTTATGTGATTAATCATATGCATTGATGTTGTTGTTTATCATGATTTTGTAGACACTAACACGTTTCTTGCAGGGATGTGTTTGTGGGAACATTTGGCAATCGTAAAGTACATGTCACCTCTGGGGGGCATGGGCTTTGCAAGAGCTTGTGTTCCCTTGTGTGTTTTCTTCCTACCTTAATGTGCTTGATATCGATACCTAATATCAACCACCTTAAGGTGGGGGCATATATAAGGTAAGCTGTCTGTTGTAGATGTTAGCTATGTGCTTGTCCTCAGATGCAATTTAAAGACTAGCTCAATGAGTTCTTCCTGCATCTTGAGTTTGTTTGCAATCAATCAATCAATCATGTAAGCCCTCTGTGGAGGCGGGATATCACATATATCATGTTTATCTTAAGCCCACTACGGAGGCGGGGATGGTGTATTTCTCAGAGCAGATTGCATCATCCTGTCATTTTCAAAAGTCCTCTACGGAGGTAGGGAGCTGTTCTGTGACTAACTCAACCCTTAAGCATGTTTTCAGCGATTGTTGTGGCAAATCCCAATTGTCGGTGTGTGCCTGTAATGTGCCTGATATGGTGTTGAACCTAGAAATAGGAACACTCCATCGCTTGTCTGTTGTGTTTTCTCTATCTTCAAGTGTGTGTGTTTTGCGTGCTTGTTTTGTTTGGCATGTTTGTTGCCCCATATGCAGTCTAAAGACTAGCTCGATGAGTGCTTCATGTATTTAGGGAGGTTTTGCGTGTCTTATGTGTGTGTTACCCCATATATGCAGTCTAAAGACTAGCGTGATGAGTGCTTCCTGCATTATGGGAGGTTTGTTTACTTTCTAGTACTTGCATCTGCATTTCATATATATGAGAAAAAGAAAAGAAAAGAATCATGTCTGTCTTCCATGCATTAATGTGTCTTCTATGCATTTGTTGTCTTCTCCGTGTTCTACATGACTATAACTATCTTCTCCATGTTTTTCGTGCCTAATATTGTCTTTTATGTGATTGGCGTGTCTTCTCCATGCTCCGCGTGTTTGCGACCGTACTTTAATGCATGTATTGGCCTTGCATTTATACATACATTAAAGTGGGGGCTAAATGTAACATCAAAAAATGTCCCCTTGGGGGCTTTTCCCTCTTTAGGTTTAGCTCCCGAGTCTTTAGTGTGCATTTAGGACATTTTCATCATATTTCAACACCCCGATGAGAAAACCCCTAAGTGTCTTGGTAAATAGGACCTAGGGGGACTACTTGAGATAACGCTTGCCCACCCATGCCCTAGTCCTACCCTATTTTGAGGCAGTCCCAATTTTTGGGTTTTGGCTTGTGACCGTTATTTGGGTCCTATGCTGACATGGTAAGTTTGAATTACGAAATTCTTGGCAAGAGTGTTTGTAGTTGCATATAAAAGCATGTTTAGGCATTCATTTAGAAACTAGATGATCATTATGAACTTTATGCATTCTCAAGGTGATTCAAGGCTTTCATTGTGTTGCAAGAGTAGATTTGTGTTGTCTATGTGTTTGTGTTTGCAGATTTGAGCATCCATTTCCTCATGGAATGAAGAGCATCTTCCTCTCATGAGATCTTCACTGCAAGGTGATATCTATTGTGATCATTGAGCATTTATCATTTGGTTTTTGGCTCTACCTCCCAAGGCATGCACTCTCTATCTGACAACAGTGTTCAGAAGACTTGAATGTCTCTCTGGGGCTTGACTGTGGCAAGCCTCTAAACACCACAACCCCCTCCCAAAGTTTTATGATTGCAGGTTACAGTTTGATGATGTAGACAAAGTGAAGTTGCAGGAGGGCATATTAGAGTGTTAGAATTACAGATCAGAGAAGAAAAGAGCACCCTGGACTTGGGCACCCGCTCATTAGTCCTCAAAGTTTCGTGACAGAAAAACCTTCGGTGCAGCAGGAACAGGTTGCAGATCTTATCCACATATCCTGACAAAAAGGAGGGCACTGGACTTGGGTGCTCGCTCTTTTGTCCCTGACTTTTCCACCTCAGAACCCCAAAAATAGGTACACAGTCATTTGTAATTTTATAGCTTTTTGTAGAGGCATTTTCCGTTATTCATCTATTTATTGTCGTATTTGCATAATTAGGGTTTTGATAGATAATTGATCATAAGAGAAGGAAAATTGATAATCAAATACCCTAATACAAGTTTCTCTACATTTGTAAGTGACCAAGGACCTGATAGTGCTCTACCACTCGATCCGAGGGTCCTTGAATGTAAAAGGTGAAAGGAGGATTTAAACACTAAACTAATCAATCCAAATTTTACCCTAAACAATTCTTATCACTACAACTAATATTCATATCTTTTGTGTAGTGGAATCTCTTGTTGCATACCATTTGTCCTATGCATCTAAGCTCATACCTTTTTTGCATTTTGACTTAATGCTCTAAAGATTTATTCCTTACACACCTAGAGAAGGTTGTATTGTGTTGAGTCTAAGGATACTCCTTTTTGTGTACAATGTCAAGTACATGCAAAGGATACATAAGTCATCCTAGTTCTTTATACCTTGATGCATAATATCCTATTGCTATATAAAATTAGGATTGCTCTACATATTATACCAGCATAACACTACCCTACATATCCATCATATCCATAGCTTATTCATTTCCATATCCTATTCTAGAGAATTATATCTTAACCATTTCAACTCATGATTCAATTCTTATTCATCCATTCTTTCCATACTAATTATCCACTCCTAATATCCATTTATTCATGCTTCATCCTAACATTTCTTTCTATTTAGTGTCATGACCAAACCAAAAAAGTAATAATAGTCCATCATCATGTCGCTTCATAGTCTTGTTCATCACCAAACACATGTTCAACATATCCATCAGTACATCTATATCATCTACATCACTACATCTATATCATCTATATCATTATCCATTACCATATCATAAACATACTTACATCATCATTATATCATTTATTTTCTTTCCATCTTAACCATATACATCATTATGACATAAAAACCATTACATATCCATAAACATTTTATATTTGTCCATACATTTACATCCTACATATATCACATAAGTCAAATCATATAATATCATCAAATCATAGTCCATATACATCAAATCCATGTCAATCATGTCATTAATCCTATCATATAATCCTATCCCTAACATAATATCATATCTGTAACATCTTATACATGACAAATCATATATCCATCATGTCCATAACTGGTGCAGTCATGGTAGGAGGGTTCACAAAATGAATTGTCCAGGTCATGCAGCAAGAGTAAACACAATGAAAACAACTCAAAGATATGAAACAAATGCAGACTCAGTCATTCAGTATATCATGGAATTCAAATACAATCTAGTCAGCAACATATGGGCTTATAATTAGGGCTCAAGGGCCTGATTACATAATATCAGAATATGCACAAGATATAGCTTTGAAGTTCCTTCACTCAAAATCTAGACTAAGGATTATTAATCAATCACTAACTATTCTAATATGCTTTCTTAGGGATCTATTACATCCATATATATCATCTCCAGTACAAAAGATTCCTCCGCCTCGGCCAAAAAAGATGACAAACTCCAATGAAGAGTTGTAATGTGTGTACACAAATAGATCAGACCTAAATGCATGGAACACCTCCACAAATGAATTGAATGATGTGTGGATCATGAGGAAGGTTGGCCATGAACCAAAGATCATTGAATGATGTGTCATTAAGCTCCACAAGTTGAGGAATGCTCCACAAGTCTTCTCCTTTAGATGATTATCAGAGATTGTCAGGATGCTCTATTCTGAGAAAACAATCGATCTTCTGATAGCAATAACTTTTCAGTAACTAATCCAAATGCTCTGAATTATGGATATGATGTAGATGAATGAATCTAGATGTTAAGTCCAGCTCTGCAAGATCTAAAATGCAACTATGGTAGAATGTGGACCAAAATACAAAAACTGCTATTGACTAAACTGCCTAAACTGAACTGGAAAATGAAAAGAAACAAACTGAACTACAAACAAACTGAAATGCAAATGTTTTTGGTTGATGCAAGATTTCTATAGAACCAGGGATGCTCTTGCATCAGACATCTAGGGTTATTGAAAAAATTGAGTCCCTCACTTTGCTGGGGCTGGGGGAGAAACAAGATGGTCCACCTCAGCCTGAGAAATCCATGATGAATCTTCTTCCGGTCTTGCTTTCCACTTCACAAGGTGTTCTTTGTATTGTCTTCCTCTGGTGTTGCATCCAACTCTGTTGTCCAAAATGTCTTTGATATGCTTTGGTGCTTGTTGTGGTAACTGCTTCTTCAAGTCCTCTGCCATGCTGTCACTGAACTCTGCTTCATGATATTGGTATAGATCTGCAATATTGAAAATAAGTGATATGCCCAATGTCTCCGGTAACTCCACTTCATATGTATTTCCTAAATCAAATTTCATAAGTATCTTACATGGTCCAAACTTCTTCATATTCAACTTGTTATATGTTCCAACTGGAAATCTCTCTTTTCTCAAGTACACCATCACTTCATCTCCAACTATAAATTCTTTATGTCTTCTCTTCTCATCTACTTGCTCCTTATACTTGTTCATCTCTTCCAAATTCTTCTTCACCTGATTATGTACTGTCTCCATATGTTCTGCAAATTCTTCTGCTTCTGCACTTCTCTTTTCTTCTGCACTAATATCTCTCAATTCTGCAACTCCTCTAGGATTCACTCCAGTAACAATCTCAAAAGGTGTTCTTCTAGTACTCCTATTTACTAAATTATTGTATACACACTCTTCTTGTGAAAGAATCAAATCCCAACTTCCTACCTTTTCTCCAACCAAACATCTCAACAAGTTTCCCAAACTCCTATTCACTACCTCTGTTTGTCCATTAGTCTGTCGATCAAAAGTTGAACTAAACTTCAAATTTATCTTCATCTTCTTCCAATGTGTCTTCCAAAAGAATCCAAGAAATCTGGTGTCTCTGTCTAAAATTATACTCTTAGGTAATCCATGCAATCTCACAATCACCTTGAAAAATATGTCAGCTAAATCACTGCATCAGTTTTCTTCTTACAAGATATGAAATGAGCCATCGTTGAAAATTTATCCACCACTACAAATATAGAATCATGTCCTCTTAGTGTCTTAGGTAATCCCATTACAAAATCCATACTTATGTCTTCCCAAGGTCTCTCCTGTACTGTCAAAGCTTTATACAATCCAGTATTTTGACTACTCCCTTTTGCAACTTGACAAACTCTACAACTCTGCAGAAACATCCTAACATCCTTATGTATCTGAGGCCAATAGTAGTTTTCACTCACCAAAGCCACTATTTTATCAATGCCAAAATGTCCTGCCAATCCTCCACTTTATTTCTCCTTGATCAAATTATCTCTCATTGAACTTCTAGGTATGCATAATTGATTTCCTCTGAACAACATATCTTCTTGAATGAAATAATCCAACCACTTGCTCCTATCTATCACAATAGGTTCCTTGCATGCTTTCCAAGGTTCTACAAAATCAGTGTCTCCCTCATACATGTTCTTTAATTCATCAAATCCCAATACTTCAACTCTCATCTCTGTCAACAAGTTTCTTCTCCTACTCAATGCATATGTAACTTTGTTTGATTTTCCACTCCTATGCTTCAACACAAATGTATAGCTCTACATGAACTCTAACCATCTCATGTGCCTCTGATTCAACTTTCCTTGACTATTCAAATATTACAAAGCTTGGTGATCTGTATATAGCACAAACTCCTTAGGCAACAAGTAATGTCTCCACTTCTTCAAGGCTTGAATTATGGCATAAAACTCTTGGTCATAAATTGAATATCTTTTCCTTGCATCATTCAACTTGTCACTAAAATATGCTACAAGTCTACCTTCTTGACTTAACACTGCTCCAATTGCACTCCCACTTGCATCACAATCAACTTGAAATACCTTATTGAAATCTGGTAATGCTAAGACAGGTTGCTCTGTCACCTTCTGCTTTGATAGCTCAAAACTTTTATCTACTCCTAATGTCCACTTAAAGTCTTTTCTATCACCTCTCATCATCTCTATCATGGGGTTACAAACTGAACTAAAATTTCTGATGAACTTCTGATAGAAACTAGTCAATCCATGAAATGATCTAACTTCTCCAATGCTCTTTGGTGTAGACCACTTAGCAATTGCTCTTACTTTCTCAGGGTCCATCTTCAATCCTTCCGTAGAAATCACAAATCCTAAATATACCAATTCTTCCTTCATGAAACTACACTTCTTGATTTTTTTCAGCAATTTCTCCTCTCTCAACCTCTACAAAACTTGTCTTATATGCCACAAATGTTCCTCTTTTGTCTTACTAAAAATCAGAATGTCATCCAAATATACAATAACAAACTTACCCAAGAATTTCTTCAAGACTTCATTCATCAACCTCATGAAAGTACTCGGTGCATTTGTTAATCCAAAAGGCATCACTAACTACTCATATAATCCTTCATTTGTCTTAAAAGCAGTCTTCCATTCATCTCCTTCTCTGATTCTGATCTAATGGTATCCACTCTTCAAATCTATCTTTGTGAAATATTTTTCTCCACTCAAACAATCCTTGATATCGTCCATCCTAGGTAAAGGGAATCTATACTTAACTGTGATTTTGTTTATTGCTCTAGAGCTGTACATATTCTCCACTCTCCATCTTTCTTAGGTGCTAACACTGCAGGTACTGTATAAGGACTCAAACTTTCTCTAATCAAACCCTTCCTCAACAATTCCTATATCTGTCTATTCAGTTCTTCATTCTCTAGAAGTGTCATTCTATGAGCTGATTTGTTAGGTAAACTAGCTCCCAATATAAGATCCATGTGATGATTGATACTCCTTATAGGCAGCAATCGTTTAGATACATTATCTGATATTATGTCTTCATACTCTGTCAGCAACTCTATTATTTCCTCTACTTGTGATTCTTCAGTCTCCTTCTTCAATGTTTCAGCCTTCTTAGGAATTAAAGCATAACACATATTCTCATGTCTCAAACCATCCAAGAACTTCCTCCCATCTACCAAATAGATTCTAGCATTTCCACACACTTCACTCTTAGGATCATCTTAAAAAGGGATCAAAGTAATTCTCTTCCCATTTGATGTTATAATGTATGTATTCTTTCTCCCATCATGTATAGCTTTTCTATCATACTGCCAAGGTCTATCCAACAAAATATGACATACATCCATAGGCATAATATCACACAAGACTTCTTCATGAAATGATCCAATATGAAATTTCACCAAACATTGTTCGCTCACTAGTACCTTATGATCATCCTGAATCCATGCTATCTAATAGGGCTTAGGATGTTTCAGTCTTTCCAACTTTAGCTAAGTCATCATCTCCTCAGAAACTAGGTTATCTGAACTACCACTATCAATTACAACTTTACAACACTTACCTCCTGATTTGCATCTAGTTATGAACAAACTCTTCCTCTGCAGTGGTTCCTCATTTGTCTCTACTTGAAATAGTGCTCTCCTCATCACAAGTGATTCTCCTTTCTCCAGTTTGCCAACTAAACAGGGTTCACCTAGTTCAACAGGTTATTCTTCCACATACGTTGCTCTTCCATTATTTTCTATCTTCTTGCTTGTACTAGCCTGATTACATTCAAATGCTCTATGTCCTTCCTCCACACTTGAAACAAGTGCCTCTGAATGTTCTCTTATCAAATCCTCTTCCTTCTCTTCTATATCCTTCATTCTAGTATGCACTAGGGTTTCTTCTCCGGTAAAAGTTTTTGTCATCTCTCCGGTATGCATTATTATCTCTGTCCTCCTTCTTGAATGTGTTCTACTGTCTGTTCTTCTCTACAAATGATCTCTCACCTCTGGAAAATGTTTTACGTCTCTAAACTTTACCTCCTCTACTTCTCTGTCTATGATCATGCCTCTTGTTCAACTTCTCTTCAACTTTTAGAGCAAACTGATATGCTTCTTCCAAAGATGTCATCCTCACCAAACTTAGTTCTTCTTGAATGTTCAATCTTAGTCCATTGATGTATCTAGCCACTTTCTCCTTGCTTACTTCGCTATGTCATGTCCTTATGATCATCTTATGAAATTCTTCAGTATACTCCTTCACAGATTTCTCCTTTTGTCTTAGGTTTTGCAATCTTTTCAGCAGCTCCAACTCATAGTCAGCAGGTATAAACTAATTTTTCAATTTTGTCACCATCCTATCCCATTTTGTAATCTTTTCTTTTCCTCTTCTATTTCTATCCAACTAAACTTATTTCCACCATATATTAGCATGTCCTTTCAACTTTGTCTTTGCAAATTTCACCTTCTCTGGATCTTCAACTTCTTCATATTCAAAGTATTTTTCCATGTCATTTATCTAGTCAATCAATTCTTCAGGGTTCAAATTACCAGTATAGTTCTGCACATCAACTCTAGGTCTCTTTCCAATCTTTGAAATAGCTCACAACATCTTCACTTGATCCGATTCTTCTTCTTCATCACCTCCTAGGGTTTCACCAATTTGTTCAACAGATTGAAACTCTTCTTCATCATCACTCTCAACATTAGGTCTAGGTGTTAATCCTCTTTGCCTATCTTCTTCAACAACATCCAATTGAATTCGCATTGTTTTCATCATTTCCATCATCTCATCCATTCTATTGGTAATCATTTATGTTTAGGGTTTTAGGCTCGAACTACTGGTGGTACCTACATAAGTATTCAGGTTTTAAGCATTTAGATATGCAGGCACCTTCCTAGAAATCCAAAAATTCTGTGTCTTTTGGCCTCTGCAGTGCTAAAAAATGCAAAAAATTAGTTGAAATGCATGTCTTTGTATGTACAAGGGCATTTGTATATACATGCAGGTCGAATGTGCATTGGCGGGCTTGCAAAAATCTCCATCGGCCTTCAAAAAATGGTGAAAAATGAGTTGTATGCATTTTTAAATGCATATCAGGTTGCATATACAAGGGGGAATCTTTCATAGATTCTGGGGAATATTCACTGCTTGCATATTGGGTTGCATGTATATTTGGTTTGTATGTTCAGACATACAACAGTTAGATACAAGGAAAAAATACATTGCAGGTATATTCTAAAGTGATTCCCGCTTGTATATTGGGTCTTGTACATTGTATTTGTATATTCGGCATGCAAGGAGAAATGTACATTGAAAAACATACAAGGGGCTTTGTATGTTCAGCAACATACAAAGAAGCGGAGGTGCAATTGGTGGGGCCCACGGACAGGACATACAAAGGCGAATGTATGTGAAGTATACATTCAAAATATACAAAACAAAGGCATACATTCCATACCTGATTGAAAATCAAATGCAGTGAATAATGTTTCAGGTCCGCAGCATGTATATTGGGCGCTTGTATGTGCCAATGTACATTCGGAAGATACAAGGGTTAAGATGCAAGCCGGATTTCAAAGCAACTTCAGCGTGCCTCATTAAAATTTAAAATCCGCCTTGTATGTATGAAGCAAATGTACATGCACATATACATTGAGATATGCAAGGAAAGAAGATACAGAGTGGACCCAATTGAAATATCCAATTTGCTCTATAATAGTTTGGGGTCCGCCTTGTATGTTGAACTGTTGTATGTATATGCATCCTGTATATACAAAGATTAAAAAAGTGAATTTGTATATGCATATGTTTATACATATACAGGGCGAAAAGGGCAAAATAAGAGAACGAAAAGGTCAGCGATAGCAACAGGCTGCCTATGTGGCACATTCTAATTGGCTGGTGACTTTTCAAGGCATTTGATGGTCATGGATCTCAGCGATAGGAGGGGGAAATCTACGACCATGTTTCAAGTGTTCAGCAAAGGTGATTTCTTTGTTTCTGCAGCTGTTTTCGGGCAGGAAAACTTCAGAGGCATGTAGGTGTTGCATTTCCAAAGGGCCGCAGTAGGTTTGGCCATTAATGGTGAAAACCTAGAGGTATGGGTCGATGATTGATGACAACCTACCTGATTTGTAAGGAAAATCTCCAATCGGCAGCTCAGTTCCCGATCTCACCTGCTCCCTTCCTTCTCTCTACTTGGAACATTGAACATTTTTTAGCGCCATTTCTCATGTGTTGTATCTGGCAAAATTTTGACTGGCCTTGTAATTAATTTGCCGAGTACACTTTCTTGCTGTATTAAGCAGACTGTGTTACTCATTTGTGGTGGCTGAAGACTTGGGCAATTTTTTTGTATGAATAACGAAAAATAGAGCATTTTCCTATTTGTTTTATCTCTGTGGAGTTTATGTGTTGCATCTAAGTTGTATCTTGCACATATGTTCAGTTTCAGTGTTAATGTTATATGAAAAATGCTTCTTGCATGTGTTTTGCTATCTGTCTCCACTTGTTGTATGCATTTCTTCTTCTGAATTTGGTTGCTAAGGGTTTCTCAAATTCTAGAATACAGATTTATGTATTGCATGCTTAATCTCTAACTTCCATTCAAGGAGTGGATTAAATCATTTTAGGTTGAGTGTGGAGGAGATTGTATGTCAGTTGGGATATCCATAAGCAGAGACAGTTAAATACCCATTCTTGGGAGATGTTTGTAAGGCAAGCATCAATCTAACCCCTTGAAACTTGAATGCCAGTTGCAAGCCATTCTCATGTATATGTCTATGTGACTCCTTGCCCTGAGATAGGCACCGGTCTGTTCTTGTGAATTAGTTATGATGCAAAACCCCTGTCTTGCACCCAAACCATCAAATTTAAACCATCCAAAACCCGTTAGTTGTAGGAGTAGGATTAGGAACCCCCTACATACTCTCATCCATAACTAGTTAGATATGTCCAAGAACATTGCTAGCCTTGTGATCTATCATACAAATCTTGGTCCAAACATGGGAGTATTATGCCTGTTATTGTAAAGCTAAATCTTTCCATCATTGGGCGAGTCAAGGTTATATGTTTAGGTATAGGGATACCCCCCTTGGTGCGACAAAACCAGAAGTGAAGGGGAGGCAGCTCAAACAACCTCCTGTATCTGTTGGCCGAATCTACCTGCGCATTGGAGCTGGCAAACCCTCTGCCGATTCAGGAAAAATTACCAATAGAAATGGCGACTCCGCTAGGGAAAAGAATCAAATATTGTGAAATCATTGCTGCATATCTGAATCTTTCATGTGAATATGGTAATCTGCTGGTGGAATGAACTTAGAAAATATTTGATGAGCTTTCAGTTGTTTGAAAATTTTATCCTCTTTGGAGAGGTGGCGACTCTGCAAAAAAGTTTTAGTGCACATGAAAGGCTGATGTATGTTATGTGATCCAAGAATGTTCTATTCAAGATTTTAGCATCTGGATGAGAAAAGGTACCTAGTTCTTCCCACCTTTATCTGTTATTTTATTGCATAAGCTAGATGCCAAGGGAAGCCTTAGGTCTTAGGCAGACAAAAGATGTCTAAGAGTGAAGTTCATATGAATCCAAGTATGTATTCACCCATACTCAGTCAAGAGGGGGATGATGTATTGAGTAAAAAAATTGAAGAGATAAAGAATAGATTGATATCCTTAGAAGCCCAGCAGGCTCAGTTAAATAGTAATGACCCTGTTGTGTTTGCCATTCAAAAAGCTAAACCTCTTGTCAGCCCTTTTGATCCTTTGTATGACCAATTAGATTTGTCATGGGTTGATTATCAAATTGAAAATATGCCTGCTAAAATCTATAATCAGATACCTAGATTTAGTGGACACAGTGTGTGTGATGGGGGTACACATATCCAAAATTTTCACAGCTTTATGGAGAGACACTCATTTAGAGATGAGGATATGTGGATGAGGTTTTTTGTTAGATCCTTTGATACAAAAGCTAGAGATTAGTATTTGAGCTTTCCAAAGAGATCCTTTGCCTATTGGGATGAACTTGTTGACTGTTTCAAAGAAGAATTTGCAAGAGAACCTGCTGATCTTGTTGCAAGATTAATGGAAATCAGAAAACAAGATAAAGAGCCCTGTATTGATTTCAGTCATAGATTTGCAATAGCCCTTTCACAAATCCCAAAAGTCTTCAGACCTAATATTTCAGCCTGTGTTGGCATATATTTTGAAGCTTTTGAGGAGGGTTCTAGTGCATTGTTGAGGGAATTCAAGATGACAAGTATGCAGATGGCATACAAGTTTGTAGAAAATATAGAAAAAATGAGAAATGAGCACATGCAGAATTCCCTGTCCACAGGTTTTGGTATGAATGACGGTTATAAGGCTGCAAATGACCAAGTGACTATGTGTTGTGTAGTTACACAACACGCCCCATTTTGACTTGGCAAAACAGGGACCCAACTTTTGTTTTGGCTTGTGTTGTCTGTTTCTGGCGGTTTGGTAAAAATTAAGTCAGGTGCATCATCATCATGAAGGTCAGGATGGGGTAGGTCATCATCATGAGGTTAGTTTGTCAAAGTTCATATTTTGTTTCTATGACTTCATGGTTAGAAAGAGCTTGAAATTCCATGCAGGTTTGCATTTTACATCACTTGAAAATTCGTCCATATGAGGGAGTTGTAAGCAGTCAAAGTTTTGGTCAAACCTGATAATTGCTGTATGAGTCATCATCATGATATTTGAAAAGCCCCCCGATAATATCTTGAGGTCGAAACATCCGGACGTCAAGTTTAAGTCATATTAATCCTTTCCCGTCGGGCGGTCTTTTGTATCGCCAAAGGTCATCATCATGATCTTACTCTATCACCTGATAAAAATCATGCAGTCCCGAAACATCCGGACGTCAATCTTAAGTGCTAGTGTGTTTTACCCGTCGAGTAACCTTGGAAACATTGCGAGCATCATGATATTCCAACATCACCCGATATTATAATATCATGCTGATATTATAATATCACCTTACTTAGAGAAATCTGCCATCTGCATAATTTGCGCGCGCACGACAGTCTTGGTGATCAAGATCATCATGATCTTGTTAGTCTTTCCCGACATTTCCTAATATCCTCCTGACCTCCTTTTGCGTGATCATGATGATCACCTTATCTTTCGAAACGGAGGATGATTTTCCTTTCCCAAACCTTGTTGAACAAGATCATCATGATCTTGTTAGTCTTTCCCGACAGTTCGTAGTATCATCCTGCCGACAAGTATAACCTTTTGCAAATATGATGATGACGATGACGTCACCATCACCTTTCTCCTTCGGCAGGATATTTTCCAAGGCGTGATCCATTTCGCCAATATGATGATGACGATGACGTCATGTGCGAAGACTAACACAAGCCCCGGATATCCTGATGACGTCATCAGGACTTTCAGCAGGATCGTGTTTTAGATCACCTAATGCAAATATGATGATGATGTTCATCATCCTAATCTTTCGAGCGGATAGCCTTGGCCGAAAAGGGTCATATTGCTTTCATCCACCTGATCATCTTCCTTGGAGGTGACCCGATATTCCGGTTATCTCCTGATCTTAACGAAACATGACGATGACGTCATCCCTTTGCATTTTAACCAAGCCTGATGATGACGATGACGTCATCATGATATTCCTCGGCGGCAGGATAATTTTTCCAAGTCCTCCTGTTTGTCTTCATCATGATGATGATGACGATGTCTTTCCTTCCCGAATATGCAAAAACAAAACATCCTGATGTGCTTTTCCTCAGAGCATTCGGAGGCGTGGAGCATCATATTTCACAATATCCTGCGGCCGGACAGAGGGCATGTAGAGTTGGTCATCCTCATGATGTTTGGCGTCGGTATAACTGTTGCCGTCGGCCTAAGGTAAAACTGTCACCCTGATCATATGTAATTTCGCCGATGCAAATATGATGATGATGCAAAGCCGGATTCCAGGGATGGTTGAAAGGAAGTTATTTCCTTGTATAATCTGAGATCATCATCATCATATTCCGAACCCGATATACAAGAAAATGGGCAAAACATGAAGCGATAGAAATTTGAAAGCCCGACTGCCTGAATTTTGGTCAACGAGGGTTGACCTGGTTGTTTTTATGCTGTTTATGCATTTAGTGCATTTTGTTCACAGGTAAAGCTTGATTGCCTGTAGCTGCACATGGGGAGGTATGTTTAATAAAGTGTTTACTTCCTGTTGTTTATCCACATGATGACAAACTTAATGTTTGTCTGTTTATTTGCAGGAAGTCATCATGATGCTGCTGAAGCTCAACATTGAGGTCATGATGCTGCTGAAGCTGAGCGTGGAAATCATGATGATGCTGCTGAAGCTGATAATTACAAAGTTACGCATGGAGTCAACATGGGCCAGACATGAGGAGGATATTGTCAAATATGCTGTTTGCCAGCTGGAGACCGAATCAAGTTGAAGATGCTGGAATATTCTGTGCCAGCTGTACATTTGCCAAATGATGAAGCATGTGCTTTTCATCTGGACCGTTGTTTGTTATGAGAGGATCCTGATCCTTGGATCATTGTAACCGTTTTCTGACAGTTGCTCTATATAAGAGCCAGAGCTTGTCATTTTACAAAAAAGGGGAGGAATACATTAGAATACACAGACGCATCTGGCGCAAAAGTCAATTACTGTTGAATAAGTTAGGAGATCGGATTACTGAGACTAATGAGGATAGAATTGTTGAAATGTCAAGGTTCTTTCTTCAGATCACTGTAAATGTACCTGTTCTTGAGCATACTGAATGAATATGAAGTTCCAGATTACATCCTGATTGTAAATTTTACGTAATCTTCTGTTGATTTCTGGATATGTACTGGTGAATGCTGTGTTCAACTGGAAGCGCTTTCATTTCATTACATGTTGTTGTCAACTTTCCTTTGAAGCTTTGCACTAGATCATGCGGATTTGTGGAATGTCCTGGTGAAGTATGATTTCTAGTTTTTCTTCTTTTCATTGCAAGTATGGGAGCTTGTGTGTGAATCAGTGATCTAAGTCCAGTAATTTTAGGAATCTCACTCTCTAACCCTTTTCCTTTTCTTTTTTTTAATTTCATTAATTCATCACCATAACTGCAAATCATGATAAATAACAAGCAGAAACAGTGAAATATGCTGAAATCCCGTAGGTAACTGAAGATCCTTAGCATATTTGAGTTAAATGCATGTAGTACTGAAAATATCATGCAAAGAATCATAGATAATGATAGAAATCATGCAAATATCGGCCTGTATGCACATTATTTGACTAAATTTACAGTGCAGAGGTAGAATTGTTGGAGCTTATGCAGAGCGAACATCCAGAGCAGGATATCTGAAGATGATGATGATGAACAGTACAGAAACACGTAAGGCCCCTGAATGGAAAACAGTAACACACATCAACCACTGAGTAACGTCAGTAGATTAAGACCTAATCAACGGAGACTTGGGATCATGAATTCTTTGAATTCATCGTATCTTTCAAGATGAGTAAAGGTTGTTGTGTAACTTTTATTCTATGTTTGTGAATGACTAACATCATGACCAACATAAATTGGCGCTAGAAGGAGGGCCTGAGTCCGGAAGATCACGTTCATCATCAGTACTTTCAGGTTTGATGACGCTCAGAGTAAGGTAACTTCAGATCATTTGTGAATTTCATCAAATTGCGTAAATATTTGCTGCGACAAGTTTGTATTTGCACATTCTATGTAAAGATTTCCAAATTTCACATAAATATTGCAAGCTTTACAGTAGATTTCTTTAAATTCACTAAATATTGGCCAAAGATGCATAAATTTGTTCAAGCTTTGAGAATTTGAGCCTTAGACACGTGAGATCTGGTGCTACTGGTCGAAATATCCCAATATCCTGTCATATTTGAAGTATCTTCGCAAATATCGCGTAAATATTCAGTCTGATTTGCAAGTTGACCGCAAATATCACCTCGTCTGGTGGAATCCAGCCAATATTTGCAAAGTTTTAGCTAATTGGCCTCCAAATCGAGAAATCCTGGCTCACAGGATAAATACCAGGTCTAGACATAGTGAAATTTTCGAAGAATTGCCTGTCAGAGGTTTTAGACCTAGGACTGTAGACGTTCACCATACTCCAGAGTCTAGTACATCCAGAGCTTCACCAGGACCTCCTCCTGTAACTCCTGTTGGTTTGCAAATACCTTCCGGTATACCCGTGACACCTCCTGTTCAACCTCAGGGTATACCTTTAGTCCAACCTCAGCCAACTGCACCACCAGTTCAGCCCCCTCAGGTTGCAATGTCGTTCTTTGCAGCAGAATCACCATTGACCTTTACTGCGTATCATGAGTTACCAAAGTATCCGGACAAGCTTTGTCCAAAATACCATCCTTATCAGGATGCGGATGATCATATCAGGACGTTTAAAGAAGCTTGCTGCAGAGCCAGAATAGAACATCAGGATGTGGTGTGCAGATTATTCCCTTTTTCCTTAGGGGAAGAGGCTTATAATTGGTTCATCAGTCTTGGTCAATCTTCTGTAGGTTCGTGGGCTGTCTTAGAGAAGGCTTTTCTTGACAAATTCAAGGTCCCTATTGATCCATCCATGAATTACCACCTGTTTGCCACAATCAAGAGATTTGAGCATGAACCTATTGCAAATTTCAATGCTAGGTTCCAGAAAATGTTGTCCAAGCTAGTTACCCCATATGTGGTGGCTGATGATGCTGCCAGAAGTATTTATTATTCAGCCCTGGATCCATTAACCGCCATGTTCATCAGGAGAACACATCCTGCGATCACCACATTGACAGGAGCTTTTCAAGAAGCTATCAAGGTAAATCAACAGCTGATACCTGCTCCTACTCCAAATATAGCATTCCCTGCTTTGCCTGGCATGCAGTCACAATATCCAGCACAGTATCCTGCAGCTTATCCTTCGCAATATCCTGCACAATACCCAAATGGAGCAGTGATGCCCCCTGCAATCATGCCTGCACCTTTGCAAGTACCCCCATTGAGTATCATGCCTCCTCCTAATGGAAATGGCCAATCGCCACAATATCCTGCACATACTCAGACACCTCAGGGTACAGATCTATCCCATAATAACCATGGATCTTCCTTTTTCCAGCCTCAGCCTGAAAATGTAGTGGCCAAAGCTCAAGAGGAGAAAGAGGAAATCAAAGAAATTGCTGCTCAGTTGAGAAAGCTCACCACAGAAGTAACACACTTGAGAAATCAAGGGTTTTATTCACAGTCAGGTCAGAATAGGAGTTATTCCAATGACAGACCAAATTACCCTGACAGAGGATACAACAATAACTTCAACAGTAGTGCTGCAAATAACAATAATCCTCCTAGGCAGCCCAGAGTGTGGAACTCCAGGCCAAATAATGGTTCATTACCATCACCCCTAGACAATCAGCCTCCTGGTGAAGCCAAACAAACTACTAGAGTCAATCTTGCTGAAGCAGCCCTTACCAATTGGTGCAGGATTCACAATACCAATGCACATGCAGAATTAGACTGTCCACAATTTAGGATTGCTGCCAGCATTTTTCAGACTGAAGTGTCTAATACTTCTGGAAGTCCACCTCAGGCAGAAGGAAATGAAATAGTTCCTTGTGGATATGATTCAGCTTTTGTGCTGGAAACCTACACTAATCAGCCTCATCAGGATTATAATCAGACCTGTGAAGAATCTGCCTTAACCTTTGAAGCAAATTATGTCTTCCCTTTTGAGGATGAAAATGAACCTACAAGAGAGCATGAGGAAGTACATGCATACCAGCAGCAATACCCTGGTAAGCACAATTATAACCTGAGGAGTAATGCCAACAGACCTGCCGGTCCATTGACATCATCTCTACCTCCAAACAACTTCAACACACCTCCTGATCCTAAGGCTAGCAATAACCCTGGGTTCCCTAAGGTGAATGCTCAATACTTGTCTCCTCAAAACACAGTAACAAAAGTCGCAAATGCACCTCATGAGTCTGACAAGTTAGTTAGCTATTTGGCTGATGAAATGAAGAAAATCAAGATCAGCCTGTCCCTATCTGAGTTACTGAAAACTCCTGCCATCAAAAGGGCATTCATGAAGTCGCTGGATGATCCTGCTTCTAAAGAGGATAATCACCTTTCGAGTCAATCCAATAGCAGAGACCATACTGCTAAAGATAGCACTGTCAAGCCCAAAGTGTCAGCCACAGTCCAAGCTGCTGAAACCTCTCACATGACCTTGTACAGAGATAAAATTGAATCACCACCGTTTCTCCTCACCATAAGAATGTTCAGTAAGAATTTGCACAACTGCTTAGTTGATTCAGGAGCCTCAACTAATGTTATGCCTTTGTCAATATGCAACGCATTAGGACTGCATCCTGCTAAATCATTAAAGAAGGTCACTCAACTGGACAAGACAGAAGTAAGTGTCGTCGGAGAACTCACTCATATTCACATGCAGCTAGCGTCTGATCCTAGGATCCAGTATTACATTGACATTCAGGTAGTTGACATACCTGATACATATGGGATGTTGCTTAGCCGGGACTGGTCTAAAACGCTTAACGGATACATGTCCACAGACTTCAGTCACATGTGGTTGCCATGGAAAGGTATACCTAATCAGATCAGGATTGATGCTGAGCCTAGGATGAAACATATGATCACCGAATATAACAGAACAAATGAGATCATGTATGTAAACGTAGAACCTGGAGTTTATCACATCAGGCCGCAAACTGTCCAAATAGAAGAGATCCTGATGCTTGATGCTCATCATCATCATGATGATGATTATCATGAGGATATGCCAGTTGTAGAACTTAATAATGATCCTGATAATGACAACGAAATAGATCGCTTCAGGGATTTTCAGATGCATTTATCTACTCAGATAAAACGTTGTCAATTATTAAAGATACCTGCTAATGATATCTTAATTGACGGATGGTGCAGATTGCATGGCGAAGCACACTCGGAAAAGACTTGCGAACCATGCTTGGACATGATCATGCTGGAGCAGACGTATAGTGAGGCATCATCATCATATTCTGAGGTGAGTGCTACATCTGATGATGATGATGATACTAATTTTTATTTGTCTTCTGCAGGAACAGAAGAGTCGACGGATCCTGATGAGGATCATATCCAAAAAATAGAAGAGATCCTGGTGTCCAATCAGGCGAATGATGCGAGAAAGGAAAAGATCACTCCTGGTAGTGATTGCTTCATGGAACCGGATTACGAGTTGTCTGATGAGGATAAAGGCAGTAACCTGACGAAGTTCGAAGAATTTCTGGTTAAAGAAATAGAAAAAATGACACAACAGTGTAGATCTCCCCAGGAGGTTTTAATCAAAGGTTGGTGTAGGCTGCATGAGGCGCCTCACTCAGAAACCACTTGCTCACTGTGCTTACACATTTTGAAGAAGCATGCAGTTGTATGTGCTGAACATCATCCTCCTGCTAGGATGGAAGAGAAAATAGAAAAGCCATCAGGCTCATCAGATAAAGGAAGGAAGAAGCTTGAAGATGACACACCTAAGTTAAGGTGGATATCAGGCGGAGCAGCAGCCAGAGCTGCAAAGAAAAAGGAAAGTTCAAATAAATGTCCCGCTGAAGATAAGCCTTGGATCCTGAGGTTTGATGGATCCAAATCTAAGCAAGGTTCTGGAGTAGGGATTGACCTTACTGATCCATCAGGGAAATCCCATTTAGCAGCTTACAGATTACAGTTCCCCTGCACTAATAATGTCACGGAGTATGAAGCTCTGATTCATGGACTGTTGTTTGCCCATAAGAAGAAGGTGAAGATCCTGCATGTCTTTGGAGATTCAGAACTAGTTGTGAGGCAAGTACGAGGAATTTACTCTTGTAACTACAGAAAGCTGTCAAATTACAGACATCGTGTGTGGGACCTGATTGAAGACTTTGATGCCTTCAACATCGTTCACGTGCCAAGAGAACAGAACCAAAGGGCAGATGCACTTGCTCAGGCTGCCAGTACGCTGGAACCACTGTCTATATCTGGTCTGAAGAGATTTGCAGTAGAATTGGTGTCAGTACCTTCGGTACCTGACAATGTGACCAATCTCCAAGTGTTTGATGATGATCAGCACATCCTGGACTTCATATCAAACAGAGATGTATTTGAAGCTCAGATCATAGATGAAAATGGTATGGAAGATCATGTCTGGGAAGAAGATGAGATTTTAGAGTTGCCTGGCAACACAATTCCCAAAGGTATGATTGAATTAGAAAGAGCCTTTGATCTGGATAATATGCTCAAACATAAGGATCTGCCTAAGGCAGATGGAGGTCAATATTCACAGGTGAATATTGGACAAGCTGATGACAAGAAGAATGTCTTGTTGGGTAAGGTTTGTACACCTGAAGAGTTAGATGGAATAACTCAAGCCCTTAAGGATTATATACATGTAATTGCATGGACTTATGACGAGCTGAAGACGTATGACACTTCTGTCATAACTCATACTATACCCCTCTCAAGCCAGATGCAAAACCTTTCAGACAGAAGCAGAGGCCAGTCAATGCTCTGCTTGAGCCCATCATCCTTGAGGAGGTCAAGAAATTGTTAAATGCCCGGATAATATTTCCGGTAAGGCACTCCACTTGGGTGGCAAATCTGGTACCAGTCAGGAAGAAGAATGGAGACATCAGATTGTGTGTGGATTTCAGGAACCTGAACAGAGCATCAGAAAAGGATAACTATCCTTTGCCCTCTTTGGATGAAGTTCTGCAGATGGTAAATGGAGCCAAGATGATGTCCTTCTTGGACGGTTTTTCAGGATACAACCAAGTGATGGTTGATAAAATTGACAGATTAAAGATTGCCTTCACCACAAAATGGGGGATATTTGCATATAGACGTATGCCGTTTGGATTGATAAATGCTGGAGCTACATTCCAGCGAGCAATGGACATAGCCTTCAGAGGCTTAATAGGAAAATGTATAGTCATCTACATGGATGACCTGACAGTGTTCTCCAAAGAAAGGGGAAATCATGTTGCTGATCTCAGAAGTGTGCTAAAGAAGTGTGAAGAATATGGAATATCTTTGAATCCCAAGAAGTGCATATTCGGGGTCACAACAGGAAAGTTACTAGGCCACCTGATCACAGAAGATGGGATTATCATTGATCCTGACAGGGTGGAATCTATTATGAAATTACCACTTCCAGGAAGCAAAAAGGAGCTTAAATCTTATTTTGGTAAGATAAATTTTGTGAGGAAGTTCATCACTGGCTTTGCTGAGAAAAAGATGCACAAATTGACTGGACACCAGAAGCCAGAGCTACTTTTGAAGATATAAAGAAGGCCATTTCAGATGCTCCTGTCCTCATTAGTCCAGATTATACAAAAGATTTCTACATCTACTCATTTGCTTCAGAACATACTTCTGCAGCAGTGTTAACTCAAAGAAATGAAGATAAAGAAGAGAAACCAATTGCCTTCATGAGCTGTCCTTTCAGGGATGCTGAGTTGAGATATGTAGATGTTGAAAGACAGGCACTTGCATTAGTCAGAGCAGTAAAAAAGTTCAGACATTATATACTGAGGAGCAAAGTGATTGCTGTGGTACCAGATGCAGCAGTAAAGATGCTGCTGATGCAGAGTGAACCTGGTGAAAAAAGGGCCAAATGGATTACGGTACTACAAGAATATGACATGGAGATCACACCCATGAAGCTAGTAAGAGGACAGGCTCTGAGCCAGATGATATCTGAAACTGATCCAAGCATCATCAGTCAACAGTATATGATAGATGAGAAAGACAATAAAGAATGGTATTCAGACATCAGGCACATCCTGATCACTGGAAGATGTCCTTTGAGGATGCAGGCTTCACAGAGAAGAGCCTTAAAGATGAGATCCCAGAAATATATGATGAAGGGAGGAGCCCTGTTTAAAAAGAATTATGAAGGGATATACCTGAGGTGCTTAGAGAAACCAGAAGCCAATAAAGTTTTGACAGAGCTACATGACAAGTTTGGAACTGCCCACGGATCAGCGTTGGCCACAACACATGCAATCCTCAGAGCAGGATATTACTGGCCTACAATTTTTAAAGACACAGCTGATCATGTTAAATGTTGTCATGTTTGCCAGGTTGCTGCCAACAGAGAAAAATATGCTGTACAACCATTGCAGCCAGTGATGGAAGAGCGCCCATTTGCACAATGGGGCATGGATTTCATAGGACCAATCAATCCTCCGTCTTCTTCAGGCCAGAGGTATGTCCTAACAATTACTGATTATTGTACCAGATGGACTGAGGCTATCAGCAGCAAAACTTGTACTGCTGATGATGTCATTAAATTTCTGGAAAGCAACATTGTCACCAGGTATGGAACTCCTTATGCATTGGTAAGTGATAATGGTTCTGCCTTCATTTCCACTAAATTGTCAAGTTGGGCTTTTGATCATGGGATCATACTTAAGTTCTCATCCAATTACTATCCCCAGGGAAATGGATTAGCAGAATCCACCAATAAGAATTTACTGAGTATCATAAGAAAATTGATAGAGAAAAATCCCAGGGAATGGAACTCATTTCTGAAGTATGCCTTATGGGTAGACAGAACTAGAATGAAAATTGCATTAGGAAACTCACCTTTCCAGCTAGTATATGGGGTAGATCCTATCCTCCCTGTAAACTTGAAAATTCCTACTCTGCAGTTTGCCCAAGACTATCTAGGCATAGATAATAAACAAGAAGTCAGGTTGCTTCAGTTGATGCATCTGGAAGAAAAAAGAAGCCAAGCAATTGACCAATTTGCAAAACATCAGGCTGTTGTCAAACGCTGGTTTGACAAGAGAGCCAGAATTAAAGCTTTCAGGATATCCGATTTAGTCCTGATGTGGGATAGAGCCCATGAAAGGAAAGGTGATCATGGTAAGTTTGATAGACTATGGATAGGTCCCTTTCAGATTTCTAAAATTTTAGGAGACAGCACTTATAGGCTTAAGAACCTGACAGGTGAGGATGTCCCGTTGCCAGTCAATGGACAATTCCTCAAACATTATTTCCAGGCCTGAGTGACTTCATGGCAGTCTTGTGTATCATATTGTATATTTGTATAGTTGTTTGTACAGTTTGCTTGTTGTTGTTGTTGTTTGTTGGTTGGGACCTTGTTCTGGTAAGTCAGGATGATGCACTTCATCACCTAAGAAAATAAATAAATTGTTAGGATTCAAGTGATGAGATCAGACTTAGACATAGATTGTAATTCATTCTGATAAATAATCATGATCAGGTTTATGATGTATTTTCATCAGGGTACTTTTTCTTGTCCAAAGTGAATCAAACACAATGAAACACCTAACAGCCTTGGGTTTGTTGAAGATATGAGTATAGGTGTTAAGTGAAAAATCTAAAGGGACTCCCTTGCTACCAATACAATCTCCAACCTAAAGCTGCAAGTGACTACACCTTGTACAAATGAGCATACATGTGATATCAAATTTAAATTTTTAAAGGAAAATCAGAAACGAAATAAAATTAGGCCATCTAAGTAACTCTACCGGGGCTATGGACGCCTGCTGGCAGTGGGGCTCTACTTAGGGAGATTGTACAGATAACCTTGCCGGGGTTATAGACACCTGCTGGCAGCAAGGCTCTATCCAGGTTGGCTATGAGGGATGATCTCCAACTATGTAGTTTAACACCAGTTACTTATGTTTTCAACTTGCTTTCAAGATGAGGATAATTAATCATCTGCACACACCTGATCCTTTGTTAGCTTTATCACCATAATGAAATTTTATCATTCAAAGATCATGATGATTTACTTAGACAGAATTAGAACACTATAGATGAATGTGATCACATCACTTGAATCATTTGAATTTTGTTGTTTTCTTTGGTGGCAAGTTGTTGTGTGGTTACACAACACGCCCCATTTTGACTTGGCAAAACAGGGACCCAACTTTTGTTTTGGCTTGTGTTGTCTGTTTCTGGCGGTTTGGTAAAAATTAAGTCAGGTGCATCATCATCATGAAGGTCAGGATGGGGTAGGTCATCATCATGAGGTTAGTTTGTCAAAGTTCATATTTTGTTTCTATGACTTCATGGTTAGAAAGAGCTTGAAATTCCATGCAGGTTTGCATTTTACATCACTTGAAAATTCGTCCATATGAGGGAGTTGTAAGCAGTCAAAGTTTTGGTCAAACCTGATAATTGCTGTATGAGTCATCATCATGATATTTGAAAAGCCCCCCGATAATATCCTGAGGTCGAAACATCCGGACGTCAAGTTTAAGTCGTATTAATCCTTTCCCGTCGGGCGGTCTTTTGTATCGCCAAAGGTCATCATCATGATCTTACTCTATCACCTGATAAAAATCATGCAGTCCCGAAACATCCGGACGTCAATCTTAAGTGCTAGTGTGTTTTACCCGTCGAGTAACCTTGGAAACATTGCGAGTATCATGATATTCCAACATCACCCGATATTATAATATCATGCTGATATTATAATATCACCTTACTTAGAGAAATCTGCCATCTGCATAATTTGCGCGCGCACGATAGTCTTGGTGATCAAGATCATCATGATCTTGTTAGTCTTTCCCGACATTTCCTAATATCCTCCTGACCTCCTTTTGCGTGATCATGATGATCACCTTATCTTTCGAAACGGAGGATGATTTTCCTTTCCCAAACCTTGTTGAACAAGATCATCATGATCTTGTTAGTCTTTCCCGACAGTTCGTAGTATCATCCTGCCGACAAGTATAACCTTTTGCAAATATGATGATGACGATGACGTCACCATCACCTTTCTCCTTCGGCAGGATATTTTCCAAGGCGTGATCCATTTCGCCAATATGATGATGACGATGACGTCATGTGCGAAGACTAACACAAGCCCCGGATATCCTGATGACGTCATCAGGACTTTCAGCAGGATCGTGTTTTAGATCACCTAATGCAAATATGATGATGATGTTCATCATCCTAATCTTTCGAGCGGATAGCCTTGGCCGAAAAGGGTCATATTGCTTTCATCCACCTGATCATCTTCCTTGGAGGTGACCCGATATTCCGGTTATCTCCTGATCTTAACGAAACATGACGATGACGTCATCCCTTTGCATTTTAACCAAGCCTGATGATGACGATGACGTCATCATGATATTCCTCGGCGGCAGGATAATTTTTCCAAGTCCTCCTGTTTGTCTTCATCATGATGATGATGACGATGTCTTTCCTTCCCGAATATGCAAAAACAAAACATCCTGATGTGCTTTTCCTCAGAGCATTCGGAGGCGTGGAGCATCATATTTCACAATATCCTGCGGCCGGACAGAGGGCATGTAGAGTTGGTCATCCTCATGATGTTTGGCGTCGGTATAACTGTTGCCGTCGGCCTAAGGTAAAACTGTCACCCTGATCATATGTAATTTCGCCGATGCAAATATGATGATGATGCAAAGCCGGATTCTAGGGATGGTTGAAAGGAAGTTATTTCCTTGTATAATCTGAGATCATCATCATCATATTCCGAACCCGATATACAAGAAAATGGGCAAAACATGAAGCGATAGAAATTTGAAAGCCCGACTGCCTGAATTTTGGTCAACGAGGGTTGACCTGGTTGTTTTTATGCTGTTTATGCATTTAGTGCATTTTGTTCACAGGTAAAGCTTGATTGCCTGTAGCTGCACATGGGGAGGTATGTTTAATAAAGTGTTTACTTCCTGTTGTTTATCCACATGATGACAAACTTAATGTTTGTCTGTTTATTTGCAGGAAGTCATCATGATGCTGCTGAAGCTCAACATTGAGGTCATGATGCTGCTGAAGCTGAGCGTGGAAATCATGATGATGCTGCTGAAGCTGATAATTACAAAGTTACGCATGGAGTCAACATGGGCCAGACATGAGGAGGATATTGTCAAATATGCTGTTTGCCAGCTGGAGACCGAATCAAGTTGAAGATGCTGGAATATTCTGTGCCAGCTGTACATTTGCCAAATGATGAAGCATGTGCTTTTCATCTGGACCGTTGTTTGTTATGAGAGGATCCTGATCCTTGGATCATTGTAACCGTTTTCTGACAGTTGCTCTATATAAGAGCCAGAGCTTGTCATTTTACAAAAAAGGGGAGGAATACATTAGAATACACAGACGCATCTGGCGCAAAAGTCAATTACTGTTGAATAAGTTAGGAGATCGGATTACTGAGACTAATGAGGATAGAATTGTTGAAATGTCAAGGTTCTTTCTTCAGATCACTGTAAATGTACCTGTTCTTGAGCATACTGAATGAATATGAAGTTCCAGATTACATCCTGATTGTAAATTTTACGTAATCTTCTATTGATTTCTGGATATGTACTGGTGAATGCTGTGTTCAACTGGAAGCGCTTTCATTTCATTACATGTTGTTGTCAACTTTCCTTTGAAGCTTTGCACTAGATCATGCGGATTTGTGGAATGTCCTGGTGAAGTATGATTTCTAGTTTTTCTTCTTTTCATTGCAAGTATGGGAGCTTGTGTGTGAATCAGTGATCTAAGTCCAGTAATTTTAGGAATCTCACTCTCTAACCCTTTTCCTTTTTTTTTTTTTTAATTTCATTAATTCATCACCATAACTGCAAATCATGATAAATAACAAGCAGAAACAGTGAAATATGCTGAAATCCCGTAGGTAACTGAAGATCCTTAGCATATTTGAGTTAAATGCATGTAGTACTGAAAATATCATGCAAAGAATCATAGATAATGATAGAAATCATGCAAATATCGGCCTGTATGCACATTATTTGACTAAATTTACAGTGCAGAGGTAGAATTGTTGGAGCTTATGCAGAGCGAACATCCAGAGCAGGATATCTGAAGATGATGATGATGAACAGTGCAGAAACACGTAAGGCCCCTGAATGGAAAACAGCAACACACATCAACCACTGAGTAACGTCAGTAGATTAAGACCTAATCAACGGAGACTTGGGATCATGAATTCTTTGAATTCATCGTATCTTTCAAGATGAGTAAAGGTTGTTGTGTAACTTTTATTCTATGTTTGTGAATGACTAACATCATGACCAACACTATGGCATCATGTGAAGACAAAAATGAGAATGAAAATACATCAGTTGAGGATGCCAGTAGAAGGATCAATGATAACCCCTGTTGCAAGGTTGAGGTGTCTGGTTTTGAAAATAATGATGAGGTTATGGACAGAAATGAACATCTGTTTGAATGGATTTGTGGAGATGATTGTGAGTATTGTGCTCAAGATAGAGAAGAAATAAGCAAACAGAGCAGCAGTTCCATGTGTGAATCAATGCCTTCTTTTTAGACACATGGAGATGATGAAAAGTAGTCAGAAATTGAAACAAGTGCTAGTATTGAGCATTATCGTTCTTCATTTAATTTTAATTTTTCTTATGGTACATAGGTTGATACTCCTCCATAGAGTGAATCCATTGGTAATGAAGATGCATGTTATGCTGTCTATGAACCAGCGGCATACCATGATGAAGTTGAAACACCTAGATCACCCATTTTTGACACATATGGTGATGAGGATCTATTTGAGTATGGTGGGAATCTAGGCACTGATGTTGATAGGGATTCTAGTTCTCATCCTGATGAAAGAGAAACCAACATACATCATGAAGGTTACTGCGAAGAGATACCAGAGCCTGATCTTTTCCAGCTTGGTGCAACTGATGGTTGTGTGCATGATGTGCACAACTGTGAATCTGAAAGCTTTTTCTTTGATATGCCAGCCTATGATAAGATGAGCCCTCACATTGCTAGCTACATGATGGACTTTGAGTGCTTTTAGTTTTCAGTCCAGCTAGGAGATCATTTTGCAATGCATAATGCTGATACAGATGATAACATGTGCTATATTTCATTTGAACATGCATTGTTTGACAAATATAGCATTCACATGTTGCTTGATGTTGATGGTTGTTTGCATAAGGTTTAGAGGAGTCAGCTCAATGAGATAATTGTATATGCAAATGATGAGGTTTGTTTGTGGTTAGATCATGGCAGCTTCTTCAAGCTTGATCCAGTAATTGCAGATGAAAACAAGGTATTTGACAAAGGAAGATATAGGTTTTTCCTTTCTTGGTGGCCTTAGGCCACCAAGTGTGATTGGTGATGCAGGATGGTGCAATGTTTGACTCTGTTGCCCAATGGATAGGGACTGGTCTGCATCCCAGAGATCTAAAGTTCTCGCCATTCCTGCAAGAGGCATGCGTCCCTAGACGGAGCCTGTTGGTAATCATTTATGTTTAGGGTTTTAGGCTCGAGCTACTGCTGGTACCTGCATAAGTATTCAGGTTTCAAGCATTTAGATATGCAGGCACCTTCCCAGAAATCCAAAAATTCTGTCTTTTGGCCTCTGCAGTGCTAAAAAATGCAAAAAGTCAGTTGAAATGCATGTCTTTGTAGGTACAAGGGCATTTGTATATACATGCAGGTCAAATGTGCATTGGCGGGCTTGCAAAAATCTCCATCGGCCTTCAAAAAATGGTGAAAAATGAGTTGTATGCATTTTTAAATGCATATCGGGTTGCATATACAAGGGGGAATCTTTCACAGATTCTGGGGAATATTCGCTGCTTGCATATTGGGTTGCATGTATATTTGGTTTGTATGTTCAGACATACAACAGTTAGATACAAGGAAAAAATACATTGCAGGTATATTCTAAAGTGATTCCCGCTTGTATATTGGGTCTTGTACATTGCATTTGTATATTCGGCATGCAAGGAGAAATGTACATTGAAAAACATACAAGGGGCTTTGTATGTTCGGCAACATACAAAGAAGCGGAGGTGCAATTGGTGGGGCCCGTGGACAGGACATACCAAGGCGAATGTATGTGAAGTATACATTCAAAATATACAAAACAAAGGCATACACTCCGGACCTGATTGAAAATCAAATGCAGTGAATAATGTTTCAGGTCCGCAACATGTATATTGGGCGCTTGTATGTGCCAATGTACATTCGGAAGATACAAGGGTTAAGATGCAAGCCAGATTTCAAAGCAACTTCAACGTGCCTCATTAAAATTTGAAATCCGCCTTGTATGTATGAGGCAAATGTACATGCACATATACATTGAGATATCCAAGGAAAGAAGATGTAGGGTGGACCCGATTGTTGTATGTATATGCATCCTGTTTATACAAAGATTTAAAAAGTGAATTTGTATATGCATATGCATATACAGGGTGAAAAGGGCAAAATAAGAGAACGAAAAGGTCAGTGATAGCAATAGGCTGCCTACGTGGCACATTCTAATTGGCTAGCGACTTTTCAAGGCATTTTGGGGTTGTGGATCTCAACAATAGGAGGGGGAAATCTATGGCCATGTTTCAAGTGTTCAGCAAAGGCGATTTCTTTGTTTCTGTAGCTATTTTCAGGCGGGAAAACTTCAGAGGCACATAGGTGTTGCATTTCCAAAGGGTCATGGTAGGTTTGGCCATTAATGGTGAAAACCCAGAGGTATAGGTCGATGATTCACGGCAACCTACCTGATTTGTAAGGAAAATCTCCAATCGGCGGCTCAGTTACTGATCTTACCTGCTCCCTTCATCCTCTCTGCCTGGAACATTGAACATTTTTTAGCGCCATTTCTCATGCATTGTATCTAGCAAAATTTTGACTAGCCTTGTAATTAATTTGCCAAGTACACTTTCTTGCTGTATTAAGCAGACTGTGTTACTCATTTGTGGTGGTTGAAGACTTGGGCAATTTTTTTGTATGAATAAAAAAAATAGAGCATTTTCCTATTTGTTTTATCTCTGTGGAGTTTATGTGTTGCATCTGAGTTGTATCTTGCACATATGTTCAGTTTTAGTGTTAATGTTATATGAAAAATGCTTCTTGCATGTGTTTTGCTGTCTGTCTCCACTTGTTGTATGCATTTCTTCTTCTAAATTTGGTTGCTAAGGGTTTCTCAAATTCTAGAATACAGATTTATGTATTGCATGCTTAATCTCTAACTTCCATTCAAGGAGTGGATTAAATCATTTTAGGTTGAGTGTGGAGGAAATTGTATGTCAGCTGGGATATCCATAAGCAGAGACAATTAAATACCCATTCTTGGGAGATGTTTGTAAGGCAAGCATCAATCTAACCCCTTGAAACTCAAATGCCAGTTGCAAGCCATTCTCATGTATATGTCTATGTGACTCCTTGCCCTGAGATAGGCACCGGTCTGTTCTTGTGAAGTAGTTATGATGCAAACCCCTATCTTGCACCCAAACCATCAAATTTAAACCATCCAAAACCTGTTAGTTGTAGGAGTAGGATTAGGAACCCCCTGCATACTCTCATCCATAACCAGTTAGATATGTCCAAGAACATTACCAGCCGTGTGATCTATCATGCAAATCTTGGTCCAAACATGGGAGTATTCTGCCTATTATTGTAAAGCTAAATCTTTCCATTATTGGGCGAGTCAAGGTTATATCTTTAGCTATAGGGATACCCCCCTTGGTGTGGCAGAACCAGAAGTGAAGGGGAGGCAGCTCACGCAACCTCCCGTATCTGTTGGTCGAATCTGCTTGCGCATTGGAGCTGGCAAACCCTCTGCCGATTCAGGAAAAATTACCAACACATTCTACCAGCCATTGTTCCAACAGCAGCAACTCTCCTTGGCGGCATTCTTCATAGGATCAAGTGCAAACTGCCTCAAGTTCTGTGATCAGGCTACAAGGTAACAACTGCCTCACAATCGGTGATCAGTTGTGACACTAGTAACCTACCTCAATTGGGTGATCTATCCACAACAAGATCTTACAGAATTCCCTCGCTAACTTTGCTCAATTCTCTCCCAAAGATTTGAACTTTCGCTCTGATACCACTTGGTGCAGTCATGGTAGGAGGGTTCACAGAATGAACTGTCTAGGTTGTGCAGCAAGAGTAAATACAACAAAAACAACTCAAAGAAATGAAACAAATGCAGATTTAGTCATTCAGTATATCATGGAATTCAAATAAAATCTAGCTGACAACATGTGGGCTTACATTTAGGGCTCAAGGGCCTGATTACAGAATATCAGAATATGCACAAGATATAGATTTGAAGTTCGTTTGCTCAAAATCTAGACTAAGGATTATGAATCAATCTCTAACTATTATAATTTGCTTTTCTAGAGATCTATTACATCCTTATATATCATCTCTAGTACAAAACATTCCTCCACATCGGCCAAGAAAGATCACAAACTCCAATAAAGAGTTGTAACGTGTGTACATGGATAGATCGGATCTAAATGCATGGAACACCTCCACAAATGAATGGAATGATGTGTAAATCTCAAGAAAGGTTGGCCATGAACCAAAGATCATTGAATGATGTGTCATTAAGCTCCACAAGTCAAGGAATGCTTCGCAAGTCTTCTCCTTTAGCTGATTATCAAGGATTGTCAGGATGCTCTGTTCTGAGAAAATAAACGATCTTCTGATAGAGATAACTTTTCGGTAACTAATCTAAATGCTCTGAATTCTAGATATGATGTAGATGAATGAATCTAGATGTTAATTCCTACTCTACAAGATCTAAAATGCAACTATAGTAGAATGCAAACCAAAATACAGAAACTGCTACTGACTGAACTGCCTAAACTAAACTAGAAAATGAAAAGAAACAAACTGAATTGCAAACAAATTGAAATGCAAATGTTTTTGGTTGATGAAAGATTGCTCTTGAACCAGGGATGCTCCTACATCAATAACATAGTATAAAAAACATCATATCCATAACATAATGTCCATGTGGTGTAGTCATGGGTTGAGGGTTCTGAATAGGGATTGTCCAACCATGAAACTAGAGTAAACACAATGGAAATAACACAATAACAGAATATAATGGAAGATTTATATGCTCAATATGCCAAACAATCACAGAGATTAAATGTCGATAACATGTGGGCTACAATCATGGGCTCACAGGCCTGCTTTCTGAGTTACAACATATATGAAAGATATGGCATTGAAGTGCCTCTAGAAAGGAACTATTTATCAATGCTATCACATCCACTAATTGCCTTCATAAAGCATCTAAGGGATGTATGGATATCATTCTCTAGCTCCAAGAATCCTCCACATCAGCCTTAAGAGATCTCAAACTCCAATGAATGATGAAACATGTAGAAATGTGTAGGTTGGCCTACAACTCTTGGTAATGCTCCGCAAATGAATGAAACTTGATGTGGTTCTCAATGAAGGTCTATCAGGACCCATATTACCTTGTGTGATGTTCCATTTGGCTCCACGCAATATCTCTCTGTAGATGAATCCAAATCTTATGAAATCTGAGTATTATGTAGTTGACATGGCATAGAGATTAAATCCTACTCTATGAGCTCTGAAATAAAGATGCCGTAGAATGTAGTAGAAAATGTTGAACTGTAAATGACTGAATTGTGACTAAAATACAAGAAAATAAAAGAAAGAAATATTTTTGGTTGATGTAAGATTATCAGCATAGACCTCCTCAAAGATTGAGGTTGAGGTACTTCATCTTCTTCTGAACTTTCAGAGGTACTAGAGCTCACCTCATTATTAGGTCCAATAGATGTTTTTGGTTCAACTTTCTCAGGGGCAAAAGGAAGCTAAACCACATCATCTTTCTTCTCTTCTTTCTCTAGCTAAAAGACAACAGAAGAAGAATTGAGCTCTCTAAAGATCACACTTCTGCTATACAGAACTCTCTCAGCCAGTGGATCCCAAAGCTTGTACCCTTTCACACTGATGCACCATAATCAATGAAGATACACTTCACAGCCTTGTTCTCCAACTTAGACCTCTTCTCCTTAGGCACATGTGCATATGCCTCACAACCAAATACTCGAATGTGCCTTAATGAAGGCTTTTTACTAGACCATACCTCCATAGGTGTCTTATCAATGAGTGTTGATGTAGGAGACATGTTAACCAAGTAACAAGCAGTAGTAACAGCTTCAACCCAGAACTTTTGTTCAAGACCAACTCCACTTAGTATACTCCTTGTCCTCTCCATCAATGTTCTATTCATTCTCTCTGCAACTCCATTCTACTGAGGGGTATATGGAGTTGTCTTTTGCCTCTCAATCCCATGTTCTTTAAAGAACTTGTCGAAATCTATTGAACAAAACTCACCACCATTGTCAGTCCTCAAACACTTAATCTTTCTATCCTTCTGATTCTCTACAAAAGATTTGAACTCTTTGAATCTATTAAAGACTTCAGATTTACTTCTAAGGAAATACACCCATGTCCTTCTACTATAGTCATCAATGAATGAAACAAAGTAAATAGATTTTGAAATCAAAAGAACATTAATAGGACCAAACAAATCAGAATGAATCAAGTCGAACACCTTAGAAGATTTGTGAGAACTGGAATAAAACTGAACACGGTTTTATTTTCCATAAATGCAATATTCATAGAAATTGAACTCAAGATTACAGTCATTCATACCTGATGGGTTAATTATGTGTCATGATTTATTATACAATTTTAGTCTATCTTTCCAATAGTTTTCTCCAAGGTTACCATCATAAATTGATAAGATTGTAGAAATTAATATAATTTAGGAGATATAATATATCTTTGAGAAGTACCAATTATTCAATACTAATGTTGATGGTTCTATGCATAATGTAGAGTTCTAATGATCACGACTAGGAGGATGGTAACCACCAAGAAGAACACAAGGATCGGTTATGAGGATTTGTTAAGATCTTGTGATGTTCATATCTTTTTGTATAATTTTGTTTAAAGACGGTTTTAGAAAGGATGGTCGTAGGCCACTTTATCCTTTCTTTAATTGATTCACTTAATTATTATTGTTGAACGTTTGGACTATATTCGATCTCTAGAATAGTCGGTTGTTATGGACAAGGCTATATATATCCATCCCTTTATATGTAGAGACAACTACTACTATTATTATTAATATTTTTTTGATCTAAAGAAATACTGATAAGATTATTCCAAAAGCTCGTTCGAACCTGTGACTAATTCTCTCAATCGGCCAACTAGGAGGTAGGGCCCCCTCTTTATCCAACCGATTGAATTTGTGTTTTGATTGCTTTGTTTGTGAGTATATGCATTTTGATTGATTTACTTTTATGTATTCATGTTTGTTCGAATTGTATGATGATTTATTAGTCTTGATATAATGTTATTTTATGTTTGTGTATAACTAGGATTACAATTCTATTTTTTGTAAGACAATCTATGTTATATAGGTCCTGTTGCCAGTGCCACACACTCATGTTGCCCAATTAACATGTCCTATCACTCAAAAGTTTATTGAGAGAAACTATTGTAATTTTGAAGATCATTTCATGTATGATTGAGACTAAGAATATATGATTAGTGTTATGTGTTTGAGTGTAATTACAGTAGCTGATTTAAAAAGTATTTTCATTAGATCATGAATTGTTTAAAGAATGTAATCTAGAATAATTTCTAGCAAGTGTTGGAATTGAATATTTGTTTTCCATAGAATGCATCCCATATTTAATCCTTATTGTCTTCAGCCCTTAGCCAAATAGCCCCAATACCTTTCATCAGTTTACGATACATTTAGGGATAAACTGAGGGGAAATCATAGACCAATTGGATTCATAGGAACTATTTGGACAAGATTATAAAAAATAAATTTACCCATTTATAAACCACAGTTTTTCCCAACAATACCCTCAACAAGATTTTTATTTTTCACAGTCCTCAAACCCTTTTCACCAATGTGACCAAGCCTTTGGTGCAATAACATTGTCTTCTCAACTGGAAGTTTCATCTCCATAGAATGAGCACCCTTAGGTACCTAGAAAGCATGACTATCGAAAGTAGATGCAACAATCCTCTTCACTGTTGATTCCAATGGTGAGGATGAAGACTCTGAAGCTCTCTTCTTCAAAATAGAGGAACTATTGCACTAAACTACACATGCATCAAGCTAAAATAGTGTCAATCCAAATACCCTTAGCCAACACCATAGATCCTCTAGTCATCTTGCATCCTCCATTCGAGAAAACAACTTACACACCCACATCATTCAACTTACTTACAGAAAGAAGGTTTCGTGTCAAACCAGGGATATGCAGAACACCATTGATTCCATTCACTCGTCTATTAGGGAATCGAATCAAGACTCTTCTGTGGCCAACAATTTTCAAGTGAGAATCATCACCCAAGTACACCTTTCCACCATCATATTCTTCATTTCAAAAACCAACCCCGATGCAAGGTCATGTGAAAAGATGCACCAGAGTCAGTAAGCCACACATCATCAAATGCATGCATTTCCAAGGTAGTGATAAATGCTTCTCCTTCATCCTAAGAGGACTTGTCAAAATCCAAATCATAATTCTTCTTCTTTTTCTTTTTCTCGTCCTTGCACTCCTTGCGGAAGTGACCAAGTTTTTCACAATTCCAACACAAGGCCTTGGACTTTCTGGGAGACTTAGATCTCCCACGGGATTTGGATCTTCCTTTTCCTTCCTTCTTCTTATCATTTTTCTTTCCCTTCTCTTTAGATCTACCATGAACCACAAGAGCCTCCTTAGCTGATTCGGAAGACTTTCTCTGCATCTCTTCAAACAATAATGAAGAAACCACTTCATCCATCTTGAAGGTGGTAGTGGTACTCCCAATGGCCATAACTGATGGAGATTGATTGTCATTGATGTCAAAAAGGCGTTAAGTTGTTTGTCATTAATGTCTGAAATGTGTGAAGTTCATATATTAGGAGTTTCAAGTGTTCATAAATGAGAGTTGACATGATACTCAATGTTGGTTAAGTTGTTGCAGTCAAAGAGAATGAAGATATCACTCATGTTGATGAGTTGAAAGACATGATATGTGATGCAAGACATGATGTTCACATAAGTTCACAACAGTTTGTTTTTCTATGATGCTCTGATAATGAGTTGGTGTCTCTTTTGTTTCAGGATGTTCATATTGGTTGGTTATGTCAATCAGAATCATCTCAGGCCATGCTCAAAATTAGGGTGTTGAGAATCATCTGATTTTGCTGCAAGTTGAGTAATAATATTTGTAGTATGTTGAGTTTGTCTTAGTATGTTTGCAAAAGTTACTTGTTTCTTCATAGAGATTTGTAGTGCTTACAGGAGCTTATATTGGTCATTCATTAATGGCTAGTTCATTCATGCAGAGACATCAAATATTGATGGCTAGATCATGCTTGAGGAGTAGAATCTTCAATCATTATATTTCATAACATGATGCTCATGATTCAGGAAGCTGTCATATCAAAGAGCTTGTTGTCACTCAAAGGTTGTTAGCCAAATTATTCTTGGGTTGATACTTATGACAGAGCTACTTATGTCAAATCAATATGGTTCTTATGAAATGTTCATTCAGAGGTATGATGAAATGACCTCCTTGATGGTAGAGTTGATGATCATTGGTGTTATGGTCATAGAAGTTGTAATTCATGATGTTAAGATAGTCAGAAAGGTGGAATTTGGAGTTCATGGTCTTTATGTTGATTCACAAGACCCTCATGATAATGAGTCTGTAAAGTTGGTTTAGGGTGTTTGATGACAGTCTCAATGATCTCTATTTAGTGGCATACATCTTTGCTTCATCATTGAATTTTGTTTAAGGGCTCAAGGTTCATTAAAGGTTCAAAACCTTAAAGTCTAAAATCTTATTTACATACCATTCTCTGCCCGTATATGACATTTTCACTTTATGTTATAATTGTTTGTTGACCTACTATTGCAGGTCACTCCACTTAAGTTGACCCTCTAAAGGGGTCTTTAGTCATCTTAATGACTAGCCTCTTCTACCTTTTACCAATAGCTGTGGTCCTCCTCTTTGAGCGCTTGGGCGCCTTTTTTAAATCAATGGTTTTATTTAAAATAATGTTGAGCACCAAAAGAAAGATCAAAGGCCCTTTTTAAATTTTTCTTCCATGATTTTGTGTTCAACAATTAATGTGCATTAGGCCATCAATAACTGGAGAAAAAAATGCTTTATAAAGGCTAATTTTAGAAAGGCAGATTTGTTTAGATCTCAAAGTAGATTTTGTAGGAAATTTAATTCTATTTTTATGTTCTCCTCTCATCGCAAGAAATTCATAAAGAAGAATTTTTTTTTTGAGGAAAGAAAATTTCCTTTTTAGAGATATTATTCTTTTTGAGAATAATGTATAAGGATTTTTGTGTCTTCTTTTCATATCAAAATGCAGAAGGTTTTTGAGCAGTGGAGGACTGAAATGAATTTATTTTTCTTGGCAGGGCTAATTGTCAAAATATCATTGAAGATTTTGTTTATGGTCTTTACTTTATGAAGATGGTAATTGCAGAGAAGATGAAGAGAAAAGAAATGTCAATGGTCATTCTTTTTAATAATATTGTAGATGCATTATGAAAGATTTTATTGCGAATAAAAATGGAATATTGAAGATATTATTTGTGAGGTCTTGGAAAAAGAAATAATAGGTGATTTGATGAGGTAATTCAAGAGAAGTAAAATATGAAAGGTAATCTCATTTATAATGGTATTGCAGGTGCATTGATGGATGAATTTTTGTGTGGACCAATATGCAGTGATGACATTTTTGTGAAGATTCTTTTGAAGAGAAAATCTAGATGAATCAGATGATATTTTGTATATAATTTGAGAGATGTATGAGATCATGTTTTTGTAGGAATGAATCAAACACGGGATGAAGACATTATGCAACAAACTTACAGATTGAACCATGTCAAGTATGAAGACAATATGCAATTGATTGTGCAGAGATAATCTAAATCAGATTGGTGATTGTAGTTTGGTGGATAGGTCACCATGAGATAATCTAAGTCAGGCATGTAACCCTGCAGAGGGTGGATAGGTCACCATGACGAGGTCAGTTGCCAAAGTCAGTATTTCACATTATTAACCTCATGGTTTGAAAGTGCATGAAATTCCATGCAGAATTGCCTTTTAAATCACCCCAAAATTCTCTGACGGGAGAAAGTTATGTTAAGTCAAAGTTTTGGTCAAACCTGATATTCTGGGGGGGTCATATTTCAAACATCAGTCACATTATATAAGATCACTCCGATATAAGTTTATCACTTGATAATCATTTGGTCCATGAAATCTGGACGTCAATTTTACATAGTAGCTGTTATCTACCCGTCAAACGACTTCGTATATTTTACGGGGGTCATATTTTTAATATCCGTCATCTTCCGAATATCACCCTCTTTGCAAAATATCACCCTATGCCAATATGATGATGACATCATCATTCTATTTTGCCTCGTGCATGTACGTTTCCGGTGCCCACCATATTCAATAACATGACAGTGACGTCATTACAACACAATGCTTAAACAAAGTCATCGACATGTTGACGTCACCCCGATCTTTTCCAAAGGGGGTCATTTTAGTTGCGGGGGTCATATTTTGAACATCCCTTGATTTTAATTCATGACCCAATTTACATGTGGTCAATGTGGACCACATCACCCGATTCTTTTGCACTAATTTTGCCGCTCAAAGGGGAAGGGTCATTTTATCCAGGGGGGTCATATTTTGAACATCACCTGATATTTCAAAGATCACCCCCCTGTTTCCTAACATTAAATGGACATAAATGTGGTAGATGGATTCCCACCGACTGCGAATATAATTCAAACACTTGGCATCATCCATGGATTCTCTGCAGAAAATCAACGGATTTAACCATCCCGACTCAATTTTACCCTAATTCACCCTACGGATGTGTTTAAAGGTAACTTTCCAAGGTTATTTTCATTTACCTTGCAAAAAAACAAGAAATTACATAGTAGAGACATCAAACCCTCATACAAGCTACCTATGAATGGACTAGATCTTCCAACGTAACGGAATGGGTGATCATCAGCATTTGTGACCCTTTTCCGTAATCACTCATTTAACCCAGGAGGAAAGCATTCTCAGGTAAGTAATTGAAAACCCTCCTGTTTTCATTTTCTGCATGTCCAGGTAGTATGTTCTTTCTTATGGTTTGAATCTGTAAATGTGCATATCATGATGAACTAAAAGATGATAGATATAGTATGCATGATGCCGTAGAAGTATATAGTGTTGTATGAATGCATATTGATATTGTAAAGTAAGATAGATCATGTTTATTGCAGGAATCCATGGCCGACCTTAGATGGAACAGGTCTGAATCAGAATTTCTTAAGCCCATGTTTGTTCAGCCTGAAGGGGTACAATTTAAGTATGGCATCATTGGTGACACTCACCAGGGAGATACAGATCTAGCAGTATGGTCAACTAGAATAGATCATGATAAAGACAATACCCTTCTGGATGCAGTATATGTGTCAGGAATGTGGCATGCAGCCAGATTTCCATATGCCATGGAAACCCTGGAGCTGGTAGTAGAGTGTACCAAGAACTATAATCCTCAGACTAGGCGGGTGGAGAAGCACGGAAGAGTATATGTTGACTTTTCAGTCAAGGGCATCACCTCTAATTTCAATCTGCCAGTTGGAAAGAGGGTGGTCAGTGTGGATTTATGTAAGTTAGACACAGAATACAACAATAATAAAAAGAATGCAAGGAAGAGGATGTATCAGTGGAGGTCGAAGAGTAGCACCTACACTGCCTCAACTAAATTGCCCATGCACTTGTTCAAATTTGATTTTGATGATGAGTACCAGTATATCATTGCCCTACTAAGCAAGATGACAGATAAACTTCATGCAGGAAACTTTGAGAATTGGATGTTTGGAATCATCCAGATGGTCCTATACACAGATAATAAGCCATTATGGGTCAAGGTCATCAGCGATGCACTAGATGAAGGCATGAGGAACCTGGGAGGTCAGGCATGCATGTTTCACATGACCTCATATGTCGTGTACTCATGTGCTTACAAAGGAACATTTGATGCTCTGACTACGGTGGGTAAGGCTGGCGGTGATGTAGATGATGCCCACATATGGGATCACTATCCTCAGCTACAGAGAAAGAACTACCTCCTAGATTACAAATTGGTGAATGATGCATTCTCTATGCATCTAGTTAGGACCATGGAGGAGGACAGAACCAAGAGACTGAGCATGGAGGCTCAGGAAGTTGTTTACAGACATGGGGCCTGGTTCATCCAATATGCCACCTTCTCATATATAAGAATAGAGGGATTTGAAGGACAACCCCTTATGCTACCAAGGTACCCTACTGATGGGGTGGTCCTGATGGAGTTTCTTAGACAAGTGTCTACCATAGTGGAAGTGTACAAAGCACAAAAGAAGATACCTCATGTACTATTCTGAGTGTCTATGGGCTAGTATATGTGCTCAGATTCACAGAGCATAAAGCATGTCAAAGGGGGCCTGAAGTTGATGTATCTGTAGCCATTTCCCTTGGCTAGATCTTATGACTCCTATGGCAAGATGCACAAAATAATAGGAAAGCCTGTTCACCAAAAGCATCTGGAAGATTTCTGGACTGATTGTGAGGATGAGGTTGAGGTAAGGAGAAGAAAATACCAGAGGCTCGCCTTAAACTAGATAAGGACATTTGAATGCATCCTAGTGCCAGCACAGCTGAAGAAGGATGATGGAAAAACTATGTCAAATGAATATGAAGACAAAAAGGTGTACAATGACACCATATCAGCCCCTGATCTAACACAACCAGAGGATATCTCCTTGGATCAGTTTACAGGTGGGGTACTGCAATTAACCCAAGATTGGGTAGATAAGCAGATAAATAGATTGAAGAAAAGGGGTGTAGCCCTTACTGTAGATACTAAAAAGAAAAGGCAAGAACTAACTGATGAGGAGTATGATGACTTCCTCAATGAGAAGAGAAAGTCTAATGGGGAGAGGTTACCCACCTAGAAATAGAGGAAGGTGTTGCAAGTATGAGGATAACCAGTGTTGTCATTGATGTCAACACACTCATATTGCATTAATGAGAAGGATTCGATGAGTTGTGTGCTGAGGATATTGAGAAAATTAGCCTCAATCAAGAACAGTGAAGAATAGTGATGACATTAAGGTAAAAGTCTAAGATAAGATGAATATCAGAAGATGTGGTTTAAAGGGTTTGTAGATATGAGTCTTAAGATGTTCCAGTTAAGATTTCAGAGGTCTGCATAAAGATCTGAAGAAGTTATGGCTGCTTGTGTAGAACTGGTTCTGGTAGGTGTTCAGTGGAGATAGAGTGTCACAGATTGGTCCGGTGAGATCCAGAATTACATTATCTCATTCTGCGGATTGGAAGGAGTGTTTAAGAAGTTTGTTTGAAGTGACAACCAAATTTGTTCATGTTTTGGAGGTCCGGAAGTATCTTTTTCATTATGACAGTGATGACAGACTATGTTCTTGAAGTTCTGGATGAAGAACAGATGAGATTCTAGTAAGTAGAGGAAGTGTGGATGTACCTGGTCATTCAGGCAAGCCTGTGAAGGTTCTTGGATCATGTTGAGGTTATGTTGTCGGTCCGCATTAGTGTTAGAGCCTGGAATTGGAGATATACTTCCGGATGAAGATGTTCTTGTTCAGGCTGGCCGACCGGATGAGTAATTCATCTTGTGAATGTTCTTATGGATGATTACTGACTTAGATGATTGTTCCTAAGTCGATGCCTTGTATAAATAAAGGTTTGTGAATTCATTTTGAAGTGTGTCTTGGAATGGATGAGTGTGGTATAGTGAAAGAGTGAAAGGCAAAGCAGGAGTGTCTCGGGCTTAAATGGAACTGATCCAGACATGGTAAAGATGTGAATCTCTAGTTCAAGTTTGTAATACTTGTTATCTTGTAGACAGTGTGTCTCTTGTAGGCAGTGTGCCTCCTTGTGAGTAGTGTGCTCGGGCAGTGAGCCCTAATTAGCATGTGTCATCTATTTTTCTTATTCTTCTGATAGAGAATAATCCTTGGGTTAATCACCCCGTGGTTTTTCCCTTGACCGGGTTTTCCACATCAAAATCTTGGTGTTCAATGTGTTGATGTTTATCTACTCCGGTGTTTTATGCTTTATGCTTTCATGAATGGTTAATTGATATGCTATTAAATAACAAAGAAGAATCAAGTGTTTGAAGTAGAAGCAAGTTTTTTTTGTACAACTGATTCACCCCCCCTCTCAGTTGTGTGCCCTAGATCTAACAATTGGTATCAGAGCCAAGTTCCTTTAAAAAGAGCTTAACTGCTTGAGGAGATCCAGGATGTCGTCATACAAGAAGGATAGTCCGAAGTTTGATGGAACCAACTTCTCTCTTTGGAAAGGTCGCATGAAATGCCACTTGGAGTGTATGGGAAAAGCATACTTGTCCATGATCACAAAAGCATATGTACCTCCACAGGGTCGTCTGACAACTCTAAATGAAATCACAGATGCTAAAAACAATCTGCGGACCAAAGAAGCTCTTCTAAGCGCATTAACTGACTCAGAGCTCTCAAATGTTATTGACCTACCAACTACCTATGAGATCTAGATTAAACTGGAACTTCTGCATGAAGGAGATGAATATGTTAAGAGTGCAAGGTTGCAGAGTCTCAAAGGGAAATTTGAAAGATTGAAGATGAGAGATGATGAAAATATCACTGCCTTTATGCCAAGAGTAAATGAGTTGGTATGTGGAATTAGGAATGTTGGTGGAGTTTTGGATGAAAATGAGATTGTTTGCAAAATTCTCAGATCCCTTCCTGCTGCCTACAAAATCAAGGTTGCTGCCATTGATGAATTCAGAGCTCATACAACTATCACAAGAGACCAATTGGCTGGCAAACTAGCTACATTTGAAATGACCGAGTTTGGAGATGATCCCCCCAAGACAGAATCTGTATTCAAAGCTAGTACCTATGTGAAAGGCAAACAAAGATTTGATCCGGGAGAAAACTCTTCAAGGAAGCTGTCATGGTATGATCAAGCAAGGAAAGACATGGAAGAGGAAGAAGCAGAAATAGCTCAACTTGAAGCCCTCATTGCAAGAAGACTGCCAAGAGGATCCGGTAAGTATGAAGGAAAGTTACCTTTTAAATGCTTCAACTATAATAAGATTAGTCACTTTGCCTCAAGATGTCCGGAAAGATCTACAAGTTCAAATTATAACAGACAAAGGTTCTAAAAGAATTGTTATTATGCTCATGAAGCAGCTGATAATGAAGGAGTAACAGATGATGAATAAGAGATAGGAGACAAATCCGAAAATGAATGGCTGTTTATTGCCATCAAGGAAGAAGATCCAATATCTATCAATCATAAGGTTGTAGAAAGAGCTTTGGCTGCCCAAGTTGAAGAAAAGGATGAGTGGGTTATTGATAGTGGATGCTCTCACCATATGATAGGTGACAAGAACAAGTTCTTAGATATGGAAAGGTATGAAGGAGGAATGGTAAAGTTTGGTGACAATTCTGCTGGTAGAATCAGAGGTAAGGGAACCATCTCTTTTGATGGAAAGAACAAAACCGGTAATGTACTGTATGTTGAAGGATTGAAGCACAATCTTCTCAGTGTTGGTCAGTTGGTGGACAAAGGCTATGATCTCCGGTTCAAGAATGGAAGATGCAGGATCTTTGAAATCTCTGGAACTGAGATTGCATCCGGTACTCAAACAAAAGGTAATATATTCCATCTAGTTGGTACTAACAAAAGTTGTTTGTTTGTTCAAGTTGATCAGAGTTGGTTATGGCATAGAAGGATGTGTCATGTAAATTTTGATAACATCATCAAGATAAGCAATACTCAGGCTATAAGAGATCTTCCAAAGTTGGTAAAACCTACAAATAGTTTGTGCAAAGAATGTCAGCTAGGTAAACAGAATAGAGTCTCATTCAAAAGCAAGGATCAGTCCTCTACCAAATTATTGGAATTAGTTCATACTGATCTATGTGGTCCGACAAGAATCAAGAGTATGCAAGGTGATAGATATTTCATGTTACTGATTGATGACCATTCCTGGATGATGTGGGTTACCTTTTTGAAAGAGAAATCAGAAGCTTTTGAGAAGTTTAAAATCTTCAAGGCTATGGTAGAGAATCAAACCAGATTAAAACTGAAATGTCTGAGGTCTGATAGAGGTGGTGAATTCACATCCAGTGAATTCATAGACTTTTGTGAGAAGCATGGTATAAAGAGATAGTTGTCTACTCCTAGGACTCCACAGCAGAATGGAGTAGTTGAGAGAAAGAACCGGACCATCTAGGAAGCATCCAGGACAATGATGATGGAAGCAAATGTTCCTCAGATGTTTTGGAGAGAAGCTGTTAGCACTGCAGTCTACACTCTCAATCAAGTTCAAATCAGAAGCAATACCGATAAGACTCCCTATGAACTTTGGTTTGGCATCACTCCTACTGTGAGATATTTCAGAGTATTTGGTAGCAAATGTTACATTAAAAGAAGATCTAGGAAAGTTTGATGCTAGAAGTGATGAAGGAATTTTCTTGGGTTACTCCACTCAAAGCAAAGCATACCGGTGTTACAATAAGAGACTGAGAAAGATGATAGAAAGTACAAATGTGAAGGTTGATGAAGGTATTGAAAAGCCCTCAAGATTTTTTGATTATGATGAAGATGATCAGAATGGTGTTCTGATTAAAGGAACTCAATCCTCTCCTGAAGGTCAGATTCAGACTGATCCAGTAAATTAGGAAGAAGAGATAGGTCTGGATGAGCCTAATCAAGAAGCAGAAGTGCAAGAAACTCCCAAAGTTCCAAGGTATGTAAGACTGAACCACTCTAAAGATCAGATCATAGGTGACAAAAGAAAAGGTATGCAAACTAGAAGGAATGTTGCTCAAAATCTCGATGAATGTTGTCTGATCTTGAAGATTCAACCTAAGACAATAAATGAAGCCTGCAATGATAAAAATTGGACCAAAGCAATGGAGGAAGAGTTGATGCAAATTGAGAAAAATCACACTTGGGATCTTGTTTCTAGACCTAGTAACAAGAATGTGATTGGAACCAAATGGGTCTTCCGGAACAAACTAAATGAAGTTGGTGAAGTAATCAGAAATAAAGCCAGATTAGTCTGCAAAGGCTACTCTCAAATAGAAGGGATTGATTTTGAAGAAATCTTTGCTCTGGTGGCAAGAATTGAAGCAGTCGAACTATTTCTTGCATTTGCTACCTTCAAAGATTTCAAAGTGTATCAGATGGATGTCAAATCTACTTTCCTAAATGGTGACCTAGAAGAAGAGGTGTACATTGAACAACCAGAAGGATTTCAGTTATCTGAGCATGGTGATATGGTCTGCAAATTAAAGAAGGCACTGTATGGTCTAAAGCAAGCCCCAAGAGCATGGTATGAGAGGCTAGACAAACATCTTTCGAAGATTGTTTTCAACAAAGGTACTGCTGATAGTAATCTATATTTCCAAATAGATAATGAAAACATCTTGATTGTTGAAGTATTTGTTGATGATATCATCTTTGGAGGAAGAGACAGTATGTGTAAAACCTTTGCAAATCAAATGAAAAGTGAGTTTGAAATGTCAATGCTTGGTGAAATGAACTTCTTCTTGGGTCTGCAAATCACTCAAACAAAGAAAGGGATCTTCATTTCTCAGACCAAATATGTGAAAGAATTGTTGAGGAAATTTGGAATGGAAGATTCAAAGCCAATGAATACTCCCATGGCAATCAGATGTAAGTTGAGCAAAGATGATGACTCTCCCAAGGTGGATCAAACAAAATATAGGTCAATGATTGGAGGACTGTTGTATCTCACTCAAACTAGACCAGATATTATGTAGGCTGTTGGTCTTGTTGCTAGATTCCAAGCTGATCCTAGAGAATCTCATGTTATGGCAATCAAGAGGATTTTTAAATATCTAAAGGGGACAGTTGAGTATGGTCTATGGTACCCTAGAGATCATAATTTCTCTCTTCATGCATATACAGATGCAGATTGGGCAGGAGATGTGGATGACCGGAAGAGCACCAGTGGTGGAGCATTCTTTTTGGTAAAAAGATTAGTTTCTTGGCTAGGCAAGAAACAAGAGGCAATATCTCTGTCTACAACTGAAGCAGAATACATTGCAGCAGCAGGTAGTTGCACTCAAATCTTATGGATGAAGCAGATGCTAAGAGACATTAGAGTAGAATATGAGGAGCCTATCAAAATTTTCTCTGATAATTCAAGTGCAATAAATATTTCTAAGAATTCGGTGTTGCATTCTAAGACCAAGCATATATCTATCAAGTTTCACTTTCTGAGAGAACAAGTGAACAAGGATGAAGTCAGATTGGAGTATGTACCCTCCAAGGATCAGATTGCAGATATTTTTACTAAACCTCTTCCCAAGGACTCTTTTGAGTATCTCAGGGAGAAGTTAGGGGTCATTGCCCCTCCGGTGATGAACTAGGATGCACTGATGTGCATCAATCTGGTGGATATCACAGTCATATCTTGTGATCCGGATTGGTGATGGGGAGCTGCTACTCAGGGGGAGCAGCTAGTTTGATTCTGATGTGTTAAAGTTACAAGTATGAGCCCTTTGCCATTGATGTCAAAGGGGGAGAGAAAACATGTGAAAAATAAGTGGTTGATGATCAAAGGGGGAGTAGTAAAGGAAGAGAAGACATGTGAAGAGTTGTTGTTGATAGGGGGCGCTATGACAGAAAGGAGAAGTTCTTGTCTTAATGGTTTTTCACATCATATGTTGCCATCAATGACAAAGGGGGAGATTGTTGCAAGTATGAGGATAACCAGTGTTGTCATTAATGTCAACATACTCATATTGCATTAATGAGAAGGATTGGATGAGTTGTGTGCTGAGGATATTGAGAAAATTAGCCTCAATCAGGAATAGTGAAGAACAGTGATGACATTAAGGTAAAAGTCCAAGATAAGATGAAGATCAGAAGATGCGGTTTAAAGGGTTTGTAGATATGAGTCTTAAGATGTTCCAGTTAATATTTCAGAGGTCCGTATAAAGATCTGAAGAAGTTATGGCTGCTTGTGTAGAACCGGTTCTGGCAAGTGTTCAGTGGAGATAGAGTGTCACAGATTGGTCCGGTGAGATCCGAAATTACATTATCTCATTCTGCAGATTGGAAGGAGTGTTGAAGAAGTTTGTTTGAAGTGACAACCAGATTTGTTCATGTTTTGGAGGTCCGGAAGTATCTTTTTCATTATGACAGTGATGACAGACTGTGTTCTTGAAGTTCCGGATGAAGAACAGATGAGATTCTAGTAAGTAGAGGAAGTGTGGATGTACCTGGTCATTTAGGCAAGCCTATGAAGGTTCTTGGATCATGTTGAGGTTGTGTTGTTGGTCCACATTAGTGTTAGAGCCCAGAATTAGAGATATACTTCCGGATGAAGATGTTCTTGTTCAGGCTGGCCGACCGGATGAGTAATTCATCTTGTGAATGTTCTTATGGATGATTGCAAACTTAGATGATTGTTCCGAAGTTGATGCCTTGTATAAATAAAGGTTTGTGAATTCATTTCGAAGTGTGTCTTGGAACAAATGAGTGTGGTATAGTGAAAGAGCGAAAGGCAGAGTAGGAGTGTCTCGGGCTTAAATGGAACTGATCCAGACATGGTAAAGATGTCAATCTCTAGTTCAAGTTTGTAATACTTGTTATCTTGTAGACAGTGTGTCTCTTGTAGGCAGTGTGCCTCCTTGTGAGCAGTGTGCTAGGGCAGTGAGCCCTAATTGGCATGTGCCATCTATTTTTCTTATTCTTCTAACAAAGAATAATCCTTGGGTTAATCACCCCGTGGTTTTTCCCTTGACTGGGTTTTCCACATCAAAATCTTGGTGTTCAATGTGTTGATATTTATCTGCTCTGGTGTTTTATACTTTATGCTTTCATGAATGGTTAATTGATATGCTATTAAATAACAAAGAAGAATCAAGTGTTTGAAGTAGAAGCAAGTTTTTTTTGTACAACTGATTCACCCCCCCTCTCAGTTGTGTGCCCTAGATCTAACAGAAGGGTCCCCCTAGAGGTAAGAAGACTGAAGATGAGCCTAAAGGGTTGATAATCGAAAGAATCACCATACCAGCTGCAGGTGCATCAACATCAGGACAAGCATCCACATCATCTGCACCGCCTCTGATGGACAAACCAAAGACAAAGAGGATCCTAAGGCCAGCTGTAGAAACTGCAAAAATATAGGAGGAAGGCCAGACCTCACAACAGGAAGTGGAAGAAGATATCCCTTTTGAGGAAGAACTGGTAAATAAAGAGCCTATAGGTGATGACCCAATGATGGTCAGCAGGAAGAGGAGGGCACCGCCGCTGACGTCACCACCCAAGAAGCAAAGGACATCCATGCGGGGTGATATCAGGGCCGATCCTATAGTATTGAGAGGAGCTGGTGGCGAAGTATTTAGGAAGGAGATGCAACATGATGTGCCACTTCCCACCATAATCAAGTTTAAAACTAAGAGGGTAGAGGAGCAAACAAAAGAGAATTCCAAAGCAGGTCAGGGTGGTCCTTTCTCTTTAGAGGACACCGTGTACCTATCAGATGATGAAGTTGTGCAAAATGTGGCTTCTCAAAAGATGGAGACCCTCGCCTCCAGTACCCGCATGACTCCACATGGGACCCCATTAGCACAAATGGTGGTATTGGAGGAGATAAAACAAATAGAGGGAGAGAAAGAAAGTATCCCAGAAAGGGCAGCCCAACAAATCAGGCTTGATAAGTTGGTCGATCAAGTGACTAGCCCTGCAGTGATAGATTTAACATACAAGGAGGATGTGAGGTCCAAAGACAAAGCAGGTGCACCTGATGTGACAGATAAGGTTGGAGTGGCCAAGTAGGCAGAAGAGGAGAGCAATGCTCCAGATATGGGCCAGCAACAGCATGAGATACCCACTGAGCCAAAGATAGTGGAAGTCCAACAGAAAGGCAGACAAGAAGGTGATAAAGATACATCAGGTGATGTTGCTGCCTGGACTCAGGGAGATGCCACATGAGAAAAAGATAAATCAGGTCATGAGGACCTTAAGACACAAGACATCAGTGCCTCAAGTGTAGAACAAGAGGTAGCCCAAGATCAAGGTGATGCACTAGGCCCAAACATATAGACAACCACGGATGTTAATATGCCTCAAGATGAGGAAAATACAAAAGTGGATGAAAGTAAGGACAAGGGAGTGCAGGATCAGGTGCAGGATCATAATGTGGACATTCCAAAAGATCCTCCTCCACAGAAAGAGACCCCTCAGCAAGAGGAGATGCAACAAGATCCCCCTCATGAAGAACTACATGAGGAAGAAACTAGGAAGTCACCTTCTCCACCCAGAATAGAGACAGATACTAGAGATCAGGACAGACATGATGATGACAAAGGATGTCAAGGATCTGGAGATGAAGTGCCTCAGTGGCTGGAGAAAGAAATAGGTATGGAACAAGGCTCTGAAATCCAAGAATTTGACGTTTCCACCTTGTTTGCAGAAACGATAATGAAGCCCAAGAGGAAGGCTAGATTGACATCAACTATTAGAAGAGATCCTACTACAAGCAGAAGGATTGCCCAGGTAGCACTTCCCACGGTAGAGAAAGAGAAGGCCAAGATCACCCTTGAGGAGTTCCAAATCACAACTATTGATTTGGGTTTTACCAATGAGGATCAAGAAGGTCAGGAAGGGAAGGATATCATTGATTCTTTAACCCAAAGGGTAAAGAAGGAGAAAGAGAAAAATAAATAGCATAAAGAGCACATTGCTCAGCTGCATTCATATATAAAGGGGTTGATTAACCCTGATAATACACCAGTTGATCCGGCAATCCCATTGACTGTCATATCCCAGGAGGAGGTCACCAAGTTGGACCTCATGAAGCATGAGGCCATGATCATGGGGAAGTGGATGCTGTTAGCCCTCACAGGAGCTGAGAATGTATTGAGAACCTCTTTACAGAGGTGGAATTCTTTAAGCAGTTTGAAGAAGAAAGTAGACAAAATGCAGAATGAAATAGGAAGACGGTCATTCCAATTGGAAAAGGACCTAACTGCTTTAAGTTAGATGAAGAGGATTGATCCTCAAATCCTAATAAACAATCAAGTGTTGAATAATAACACTACCCTGTTGATAGATATATGGTATGAAGATATCAGGTTCGAATGTGATATCCTGAATAAATGCAGTGGCAAGCTCAGGGATATCAGTATAAAGTTGCACACCATGATGGCACATGAAGCAGAGATCCTTGAGGCATTAGAAGGGAAAGTAGAGGGAAAGATTGAAAATCAAGATGCAAACTTTGCTATCAAAGCTCTGCATGATAATTTCTAGCCTGAGAGTTGATGAACAAGATCATGAGGATAAAGGTCAAGGTGGAGACTTACAATGAGACTTTGAACGGTAGAAAGGGTAAGCTGGATGCGATCAAAGCTGAATTCCAGTCTCATAAACATGCTATAACAAAAGCCAAAACCCAAGATGGTGGGGAGGTAGATAAAATAGTGCAGGCATATGAGAATATCAGGACAGCCATGAAGGTCCATATACGGGATGATGTTCATCAGGGTGACAGTGACATAGAAAGTAATGAAGATGATGATCATGATGAAGAAGAAGAAGATGAAGAGGAGGAACCCAAAGAATGAATGAAGATGCATTATGAAGAAGACATATTCATAAGGCCCTCATAAGGTAATAAGTCATCCAGATGGTTGCCAGCTGGCAACTTGTGCCACGAGGAAGAGGTTGACTGATTCAAAGAGTTGTTATCAACCATAGATCTTAATTGACAAATCCTGACCGTAGGTAATTTGTAACTGCCTCCTCACCTTATTCTATAAAAGGTGCAAGAGTGCCATATTTTGATAATTCGAAACTTAATTGAAATTTGATTGTTAAAATATTAGGACTCATTTCAAAGTTGTTGTAAATGTACATGTTATGCATACTGAATGAAAGAGAAGACAATTTGATTACAAATCATCATAAATTTTTAGTAATCTGTGTTTGAAATTTGGATACATGCATTGATCAGCTACGTCCCTTGGAGTGCTTATCAGTCTACATGTGTTGTTTTCATTCCTTATCCTTTGAAGTTAGCATCATCCATATCTAGCTGCGGAACATTCTGGTGACAATACGGTTTGATTTCTTCTCCTCATGAATGTATCTTGTATGTATGTAGTTCAATGGCTAAAGATTCACTAAAATTAGAAGCATTCTTTTAAAATTTCTTCCAATTTCATAACAATTCATCACCATAATTACAAATAAGAAAGAATTAAAAGAAAATAACGTGAAATATGCTGATATCCCGTAGATAATTGGAAATACAGAGCATATTTAGAGCAAAAGCATGTTAAATTGACAAATATCATGCAAATTCATACAAATGTTCATGAGATACATGCAAATATCAACTCATAGACACATAATCTAAATAAATATATAGTGTAAAAGAAAGAACAAGATCATGATGATCAATAATCAGAAGAATTGATCAAACTTGCAAATATACCATATATCTTTGGAAATAGAGTAGAGTTAACCTCTCTGTGGAGTAAATTTACAGGAAATAGAACAATACTGATCATCAAGACAGATGTAAGACCCCTTGAAATGGAAAACAACATGTCACATCAACCTCTGAGTAACATCAAACGATCATGACCTGATCAACAGAGACTTGGATCAACTTATCTTAAGCTGATCATACTTTACAAGATAATAAAGGTTTGATGTACACATTTTTATGCATGTTGTTATGACTAATAATCATCATCAACAGTCAGTGAGACCTCTTTGTAGCCAGTGAGGCTTGCATGGTCACTGAGACCTATTCATCAGCCAGTGAGACTCTGTAACTTGTGATTTTCATGATTAAGCTAGTGAGGCATTTTAGAGTGGTTTTTCTTCCCCTTGAGGGTTTTCCACTCATCAAATCAGGTGTTATGTTTCTTGTTTGTCTTCATGTGTTCATGTGCCCTAATAATTTATTCTTAAGATCCTGATTCATACCTTTCATTATCATACTTGTGCATATGTGTTTAACAGATCATGGATGTCTTCCTCTCTCTTTATCTTGTAAGTTTAAATGTGCAAAAAGTTGTAAAAGTTTATACAACACTGATTCGCCCCCCCCTCACAGTGTTGTCTTAGACTCCAACAATGACAAGGTGGTCCCACGAATATGGTAAGGAACATAGTAATTTCATACATCGATCCTCCTCCTCCATCTTCACACCAACAGAAATCAACTAGGAAACAAGCATATTGAATGTATTCAGGTGATCAACAACATATCCTCCATCTTCCATCCTCAGAGAATACAATTTATTTCATAGGAATAACTTGTTTACTAGGGATTTAGCCTGATAAACATCTCCAAGCTTGTTCCAAAGATCCTTTGCAGTCTTCTCTTCATGGATATTCAGGAACACTGCATCAGCCAAATAGAGTCTTATCAAGCCCTTCAGTTTTCGATCTTTGAGATCCCAGTCTTCTTGAGACATTGCCATTGGTTTTGTACTAGATATAGCATCCCATAAATCCTAATCTACAAGCATGTCCTCCATTTTGAGTTTCCACAACTCAAAATTACTACCATTAAACTTCTCTATCTCAAACCTCCTAGATGTGCTCGTCATCTCTTACCTACAACAAAGATTTCAAAATCCTCTGCACAAGCTCCCACTAAAATGAAGATTAACTCAAAAACCCTCTACCCAACAACTAGAACCAAAGGTGATCAAGCTCTGAGACCAACTAAAAGGAAGTGAGGTATGTGGAAATGCTTCCTACACTGATCTACTAAGGAAATATTTATGTAAATTTTTACTTTTATAGTTATAGATTAAGATGCATATTAACAAAAAGATAATAACAACTTCCAAATGCAAACACAAAACTCACAACACAAGATATACATGGGGAAAACACTTTCAGGTAAAAAACCCTACACTCCAAAGCTGCCAATATATTTTTCAGGAATCAAGAAGATTACAATATACTTGTAGAGAAAGCTTTTACAGGAGTATATCCAACCAGAGATCCAGGAGCTAACTTGACATCTATAATATTCTTACACACAACCTCCATCTCTAGCTCCTAATATATAGGAGATACATTACAGTAAACTATTACCGGTAATTACAAAACCATGAGCTAAAACCACTGAAAAGTGGTGCCCAAATTATCTCCAATCAAAGATACCTTGTGATGTATCAAAACACACACCAACACATGTAACTCTCCCCTTTACAACTCTTTTATGTGTCCAACACGTTTTACATTTCCCAAAAACAGGGGATCCAACTTCTGGAGGTCATAACTTTTGATCCAAGTGTCTGATTGATGAACTGTTTGATGCATCGGAAAGCTCATGAAGAGATCTATCACCCTGTAACTCAATTCATTAGTTACAACAATTTTTGGATCATTTAGGGACCTCTAAGTGCCTCAAAATTGATTTTAAAACTTTTTCGGCAATTTTCAAAAAATAGAAACTTTAATATCTCATGATCCAGGTATGATCTTGAGTCGAAACTCACCTGAGATGTTTACTTAGTTGTTCCGCACCTTCTAGGAAAATTTTAGGTCAATCCAAGGTCAAATGTAAAGTTACTAAAAATAGTAAGTCCTGGCATTTTTAGCCCTTTTGGAAACTTTGAAAGTTCTAGATCATTCTTCAAGATAAAGGGTATTTGAAAAGACCAAAACTAGGAAGAATAGTAACCTTTCGAAGTTGCAAGGTTGAGACACTTTTCTTAACATCTGAATCCTAAGAAATGTGTGTTTGGAGTGCCTTAGGGTAAATTTCTTGGGCACATAGTCTAAAAAGATGGGATCTCCATTGATCTAGATAGAGTTAAGGCAATATTGGATTTGTCTCTACCTATGAACAAGAAGGCAGTACAATCTTTCTTAGGAAAGATTAACTTTGTAAGTAGATTCATATCTAATTTTCCAGGATCAATTAGACCTATCATTTTGATGTTGAAAAAGGATCTCAATTTTAAATGGACATCTAAAGGCATACAAGCTTTTGAGAATATCAAGAGGGCAATCTCTACTGCCCCAGTGTTGCGTAATCCAGATTTTTCCAAAGACTTCATAATGTATGTCTATGGAGGAGAGCATAGCATAGCAGTTGTTCTGACTCAAAAGGATCAAGTGGAATAAGGAGAACATCCTATTGTTTTCTTTTCCAAAACTATACGAGAATATGAATCTAGGTACAATTTTGTTGAAAAGCAAGCATATGCCATAGTGAAAGGATTAAAGAAGTTCAAGCACTTAGTAACAAGAAATAAGATAGTAATATTTGTGGCCCATTCAAGTATCAGAGAATACATTATGGAAGGAGAAATCACTGAGAAGAGAGCTAATTGGATAACCAAGATTCTAGAGTATGATGTGGAGGTCAAGCCAACCAAATTGATAAGAGGAAGGGGCCTTTGCCAATACATTGCTCAAGATTCAGAGGCTCCAGCAGAGGAAGAAAATAAGGATGAGACTGTACTGAAAGTGTAAGAGGGTGAGTTAGACTCTTGGGTTAGTGATAGGATACATTTCATGGAGATTGGTCAATTCCCTAGTCTACTTTCTCCTGAAAAGAAAAGATACTACAGGCAAGTAGGATCCAATTTTATCTTGATAAATCATATTCTTTTTAGAAGGAATTTTGATGGAATCTTACTCTGGTGTGTGGAAAAGGATGAGGCTCATAGAATCTTACATGAATTGCATTATGGGACACCTAGAGGACACTTTTCTACAAGGACTACAGCCATCAAGATTATCCAAGCAGGATACTATTAGCCTTTAATGTTTTATGATTGCCATAAAATGGTCAAGGAGTGCCATCCATGCTAGTTTTATGTTGGCAAAAAGAATGGAGCCTTACCCTTAAGCCCTATAGTTGTAGAAGAGCCTTTTTCCTAGTGGGGTCTAGATTTTATAGGGATGATCATAATCTCATTTCCTATTTAGGACACAAGTGGATCCTCACTGCAACAAACTATTTTACTAGATGGAGTGAAGTGGTTCCATTAAAAGAAGCCACTGAGAATGTAATTTTGTAGTTCCTTGAAGAAATAACTACTAGGTTTGGGCCTCCTCGTACTAAATTATATCTGACAATGCTACGACATTTTTAGGGTCGAAGATATCTAACTTTGCTTTAAGAAATGGTGTTTATTTGAAGACCTCATCAAATTATTATCCACAAGGAAATGGCCTTGCTGAGTCAACAAATAAGAACTTGATCAGACTCATTAAAAGAATGGGAATAGAGCATCAGAAAGAGTGGCATAAACATTTGAAGGCAACCTTATGGGCTGATAGAATCATACCAAAGCAGGTGATCAAAGTCTCTCCTTATGAATTAGTATATGGGAAAAGTGCAGTGACCCCTCTTTCAATAGAGATTTTGGCTCTACAGCTAACTAAGCATATTCAGATTGATGAAAATGGTCCAATGCAAGTGAGGCTTGTAGAGTTATTGGAACTTCAAGGGAAGAGGGATTTGGCACACAAGTCCTTGATGAATCACCAACTAACTATTAAAAGTTGGTTTGATCAGAAGACTTCTGAACTAGAGTTTGAGGTTGGTAGTTGGGTCTTAAAATGAGATGAAAGAGCCTCAAAACTAGGATGCCATGGAAAGTTTGATTTATTATGGACAAGCCCTTTTAAGATAAATGCCTATAAGCAGTGCAATGCTTATGAATTGGAGACAATAGATAGAGAATCATTGGAGATTCTTGTCAATGGGATCTTCTTGAAACACTTTACATAGAATCTGATCCTATCTCCTATATCATAGTTAGTATAGTTTCCCTTCCATTTTATTTTTCTTTGAAGTTATTTTCCCGCCCTTTTCAATAAGTGTTCTTTGAACACATGTCCACAGCTAAAGCCTCTGTTAATCTCCTAGCTGTCTCTTTTGTCAACACCATTGATAAGACTTAGAAATCTCAGAATGTTAGCCAATGATTTCAAAAAGTGAAATATTAATGACAAGTTGTTACAAGATTTTGAATAATGATTACAAATCTAAAGGATCTAGTTAACCAAATTTGAGGTGTGTATTTTTAGAGTCATTAAATATGAAATGATGGGCTCATTAATGAGTTACATTAATTCCTACTATTGGAGGGGAAGGCTTTAAAAGAGAGTCTCAACTCCTCATTTTCATAGTTTCGTAGCAGATTTTTCCTCAAGAGCCTAAGGCATTCTAGAATTCCTGAGCAAGAGTGTGTTGAAGATAGTAAAGTTTTAGTCAGTTCGACCAAGAGGAAGAAATGGCAGAAGAGGATCAATCTTCGAAGGGTGGTGAACAAAAAGAACTCTTCGAATTACCAAATAAATGGAAGAATATTAGGTTGTATGCCGTAGCCAAAGTGCAACCTAGGGTCAACCTTCCAAGAACCAGAGGGTTAAACAAAAGTAAGGCTGCAGACTTTGCTTAGGTTGTCGACTATGCAGATGGTATTTTCAACCCCTGGATTTCTAAGAACCCAAAGACTCTAAGAGAGGTGGCACATGCAAGATTGATTTTCTAGGCAAAGCAAGGTAAGATTGAGTCCTTTGGCATGAGAATCTAGAGCTCTGGTTTGGCTCAATACATGGTTCCTCTTGTCCACTCATATTCAAAGTTAATTCGTTTGTGCATGATTAACTTTGACATTTCTATTGGGACCATTCAAAGTAAAAACATTCAAGTCCATATCAATGCAAAGGCTATCCGTGACATGCTCGGTTTATCGTATGACTCAACAGCCAGTTTTTATGATATGGTTAAATTGCATAATGTTTGGCATCAAGTGCAAACCAAGCAGACCTTCTTGAATAGGGATTTGTATCTTCATGAAGACAATACCAAGCTACCATCGCTTCCCCTTGCTCTCCATTTATTGACTTCAGATGTACAATATGACTTCTCAATGCTGACATTTATTTTTGGCCAGGACGAAGATGTGAATGTACATGATTGGAATCTTGGGGCTATTTTCTATCTCAAGAAGGTCAAATGGACTCAAGAGTATAAGTTTGATTTCACAAAGCACATTGCTTACACATTGTGCAATCAATTGGCCAATTTTCAAAATACGCAAACATTCAAGTACTCTTCATATCTTTTCCATTTGATTTTGTATCAGAATTACTAGCTATTCCTGTAGCACATGTGTTTGAATCTATATGATCTAAAGGTTGATGCTTAGAGGGTAATCCCCATGTCTACATGGACCCATTTATTGTCTAAAACCTCTAACCCCTATGAGTTTGCAAAGTGTTTCATGGCCCCCCTCATTGAGCAACTAGATCTAGAGGGAGTTAAGAACAGAATGACTGATAGAGTAAGGGGACTCATAACAAACTCAAGAGTCCCTTGTGACTACTTCTTCAGGGCTCATTATACGATGATCTGAGTCCATGGTTTTAAGGAGAAGCCTTTCATGCTCCCAAAGGTTCTAATAGCTAGGGTATTAGCCCTAAAATTGGCTCAAAAATTATCCATTATTGATTTTGAGTTTGGAGCCAAACGGAAGAAGAAAGCTTTCATTGATCTACCATGGGCTAAAGGGGGCATCACGCTAAGAAAGAGAGAGTCAAAGCACCTCTTACAGAAGAAACTAGCCAATTATGGGCTAGTTGTGATTCAAGACCCATGGAAGTATGACCCTGATAGTTGCATTGCTTCTTGGCTCGTTAATAATAATGTTCGTGCCTCTTTCAGACATGAGAGTCATCCATTCTTTGAACAGAGGAGGTCACCAGCAACAGATACCCCAGATGTTTATATAGAGATGAGTGATATCCCTGGTGAGCAGTCTAAATTATGGGAAACATTTTACACTCCCATCAAGAATTATGACCCGAATAAGAGAATGACCCATGGTTTGAGACAAGCCCTGGTGAAAAGAGGATGGAGTGATGATAAAATTGCTGCATATTGGAAATATAGACAAGATATTGTTGAGCCAGAAAGGGGTTTTGAACAAGTTGATACAGATGAGAAATGGGAGAATTTGTGGGGTGAGGCCCATATGACTCTAGTCTCATGCCCCGACACAAGTAATATCCTAGGGCATCAAAAATCAAATGAAGAGGTAGGTGGTGATACAATAGAGCCACAACAAAAGCCTTCCATTTGGCCACAATCCCTCAGTACATTAGAGTAACAAAAAGCTTCACAACAACCGTCTCATTTGGTCTAAATAGCTTTAATAACTGGGGACCCTAGAGTGGCAATTCCATAGAAAATTGGAGCAACAGAATCATTGGTCTCATCACAGTAGGTGGTGATAGAAGAAAAATAGGACCCTACAAGCAACCCCGAAAGGAAAAAGCACAAATTGGTCCTAGGAAGTGTTTAGGGTAAAAAGGGGGGAAAATGTTTTGGTTTATGTTTCAAAGGCAAATCCTCCCTCCTCACCAAACATTCAAGGGCATATCAATTGAGTTGAATCTCTACTAAGCAGGAGCAATCGCCTATCAGGTTGGGCTGCCACTTGGAATGATGCAGAAGTTTAGATGTATCAAACAATATCTCAATTTAATGTTCAATTTACTCTTAAAACCCTAAATAAGAAAAATAGTAAGCAAATTAATGAATTGTGACAAATCCTCTCAGACTAAGGTGAAGGACAGAGATTATTAACTCACTATTTTTTAAAGTTCAGAAAGCAAAATAGTCAGGGACACTAGGACTAACGCCCTAGTCCAAGGTACAGTTTTCATCACAGAACCTGAATCTCCTTCCAACACTGATCTACACTGTATCTTCCATTTCTAGCCTAGGAAAAGTGGAGGACACAAGGACTAGTGCCCTTGTCCCGAAATGTTCATCGTTGTCCTCTTTCTTTTAGATCCTAAATCCGTGTTGTCTGCAACTCCACTCCATGAAACTTGATACTTGTAACCTACAATCACAAAGGAGTGTGGGAGGGGGTTGTGGTGTTTAGAGGCTTGCCTCAATCAAGCCTCAGAGATATATTCAATTCTTTCGAACACTGTTGTCAGATAAGAGTGTGTATCCCTATAGGATAGAGGCAAAATCCAAATGATAAATGGTTGAAAACACAATAGTGTTGGCATTGGCATGATTTGTCATTGATGTCAAAGTTGGATATTGAAATGGTACTACAGTGTTTTAGTGTTTGTGATGACCTTGTATGGTTGGTGAGTTTCCCAAGGAAGGTTCATTTTCTTATGTCAGTTTGTTTCGTGTTGTGGTGATCATGATGTTCTATGTTCTTGGTCCTTTGACACAGTGATGATGTTGGTTCAAAGTTTTGGAGTTCATATACACATACTAGTTGATGATGTTGGTTCAGGTCTTCATACTAGTTCAGTCATTATGATATGGTGTTATGGAGTTGAGTTGCACTAAGTTGATAATCTTGTTGTGTTGAGAACAGGTAAAGATAGAATTTAGTAAAGATGGCATTCATATCTTGATGCATCTTGATAAACTTTCTATGTTGAGAGTTATGGACATGGAGATCTATCATGTGACTTGTCTTGTATTTATTCCTTGAGGGCCTTTGTTTCAGTTGAATATTATTGTAGTCAATCTAAGATGCAAAAGGTATCTCAGATCATCATTTGATCTAGGTTAAGGTTTGATGTCTTTACACTTTAGGGATCCAAACCCTAAGTCGTGTTTAAACAAAACTATGTGATAACCCTTACTTAACTGTCGATGTTTTTTATCTATTCATTTGGTGACTTGTATTATCCAGTTGAGACACACTGAAGTGAACACTTATGGGTATCAACATCATAGTTCAACCGGCCCCTCCAACTAGGTTTCACCAGGCGCAAAGGTAAGTGTTATATGATCGAGCGGGAAAGAAAAATTATCGGTGGATTCGAGGGCGCCAAGCCCTGATCAAACAATGGTCATTTAAAATATTTCAAACATCCAATGAATACTTTCCTTCATCAGATTTGACGGGCAGTTCTAGGAGGGAAGTTTCTAATTGCTTTGTAACAGTCTCTCAATGACTAGATGGGCCAAAGAATTTAATAACTCACTCTGTATGATAGATCTGATGATGCAAGTTGGTATTTTGGATTCTACAAAGTAGTACCTTCATGTTCATAGTTATAATGCTAATGTTTTGATGTAAATCTATGGTTTTTGAAAGGCAAAAAGATTGAAGTTTGTTTTAATGTATACAAGGGGATTGTGAGTGTAATATGTGCAGTATGTAAAAGGTGATTATGTGATTTAGTAGATGCAGGGGATATTGAATTTTTTTTGTGTTATGTGTTGATGTATAAAATTGCGCAGGTTCTAACACCAACATGGGAAGTTTCAAGAATGTGGAACTTGCTACTTGAAATGACCTCTAGATTTTAAAGAAGCTAGCTCTTCTCTATTTCAATTGGGTTTTGAGCAAAGGGAAAGAAATTAATAGGATTACAAATACAATTAAGCAAATCTAACTATGGTGATGCACCTAAGTAAAAGTATCCCTTCAATTCAAGCACAGTGAAGCTATTCTCAAGATATAGTTATATTAAAGAGCAGATACCGCATGATCAATATAAACAAATAAAAATGAATATATCAAAGGCTTATAAACAGACAACTTTGCAATGACACAGAGGATATCAACCAAGGCACAGAACAGAGTTCTTCTTATTAATCTTCCAGCAACATAAAAGGCACAGATACATTAACTTTCTTATCAAGAACAACAAAATAAAGGCAAAATGACATAAACTAGTCACAACAAAGTCTCCAACTCCTCTTTTAGATTTCTGATTAAAACTTATCATAGATTACTAAATCTATTCTCATCTATATCGATCTATTACAAATACTACATATTTATAATCATAGATCTAACCCAAGATTGTCTGTAACAACTCAATCCTCAACGGCCTAACAGAACTGAAGATTACTAGAAGTTCCTGGCAGTTACGATCCTCTGAATCTGCAACGGCCATCCCTCCTACACGTTCATTGGCTAGGGCAAAATATTATGTGGCACACCTCCTATATTTGAGACACAAACACATGGCAAGACCCGCGCGCTTATAACTAAAAAGAAATATGACAAATGGCAGCATCGGCATCAAACCCAGAAACTCCTTCGTCTTCAAAGAAATCAACAGGAAAAAGACACTTGTCGCATTCCGCAGCCTCCAAAATATAATACGTGTCTTATCCCGCAAAGCCCTTTAAAACCTCTATCTTTATAATCAAGCATCCTCCTTTTATGACATCTATCGTAACCCGCTTTACTTATAAAATGAGACACAATAAAAAATGGATCCACAACCTTTAAAACTCACTACGCTCAAAGGGAATAGAACTGTGACAGATGGCGGCCCCGTGCTCATGATAGCTTAACACGCGGCAACTTCTGCAACACTGCTGAAACAAATAAAACTTTTGAAAGGTCTTCACGGAAGTTGACACTTGGTGCACTTCGCACAAAACTGTGAATCAAAAAGTTTCTCGCCACAAGAGTCATGAATAAAGCAACTCCTTCTCCGTGACCACCATGTGGCATCCTCTGCAAGCTTGAAACCAAATAAACTATGGCCCACCATCTTTTATGTTGACATCAATATTAATTCAGAAAGAGACACATGGCATCATCCACAACAAACTCAAAAGACACATGGCACCCTCCACACAAAATGTAGCAAGAAAGGAAGCTTTTGAGACTGCCTCCACAAGTGACACATGGCGCAACCCGCGTAATGGAATAAAAAAAACTATTGATGATATTTGCTACATGGCGCGCTCTGCATACAACCTGATACTAAAAACATTGTTGTGGCTTTGACTGTGGCTTTGACACTTGGTGCAACCCGCGCACAGAAACATTTGAAGACCCGCACAGATACGTTTGAAACCTGCACACAGAGTCGTAGATATTAAGTTGAAACTGAAACAAAATGTAGCATTTTTTGACACTCTACAGTTCTTGGCGACCATAAGGACTTCTGAGCCTGCTCTGAAAGAACCCAAAAACTGACAAAAAGATATGTATTAAAAATAAAACTTTTGAATCATAAATTTTGCAATGCTATCTGATATACAGACCATTCTGAATCTGAGAGCCCCTGTCTACTCTACAAATCTTGAAAAGCAAAATCAAGATTGATTATATCTTTATGAGAAAATGTTTGCAAAATTTGTACCACAACTTTTAATTGAAATTCTAGCTGGGCCATAGGTATCAACATAGTTTCAACTTCCTTTACTGTTGATGAATCACTTAAACCCTAGAAAATTGTCTGATCATTTTGCTTAGTCAAAAGAAGGGCCTTGATGTCATCAATCATCAACATTGTGTTACTATCTGGGAATGGTAAAGGAAGCCCCAGTTGCACCAAATCCTCTATATGTTTCTTCATATTTTTTACTCCTTCCTTCACTGTATCCAAGAGCTCCTGACAATTTGTGGCCGCAGAGTTACAACTCAAAACCTCATTGACCTTCTTAGCAGCAACCATTCTATCATTGATACTTGCTGCTGATAATGTCTCATATGTTGTGTCATACAACTTTTTCAATAAAAGTTGAGAGTCAGAAACCCTCATTGAAACAGTGGACAAGGTGGCCTGCACCGAAGTTTCTACTTTCTCACACAGCTGCTGAGCATTTAACAGAAAAGTTAAAGATGGCTTTAGCTAGATAATCTCCTCAGAGATTCTCTCCCATACTGAAACATATAGCTCTTTTACCAAATTTAGAACTCCAACATTTTGTGGCCTATTAGCCAGCTCAATTGTTAGTTGCTTTGTTCTTTGTTGCTCAGCCATGAGTTGTGCCTAAACTACACTATTGGCATTTTGCTCATTCAATAACTTTTGTTGCAAGTGTGTGGCCTCTTGCAATTTATCCTAATATTTCTTTTCTGAAGTGGCCTTTTCTTGTCTTAAAATAGTTACTGCAATTTTTTCTTGTGCCAGCTCAGTCTTAAGAGAAGCAATCTAGGCTTATACAGCCTGATGTATCTGCAAAGAAACAATATTTTGCAATTTTTTGTTCAGATTATCAATCTCATTTTTCTTAGACTGAATCTCCCTAGCAAGATTGTTGCTATTCACTTTCTCTTGAGCCAAATCATTTTCTGCCTTTTGTAACTTCTTGGACACTTTTAAATAGTTTGTTGCCACAACAGTTGGAGTTTTATTTAGTAGCTTAACCCTATCCTGTGGCCTGAAGAGAGACATATCCATGGCCATAGCATTCATAGCATAATCTTGGGGTTGCATTTGTTCATTTGGTTTCACCACATTTGGAGACAAATGTTTAACTATCAATGATTGTTGAATAGGGTCATAAAGTGACCTCATGTGTGCCACAGCAGGGCTTTTGTTTTCCTTTTTCCTCTTCTTATCCAACCTGGCCTCTCTATCCCTTTTTGTTGTGTTTGCTTGAGCTTGGAATGTAGGAGGGGATGCAATATAACCTCCAGCAAAGGGGTGACCTTGAGGCAAGCCATATGGAATAGCAGATAATTGTTGGCTAGGAGAAACCTGAGGAGGGGTCCTTTTAGGCACATATGGAGAAAATAATGGCAATGTAATGGCCTGTGAGGACATGGTTGATGTACTAGCAATAGTGGCAAGGGTTAATGTAAGCACAGCAGAAGTGGCAGGGGTTATGAATGCCTGACTACTTGGGATCGCCACTCCTATAGCAGAAGAAAGAGATATAGGAGAGAAAGGAGAAGAAGTACTTACTTGAGCGATAGAAGAGGTGACTGGCACTTGTTGCTGCTATGGTTCTATTTCTTCTTTCTCTTCCTCTTGCAAGAACAATCTCCTATGTTTCTTAGGCCTCTCTCTTGTTTCCTCTGTTTCTTCATCTTCAATATTGACAACCACTGGTGGTTGCAAAGGGATCATTCTGGAAACCCCAGATGCCAAAGTTGTTTGAGTCCCTAGAATTGGTGATGACACAACACCAATTTACTTCTCTAAGGTGCTGAGGGATTGAGGCCATGAAGATGCAGGAGCAGCAGATGATGTCTGTCCTGTTTCTTGCATTATTTGGGCCGACTCTATTTCTTCCCCTGTCTCCTCACCCTTCCTCTAAATTTTGCTTGTGTCTAGACTTGAGACTAGGGAGGGATGCCACTCATCCCAGATTGATTCGCAAATTTCATCATTTTCAACATTCCCAAATGAATGTGTAATCTCTGAAGTCTCTTGCCTATATTTCCAATAGGCTTCAATCTTTTCTGTTCTCCAATCTTTTGCTTTTAATGTTTTTCTCAGACCAGCAGTCATTTTCAACTTAGGGTCATATTCCTTCTCTTTGACATAGAAGGTTTCCCATGGCCTAGGCCCCTCATAGGGCAAATCAGTTAATTCCACATAAATCTGGGTTATCTTCCTTTAGATTCCTCCTGTCCTCCCAGAATGGATGACCTTCATGTACCATCTTGGCATGAACCTTATTATTTATAATCCAAGAGGCTAGAAAACTATCTGGATCATATTTCCATTTATCCTCTATGATGAGGAGCCCAAGGGTAGCTAACTTCCTTAACAAGAGGCTCTCTGCACCTCTAACTTCAAGTGTCATCTTTTTTCTGACCCATGGGACATCATACATCTTCATCTTTCTTTTCTTGTGGCCTAACTCATTATAAACCATAGATACTTGATAGGTAACCTCCAAGAATACGACCCTAGGGACCAACACTTTAGGCAATAGCACAGGTTCCCCACTAAAACCTTGGACTCTGATTATTGTATTATGTGCCCCAAAGAAGTAGTCATAGGGAATTGGGCAATTGGCTATAAAACCCCTTATACTCTGTGTCATCCTATGTTCTACAGGCTCAAGGCTTAATTGGCAGAAAGCGGGGGTGACAAAATGCTCCCAAAACTCATAGGGGTCAGAGGTTTCAGATAACACGTGTCCATGCAGACACAGGGATGGTTTTACCATGACCAAAATCTGGATCATACATATTTAAATGCATATGCTTTGCAAAAAGACCAAAATTTTGATACAGCATAAGATGGAACAAGAAAGTGAAATACCTAAATACTCGCTTTGTTTTGAAATTTGTGAGTTGATCAATCATGGCAGCAACAATTTGTTCTGAAAAATCTAGTCGATACTCCTGTGATTTATCCATAGTTTTCATTCTGAAAATGATTGCCAATTGCCAGTCATGAACTGTGTTGTCCTCCTTCATTCCAAAAATGAAAGCTATCATTGAAAGTGCCTCCTAAACATTTTGGTTAAATTGTGCCCGCCCAGTGGGTAATGTGGGCATTTGAGTATTATCCTCACCCAGCTGCATCTCTAAATTCAGGAATTTTAGTTTGTTATGTATATTTGCCCATGTGCCTTGCATTTTGGCAATAGTTGGAAATGTGGTTGTTCTATCATACTGCAGGGCCATCATGTCCCTTATGGCCTTGGGCATAATATGCACTACGAAAGGGCCCTGTTGGATAGAATTTGATGGTGCATGAAATAACTCTGCACATAATTCGATTAGCTCGGGACAAGGGTGGACATTTGGGACCAGGAACTGTGCCAATTGAGAGGTCCATATCCTCATTCCAAAATTCTTGAACTGCCCGTTGTTCGTCCGGATGAGGCACCTCTGATGTTCCCCCTCCCGAAGACTCTTGGTGTTCTTTTGAAGGGGCATGTCATTTATATCATCTGCATAGTCCTTCACCTGTTCTGGGTCAATAGATAACCCTACTTCAGGAATCCTTGTTCTTGGATAGGACTTCCTTGATTGCGCAGGTGCTGAAGCATATGATTTGTTATTCAACAGTTTGTCCATCGACTCAAAAATTCCAAGTCCCTCCCGTGGTGACTGTGTCTCAAACATATCTGTATCTTTGTGAGAAGAATGCGGGAAGCTTTGACACAGAAAAGAATGAAATTATTTTATCAGAGTGATACTTAGCTAAAACGCACTTGCTACTGACAGAGTTCGGATGCAACAGTGATTCAGAGCATAAAGATAGAAGCAAATGATGGTTACACTTAGAAGGATTTAAAACCTAGCTCATTGGGGCTAATGGAAATAATAAATGACACATCCCATCTTATTAATGGCATTAATACTGAGAAATAGCTAGTGTATCTTTTTGAAATCCGCATTGGACGGAGTGTCAAATATGTTATGAGAGTGGCTATCTTTCTGAAAAAGCGTGTACTTCCATGATATTTTAGGGATTGCCGAACAACATTAATAAATGCTAGGCTAAAAGAGAAGGGGCTTTGCACTGCTGACACGTGTTCACCAAACACTTATTGAAAGGGAAAGCGAGAAAAGAAAGCAGGAAAATAGAAAAGTGAGAAAAGGAAACAAAACTAACTAACTATGATACATGATGAGCCCCTCCTTAATTGAAATGTTTTAGAAAGATCCCATTTACCAGAATCTCTTCAGGTTCTCCATTCATGGTCTCCAGCTCAAATGAATTTTGTTGCTTGCAAGAACAAATTTTATAAGGACCCATCCACAATGATTAAAATTTGCTGTGTCGACCTGGCTTGGCAACTCTTTCATCCCATTTCAATACCAAAGAGCCAACTTCAAAAGTGGTATTAGAAGTCTTCTTATCAAACTAGTCCTTAACCATTTTTTGATGTTTCATTAGTGATTCATGTGCCTTTTCTCTCTTTTCTTGGACTTCCAACAGTTCAGCAAGTCTGACTTGCATGGGGCCATTTTCTTCAATTTCTATTTGTTTTAACAATTACAAAGCAGGAATCTCTAAACTTAGTGGCATTACTGCAGTTTTACCATAAACCAACTCATAGGGAGACATTTTAGTCACTTGCTTTGGCGTGATCCTGTCAGCCCACAGTGTTGTATTAAGTAACTTATGCCACTCTCTATGATAATTAGTCCCTATCCTTTTTATGAGTCTGATAAGGTTTTTGTTAGTGGACTCTGCCAGACCATTACCTTGTGGGTAATAGTTTGAAGAAGTCTTCAAATATATCCCATTTCTTAAAGCAAACTTAGATAATTTGGTTCCCAAAAATACTTTAGCATTATCTGATATGATGGTACGAGGAGGACCAAACCAAGAAGTTATGCCTTCTAAAAATTCTAGTATGACTTTTTATGTTGCCTCTTTGAGTGGTACTGCTTCACTCCACCTGGTAAAGTAATTTGTTGCTGTGAGAATCCATTTGTGTCCCATATTTGACACTGGATTGATCATACCATTAAAATCCAGACCCCATTGAGCAAAGGGTTCATCCACAACTATGGGACTTAAAGGCATTGCTGCATTTCTCCTTTTGCTAGTATAAAACTGGCAAGCCTGGCATTCCTTAACCATTTGATGGCAATCTGTAAATAGAGTGGGCCAGAAATATCATGCTTGTGTTACTTTGATTGTAGTGGTCTTTGCTGAAAAATGTCCACCTGAGGCTCCATGATGTAATTCAGTAATATTATTTGAGCTTCATCCTTCTCTATACATCTTAAGAGTATACCATCAACATTCCTTCTAAATAAAATATGATCAATTAGTACAAAATGGGTTCCTTGCTGCCTATAGTACCTTTTCTTATCATGGGAGAGCTCATTTGGGAATATCCCATACTTCATAAACTGTATTCTATTTTTGACCCAAGAGTCTTGGTCAACCTCTTGGAGTTTCAATACATTTTCACTTTCTGTTTCTTCAGTCACTGTTCTTTCCATGTCTTGGGTCATGTATTGGCACAGTCCTTTGCCTCTGACTAACTTGGTGGGTCTTACTTCTACATCATATTCTAGAATCTTTGTTATCCAATTGGCTCTTTTCTCAGTGATCTCACCCTCCATAATATATTCTCTTACACTGAAGTGAGCCACTAATATCAGAATCTTATTTCCTATTACCAAATGTCTAAATTTTTTAAGGGCTTTTACCATGGTGTATGCTTGCTTCTCCACAAAATTATATCTAGACTCATATTCACTGAGAGTTCTAGAGAAAAAAGCTATTGGATGCTCTCATTCACGTTGATCATCTTTCTGAGTTAGAACAGCAGCAACACTGAATTCTCCCCCATACACATACATTATAAAAGCTTTAGAGAAATCTGGGTTTCTGAGTACTGGGGCTGTTGAAATAGCTCTCTTGACTTCTTCAAAAGCCTATCTTCTTTTTGTGGTCCATTTGAAAACCAGATCTTTTTTAGGCAATAGTGTCATTGGTCTAATTAGACTTGCAAAATCAGATATGAATCAGCTAACAAAGTTAATTTTTCCTAGAAAGGATTGAACTGCTTTCTTGTTGACTGGTAGAGATAGGTTCATAATGGCTGTGACCCTTTCTGGATCAATGGAGACCCCTTCCTTTGACACTATATGCCCTAGAAGCTTACCCTGAGGTATAGCAAAAATACATTTCTTGGGATTCAGAGATATTCCAAACTCTTGACATTTCTTAAAAATAGCCTCTAAATGGTCAAAATAATCTCTGGCATTCTTAGAAAAAATAGTCAGGTCATCTAGATAGATCAGAATGATTTTATTTATAAGTTCCCCGAATGTTACATCCATTGCATGCTGAAAAGTAGCCCCAGCATTTTAAAGGCCAAAGGACATTTTAGCATATGCAAATGTTCCCCACTTTGTAGTGAACGCAGTCTTATGCTGATCTTCATCTGCTAACCAAATTTGATTATATCCTGAGAAACCATCCAGCAAGGAAAACCTTTCTGACCCAGCCACAGTCTATAAAATCTATTCCATAGAAGGCAGTGGATAATGATCTTTCAAAGATGCTCTATTCAGATCCCTGAAATCTACACAAAGTTTTATTTCACCATTCTTCTTTCTTACAGGCACTAGGTTTGATACCCAGGTTGAATGCTTAATTGGGAAAATGATCTTTGATTCCAAGAGCTTTTGTAGCTCATCCACCATTAGAGGTTCAATTCTAGGATTCACTGGCCTTTGCTTCTGTCAGACTGGTTTAGATCCTTCAGTAAGCTCTATGGTGTGTTGGATGATATCTCTATTATAAACATGGAGGTCCTCATAGGTCCAAGCAATCTGTAATGAAATAACTTGCACAATGGAAGAAGATAATATGAAATATTCTGCAAATACTTGATAATAACTGAGAATAACAAGCCACTTCGAGGGGGCAACCTCCAAATATCTCCAATGAGAACACACTTCACAATATATGATGAAATAAGACTTATATCCTCCCATATATACCTAATTATGCTTAGGATGAATAGACACACCCCTATATAACACCTAGTCCAACCTATCTAACTAAATAATAATATAATAATGATAACATGACTTAATTAGGAGTTAAGATAGCCACAAGCTAACTATTCATAACCCTATGTACACTAATATTAAGGGCGTAGCATGCCCTCCCTCTTCAAAGAAGCATTGTCCTCAATGCTAATCAAGTGTGGATTCTTCTGAATGAACTCCTTGTCCTCCCATGTGGCCTCTTCAACTGGTAAATTCTTCCATTGGATGAGATACTTAGTGAGGGTTCTATTCTGCAGATTCTTCGTGTGTGTTTGAAGAATGCACTCTGGTTCCAATATGATTCTTCCTTCTTCATCAAGCTCTGGTAACATTGTCGTGAATGGACTTTTGAGTCTACTAGCATACTCCAAGATAGAGATATCGTAGAAAGGTTGTATGATTTTTGATATAGGTAACCTCAATTTGAAGTTGATGTTGTCAGTCCTTGTTGAACCTTTATGAGGCCCGTACAAATCAAGTTTGCCCTTGTGATCCGAAACTATAACTACTTTCCTAAAAGGTGAATTAGGAATCTTTGGCTGTTGCACTTCCATTGACAATAATTGACCCACACATTTATCCACATCCCTTTTTAGTGACATTTGGTGTGCACTTACCAATTGTGGACTCTTTGCACGTAAACCCCGTAGCTCATATTTTTTTTCCCTAGAGTAGAAGCTCATGAATAGTTCCTAGAAATTCATCTCAATTGTGCCCAAGGTAGTAATCCATTGAACTCCCAAAACAATGTCCACTCCAGCCATGGGTATAGCAAACATAGGGCTATCTATCATGTAGTCCCCCATGGTGAGTTTAATACTATGGCATTTCCCTGAACAATTGACTGTACCACCATCTGCAATCATAACCTAGAAATCAGGGGTAGGGTAGACAAAACAATTTAACTTTGCTACTATTTGCTTGTTGATGAAGTTATGTGTACTCCCCGAGTCGATCAATACTGTCACTATTTGCTTTTTAAGGAAACCCCTTACCTTGAGTGTTTGTGGTTTATTAATACCTGATAGTGCATAACAAGAGATAGTTGGTTGGACATCTTTAGAGTCCTCTACCACCACCACTGGATCTTCTTCATCCTTATCTTCACCATAGGTAGCTTCAATGTAGAATAACTTCTTCTCATCACATTTATGTCCTTTATGATATTTTCCATCACAGTTGAAACATAACCCTTTGGCCTTTTTCTCTTCCAATTGTTGAGGTGTCAACCTAATAGGATGAGTAAATGATGATGCAAGAGCCATGTCAACTTTGTTACTAGGCAATTCTTCCCTTCTATTAGCCAAAATTTTTTCCTCCACTTGTCTTGCCATAATCGTTGCTTCAAAGATAGAATTTGGACAGAACATGCGTACTTCATGTTGAATGTGATCCTCGAGACCACCCAAGAATAAATCATTCAAGTTCTCCTCTATAATTGTATCCACTCTTAAGGATAGATTTTGGAATTGTTGAATATAATCCTTAACTGATCCTATTTGTTGAAGTTTAGCTAGTTGGCTAAAGAAGTTGTTTGTCACACTATTGCTATATTGTGATTGGAGTTCCTCCGTAAAAATTGACCATGAGACGGTGAGACCCTTTTTTCCTTCGATGAGTACAAAGCCAATGATACCAAATGAATTGGTTTGGTTCTAGATATAGGGAAGCCATTGTGACTTTTTGTCCATATGGGATTTGATGTACTTCAAAAAAATTCTCCATTTGGTTTATCCATGTTAGAGGATCTGTGCCATCAAACTTGCGCATATCCACCTTTGGAAACAAATTCCTAGATCCCATAGGAGTATTAAAATTTGTGTTAGATTAGCCGACTTGAAGGTTTCACCTTGGTTGCTTGAGAACTCCTTTCTTGGTTCATTCATATAGGCACTTAACATGTTTCGTATATCTGATATATCTCCTCTTAGGTCACACATATCCCTCTTAATTGAGGACAACTCTTCTTTGACCTTACTTATTTCCTCATTGGGATTACTATCCTCTATTGTTTCCCCATCCTTATCAGAGGATTTCCCCGGTGTGGCAGCATTCTTTTTGCCTCTTGTTGCAGGGCCCGTCATGATGGAAACCAATATTTTTGAAATAAATCACACAAATAAAATGTAAATTCTCTAAAATTTTTACTATAATTTAATAGGGCCAAGATACCAGTTAACTAGAAAAAAATCCAAAAAATTAGCAAATTTGCTGCCTTGAGAGTGAATTTATTGGAAACCCTAATTTTGCAATAAATGGCTTATTTTTGCTTTAATTTCTCCAAGATTTGGACTATAGTCTCCTATATTATGTCTTCAAAAACCCAATACAAATTATACTCCAATCCAGCAGGATGTGAGAGATATGTAGATCTCAAATAAATTGTGTAGAAATCGTAATTCTATAATAATTCACTCAAATTTGCTCTAATTCCTCTGAAATCTGAATTGTATCTTCTTTAATATGGTCTTCAAAAACCCTTTAAAAATATTTAAAAAATTATCTAAAATATGAAAGTTATGCTCTTCCCAAAATCGCCTCCAATGTTGAGAAAAAATCTTGCATCTACGGTGCCAAGATCATGCTCTGATACCACTTGTAATGAACTAACTTGCACAATGGAAGAAGATAATAGGAAATATTCTACAAATACTTGATAATAACTAAGAATAACAGGCCACTTCGAGGGGGCAACCTCCAAATATCTCCAATGAGAACACACTTCACAATATATGATGAAATAAGACTCATATCCTCCCATATATACCTAATTGTGCTTAGGATGAATAGACACACCCCTATATAACACCTAGTCCGACCTATCTAACTAAATAATAATATAATAATGATAACATGACTTAATTAGGAGTTAAGATAGCCACAAGCTAACTATTCATAACCCTATGTACACTAATATTAAGGGCGTAGCACAATCACCCTATCATATTTATCACATAAAGCAATCAGCTTTTCTTTTTCCTCTTGGGTTGTAGAATTACCTATTTTCAACTTTCTCCCTTCACTAACTTGGATCTCTGAATAATCTTCCTTATTTGCCTGAAACCTCATCTTCTCTATGCTTGCATCTTCTGGATCAAACAAATTTTCTAGAGTAATCAGTCCTTTAGGGAGTTTATTTGATTTTAGTTGGATAATTTGATCACCATATGCTTCCTCAATTTTGGGATGTAATTGATCAACAAATTCACTTGATTGTTGCAAGAATGCAAGTACTTGAAGATCATTGTCAAAAACTTGCCAATTTTGATCATTGTCTAGAATTGTTGGTCTTACTATAACCTTAACTAACTCATTGTTAACTAATAGATCACTTGTTGGGTCAAACTGTGAACCAATTTGTGCCATTCTATCTACTTCTGAATTTTGGGCTCTGGGAACTACCTCAATATTGAAAGCCTCAAAGTCATCTATCAGGTTCCAAATCCTATGCCGATAGGATCTCATTCATACATTTTAGGCTATTGCTTTCTCTCTGATTTGTTTTACCACCAGTTTTGAGACTCCTTTTTGTTAGACTTAGGGCACACAACTGAGAGGGGGGGTGAATCAGTTGTGCAAAAACTTTCTTCCAATTAAACACTTAACCTCACTTTGCAATTCAACAGTATAATAATAAATCAATCATGTAATCACAATGCAATAGATCAAGAGTAGAAACACATCAACACATGAGACACCAAGATTTTGACGTGGAAAACCTGGTTAAGGGAAAAACCACGGGATGATTAACCCAAGATTGTATTCTCTGTTAGAAGAATAGAAAGAAAAAAATGGCACATGCCAATTAGGGCTCACTGCCCGAGCACACTGCTCACAAGAGGCTCACTGCCTACAAGAGACACACTATCTACAAAGAAATAATTGTGACCTACTTAAACTAGAAAATAGCATCTTCACCATGCTTGAATTAGTTCCATTTTAAGCCCAATACTTTTGCTCTGCCTTTCTCTCTACTCCTTGCTACCACACACTCATCTCCACAAAGACAACTTTGAAATGACTTTGCAGTCACTTATTTATGCAATACATCAACTTAGGAATAATTATCTAAGTCGGCAAACATCTACAAGAACATCCACAAGACGTGTAACTCATCCAGTCGGCCAGTCTCAGGAAGAACTCCTTCACCCAGAGGTTATCCTTCAATTGCGAGCTCTAACTTCGATGCAGACCATCCACACAATCCAAACATGATCCAAAGACCTCCACGAGATTTCTTGAATCATCAATAACATCCGCACTTCATCTGCATACTAAAATCCTTCTCTCCTTCATCCGGAATCTCAAGAACACAGTCTGTCACTACTGTCACAAAGGAATACATGCTTCCGGACCTCCAGACCACAAACCAATTGAGTTGATACTTCAAACAGACTTCCTGAACACTCTCTCAAATCCGCAGAATAGGATAGTGCATTTCCAGATCTCACCGAACCTTTTTGTAACACTCTGTCACCTCTGAATACCTACCGGAACCGGTTTAACTTGATCAGCCATAACTTCTTTAGATCTTCATGTGGACCTCTGAAATCTTTATTGGACCACACTAAGACACATATCTACAAACCCTTTAATCTGCATGCTCTGATCCTCTTCCTGTCTTAAGCTATTGCCTTACTGTCATCACTGTTCTTCACTGTTCCTGATTGAGACTAATTTTCTCAATATCCTCAGCACATAACTCATTCAATTCTTATCATTAATGCAACAAGAGTATGTTGACATCAATGACAACACCAGTTAGGCCCATACTTGCAACAATCTCCCCCTTTGTCATTGATGGCAACATATGATGTGAAAAACTATTTTGACCATCAAGACAAGAACTGCTCCTTACTGTCACAACTCCCCCTATCAGCAACAACCATTCACATGGCTTCTTTCCTTTTACTACTCCCCCTTTGCTCAACAACCATTTGTTTTTCACATGTCTTCTCTCCCCCTTTGACATCAATGGCAAAGGGCACATACTTGCAATTCCACCACTTCAGAATTATATATGCTGCTCCCCCTGAGTAGCAGCTCCCCATCATCAATTCAGACCACAAGATGTGACTGTGATATCCACTGGACTAATGCACATTAGTGCACCTTAGTTCATCATCGGAGGGGCAATAACCCCTAACTTCTCCCTGAGAAACTCAAAAGAGTCCTTAGGTAGAGGTTTAGTAAGGATGTCTGCAATCTGATCCTTGGAAGGCACAAACTCCAATCTGACTTCATTCTTGTTCACTTGCTCTATCAAGAAGTGAAACTTAATGGATATGTGTTTAGTCTTTGAATGCAACACCGGATTCTTAGATATGTTTATTGCACTTGAATTATCACAGAAAATTGTGATAGGCTCCTCATATTCCACTTTGATATCTCTTAGCATCTGCTTCATCTACAAAACTTGAGTGCAACTACCAGCTGCTACAATATATTCTGCTTCAGTTGTAGACAGAGATATTGCCTCTTGTTTCTTGCTTAGCCAAGAAACCAATCTCTTCCCCAAAAAGAATGCTCCACCACTGGTACTCTTCTGGTCATCCACATCTCCTGCCCAATCATCATATGTATATGTATGAAGAGAGAAATCATGATCTCTAGGATACCATAGACCATACTCATCTGTCCCTTTTAGATATCTAAAAATCCTCTTAATTGCCATGACATGAGATTCTCTAGGATCAGCTTGGAATCTAGCGACAAGACCAACAGCCTGCATAATGTCTAATCTAGTTTGAGTGAGATACAACAATCCTCCAATCATTGACCTGTACTTTGTCTGATCAGCCTTAGGAGAGTCACCATCTTTTCTCAACTTACATCCAGTTGCCATGGGAGTGTTCATTGGTTTAGAGTCTTCCATCCCAAAATTCTTCAACAATTCTTTCACATATTTGGTCTGAGAAATGAAGATTCCTTTCTTTGTTTGAGTGATTTGTAGACCTAAGAAGAAATTCATTTCACCAAGCATGGACATCTCAAATTCACTTTTCATTTGATTTGCAAAATTTTTACACATACTATCTCTTCCTCCAAAAATGATATCATCAACAAACACTTCAACAATCAAGATGTTTTCATGATCAATTTTGAAATACAAATTACTGTCAGTAATACCTTTGTTGAAACCAATCTTTAAAAGATGCTTATCCAATCTTTCATACCAGGCTCTTGGGGCTTGCTTCAGTCCATACAAAGCCTTCTTCAACTTGCAGACCATATCACCATGATCAGACAATTGGAATCCATCCGGTTGCTCTATGTACACTTCTTCTTCCAAGTCACCATTCAGGAAGGTAGACTTGACATCCATCTGATATACCTTGAAATCTTTGAAAGCAACAAAAGCAAGAAATAGTCTGACTTCTTCAATTCTTGCCACCAGAGCAAAAGTTTCTTCAAAATCAACTCCTATTTGAGAATAGCCGTTGCAGACCAATCTAGCTTTATTCCTGATTACTTCACCAACTTCATTCAGTTTGTTCCAGAATACCCATTTGGTTCCAATCACATTCTTGTTTCTAGGTCTGGGAACAAGATCCCAAGTGTGATTTTTCTCAATTTGTATCAACTCTTCCTCCATTGCTTTAGTCTAGTTTTCATCATTGCAAGCTTCATTCACTGTCTTAGGTTCAATCTTTGAAATTAAACAATATTCATCTAAATTTTGAGCAATTTTCCTTCTTGTTTGTACACGTTTGCTTTTATCTCCTATGAACTGATCTTCAGAGTGGTTTAGTCTTACATACCTAGGCACTTTGGGAGTTTCTTGCACTTCTGCTCCTTGATCAGGCTCATTCAAACTTATCTCTTCTTCCTGATTTTCCAGATCAGTTTGAATCTGACTTTTAGAAGAGACTTGGGCTCCTTGAATCAGAACACCATTCTCATCATCTTCATCATATTCATAAAACCTTAAGGGTTTTTCAATTCCTTCATCAACCTTTACATTTGTACTTTCTATAATCTTTCTCAGTCTCTTGTTATAACATCGGTATGCCTTGCTTTGAGTGGAGTAACCCAAGAATATTCCTTCATCATTTCTAGCATCAAACTTTCCTAGATCTTCATCTCTTTTAATGTAACACTTGCTACCAAAAACTCTGAAACACCTTACAGTGGGAGTGATGCCAAACCAAAGTTCATAAGGAGTCTTACCGATATTGCTTCTGATTTGAACTTGATTGAGAGTATAGACTGCAGTGCTGACAGCGTCTCTCTAATAGATCTGAGGAACATTTTCTTCCATCATCATGGTTCTAGATGCTTCTTGGATGGTCTGGTTCTTTCTCTCCACTACTCCATTCTGCTGTGGAGTCCTAGGAGCAGACAACTGTCTCTTTATTCCATGTCTCTCACAGAAATCTATGAACTCACCGGATGTGAATTCTCCACCTCTATCAGACCTCAGACATTTCAATTTTAATCCGGTTTCATTCTCTACCATAGCCTTGAATATTTTGAATTTCTCAAAAGCCTCTTATTTCTCTTTCAGAAAGGTTACCCACATCATCCAGGAGTAGTCATCAATTAGAAACATGAAGTATCTATCACCTTGCACACTTTTGATTCTTGCCAGACCACAAAGATCAATATGAACTAAGTCTAATAATCTGGTAGAAGATAGTTCCTTAATTTTGAATGTGACTCTGCTTAGCTTACCCAACTGACATTCTTTGCACAAACTATTAGCAGGTTTCACCAATTTTGGAAGATCTCTTACAGCTTGAGCATTGCTTATCTTGATGATATTATCAAAATTCACATGACACATCCTCCTATGCCATAACCAACTCTGATCAATTTGAACAAATAAGCAACTTTTACCAGTACCAACTAGATGAAAGATATTACCTTTAGTTTGAGTACCGGATGCAATCTCTGTTCCGAAACTTTCAAAGATCTTGCATTTTCCATTCTTGAATTGGAGGTCATAGCCCTTGCCCACCAACTATCCAACACTGAGAAGATTGTGCTTCAATCCTTCAACATACAGAACATTACCAGTTTTTTTCCTTCCATCAAAAGAAATAGTTCCTCTACCTCTGATTCTACCAGCAGAATTATCACTAAACTTTACCACTCCTTCATACCTTTCCAAATCAATGAACTTATTTTTGTCACCTGTCATATGGTGAGAGCAACCACTGTCAATGACCCAATCATCTTTTTCTTCAACTTGGGCAGCCAGAGCTCTTTCCACAGTCTTATGATTGATAGATACAGAGGACATTGGATCTTCTTCCTTGATGGCAATGAACACCCATTCATTTCTGGATTTGTTTCCTATCTTGATTCATCATCTGTTACTCCTTCATCATCATCTTCATGTACATAATAACAGTTCTTTTGGAACCTTGGCTTGTTAGGGTTTTTCCTTGAAAACCTTTCCAGACACCTTGAGGCAAAATGACCAATCTTATTGCAGTTAAAACACTTGAAAGGTAATTTTCCTTCATACTTACCGGATCCTCTTGGCAGCCTCTTTGCAATAAGGGCTTCAAGTTGACCAGATTCTACTTCTTCTTCCTCCAGATCTTTTCTTGCTTTTTCATACCATGACAGCTTCCTAGATGAATTTTCTCCTAGATCAAACCTTTGTTTACCTTTAACGAGGCACTGGCTTTGAATGCAGATTTAGTCTTGGGGGGGTCATCTCCAAACTCTGTCATTTCAAATGCAGCTAATTTTCCAGCCAACTGATCTCTTGTGACAGTTGTATGGGCTCTGAATTATTCAATGGCAGCAGCCTTGATTTTGTAAGAAGCAGGAAGGGATCTAAGAATCTTGCCAACAATCTCATCTTTATCCAAGACTCCACCAGCATTTCTAATTCCACAAATAAGCTCATTTACTCTTGGCATAAAAGTAGTGATGTTTTCATCTTCTCTCATTTTCAGATTTCAGACTTTGTAACCTTGCACTTTTGACATACTTGTCTCCTTCATGCAGAAGTTCTAGTTTTTGCCAAATGTCATAAGCAGTTGGTAGGTCAATAACATTCGAGAGCTCTGAATTAGATAATGCACTTAGAAGAGCCTCTATAGTCCGCAGATTGTTTTCAGTGTCTATGATTTCATTTTGGGTCTTCGGACCACCCTGTGGAAGAACATACTGTGTTGTAACCATGGTCCAGTACGCCACTCCCATGCATCTCAAGTGACATTTCATGCGACCTTTCCAGAGATTAAAATTGGTTCCATCAAACTTCGAACTATCCTTCTTGTAAGACGACATCCTGGATCTCCTCAAGCAGTTAAGCTCTTTTTAGACAAACTTTTCTCTGATACCAATTGTTAGACTTAGGGCACACAACTGAGAGGGGGGGTGAATCAGTTGTGCAAAAACTTTCTTCCAATTAAACACTTCACCTCACTTTGCAATTCAACAGTATAATAATAAATCAATCATGTAATCACAATGCAACAGATCAAGAGCAGAAACACATCAACACATGAGACACCAAGATTTTGACGTGGAAAACCTGGTTAAGGGAAAAACCATGGGGTGATTAACCTAATATTGTATTCTCTGTTAGAAGAATAGAAAGAAAAAAATGGCACATGCCAATTAGGGCTCACTACCCGAGCACACTGCTCACAAGAGGCTCACTGCCTACAAGAGACACACTGTCTACAAAGAAATAATTATCACCTACTTGAACTAGAAAATAGCATCTTCACCATGCTTGAATCAGTTTCATTTTAAGCCCAATACTTCTGCTCTGCCATTCACTCTACTCCTTGCTACCACACACTCATCTCCACAAAGACAACTTTGAAATGACTTCGCAATCACTTATTTATATAAGACATCAACTTAGGAATAATCATCTAAGTCGACAAACATCTACAAGAACATCCACAAGATGTGTAACTCATCCGGTCGGCCAGTCTCAGGAAGAACTCCTTCACCCAGAGGTTATCCTTCAATTGCGATCTCTAACTTTGATGCGGACCATCCACACGATCCAAACATGATCCAAAGACCTCCACAAGATTTCTTAAATCATCAATAACATCCACACTTCATCTGCATACTAAAATCCTTCTCTCCTTCATCTGGAATCTCAAGAACACAGTCTATCACTACTGTCACAAAGGAATAGATGCTTCTGGACCTCCAGACCACAAACCAATTGAGTTGATACTTCAAACAGACTTCTTGAACACTCTCTCAAATCTGCAAAACAGGACAGTGCATTTCCAGATCTTACCGAACCTTTCTGTAGCACTCTATCACCTTTGAATACCTACCAGAACTGGTTTAACTTGATAAGCCATAACTTCTTCAGATCTTCATGCGAACCTCTGAAATCTTTATTGGACCACACTAAGACACATATCTACAAACCCTTTAATCCGCATCCTCTGATCCTCTTCCTGTCTTAAGCTATTGCCTTACTATCATCATTGTTCTTCACTGTTCCTGATTGAGACTAATTTTCTCAATATCCTCAGCACACAGCTCATTCAATTCTTATCATTAATGCAATAGGAGTATGTTGACATCAATGACAACACCGGTTAGGCCCATACTTGCAACACTTTTACTATCAGATTCTTTATTTCCTTTTTCTTGGCCAACATGAGTCCATGCACCAAAGATTCATATTCGGCATCATTATTGGTATAGGCAAACTAAAAGCGAATGGCTCTTAGAATTTTTTCACCATTTGGGGCAGTAAGGCAAATACCTACTCCAGCACCATTTTTACTCCTAGCCCCATCAAAATTCAGGGTCTAGATCTTTGAGTCTCTTTCAGATTTTCCACTTTCTGATATTTCTTTCCTTATAATATTAGGGATTTCTTGGTCTTCTTCAAAAATAACATAAGTGTTTAGACTAGTAGAGTCATAGTTTCCATTGGGATCACTCTACATCATGGTCAATAGCTAATTGTTCTCTTCTTCTTGTTGGTCATGTTCAGTCTAGTCACCTAATTCTTCAACAAAGACTCTCTCCTCTTTATTCAGCATGGCATGGGATGCTTCTAATTTTGGGACTAGTTCATTTGTGATATGGTCTTTGGATAATGGCTCAGACAATACTTTCACCTTTGTCCCATATTTGGTTCTTAAGATGAGGTGTGACCAATCTAGTGACATGTAACCTCCTATTTTGGCTGTGAAATCTCTAGACAAGCATAAACCAAATACAAGGGGAATATCTATGACTACCACATCCTGATTGACAATTATGTTGGGACAAGTATATAGTTGTAATGGAAGTTGTTTGATTTTTCCTATTGTTTGAACAGATTTCCCATCCAACTGCATGACCCCTCTTGTAAGTGGTTCATACTTTATCTTTAAAGTATCTACTATCTGCTTTGGCATTATTGTAGTACTAGCCCCAGAATCTATCATTGCATTATGCAGCAGTTTTTTTCCCAACTATTAGAGTCAAATAAAAGGGATCTGGTTTAGATTTGCCTACCTCAGGTGCATTGTTCAACAGAGCTATTGTTTGTAGAGGTACAGTATCTTTATGTTGGAGTTTCCCTATATCAGTAGCTCCTCCCTTAGCACTAGTATATTTAGAGGCTTCTTGACCTTGTAGAGCTTCTTGTAACATTGTCTTCTACTCGAGAATAGCTAACATATCCCAGATTGATTCGTGTGCTGGAGTTCTTTTCAACTGGTCCACCACGTTTATAGGTCCTAATGCTTGGGTCTTTGAATAATAAGGGTACCTTGTCTTTTCTAGAACATGTCCTGAGGCTACTTGATTCTGCATAGGTTGGGGCATGTCTTGCCTAGAGACTGGATTGTGATGATTTTGAAATGGAGGAGTTCTGATAATTTCATTATTAGTGACTTCAGGCTGCTCCATCATCCTCCTCTTTGATCTGGTGTAATAGTCTGACTGCACCAATGGTTTCTTTGAAGTGGATGCCTCCTTCAAGAACACTGAATCTTCCTCTTTAATCCATGAAAATAAGGCATGTTCGGGGGCTATTTCCTCTTCTTGTTGTATGGACATCCTTTGCATCTGGGCCACCATTACTGCATTTTGAACACCAGGGAACTGATATGGTGGAGTATTAGAGGTTGAGAATTGTCCTTCTAACTCTCTCTGTTCTACTATCTTTTGCTGCAAATTACCTCTAGGATAGTCTCTCAGCATATGGGCATTGTTGCAGGGAAAGCACCAAGCATTTGTGTCATCTGCTAAGTTATTTTGCCATGGAACTATTTCCCTATTGGGATTATGAGGAACAGTTTGTAGAGGTGTAGGAACTGAAACCAACTAGTTTGAGGGCTGAGGATTAGTTTGCCTTTGAGGTCCTTGATATTGATTTGGTTGAAAGGGAGGTCTATTTCCTTGGAAACCTTGATAAGGAGGCTTTGAATAGGGATTTTGTTGTCTCTTTAGGTTAATTATCTCATTTGAGAAGGTCCTTAGAATATTCTTGACATCATCCATTTCAGACGATTGAGTAGAGGTGGTTGCCCTAGCAGGTTGTTGAGGTACTGGAAATGAATACATGGACACAGGTGGAGCTGTAAGATTAGGAGCTTCTTGTGGCAAAGGTAGGGTAATTTCTGGGAACATGGGCATAGGAGGCCTTGGGGGCAATTTTCTAGCATTTATCAAGTTATTTTCAGCCTTGACTGCCAACTCATATGCTTCTAGTAGTGTCTGACCTCCTAGAGACTAAATCATTACTGATATATCAGAGTTAAAAGCTTTGAGGTAGAACACAATAGCCATACCTGATAATGGTTTTGTTGCAGCAGGGATTCTATCCCAGGTCTTTTGAAATCTTGAGTTGAAATCGGTCATGGCTTCTTGTGGTGCCCTTTTGATAGTGATCAATTGTTGTAGCAAGGAAGATTTATAACCTTTCTCTTCAAATCTTGCAAAAGAAAGCGTCACCAAGCTGATCCCATGTAGATATTGTATTTTGGAGTGAGAGATCTATACCAGTCCAGAGCCTTTCCTTTGAAAGAAGCTACTAGCAGTCTTATTGCCACATTATGTTCAGTAATAACATGTACTGCACACACATCAGATACATCTTGCAAATGTTCCCCAGGTGTCTTGAAATCTTCTCCACTGAACTTCGGTAGAGCCTTCAAAGCATTGGCTAGAATAGGATCCCAAGTTGCTGGTGGTACTGGGAGAATGAGAGGGCTACCAGTATTCCAATTTACATAGTTCCTTTGAGGTATAGGTGCTCCCATATTTATTCTTTGTGCTGCTGCAACGTGATTCACTCTTCTCCTTAGAGTAGTTACTAATGGTGGTAAAAGAATGCCCAGATTAGTAGCAGACTGAGCTCTTGTTGTAGGACCATGGCTCCAGTTCCTTATTACTCTCTGGCTCATATGATCTTGACAGAAACTTCAAGAAAGGTCCCACCGGGCGTGCCAAAAACTATTGATGTATAAAATTGCGCAGGTTCTAACACCAACATGGGAAGTTTCAAGAATGTGGAACTTGCTACTTGAAATGACCTCCAGATTTTAAAGAAGCTAGCTCTTCTCTATTTCAATTGAGTTTTGAGCAAAGGGAAAGAAATTAACAGGATTACAGATACAATTAAGCAAGTCTAACTATGGCGATGTGCCTAAGTAAAAGTATCCCTTCAATCAAAGCACAGTGAAGCTATTCTCAAGATACAGTTATATTAAAGAGCAGATACCGCATGATCAATATAAACAGATAAAAATGAATATATCAAAGGCTTATAAACAGACAACTTTGCAATGACACAGATGATATCAACCAAGGCACAGAACAGAGTTCTTCTTATTAATCTTCTAGCAACATAAAAGGCACAGATACATTAATTTTCTTATCAAGAACAAAAAAATAAAGGCAAAATGACATAAACTGGTCACAGCAAAGTCTCCAACTCCTCTTTTGGATTTCTGATTAAAACTTATCACAAATTACTAAATCTATTCTCATCTATATTGATCTATTACAAATACTACATATTTATAATCATAGATCTGACCCAAGATTGTCTGTAACAACCAAATCCTCAACGGCCCAACAAAACTAAAGATTACTGGAAGTTCCTGGCAGTTACGATCCTCTGAATCTACAATGGTCGTCCCTCCTACACGCTCATTGGCTGGGGCAAAATATTATGCGGCACACCTCCTGTATTTGAGACACAGACACATGGTGAGACCCGCGCACTTATAACTGAAAAGAAATATGACAGATGGTAGCATCCGCGTCAAACCCAGAAACTCCTTCGTCTTCAAAGAAATCAACAAGAAAAAGACACTTGTCGCATTCCGCAGCCTCCAAAATATAATACGTGTCTTATCCCACGGAGCCCTTTAAAACCTATGTCTTTATACTCGGGCATCCTCCTTTTATGACATCTGTTGCAACCCGCTTTACTTATAAAATGAGACACAATAAAAATGGGACCCACAACCTTTAAAACTCACTACCCTCAAAGGGAATAGAACTGGGACAGATGGTGGCAACTTCCGCAACACTGCTAAAACAAATAAAACTTTTGAAAGGTCTTCGTAGAAGTTGACACTTACCGCACTCCGCACAAAACTGTGAATCAAAAAGTTTCTCGCCATAAGAGTCATGAATAAAGCAACTCCTTCTCCATGACCACCACGTGGCATCTTCCGCAAGCCTAATACCAAATAAACTGTGGCCCACCATCTTTTATGTTGACATCAATATTAATTCAGAAAGAGACACGCGGCATCATCTACAGCAAACTCAAAAGACACATGGCGCCCTCCACACAAAATGTAGCAAGAAAGGAAGCTTTTGAGACTGCCTCCGCAAGTGACACATGGCGCAACCTATGCAATGGAACAAAAAAAACTATTTATGCTATCTGCTACATGGTGCACTCCACATACAACCTGATACTAAAAACATTGTTGTGGCTTTGACACTTGGCGCAACCCGCGCACAGAAACATTTGAAGACCCGCACAGATACGTTTGAAACCTGCGCACAGAGCCGCGGATATTAAGCCAAAACTGAAACAAAATGTAGAGTTTTTAACACTCTACATTATGTTATCATTGAAAAGTTATATTGAATGTATGCCAAAGGAGATACAAAGTTATGAAGTATAGTGCAATCTAGTGAATCAGAGTATCCCTCTAAATTATTTTTTAAAAACCTTGATGCAATCAGTTTTATCAGTGAGACAATCTTTGGTTAGTGAGACATTTCATTTTGTTAGTGAGATAATTTCTTGCCATGAGGCATATTATGTTTTCTAGTGAGGCATGGTGTTTTTCCAGTGAAAATGATGTAAAACATGCCCCAGTCAAGTAATGAGTTGTTGCATGAGTCACCTCTAAAAATTGACACAAAGTGTGATAAAGAGAATGATTTTGTTGTTGAGATTGATGACGAAGAAGGAGACCTCTTTGTGGGTGAAGATGACTATGAATAGGAGTATGATGAATAGGAGTGTGAGATTGATATAGAAGGTGAACTCTTGTGTGCCCTAGATATGATCAAGCAACCTAGAAAAGAGAACCAGAAATTAGAAGACCAACTTCAACAAGAAAAAGACTCCAAGAACAAGGTACTTTCAGATCTTGCAAAAGTTTCTTCAAATCTTGAAGAGTCTAACAAACGTATTATCAGCCTAAAGACAAAGATAGAAGAAGCAAAAAGGGTAGTTGATTTTACAAAATTTGATCTTGAAGTCAAAACTAATGAATGCCTAAAACTAGAATTAGAAATAGTCTCTTTGAGAAAGGAATTAGATAAGGCATCTTCTAAGTTGCACAAGAATCTACAGTTTGAAAAGAGTACTAAATGCTTAAATGACTTGTTAAGGAAGCAAAAGCATCATAAGGACACTACAGGCCTAGGATATGAAGAAGGGCAGACTTCTAAAGTTAGGAATACACCAAGGAATAAGATAGATTTGGGTCATCATGATGTTGTTCCTGAAGATAAGACAAAAGATAAAGTTGTTGATTTTGGAAGAAGAAGAACAAGAAGATCTCCACCTATCAGGCAATACCATTCGACAAGGTACAACTATTCTCAATTTCATGGTTATTGTTATTCTTGTTATGTTTATGATCATAGAGCTAAAGACTGTAGAACTCACTCAAGAATTGGTTTTGGATGGAATAAGGATAAAAGTTCTTATAACTTGTCAAATCAGGATTATAATAATGTATGTTATAATTGTAATAAAGTTGGACACCTAGCAAGAAATTGTTGGATGCATGGAAGATGTGACGATAAAAGTACTCTTGGGATGTCAAGAAGTAGAAACTATCAACCCTTTGGTCTGTTTGACAATATTATATGCTATAGGTGTAACAATCTTGGACATACAACCTATTATTGCAGAAGAAACCTTGTGAAGTCACCTAATCATAATAAGAGAGAAAACATTTCAAATAAGAAAAAGGAAGAACATGAGAAAGTCTGGAGGATGAAACATGAAACACAAGGGAAAGAACCTATGCATGTGCTTTATGCACAAAAAGCATCTCCAAGTGCATAAAAAGTAGCATGAAGTTAGGGGGAGTTGTCCAATGTTTTATCTCTTATCCCCAAGGAGTTCCAGGAGGTTTGTAGCTGTATAAAGGGAGTTTGATGTTGGTCATCTCATGAGATTCAATTGATAGAGTTCACATCCTTCATGATATTTAGGATTTTATGTTTATAATGCATATAGTGTGTTGATCAAGAATTCATTAGAAACTACTTGAGTTGTCATGATCGTCATGGTTCAAGACTCATACTTTATGATCATCAGGAGTCAGGATGCCTTTATACTATGACCTACGGATGCCTTTATGTCATGATGTTCATGTTGAACTGCATTGGACAACTGAGAGGGGGAGTGAATCAGTTGTCCTAAAACTTTTAATCAATTTCAATCCTTAACTTGTCAATCACTTATGTTCAGATATAACCATGAAAGCATAGAATGCGAAGCATAACACAAAAGCATAAACAACACATACGACACCAGATTTTTACGTGGAAAACCCTAAAAGGGAAAAACCATGGTGAGTGTTAGCCCACAGAAATATATATGTTATATCAATACCAAAAATCAAAGGCTCACTACCCAGAATGATCACTACAAGAAAAGGCTCACTACCAAAGGGTTGAACTGAGATAATAGTATCTACTCCATGCCAAGGTTCAGTTCTATTGAAGCACAAACACCTCTGCTCTGCTCTTTACTTTACTCCTAGCTTGTCTTTGCATCTTCGCCACTCACCCACTTTTCATGACTCAATTACAAATATTTATACACTGCATCAACCTTGGAACAATCATAAAGGTCGGCATTACAATCATCAACCATTAGAGGAAACTCCAAGGTCGGCAAACATATGTTACATCATAATAGGTTTGGACCCAATACAAATTATGATAAGGAAATGATGTAAGAATATATGTGGATCACACCAGGCCTTAGCTAGAACTCAAACATGATCTTCCACACCATGACACACTTCTACAATCTTTGATAGATCTCCGCAATCACTGGAATTAACCAAGTCCGCTAAGACTAGTTACACGCTATGCTATCTAGGAATAGTCTTCAAACACAATCTCAATTCCTTAACATGGACCAATGTAAAGGTGGGAACATGATTAGGAGGCATCCACAAGCATGTTGAAATCATCAAGAGCAACTACACAAACTCAAACCACTTTATCCATGAGATTCTTCACACCGGAGCACATGAACTTCACTGTCTTCAACTGTCATAAAAGAAAGATAGCTCGTAGACCACCAAAACATGAACCATTGCAATTGTAGGCACTTATCATCATCCCAGACTTCCCTCTAGAATTGCAAAGAAAAATACTATAATGCGAAGGAATGCGGAGCAAAATACTTCCTCCCTGTCACCAGTGAATAATCAAAAAAAGCAAATTTTACTCTGGTGAATGTAACTTCCTCAAATCTTCATACTAGAGGCTCAAACTCAGGATTTAGCATCTTCAGCCTCTAACTAACTTCCAATCCACAAACCAAGATCTTTAATCAGTAAGAAATGCGGAGTAATCTTCTGGACCGTTCTTCAGTATGCAACACACTGTCTTCACTACAATTCACTGCAACTCTCTGTTTCTTCCAGAGAAGAAAATTTTCTCAATATCCTCAACATATAAAGATTCTAAATAGATAGAAATATAAGATACAGTTGACACTAATGACAACAAAGATACGTTGACATCAATGACAACACCAATTAGGCACATACTTGCAATAGTTCAGTGTTGGTTCATACTTCACTTATTATAGTTTCTTCATGATGAGTTGGTTTGAGTTGATGACTTCATGTCTTGATATGATGTCTTGATAATGCTTTTGGTGTTTAGAGTTGAGTGATTATTGTGATGAAGTCATGTTTAAGATGCCAAGATGAGCAGTGATGTATGTGAGCAGTCATCATGTATATTTATCAGCCTTACATGAGTAGTAATCTTGATGTTTGTTTATCAACAGTGATAGAAAATGCTTACAGTGAAGTAGGCGCTTTGATACAGTGAGTAAGGTAGGTTCATCTCTATTTTCAATGTTCTCATATAGTGATTTTGACTGTTGCAATGCAGTGGTAATTGTAGTGGTAGTTGTTTTTGATATTTGTTTTTTTTACAATACTGATCCATACTCTGTGCTCTATGATGATCCATACTCTATACTCTGCTCCGTGTTGACTCTAGATGACAGTAATTAGAGATGTAGTGACAATAATTTTTTTTGCAGTGATTTCTTGATTGTGGAACAGTGATTTAGTGATATATTTCTGCACAGTGCTATGCATGTTATGTTGGTCAATAAGGTTTGGACAATGACAGTGGCTTTGTAGTGTTGACAATGGATAGAACTTTGATTTTGCTGATAGTGAACTTTAGAACTTTGTTGGATGTCAGTAAGTGGAAATGTTTTTGTTTTTACTTGGTGACAATGTACTCACAATCCTTGATGACACTGTACTTTGGATGCAAGTTGCTTAGTTTCTTGATATAGTTGCTTGTTGTGTGGAATTTTTTTCTTGATGACAGTGACACTTTGTTAGTAATGATAGTCAGTGACGTAATCATGACATTTGTTGTGTTAATGGATCTTGAAGGTCTCCTTAACAGGGGGAGTGACTTGCAAATAGTGCATCCTTTTTATCATTGTTGTCAAAGGGGGAGAAGCAATTAGATAATATAAAATCATTGTTTTGACATCAATGCCAAAGGGGGAGTTTCTTGGCATTGGCATGATTTGTCATTGATGTCAAATTTGGATATTGAAATGGTACTACAGTGTTTTAGTGTTTGTGATGACCTTGTATGGTTGGTAAGTTGCCCAAGGAAGGTTCATGTTCTTATGTTAGTTTGTTTCATGTTGTGGTGATCATGATGTTCTATGTTCTTGGTCCTTTGACACAGTGATGATGTTGGTTCAAGGTTTTGGAGTTCATATACACATACTAGCTAATGATGTTGGTTCAGGGTCTTCATACTAGTTCAGTCATTATGATATGGTGTTATGGAGTTGAGTTGCCCTAAGTTGATGAGCTTGATGTGTTGAGAACAGGTAAAGATGGAATTTAGTAAGGATGACATTCATATCTTGATGCATCTTGATAAACTTGCTATGTTGAGAGTTATGGACATGGAGATCTGTCATGTGACTTGTCTTGTATTTATTCCTTGAGAGCCTTTGTTTTAGTTGAATATGATTGTGGTCACTCTAAGATGCAGAAAGTATCTCAGATCATCATTTGATCTAGGTTAAGGTTTGATGTCTTTACACTTTAAAGATCCAAACCCTAAGTCATGTGTTTAAACAAAACTATGTGATAACCCTTACTTAACCGCCAACACTTTTTATCTATTTGTTTGATGACTTGTATTAACTAGTTAAGACCCACTTAAGTGAACACTTATGGGTATCGGCATCGTAGTTCAACCGGCCCTTCCGACTAGGTTTCACCAGGTGCAAAGGTAAGTGTTACATGATCAAGCGGGAAAGAAAAATCATCGGTGGCTTCGAGGGTGCCAAGCCCCGATCAAATGGTGGTCATTTAAAATATTTCAAACATCCAACGAATACTTTCCTTCGTCAAATTTGATGGGCAATTCCAAGAGGGAAGTTTCTAACTGCTTTCTAATAGTCTCTCAATGACCAAATGGGCCAAAGAATTTAATAACTCGCTCTGTATGATAGATCTTATGATGTAAGTTGGTATTTTGGATTCTATAGAGTAGTACCTTCATGTTCATAGGTATAATGCTAATGTTTTGATGTAAATTTGTGGTTTTTGAAAGGCAAAAAGATTGAAGTCTATTTTAATGTATACAAGGGGATTGTGAGTGTAATATTTGCAGTATGTAAAAGGCGATTATGTGATTTAGTCTGTAGGGGATATTAAAGTTTTTTTTGTGTTATGTTATCATTAAAAAGTTGTATTGAATGTATACCAAAGGAGATACAACGTTATGAAGTATAGTGCAATCTAGTGAATCAGAGTATCCCTCTGAATTATTTTTTTTAAAACCTTGATGCAATCAGTTTTGTCAGTGAGACAATCTTTGGTTAGAGAGACATTTCATTTTGTTAGTGAGACAATTTCTTGCTAATGAGGCATATTATGTTTGCGAGTGAGGCATATTATGTTTGCCAGTGAGGCATGGTGTTTTTCCAATGAGGCATAATAAAGTGCAGATTCAAGAGTGGTTTTTATCCCTTTTAAGGGTTTTCCACTCATAAACATTGTGTCATGATTCTTCTCTGATTGTCTCTATATTTGCACTTTGATACTCATTCATGCCATTGTATATGTGTATATGTGTTTGAAAGATTCTTGAGTTCTCTTTAAACTTTCTATCTAGTGCAATTAAAGGTGTAAAAAGTTTGAAATATTATAGACCACTAATTCACCCCCCCTCTTAGTGGTCCTGTACTTCAACAAATAGATATCACCTTGAAGTGTAGATCTCATGGAAGGGAAGATGCTCTTCATGCCATGAGGAGATGGAGTCAAATATGCAAATACAAACACAATAACAACACAAAATATTGCTCTGCAACACAATGAATGCCTTGAATCACTTTAACATAAGCTTGTAAATCAAAATGCCCATCTAATTTCCATCTAGTTTGCAAACGAAACCTAATCATGCTTATATATTCAACTACAAACATTCCCGCTAAGAATTTCGTAATTCAAACTTGAGATGTCGGCATAGGACCTAAATGACGGTCATAAAACCGACATTTAAATTTAGGGGAAACCCAAAATAGGGCAAGACTAGGGTGTTAGAGACCAAGTCCACCCCCTTATTTATGCTTGGGGATCATCAAAATAGCACCCCTAGGTCCTATTTGCCATAATACTTAAAGGTGTTTTCTCATCGAGATTCAAAATTAACATGCAAGACATGCTTATAATGCATTCTAAAGACCCGGGAGCTAAACCTTAAGAGGGAAAAGCCCCCAAGGGGACATTTTCTGACATAATATTTAGCCCCCACTTTAATGTATGTATAAACATAAGGCCAATACATGCATTAAAGTAAGGTCAAGAAACACAGCAAACACGCCAAGCACGGTGAAGACACGCCAAACACATTGAGTATAGTAACAGGCACGCAAAAAATGGAGAAGACAATTACAATCATGCAAGACACGGACAAGACAACATTGAAGACACGGTGAATATAATGAATGCATTGATTATTTCCTTTTCTTTTTCATTTTCATATATATGAATGAATGTAAATACATGAAAAGTAACAATGCAACATACAACCCCAAAGGGAAAACATGCCATACAAAACCTCAAGTGTAAGTGGAGCATGTTGCGACACATACACAAGAGGGGAAAGCACGCCATACAAAACCCAAGTGGTGGTTAGCCACACAAGAGGGAAAACACATGGAAGACACAGAGAAAACTCGGCAAACAAGGCAATGGAAGGAACTTATTGCTAAGCCCCCACCATCTCAGGCACATTACAGGCACACACCGATGATTGGGCTTTGCCACAATAATCGTCGAAGACATGCTTAAGGGTTAGGATAGTCTTAGATCAACCCCGGCTCCTCGGAGGACTTTTAGAAAATGACAGGATGTGCAATCTCTTCAAGAAATACACCATCCTCGCCTCTGCAGAGGGCTTTAGAATAAAAGGATATGGACGATATCCTACCTCTACAGAGGGCTTAATGATTGCAATATAAAAAGAAATATGTGATCTCACCTAGAGATACAACATCCCACCTCTATAGAGGGATTACAAACATGCTTTATTAGTACCAAAATCATTAGACAGCTTACCTTATATATGCCCCCACCTTAACATGGTTGATATCATGTACCGATTGATGGGTTCAAATGTTGACTTCTTTTATGCTATTTCTTATGCTTCCAGACTTTACACTTATGACATTTCAGATACTTTCCTAAGACATTACTACCATAATATTCTTTTATATATATTCTGCAAACCTTGATCCTAATCTGCCAATATGAAACATGGTGATAATATTTGTCAATTACATGAGTTAGACATAAGTATGTATGTAATATAGATAGAATTCCATAGTTTAATATGAAAGCTATTTTGTGTGCATATGTTTGGATAATTAACCCTATACAATAAAGACGTGGCATCCAGGAAAGAGTGATTGTAGCAAGTTGCAGAACAGGGGAATTAAGTAAAGTGCAGTTCAAACGCCAGAAGTGGAGACTGATGGGGATGAACGTGATCATCATGGAAAAATAAATACAAGGGAAGAATAAGACTTGTTCTAGAATTCTAATCACAGCTTATGTGTTTTCATTCATGATCCATTGAATAAGAATTACTATTTGATTGGAACTCTGCTTCCTTTGTTTCAGTTAGATTAATAAATTGATCTCAAACCTACACCTTGATATCTAGGGATGAATTGATGATCAAGTTAGTTGGTAGTTACATAGTACTCTCTCATTTTTGTATAAGTTAGGAGGGATGAGTTCGATGGGAAGTTAGTTCTTTTTCCAAGATACTTTGTTTTTACAGTTGCTCAACAATTACTCTATTTTTATGTTGGAAGATCCAAACATGTTTTATTGAATACAATCTGAAAAGATCCTATTTCTGATATGAAGTGAATACAACTATGTGTTATGAGAATCTGAAGTAGATTTAGTTTCTAGATTAAGTGAGATAGCTCCCTGAGCTAGCCACTCAAGGTACTAACCCTCACTTTGTATATTTCCTTATTTATTTATGCATTTCTAGTTAAAATTGTTTCATGTTATTTTATAAAGTTGCATTGTGGAATGAGTAAAATATCTTGATTGCTATTTCTAGTAGTTGTGATTCATGAATAGAATACATATTTAAAGTCCTTTGGAGGTTAGTGTCAATTCTTTTATCATTTTGTGTATGTTGAGTTAATTCTTTAATTCTCTGTTGAATATAGTTATCTTCAGCTTATGCTAAGGGTACTTGTAGCAACTAGATTTTTAACTGTTTTTGTTGTTCTTACATTTATGTGAACTTCAGTAAATTAGGTTAATTAGAATAAGTCTATATGAGTTAGTTTAGGATAGAAATGAGTCTTGAAGGCATATACAGTGCGGGCATCATCAGAAGCTTACGCTCCTTGGTCGATAATTCAATGTAGGAATGCAATGATAGAGTGGACTGTTCAAATAGGTTTACCCCTAGATTTCATTAAGTCTACAATGCATTAGAGTTTTCCTCTAATCCAACAAATTCTCTTTTTCCCAATTCTCTTTTTCCTGCTTGGTTTCATCAGTCAATTTCATTAGTTCAAAGCCTAGAGACAGAGTGGTATGGTACTCTGGGGTTTTTGTCACAGGAGGTTGGAGAGTGAGTACTTCTTCCTCTTCAATTTTTGTTTTACTTTCAGCCAATTGTGCCAATAAATCTAAGTTAGAACAATGGCCATAAGTTTGAATTTTCTCTTCCAACTCTTGAATCCTTTTCTCTTTTTCTTTATCTTTTTCTTCATACCCCTTTACCTGCTCTTCCAGCTGTCTTATTTTGTCCAAGGCTTCTTGAAGTTCCTTCCTAATATCTCTGTCCTCCAATAATTCCTTTTCTTTTTCAACATTTAAACTTTCATTACCTCTTTCTTTAGGAACATCAAAAATTTCTTTAGCAGAATCATCAGGCACAGACTTACCCATCTTTCTTGTAGTAAACAAATATTCTAACTCAGAATCAGAAGAAGAAATATACCTTATTTTCTTTGTAGACATGTTAACATTTTCACAGGCGTCAACAAAGACATCCTTAGGAGGGTTTTCCCCTCTATCTGAATCTAGATTCAGTGGAATTGGATCACTGTCCTGCTGGCCTTTACTTTTGTCTTCTCTTTTCTATTTCTCAATAAATTTTTCTTTGGCACTTTGCCTCTTTAGCCTACCTGAGCATCTAGGAGTGATAGTCTCCTGATTATCTCCCTTTTTCCTCCTCTTATTGTTCCTCTTCTTCCTCCTTTTCCCTGTATTTTCTTCTTTTATTGTACTCTTATGCTTCCTCACACCCTTCCTACTCTTTTTTTCTTTACTAGATGTTGAAGGAGTGCTTCTTTTAGCTTTAGGGGTGGTTGCCGAGGGTTCTTCAGCTGCCACAAGCCTAGGTTCTGGAGGATTTTCATCTTGTGGCTCTTCATGCTTAGTTTCAATTGGAGGCATATTATGGTAGTAATGTCTTAGGAAAGTATATGAAATGTCATAAGTGTAAAGTCTGGAAGCATAAGAAATAGCATAAAAGAAGTCAACATTTGAACCCATCACCGATATCAAACACATTAAGGTAGAGAGAAAATACATAAGGGAACATGAGTTCTCGTAAATCCCATGCTCCCCAGAGGTGACATGTACTTTACAATCACCAAATGTTCCCACAAACACACAATTTCTTGCATGAAAAGGTGTTAGCATCCATATAATCATGATAAACAACAATACATGTAATCATGCACATAAAGAGTCAAGGAAAGCAAGATCCTAAATAGACAAAGTGCACGGAGTAGTAGTATTGTTATGTTTTGTAAGTGTGATAAGACAACATCAAAATATCATACAGAGTGATACTACTAGCCAAGCGTTAGATAATATATAACAACCTCATCTTCATGTATGGACTAGGTCCATTTTTTTATTTCTCACTGAAGGGACATTAGGTCCGTATCTGTATAATATATTTTTCGTCATCTGCCAGCTAGGTAGAACCACTAGAGGAAGGTAAACAATAAATCAAGAGAGGAGAAACAAGTGTCTTAGGGACAATCACGTAGGAGGGTGCCCCCAAGTCACCAACCGCAATGCTATGTCCATACGACACAACACACAACAATGAAAATAGAGGAGAAGTGATATAGAAGAATGGTGATACAAATAGAAGAAGGGTCACAACAAAGGTAGTCTCTAGGTATCCTTGACCTTACTAGAGTATCAAGGGTCATCCTAGGAGGCCTAAACAACACATAACACATCACGGGGGAAACACAACATGGAGGTAAAGAGTTAGAAATACTTAGTTGTTTCATCCCAATGTTAAGAACATACATATCTAGGAAGAGGCCACCCTTGAGAGAAACTATAATATGTGCTACAACGAGTGTGGCTTATCGATTCAGATACCTCACATGTTGATTTGGTGTTGTTGAAATTGCATTAACATTGAGTTTAGGATGACGAGAGGCTTCCTTCTCTTTAAAAGGATTATATCCAATGCTGCTTAAGTAATGTCTTGAGGCAGATTCTATAGGTACTCGAATCCCTTGTTGATTTACACCACATCCATTACCTACATAGTCATAGTTGTTGTAAAGGATTTTGAATCCTTGACCATAGAGGGATGTCATTTCTTTAGAGGATGGTGAAGCCTCATAGGTCTCAAAATTTGTAATATAAGTAGGAGTATTGTCTTTGTTTTCTATTAAGGAGGCTTTGGTTTTCTTAGGTGTTTCCAAAGTTTGCTTAGATGAGATCAATGCAAATTTTGATGTGTCAGAGTTATTAAGTTTATATTCCCCTACACGGCAAGGATTAAAATCTAATGAATCCCAATCGTCACCAAAAAGTGCATTTGATGGTATAGAGTTTTGCACAACATTATCTATGGCAAGAGGTGTTGACGAATTAGCTCGCAAATTGTTTAAGCTCATATGTTTGTAAACTTGTTTTTGCATTTCAATATGTGAAAAATTATCCAGTTTAGGATTAGTGTGTATGGCACAGAGCTTGTCTTGATAAATAAACTTTATTGATCTATGAAGGGTAGACAAAACTGCCCCTATGGCATGAATCCACAATCTACCAAGAATCATATTATATGAAAGTGAACCAGGCATGACATGAAAAAGGGTAGATAATGTCATAGGACCAACCTTTACAGGTAGGATTATAGTACCCATAGATTGACTACCTTGATTATCAAAGCCTCGAATACTAATCTTATCCGGTTTGATTAAAGATGTGTCAATCTTGATTTTGTGTAGTAGGTCAATGCCACAAACATTAAGATCTGATCTAGTATCAATCATAACATGCTTGATTAGTTTTGATTAGTTTGTTTTCTACTTGGACAAATATTATAAGAGGATCATATTGGTTTTGAACTTTGATTGATGGTAATTCATGTGGTCGAAAGAGAATATATGTTTTTGTCGCATGCATACTATCCAATACAGTTGCTACATCAGTAGGCTTAGCAGTAGGTGGGACAATCACCTTTTGTAAAGATTCTTGGAGCATTCCATGGTATGTAGGTGATGTTTGTATTAAATCCCAAAGAGAGGTCTTAGCTAGAGTAGCACGGAGTTGCTCGACAAGATCATATTCTTGACCACTTTTATGAGTAAGACGAGGTGTTTGAGGAAGCATAGGTTGAGAACATGGAGGAGAGACAGGCACATGAGGTGCTTGCTTACTTTGTTATTACGGGCATTGTATGTATGAGCAATTATGGGATGTTGCGGCATATTTTGAACATTTGGACTAATTTGTTTTGCAACGTTATAGATGTAATCAGGAGGTCAAGAAGAATGTGGAAGACCTCTAATAGTGAGCACCGGTTTAGGAGGTGGTTGTTGAGCACCTTGAACCATAATCACTAGTTTTAGGCAAGAAGGTGCACTAGGTGCCCCCCCGCACAATCATCTTAGGAATATTTCTACAAAGTCTATTAGTGAAGATTGAATTAACATTGTTTCCCTCTTGATTATACCCAACATCTATACCTAAAGGATTTAATGTGAGAGACCTTTTCTCGTCCACTAATGCTACATCTTGGCCAGGGAGAGCATTGGAATGAGAAAAGGTACAATGTTGTTAGGAAGGTTAGGTGTTGTATCATTAATAGGGCTATCCATAGTCTTCTCATCTAAGGTTTCTGGACATTCAACTATAGGACAAGTAGGATAACTTATGGAATCATCATTATCATCATCACCATATGTTTTAGCTATTAATTCCAAAGCATTAAGAGGAGTTTCACACTCATCATTCTCAATGTGTTTTGTCAAATCTTTTGCTACCGAAGGGTATGTATTCATGAGAGATATGAAGTTGTCAAAATCAGATACATAGTCAAGGATTTCAAATGAAGAGCATTTAAATATATCATTGTGATACATAGCTTGTATATAAGTGAGAACATGAGGATTCATATTAAGGAATTTGTAGAACTTCTCAAAGTTTTTCATATATGCATGTAGAGATACCAAAGAGAAATGAGGTGAAGATGCCATAATGAAATGTCTTGTAACATCTATGTCCAATAGGATCTAATAAGACAAGACATGGAAAGTTTTAAAATACCTAAGGCACCCTAGTTGTGTGACTATTTCGCTCGTAAACACTTGTTTGAGGGAGAAGGGCTAAAATACACACAAAGTCTACAAAAAACACAATGGATAGGAGGAAGAGAGTTCAACACAACAAGGTTCAAATGATGATTTTATGTATTTAGATTGAATGCAATGAAACAACACACTTTATGCTTGTTTATGCACCTAAAATGTTCACTTTTTCCACCATTTCAATGCAAATCACTAAAAGAAGAGGTGTTGTAAGGAAAATGATGAGGGGAAGCAAGTAATAAGCCTAATATCAGTCCAATAGTGCAACAATATCCTTCACAACATGCCTTTAATGAAATTCTCTAGAGATAACAAGTCAAAATCTAGTGAAAATCAATGAAAAATTGTTAGTTTTTGTTAAAATTGAATATGTGTAAATGCTAATTTTTGAAATATGAATGCAAACACACAATACAATGAAACACTACATTCAAAATCAGATTTGAATGAGTGCCTAAGATGAGTAGAAAATTTTGAAACAAGATTTTACCTACAAACCCTAGCTTTTGGAATTACTAGGTTATAAGAAAAATTCAAAATGTCAAGCAAACCCTAGCAATTTTAATATGAAAAATATAATGCAAGAGATTAAAATATGATGAATTTCTGTAATTTATATCAGATCTACTGAAAATATCAGAAATTAAAGGAAATTAATTCAAAATGCAAGTCTAAAATGCCAATTTTTTCAAATTTTTCAAATTTTTCAATTTTTTTTGTTGTAAATTTTCAAATGCAATAGGAAAATGATAAATAAAAATGATTTTTTGTAATTTAGGTCAGATCTAATTTAAAAATAAAAAATTAAATGAAAATTAATTTAAATAAATTCAAATTATTTCAAAATGCAAGCTAAAAATGCCAATTTTTTTCAAATTTTTCAATTTTTTGTAAATTTTCAAATGCAATATGAAAATTATGAATTAAATGAAAATGAATTTCAGATCTAATGCAAAAATTAGAAATTTAATAAAATTCAAACTAAATTAATGCAAATTATGTGAAAAATTCAAACGCTAGAATGCAAATTTTTTTTCAAAATTTTGAAAAATTTTCAATTTTTTTGTAATTTTTCAAATGCAATGAAATGAATGAATGTAAATCTATCACACAACACTCAACAAGGTGCAAAAAGTCCAAAAACATAGGTTTACCAAAATGTTTAGGGTGAAAAAGGGGGAAAATGTTTTGGCTTATGTTTCAAAGGCAAATCCTCCCTTCTCACCAAACATTCAAGGGCATATCAACCGAGTTGAATCTCCACTAAGCGGGAGAAATCACCTATTAGGTTGTGCTGCCACTTGGAACAATGCAAAATTTTAGATGTATTAAATAATATCTCAATTTAATGATCAATTTACTCTTAAAACCCTAAATAAGCAAAATAGTAAGCAAATTAATGAATTGCGACAAATCATCTCAAACTAATGTGAAGGACAGAGATTATTAACTCACTATTTTTCAAAGTTTAAAAAGTGGAACAGTTGGGGACACTGGGACTAATGCCCTAGTCCAAGGTACAGTTTTCATCACGGAACCTAAATCTCCTTCTGACACTGATTTGCAATGTAGCTTTCGTTTCTACCCTAGGAAAAGTGGAGGATAGAGGGACTAGCACCCTTGTCCTGAAATGTTCATCGTTGTCCTCTTTCTTTCAAATCCTGAATCCTTGTTGTCTACAACCTCCTTTTTGCAACTCCACTTTGCGAAACTCAGTACTTGTAACCTACAATCACAAAGGAGTGTGGGAGGGGATTGTGGTGTTTAGAGGCTTGCCTCAGTCAAGCCCCGAAGAGACATTCAAGTCTTCTGAACACCATTGTCAGATAAGAGTGCGTATCCCTGCGGGATAGAGGCAAAAATCCAAATGATAAATTATTAAAAACACAATAGATATCACCTTAAAGTGTAGATCTCATGGAAGGGAAGATGCTCTTCATGCCATGAGGAGATGGAGTCAAATCTGCAAATACAAACACAATAACAACACAAAATACTTCTCTGCAACACAATGAATGCCTTGAATCACTTTAACATAAGCTTGTAAATCAAAATGCCCATCTAATTTCCATCTAGTTTGCAAACGAAACCTAATCATGCTTATATATGCAACTACAAACATTCCTGCTAAGAATTTCATAATTCAAACTTGAGATGTCAGCATAAGACCTAAATAACGGTCATAAAACTGACATTTAAATTTAGGGCAGACCCAAAATAGGGTAGGACTAGGATGCTAGCGCCCAAGTCCACCCCCTTATTTTTGCTTGGGGATCATCAAAATAGCACCCCCCAGGTCCTATTTGCCATAATACTTAGGGGTTTTTTCATCAGGATTCAAAATTAACATGCAAGATGCTTATAATGCATTCTAAAGACCCAGGAGCTAAACCTTAAGAGGGAAAATCCCCCAAGGGGACATTTTCTAACATAATAGGAGGATATGAAGAAGAAGAGGAGGTCACAGATGTTTCCAGCATATAGATTCCAGCAACTTCTACGGCCGCTCAGGTAAGTCTCTCTTCCCCTTCTTCTTCCTCTCAATCTCTTTCTACATGAGGGGTGGCTACCCAAATTTCCCATACTTCATTGAATCCTGCCACCTTTGTTGTGCCTTTACAATCCCTATAACCTTCACCCGATGCCACATCTCTTGTTGTTTCTCAAACTTTTAGTTTGCCATTATTTTCCCCATCACTACCCAAGAGGGCAACATCAGCCCAAGCCCCAAGCCAACAAATGACAACCATTCGCTATGGTCTCCCATCAGGATCTCCTTTTGTAGGTGGTCTAATAGCCTCTCCCTCTACTTTCCAAAGTTAGACAGAAGTTGTTAAAAAGGCAAGAGAAATTAGGAGAGAAAAGAAAAGTGTGAAAAAGGGTAGAGCACCAGCTGTTTCCCAAATGAGATCTCTTTTTAACTCCACTCAGCATTATTTGACCATAACCCATATGACCCCCAATGTGTTTAAACCCCATGAATAGATGAAGCTAGAAGACTGTATAATGAATGTTGTGGCTATGGACCTAACCCAATTTAGGCCTCAAGATAAGGTAGAACTGATGAAGGAAACCTTAGCTGTGGTGACCATAGATTTCCTCAAAACCTCTAAGAAGTTGAAGAAAGTAGAGGTTGAATTGACTCAGACTAAGGCTACAATAAGTCGCATGTCTGCAGAGATTAAAGTCAAAGACCTAGAAATCAAGCAACTGAATAAGGACATCAAAGAAGTAGTGTCCAAAGAGGTCTTCTAGGCTTCACAATTGAAAGTGACTGGACTGCAGTTTGAGCCGGCACAGGCCAAGGCTTCAGTAGACACATTGGAACAATAAAAGGGTCTTTTGGAGAAGAAGTATCAAGATAAAATCTAGGAGGTCACCTAGCTATAGTAGAGTCTTGAGACTGAGAAGGACCAGAGTAGCAATTTGTAGAGCAAGTATCTTGTTGAGCAAGAAAAAGTTGAACAGTTGACTCTAGAGCTCACCCAACAACCTAAAAATGTTGGGGTATTATCAATGGTTAAGGAGCTATATGTTTCTTCCTAGTAGAGGAAATCTAATGATGTATCTCAATTGAAGTCTACACTCAGGTTCCTTTTAAATGCTCAGTAGCTATGTGAGAAGGTGAATTCTTCTGTTGAAAAGATTCTATCCTTGAAAACTATGAAGGTTTCAGAGTCACAGCTTTTGGTTCAAAAATTATATGATGCTTCTGATGAGATTTTGCAGGCAGTAGGGATCAATGGTAGAATGGTAGCAGCTAAGAAGGTGAATGAAATTTTGAGCTGCAACAAAGTTGCCACCAAGTGCAAAACTTTATTAGATCTTTTGAAGTAAGGAGTCCAACGAATGAAGGGACACGTTACGAATCTGGTCCAATTAGGACTCCCTCTCCATTCCCAGATAGCAACACAATCATAATGGAGGACCAAATAAAGACTTTGTTACTTACAAATCAAAATGATCAAACTGCTTTTCAGACTCTGAGCGACTCATCAAGTGTCACTGAAGTGGAATCAGTTCTAGTTCCTGTAGCTCAGTTGGAATTTTAGTTACATGTAGTGCAGAGTTTGTCAACCTTCTCCCATAAAGAAATTATTAAATTGAATCTGATTTTTCAAGCCCTTCAGAAAAAGGAGTATCCATCAGAAGTAGAATGGTCTAGTATTAGGCCACTTTACAAAATCTTTGAAGAGCTACAATGGGAGGTAAAATTTTGGTTTTGTTTCCTTTCAACAGAAGATTTTGGTTCTTTCCATGCAAGCGTGGAGTCCATGTTGGTCGCCATGAACTATAGAGTTAAAACTCTATATTTTGATATATATATATCAATATATATATTACAGTTAGAGTCTCGGAGCAGCAAAGCTCGCCATGTGTTCATATGGTGATTGTTTATGAGTCTCTTTTGTTTAAACTTTTAGATGCTGCAAATATCTGCCATGCGTCTGTAGGGGCCCAAGACTCTTTTAAAAGGAGAATCTCCGTGAAAAATGTCAAGTGTCAGCACGATGCTTATTTAAGGAGTCTTTTGTTGAAGTTTTGTCTAAACGGGTGCCAGCCCGCCAGGTACCTTTTTTGAGTCTTTTTCTTAAGGCCGCAAAAGAAGCCATGTGTCATAACGACACAGTCTGTTAGTCTTGGTTTCACAAGGTTGTTGTTGTGCCATTGGCTAAAAGATACAAGTGTCTACTCAGGAAAAAGGTAGAAGAGTCTATAATATAAAAGAGAAGATCTGAGACTCGTAGAATCAATTACAATGGATAGGTAAATAGAGACTCAAGATTCTAAGAAGATTTTCCAACATGGGAGCTGATGACAGAAGAAGCAATTAACAAAAGTTATGGTTACTAGGCAATTAAGATCTTAACGACTACAAGGGAACCTGGAACTTCAAATTTTGTGCTATAAATAGTCGAGTCCAGCCCAGATGAAATATAGATATATATATTTTTTGAATATCAAAGAATTTTAGCTGCTAGATTAGAAGCATATTTTCCTTCCTTAACAGGTGCCTCTTAGGAGGGATTGAATATTGTAATCTATGCAAATTTTGCCTTATGTACTTGTGCTCCTGCCCATTAATGAAGAGAGAGCGGTGTTATGTGCAAATTCTAATATGTTCCTGATTCTTGTTTCTTACTTTCTATGTTAAGCCTTTCATAAATCTGATATATACATGATGTTAATGTTAATCATGCTTCATGCTCTTTTACTTTATCAGTAGATTCTGCAAGTTTAACCATTGTGCTATTAGTGTGGATCTTAATACATTTCTAGTGCATCGCCTTGGTGGTAGTTTTAAGAGTTTCTTTATAATCTTGTTTTTTCCTCCCTTTACATCAAAATCCATAGAGAAGAACCAGCGTCTTTAAAATCTAGAGGTTATTCTAAGAGTCAAGTCCCACATTCTTGGAATTTCCCATTGTTGGTGAATACTTGAAAAATTAGGGATCAACAATCGGCAAACACACAATTTTTGAATTAGGTCTGGATATAAACATTCCACAGCACAAGGGAATGAAGGAAAACCACTCTATGCCTTATCTCAGACCCAAATCTATCTAGGCACGCTACACAATACTCACATAATCATCAAATCAACTCCTCAATCAGCGCAAACATTCAAGGTCGACCAAACAAAGTAAACATAAGGAATTCTTGATCACATGCTTCCATGATCACAACCATAACTTGCAGACCATGCACAAGGCTTTAACACAATCTAGAAACATCTACGAACATCTTGAAGTCACCTGGAAACCAACAAATTCAGCCACAACAAATTTCACCTGAACACAACAACACTGTCAAACTCTCCCACCCAATAAATTACTTTCTGAAGCACCAAATCACAAACCTTTTGGAATTAGGATAGGTAAGATCCTTATGAACACATATCTAGAACCGCAGCCCTTGAAACCTTTCTGCAGAGGAATGCGAAGCAAAATACTTTATCCTAGACACTTCTGCACAACTCAGAAACACTATCAAATACTATTTTCAAACTGGTGAACATAACTTTCACTTCACAGCAATCCAAAGCACCAATTTATGGATTTAACATCTTCAAACACTTCTTGACAACATATCCAAACTACACACTCAGATCTCCAACACAGAAGAAATACAGAGTAAAACCTTGAATAGTATTCTGTAAGCCGGAAGACTCTTCAACACACTATTTCTAGTATTAGTGAGATTTTCTCAAAAGCACTTGAAAACTTAGCAACAAGATCAATCTACTAACATCATCAGCACCTCTACAAGGAATTCAGATCACTTTAACACAACTTAATCAAATAACAATAGCAACATCAGAAGACATAGTTGACACCAATGACAACACAAACATGTTGACATCAATGACAACTCTGATTAGCACATACTTGCAACAATCTCCCCCTTTGTCATTGATGGCAACATATGATGTCAAAAACCATCATGACACAACTCTACACCAATCTCACTCTCCCCCTTTCTTTTATACATCTTACTTTCTTTCTCTCCCTTTATTTTTCACATGAACTCTCTCCCCCTTTGACATCAATGGCAAAGGGTGACCCATCTTTCTCAAGATTTCTCCCCCTGATTATGATACTGCACATACTTGCACTCTTCTCAATTGATTTGAATACTCCCCCTTAGAAGTACACACCAACCTGTACCAACTCTTACTCCCCCTGACTGCAACAATCATCAATGCCACTACTTGTTCCCCCTGAGAGGTAGCCTCCAACATCAGTCCAGAAAAGAATGAATCTTGAAATTCACTGGATTGATGCATTTCCTTATGCACCTAGTTCAAAGAAGGAGGGGCAATAACCCCTAACTTCTCCCAAAGATACTCAAATGTATCCTTAGGAAGAGCCTTAGCGAATAGGTCAGCAACCTAACTCTTTGTAGGCACATACTCCAACTTTACTTCATTCTCTGCAACCTTCTCTCTCAGAAAGTGAAACCTAATTGAAATATGCTTTGTCCTTGAATGCATCGCCTAATTTTTTGAAATGTTAATAGCATTCGTATTATCATAGAAGATAGGAATTGGATCATCATACTCAACTTTGATATCTTTCAAGGTTTGTCTCATCCATAGCACCTGTGTACAATAGGATGCAGCTACAATGTACTCTACCTCTGCAATAGATAAAGACACTGAATCCTACTTCTTGCTTAGCCATGATACAACTCTATCTCCAAAAAATAATGCACCACCACTTGTACGTTTCCTGTCATCTACACATCCGGACCAATCTGTATCTATGTAGGCACTTAGGGTAAAGTCATTGTTCTTTGGATACCACAAACCATGATCTGGAGTGCCCTTCAAATACCTGAATATCCTCTTCACTGCCATGACATGTGACTCTCTAGGATCTTCTTGAAATCTTTCCACAAGACAGACTGCATGCATGATATCTGGTCTGGTAGTTGTTAGGTATAGCAGTTCCCCAATCATTGATTTGTATTTTCTCTAATCAGCCTTAGGGGATTCATCGTTCTTGCTCAGCTTGCAACCAATTGTCATGGGGGTACAAACTTGTTTAGAATCTTCCATTCCAAACTTCAGCAATAGTTTGTTGACATACTTTGATTGTGAAATGAAAATGCCCTTATCTGTCTGATTAATTTGCAGCCCAAGGAAGAAATTCATCTCTCCACACATTGACATCTAAAATTCTTTTTGCATTTCATTTGCAAAGTCCTTACACATACCTTCATCTCCACCTAAGATTATGTCATCCACATAGACCTCAACAATCAGGATTTGATCTTTGCTTACCTTGATGTACAAATTACTATTTGTAGACCCTTTACTGAATCACTACTACAACAAATACTTGTCTAACCTTGCATACCAAGCTCTGGGAGCTTGCTTCAATCCATACAATGCCTTCTTCAATCTACATACCATATCTAGTTTGTTTGATAACTAAAATCCATTTGGTTTCTCTATGCATACTTCCTCTTCCAACTCACCATTCAGAAGAGCATATTTCACATCCATTTGATATACCTTGAAATCCTTATGTGTTTCATAAGCCAGAAACAGCCTAATAGCCTCCATTCTTGCTATCGAGGCAAAAGTTTCCTCATAGTCTATTCCTTCCACTTGTGAGTACCCCTTACACACAAGTCTTGTCTTGTTCCTTACCACTTCTCCATTCTCATTCAACTTATAGATGTATACCCACTTAGTTCCAATCACATTCTTATTCTCTGGTCTTGGGACAAGTTCCCAAGTCTGATTCTTCTCAATCTACATTAGTTCTTCTTCCATAGCCTTAATCCAATACTCATCCTTGCATGCCTCAACCACTGTTTTAGGTTCAACTTTGGAAAGTAAACATAGATTTACTTGTTCTACAATAGCTCTGCTTCTTGTCAATACACTTTTGCTCTTATCACCAATGATCTAATCTTTAGTGTGATGCCTCTGCACATATTTAGGGGTTTTAGGAACTTTTTTCAGAGGTTCTTGTTCTTCAACTTCTACTTCTATTTACAGAGCTTCTTGTTCTTCAACCTGTACTTCTTTTTCTTTAGTTTCTTCTTTTTCTCCACAAGAAGACTCATCTGATTCATATCCATTAATCTCTGAAAACTTTTGTATATCTTCATCAACCTTAACATTAGCACTTTCAACGATCTTTCTTAGCCTCTTATTATAGCAATGGTAAGATTTTCTTTTGTTAGAGTGGTGTAGGAGCACCTACCTTACAGTGGCCTCCATGAGGTAGTTAGTTAGTTTTAAGCCTTGTTGATGTTTCCAAGAAGGTCTTATAAGACCAATGCAATGTAATAAGGTCAGCTTGGACCAATGCATGTTTAGTTAGTTGTATTTAGGATCAAGTTGTAAGTTTCAAGATCATTTGCTGATCTGGAGTTTGTTAGGATAGCTAAGTTTGTTAGATCAGTTGGGTCTCCCAGCCGCTTGGAGGCATATCAGTACTACTATTGTGAGTAGTTAAAATGCCCTAGATCGGGTCATTTGAGAGGGGTCTGAGATAGAGTCTGATATTGAGTCTGATAGGAGTTTGATATCAAACAATTCTGTAATGAAGAGTTGATTTATGAAGCTGTGAGACAGTTAGTTGTATATCTTTTCTGCAAGCAATAAAGAGATTCTGTTTTGTGTCATTTCTCTATTTTGGATCTCACTGTATAATCAAATTGTTGTTCTGGTGGGTGTATGGATTCGTTTATCCATTCCACCGGTTGATTCTTTGAATCGGTGGAATGGGGATGTACAGTAGTTTAGGTTTTTATTCGCATTTTCTGTTCATTTGCATGCAAGTTGGTAGGATCGTCATTGAGAGATACTGAGAAACCCTAGCATGGTCATGTGCTAGGTCGTGCAGGTTGAAAAGGGTTTGAGAAACCATCAAGGAAGGGAACCAGACCATCGCGAAGTTCGATAGGTCAAAGTGGTGTGTGGTCATTAGCATAAGATAGGATATCGGGTGAAGGAGTTTATGTTGGACCGACAGTATGTTGTCTGGCCGATGGTCGCGAAGGGTCAAAGTCTTCATCGGGGTGAGAAAGTCTATCGGAAGGCATGTTAAATGTTATGCCGACGGAAGTGAGTCTGGCCGATAGGGAAGCGTTCGGTGTGAGAACAAGGATCGGCAGGAGTGTAAAGTGTTGCCGACGGGGAGTTCGGGGAGACAATAGGCGTCGGGATAACAATTCTAAGGAAAACCGATAGCGGAGATGTTGCCGATGGTCAACAAGTCAAGTGTGTGCATCGGTATGACTAATACGATTGGAGTGAAGAGTCTAAGTGGAGCCGATGGTAAGGGGTGTTGCCGATAGGCAACCAAAAGCGAACATAACTTCATCGGTGGGAGTTAGGCAATCGGGGAAGTAGAAGTTTGGCCGGCCGATGGGGAATATCTCGCCGATGGGTGATTTAAGCCTCGGAATGAAAGTGTTTTGTTAAGCCGATAGGTATAGGGCATAGCGATATGGTGTCGGGGACACATCGATATGAGAATAGAGAGTGTACGCATATTTGATAATGCATAGACATACATTTGAATTTGTATGTTAGGGTTTGAATGGTAGATGCCTCTACATCATAGTGGTATCAGAGCTCAGCAAAAGGTCTGGGTTGTTTGTGTGTTGATTCTGTCACTGAGAAGAAAGAGGTAGAGGAGTAAGAGGTTGACAAAATGCCTCTGAAAGGTAATGGTACTGCAAGGGAGTTGCAGGAGATAAAGGAAAAACATGCCAGAGAGATGAGGAAGATGAAGGAGCTTGATGAAGCACTGCAAACAAGGCTTGCAACCTTGGAGATGAACAAGAAAAGAGAAGTGGAAGACAGTGAATCTGAGAAAGAAGATGATACTGAAGAGTATGAAGAGGTAGATGAAGATTTGAATGTTGAAGATCAGAGATTTGCAAAACTGTTGAGGGCAGTTTAGAGTGACAAACCTAAGGTAAAGATTGATGTTCCTAGGTACACAAAAAGTTTGAATGAAGAAGAGGTATTGGATTGGATTGCTGCACTTGATAATCACTTTGAATGTGAAGATGTTGCTGAGGATCAGAAGGTAAAGATTGCAAAGACCAAGTTAGGAGGTCATGCTTTGGTATGGTGGGATTATGTACAATCCAAGAGGAGAAAGCAAGGTAAGTCAAAAATTTCTTCATGGGATAAGATGGTAGCAAGGATCAAAGGTAAATTCTTGCCTAAGGATTATGAAATTCAAATGTTCAAGAAGCTACAATTTTTAAGGCAAAAGGAAATGGATGTGAAGGCGTATACTGAGGAATTTTATAAGTTGAGTATGAGATCTGGTCATCATGAGAATGAGGTTGAAAAAGTTGCTAGATATTTAGCTGGTTTGAGAATGAACATACAGGATGAGTTAGTTTTGGCTAACCCTAGGAGTGTAGAAGATTGTTATCAAATGGTAATCAGGATTGAGGAAAAGATGAATAGAAGACAAGATAAGTCCATGAGAGGAAGAGGCAGCAATGTAAGAGGAAGAGGATCAGCTCCTACAACAAGACAAGGCAATGACAGTCAAGAAGACACTGGTAAAGGACACGAGCAGTCTGGTTTCGGAGGTGGATGGAAAGGTACCAGAGGCAGATTTGGAGGTGGTAGAGGTTCTACTACATTTTCTGGTAAGTGTTACACTTGTGGTGAATATGGGCATCCATTTTTTAAATGTCCAACAAAAACAACAAGTTCAGGAGGAGAAAAGAGGGCAACTCTAGTCCAAGAAACTGATCAGCAAAGTGCAAGCAGCTCAAACACTCAGCAAAGTGTGAGGGAGACTCCTGATAATTATGGGTATCCAGAGGAGGGAGAAGCATTGATGTTAAGAAGGACAGTCTTGAAGACATCAAAGGATATGATGCAAAGAAGAGCTCTTTTCAAGACCACATGCAAGAGCAAAGGTAAAATATGTAAGATTGTAATTGATTCTGGCTCAACAGATAATATGGTATCTCAGGAAATGGTGGATAAACTGAATTTAGAAAAGATTCCACACCAACACCCTTACAAGGCATCTTGGGTGAGTGATAGTCAATCACTTTTTGTATATGAACAGGCATATGTTGATTTTCAGATCAGAGAATATCGTGATAGAGTTTTGTGTGACATTTTGCCCATGGAATGTTGTCACCTACTGCTGGGTAGGCCATGGCAATTTGATAGGAGGGTACTGTATGATGGGTATGCAAATACCTACACCATCAAGAAAGATGGTAAAACTATTGTGTTGATACCATTACAAGAAAATGCTGAAGCAATGAAGACAGCAAAGATTATTTTGGTAGGTAAGAAGGAATTTGTGAAGATGCCTATAGCCCCAGGCATAATAGCAGTTGATGATATCTCAAGGAAAGGAAATCAAAGTTTGAAGAAAGGTTCAGTCTTGACTGACAGAGGTCAGCAGCAGTTTCAAAAAAAGGTTTATGAGCAGCCACAAATTGATTGGCAAGACAAGGATGTGATTGTAGTTGGGACTATTGTTTGTCCTATAAAAGTTGATAGGAAGACAAATTTGAACTTTGCAGAAGTTCAAGAAGCAATTACTAAGGTTATTCAACCAGGTATTCAGACAGAGGTGCTGGTAAGACAGACTGGCAAACACAGGGTATGTATGAACAGAGCCTACATTGACAGGCATGAGGGTTTACTTGCAAGACAGCAAGTTGCAGTTCAGAAATCTTGGAGTAGTCAAGAGACAGTAGAGTATAAAGCTAGAACAGGTCAGAACACTGAGATGGCAAAGAGTAAAGGTGGAATTTTTCCACAACCTAACTCATGGGACATGAATTCTTTTTCTGTTGGGGAGTATGGTGCAGGAGCACCTATCTTACAGTGGCCTCCATGAGGTAGTTAGTTAGTTTTAAGCCTTGTTGATGTTTCCAATAAGGTCTTATAAGACCAATGCAATGTAATAAGGTCAGCTTGGACCAATGCATGTTCAATTAGTTGTATTTAGGATCAAGTTGTAAGTTCCAAGATCATTTGCTGATCTATAGTTTGTTAGGACAGCTAAGTTTGTTAGATCGGTTGGGTCTCCCAGCCGCTTGGAGACATATCAGTACTACTGTTGTGAGTAGTTAAAATGCCCTAGATCAGGTCATTTGAGAGGGGTCTGAGAAAGAGTCTGATATTGAGTCTGATATCGAATAGTTTTGTAATGAAGAGTTGATTTATGAAGCTGTGAGATAGTTAGTTGTATATCTTTTCTGCAAGCAATAAAGAGATTATGTTTTGTGTCATTTCTCTATTTTGGATCTCACTGTATAATCGAATTGTTGTTCTGGTGGGTGTATGGATTTGTTTATCCATTCCACCGGTTGATTCTTTGAATCGGTGGAATGGGGATGTACAATAGTTTAGGTTTTTATTCACATTTTCTGTTCATTTGCATGCAAGTTGGCAGGATCGCCGTCGAGAGATACTGAGAAACCCTAGCATGGGCATGTGCTAGGTCGTGCAGGTCAAAAAGGGTTTGAGAAACTGTCAAGGAAGGGAACCAGACCATCACGAAGTTCGACAGGTCAAAGTGGTGTGTGGTCATCGGCGTAAGATAGGATATCGAGTGAAGGAGTTTATGTTGGACCGACAGTATATTGTCTGGCCGATGGTCGCGAAGGGTCAAAGTCTTCATCAGGGTGAGAAAGTCTATCGGAAGGCGTGTTAAATGTTATGCCGATGGAAGTGAGTCTGGCCGATAGGAAAGCATTCGATGTGAGAACAAGGATCGGCAGAAGGAGTGTAAGGTGTTGCCGACAGGGAGTACGGGGAGACAATAGGCGTTGGGATAACAATTCTAAGGAAGACTGATAGCGGAGATGTTGCCGATGGTCAACAAGTCAAGTGTGTGCATCGGTATGACTAATACGATCAGAGTGAAGAGTCTAAGTGGAGCCGATGGTAAGGGGTGCTGCCGATAGGCAACCAAAAGCGAACATAACTTCATCGGTGGGAGTTAGGCAATCAGGGAAGTAGAAGTTTGGCCGACCGATGGGGGATATCTCACCAATGGGTGATTTAAGCCTCTAAATGAAAGTGTTTTGTTAAGCCAATAGGTATAGGGCATAGCGATATGGTGTCGGGGACACATTGATATGAGAATAGAGAGTGTATGCATATTTGATAATGCATAGACATACATTTGAATTTGTATGTTAGGGTTTGAATGGCAGATGCCTCTGCATCATAGAGTATCCAAGGAAAATATCTTCATCACATATTGCATCAAACTTTCCTAGTTCTTCATCTCTTCTTATATAACATTTTCTTCCAAAAACTTTGAAATATTTAGTAGTGGGAGTCCTTCCATACCATAGCTCATAGGGAGTCTTTGTGTCATTTGCTTTCACCTGTACTTTGTTTTGTATGTAGACAACAATATGAATTGCTTCTCTCCAGTAGACTTCTGGTAGGTTTGCTTCTTGAACAATCTTGTTCTTCCTTTCAACCACTCCATTATATTAAGGATTTCTAGGTGCAGATAGATGCCTATTTATCCCATGATTCTCACAAAACATGTTAAACTCATTAGAAGTAAACTCTCCATCTATGTTAGACCTCAAACATTTGATTTTCATATCCAATTCATTTTCAACCATTTCTTTAAAATCTTTAAACTTATCTAGGGCTTATGATTTTTCCTTAAGAAAAGTGACCTAAGTCATTCTAGAGCAATCATCAATAAATAGCATGAAGTACCTGTCACCTTGAAAACTCCTTACTATGGTAGGACCACATAGGTCTATATGCACCAACTCCAATAATCTGATAGATGACTGATCCTTGCTTTTGAAGCTTCTTCTTGTTTGCTTTCCAAACTGACATTCCTTACAGACAGCAGTAATAGGCTTTGTTAATTTTGGTAGATCTCTCACAGCTTGGACTAAACTTATCCTTACTAGGCTATCAAAGTTGATGTGACACAATCTCCTATGCCATAGCCAACTCTCACTGATCTGAGTGATAAGGCAATAACTAACACCACCCTTGAGATGATAAACATTTCCACCTGTCTTCTTTCCAACAGCAATTACTGTTCTGGAGATTTTTCTGATCTCACATCCATCATTTTGAAACATAAGATTGTAACCCTTGCTACACATCTGCCCAACACTCAAGAGATTATGCTTTAAACCTTTGACATAAAGTACATGATCAGTTTTATGCTTTCCATCAAAACTGATTGAACCTTTTCCACAAATCTTAGCAGCTTCATCACCACCAAACCTAACTACTCCACAATCAAATTTTTCAAGTTTAATAAACTTACTCTTATCACATGTCATATGATTTGAGCATCCACTATCAATGACCTAGTCATCCTTTTCACTTCTAGCGTGAAAAGAAATTATTACAGTGCCTTTAGGGTTAATACATGTGCTTCTAGATTCTTTTACTTCACACAGCTTCCAGAGTTAGCATAACTAGTTTCAACTCTTATGGCAATAAATAGGCATTCATCATCATTATCATCCTCAAAGTTAGATTCATCATCAGAAATGCTTGCATAGTAATTTTTCTTGAGCATCCTTCCTCTGTTTTCCTTATTCTTAATTCTCAAAGCTCTATCTAGACACCTCGAAGCATAATGACCTATTTTTCCACAACTAAAACATTTAAAAGGCAACTTACCACTGAACTTACCAATACCCTTTTTCACCCTTCTCACAAAGTTGGCTTCCACTTCATCAAAGTCTTCTGGTTCTGATTCAACAATCTTCTCTATTTTACCAGCTTTAAAAGTAGTCTCATCTTTTGCAGTTCCACTAGATGTGCCAAACTCTCTTATTTCAAAAGCAATTAGTGTGTCAAGCAACTGATCTTTGGTGAATTTACTCAAGTTTTGTAATTCTTCAATAGCAGAAACCTTATGACTCTAAGCTTTAGGAAGAGTTCTCAGTACCTTCAATATTACTTCTTGATCATCTATATTTCCACCAAGTCCCTTAATGCCATTGACAACTTCGTCCACCTTTGTAATTTTATCATCTTCAGACATATGCATGGTCTCATAAGTGAGCTTCAAATTCTGCATTTTAGCTTGTTTAACCTTCTCATCTCCTTCATAGACACTTTCCAACCTTTTCCAAATCTCATTAGCATTTTTCAAATTCACAACTTTCACCAACTCGGAATTAGTAAGTCTGCTTAAGAGAACATGTTTTGCCTTACCGTCTATTTTGGCATCTTTGATTTCATCTTCAGTATTTACACCTTTCTCAGGTATAGTGTAATTGGACTTGACGCATTTCCAAACCTCATAACCAAGAGAAATTAGAAAGGCTTCCATCCCTACCTTCCAGAGTGCATAGTCTGATTCATCAAACAAGGGAATATCTTTCTTGTGCGTCATCCCGAATCTACCTCAATTTGTTAAGCATTCTTCAAAGGAACCTTTCTCGGATACCAATTGTTGAAGGCACAAGACAACTGAGAGGGGGGGGTGAATCAGTTGTATCAAAAACTTTAAATCCTCATAAACATACTCACATTCACATTAGTTCACTTAAACCCTTAATCTATTATGAGGTTTAAACATGAAAAGAAGATAACCGAAACTTAAACACATCAACACCATGCACAAGAGAATGCCAATTTTTTACATGGAAAACCCTAAAAGGGAAAAACCACGGTGAGGATTAACTCACAATATAATGTAGTAACAATACCAAATTACAAAAGCTCACTGCCATAGAGAGAATGCTCACTGTAGGGGACTCACTGTCCAAGTGGACTCACTACCCACTGAAAAAGAAAGAAGGAAGAAAAGAATGGCTCACTACTAGACTTTGAACTAATATAGTTGCATCTAACCTATGCATGAAGTTCAGTTCCAATGAAGCTCATTATACACCACAACATACACAACACCTTCCCTAGCATCACCGAAAATTGTAGACACCTTCTACTCACTGCATCTGGTAGCCTAGCACATGAAAGCCCTTGCTACCCTGATCAAATTTGCATCAAAACATCATATCCTCCATTTGCAGACACGTATCCATGAATCCTTAACACTTATTTATACCATCATTAGCTTTGAAACAATCCTCAAGGCCAGCAACACAATCTCCAAGGTTAGCAAACACAATTTTTGAATGAAGGGAATGAAGGCAAACCACTCTATGCCTTAGCTTGAACACAAATCTATCCAGGAACACTACACAACACTCACATAATCATCAAATCAACTCCTCAATCAACACAAACATTCAAGGTCAGCCAAATAGAGTAAACATAAGGAATTCTTGATCACATGCTTCCACGATCACAACCATAACTTTTGGACCATGCACGGGGATTTAACACAATCTAGAAACATCCATGAACATATTGAAGTCACCTAGAAACCAACAAATTTAGCCACAACAACTTTCACCTGAACACAACAACACTATCGAACTCTGCCACCCAATAAATTTCTTTCTGGAGTACCAAATAACAAACCTTTTGGAATGAAGATAGGTAAGATCCTTATGAACACATATTTAGAATTGCAGCCCCTGAAATCTTTCTACGGAGGAATGTGGAGAAAAATACTTTCTCCCAGACACTTCTACACAACTCAGAAATACTGTCAAATACTGTTCTCAAACTGGTGAACATAATTTTCACTTCACAACAATCTGGAGCACCAAATTCTGAATTTAACATCTTCAAACACTTCTTGACTGTTGAGAGATTTGTCATTGATGTCAAAAAGGTGTTGTTGTGCTTCTCCACAAGGTACCATAGGGGTTTGATGGTTGTTGTGCTTTTCAAGGATATCAGTTGGTATGGTGGTCTTTAGGACAACAGTACATTTGATGATCACTTGCACTATTGATAAAGGTGTTTCATGAAAAGGTCATGTTATGTTGATGTGTCTAAGTTGAAGATGTTTGTTAGGTGGTTTGTTATGATCCTAGGGTTTAAGTTTTATTGTCTCCTGAATCTAAATCTTTGTGTCTTCCTTGTGTCTCACAAGGACAGTTGCTTTTGCTTGTAAGATTTTATTAAGCCTCCTTTAAGACTTCTTATTTTGATGTCATCATATTGGAGTTGTTAGTATTATCTTGTCTTGTCAAGATTTGAATGAGGCTTATGTTGTTGTTGCTCAACTATTGTTGTCATGACACATCTTGCAAGTTTTCTTTTATGGTAAGGTTTGTCTCCAAGTGACTTCTCCCTTCATATTCCTTAATGCTCAAGAGTCCAGTTGCTTTACAAATGTCTTCAAGGTTTGAGGTTTATTAGTTTATGTATCACAAGTCATTTTTAGTTTTATTGACCTATGGTTTAGTTTGTGATTAAAATTCTTGTCAAGTTCCTATATTGCTTCAGGGATATAGGCTTCTTAACTAAACAAACAAACCTAGAAGAACCTAAAACTTACCTAAACCCTAGCACGTCATGATAAGAGAGCACTTTTATTCTAATTGTAAAGTGACCTTTATTTGTAGGTTGATAACTTAAAAGTTACCTTCTCGAGGGTCATATCTACATGCTCTGACCGGCCCTCCTTCCAAGATAACCGATTCTTACAAGTTGTATTCTTCTCATCAAGTGGGAGATTGAAATCAAAGGTTGTTATTAAAAACTATTTAGAGCATGAAAGCAAAATCGATGGCATAGATTTAAAAGAAATTCAAAAGACAACAGTTCAGCTTCGTGATAGAATTTGACGGGGAGTTGGAAGCCAAAAAGCCCTAATTGTTTCTACAGTGTTAAAAACGAACCATGAGGACCAGGGAATAATGTTAAGAGATTTGTATGATGTTTTCAGGGATAAGCATTTGTGATTTGTATTGAGGAGAGACAGACCTGTACATTCATGTGAAAAATGTAATTTTTGGTTATGAAAAACAATAATTTTGTATACTGTAAAGTGGAGGTAGGTTTTCAGTGATTATGGAAGGAGATATAAGGGGTTGAAGCTATTTGCAAAGAAGATTGACATATGTTGCAGGTATTGAAGCTCTCTTTTAAGTGAACTCTTATGCAGAAAGAATATGCAAAGTTTGAGTCATGATTCAATGGATAATATTACACAAGAATAGAGCTGTGTTTTTATCATTGTTGAATGTATGTAGTACCTAGATATATATAGATAGAGAAGTAAATGCACTTATCAGATTGGAGGTAGTGTAGACAAGACAGAATCAAGTGAATGCATTGCAGAGAAGAAATTCTTATCTGACATTCTATGAAGATGATTTAATATGTTTTTTTGTGGCACAAGTATGAGATGTATGCAAGAAAGAAGATGTATAATGTGAATGAGTATATGCTATGAACTCAGATGTTGTCCTACAACTTATGAGGTTATTTTAATCAGATGATATATTGTTCTATGGTGAAGAGGGTTAAAACATTTGATGTAATGCAGTGAATTAGGAAAACCCCTGAATTATTTTTTTCTTATGTTATTGGATTTGCCAGTGAGGCACCTGATTGCTAGTGAGACACATACACCCAGTGAGGCACATTGTAGCTAGTGAGGCTTGCATGGTTAGTGAGACCTGTTTGTAGAAAGTGAGGCTTGGTTGTTCAGTGAGACCTTTTGTGTAGCCAGTGAGGCATGATTTTGATTAAGCTAGTAAGGCATTTTTAAAGTGGTTTTTCATCCCTATGAGGGTTTTCCACTCATCAAATCAGGTGTTATATTTCTTGTTTGTCTTCATGTGTTCATGTGCCCTAATGATTTGTTCTTAAGGTCCTGATTCATACTTTTCATTATCATACTTGTGCATATGTGTTTGATAGATCATTGAATTCCTCCTCTCTCTTTGTCTTGTAAGTTAAAAGGTACAAAAGGTTTTAAAAATTTATAGACCACTGATTCACCCCCCCCTCTCAGTGGTCTTGTACTCCAACATTGACAACATATCCAAACCGCACACTCAGATCTCCAACACAGAATAAATGTGGAGCAAAACCTCGAACAATATTTTGTAAGCCGAAAGACTCTTCAACACATTGTTTCCAATATTAATTAAATTTTCTCAAAAGCACTTGAAAACTTAGCAACATGATCAATCTATTAACATCATCAACACCTCTACAAGGCATTCAGATCACTTTAACACAACAACTTAATCAAATAACAACAACAACATCAGAAGACACAGTTGACACCAATGCAACACAAGCATGTTGACATCAATGACAACACCGATTAGCACATACTTGCAACATCAAACACAAGAGCGAAGGCACACCCTAAGTTTGAAGGACTATTTCTAGCCCCCAAGCTTAGGCAAACATAAGAAAACACTTAACAGTCACATAAGACACAGTGAAGACAGTAAGGAAGCACACAATACACGGAGAATACAGTGAAAGCATGCAATACACAGAGAAGACATGAATATAGTCACACAATACACAAAGAAGACATGAAGAGAAGACATGATTAAGCAATTACATATCTATATATAATGCTAACTAAGAAAAACACACAGCATGGAGGGGGCTCATTGCCACACGTCTTTAGACCATGCAAAACACATATAGCATGGGGGGGCTCATCGCCACACATCTTTAGACCATGCCACAAGCACGCAAGACATGCAAGGAAGACACATAAAACACATGGAAGACACATGAAATACACGAGTGTCATATAGTATGTCGCTGACACACTATACATCTTACACACAACAAACACAGGTGATAGGGAGGAGCTCATCTCTACTGCACTATCTAAAACACGCCAAACACACCTGACGATTGAGCTATGCTACCGCAACTGCCAAAGACACGCTTAAGGGTGAATGACTCAAGATCCAACCCCGCCTTGTGATGAGGACTTTGTTTAAAAGGATGTGCACTAGCTCAAGAGATACACCATCCCACCTTCCACTGAAGGGCTTTCAAAATGCAACCCCACCCACATCACAGAGACACCCTACAGTGAAAAGGAAGCATGTGCTCAAGGTATACAACCTCACCCACATCACAAAGATGCCTTACAATGAAAAGGAGGTATACATAATAGATTGATATACACAAACACGTTTTGTCAATGTAAAAAATAATCAAGCAGTTACCATTATATATGCCCCCACCTTAAAGTGGTTGATCCTGCTTGTTAGTATCAAGCACATTAAGGTAAAGTGAAAACACACAAGGGAACAAGAGCTTTTGCAAAGCCCATGCCCTGAAGTGACATGTACCACGAACATCGAATGATCCCACAAACACATCGATATCATTTTCTAACATAATCAACAAGATATAAGCTTTGGTTAGAAAATCTTACTCTAAGATAATAACCAAATCAATTCATGAGAGTTACATAGAAACATTCACATGATAGACTGAGGCTACACTTATGGGTTTGGAACCAAGTATAGCTGTAAGGTTATACTGTGCAGGTATCTCAGAATAAAGTGTAGCTACAAGGTGAGATACAAAACAATCCAAAGTACATAGAAGCATATTTAGAGTATTGCAAAGGTTTGTTACAACAAATTTCACAATACGAATCACAACACAGAGTGATTCTACTAGTTAAGCATCAGTAATATATATCAACCCCATCTTCATATATGGACTAGGTCCATTTTTACTTTCTTGCTGAAGGGACACACTATCCTTATCAGTATTTATTTGTTTTTGTCATATGCCGACTAGTAGAGTCACTGAAGAATGAAAATAGTAAAATGAGAGTAGAGATAAGAGTGACTTGGGTTTACAACATGGGAAGATGCCCCCAAGACATCCTCAATAACGTTATGCCCCCAAGGCACAACACACAACAATAAAATAGATGAGAGGATAATAGAAGAATACAGAAGCACATAGAAGAATGGTCACAACAAAGGCGGTCTCCTTGTATCCTTGACCTTACAAGAGTATCAAGGGTCATTCAAAGAGACCTAATCAACATTTAACACAACATGGGGGAACACAACACAACACTTAAGAGGAGGCCACGTAAGCAAGCAACTCAGAGAGATGCTACATCAAAGGTGGCTGAAAAGGGTGAGAAATACTTACCTATTACACAACCACACTAGCGGTTGTCGTCAAGCAAATCATCTTCCTCCTAATCTCGAATGCAAAAGGAAATAGGTACATAAGGTACTATTGCCCAACTTGAATCATTGTCCTTTAATTCTTCAACCTTTATCTCTTCCTTCTTTGATTCATTATTAGTTGGTGGAATGTTTTCTTGTTGCGGTGTTGCTTGTTGAGCTAAGGCTTGTCTTTTTCTCCTTTCTCTTGCACTCCAATTCCTTCATGTTTTATTAGTGATGTTTGCAAAAGGATTCTCATGATTTTCCACAGTCTTTGACATCTTAGAAGAGGAAGTCGGTACAAAATTGATCTTTTGTGATAAAATGCTTTGCTTTTTATAGTTATCTCATGATCCTTGTAAGGATGGCGGAGGAGGAACCTTGGCAAAAACTCCTTTACCTCGTGGTCGAGGGGGTTCTTTCAGCTTGGGCTGGTTTTCATTCTCTATTTGCTCAATAGGAGGTCCAGCTAATTTGGTTATTAACTTTGCCTTGTATCTTTGGTATGCCAGGAAGAATTGATCTTCTCTTGGTTGAGCAGGCTCAATAGGTTGTGGCCAAAAGTAGTCTAGGCTGAAGTGTCCACGAGTAACCATAGGTTTCCATCCACTATGGTGGACAATATGCACTCTACCTTGATGAGGAAATTTTAAACATTTATGAATTGTAGAGGGGATCATTTTCATGGACTTGAGCCATGGATGGCTTAGTTTCACATGAAATAGGTCGAAGGTAGGAATGTTGTCAAATGATTGTTGCAAGGCTTTCTCAACTACTTTAATCAATAATGTAATCTTCCCCATGGTCGGGAGGAAATCTCCATTATGTGTCTTAACCATCATATGTGTGGGTTCATACATTTCCTGTATCAAATCATGCATGTAGAGGAACTCTTCAGTTATCACATTCATTACACAATTAGGATCGATAAGGACTCCTCTTGTAGGATATCCACTTATACGTGTGGTAATGTAAAGAGGTCCCTCAATATCTTTAATTGTGGTGTCATGTGGTGTAAATGTTATTTCAGGTTTAGGAGTCTTCCTCTTTCTATAAATTTGAGGAGGGACCATACCACCCTTATGTTGATGAGAGGCCATGTATGTGAGATTGTTTCACACCAAAGCACTAGTTAGAGGAAATCAGGGTTTTGAAAATAAAAAACACACTAATTTAACTACAAACAAAGTAAGTATGATGTAAATAGTGCTACACAACAAGGCAATATGAATGATGTAAAAGGTTGCACAAATAGTTGTGAAGAAAGTGTGTAAAACCCTTAATGTTAAAATACACACTGTGTAATTGCAAAATTTGAAAATTTAATGCAAGAATGCGAATTGATGCAACACTACAACTCAAAATCAGATTTGAATGAGTGTTTATGAGAGCAACAAAATCTAAAATAAGATTTTGGCTACAAACCCTAGCTTTGCAAATAACTAGGTTATATGCAAAATGCAAGTTTTCAACAAAACCCTAGCAAATGAGATCTTCAAATGTAAGATGTGATATCATGAAATGATTATTTGTTGTAATTTAGATCAGATCTAATGTATAAAATCATATTTTCAAATGATTTCAATGATATGCAATGAAAATAATGCAAAATTATGCCTTTATGCAAGCCTAGAATGCTTATTTTTTCACTTTTTCCAAATTTATGCAAGATTTTCCAATGAAGAATGATAAGTATGATATGAATTAATGTAAGATCTGATTTCAACACTCAACAAGATGTAAATTCTCGATGCTATGGGTTCACCAAAATGTTTAGTATGAAAAAGGGGTTGATTGCATGCATGTGTACAAACAAGATCAAAACCCTCTTCCACAATAACATTCAAGGACAAGATTGAGCTAAATCGCAACCAAGAAGAAGGTGGACTCAGCTACAGATCTCATGCTCTTGTTTGCTATGGAAATATGTGTTTTAACCAAGCCTTTTATCAAACCCTAGGTTAAGTATGAGTAAAACCCTAGTTATGAGATAATCAGCTTGTAACAGACAAACGACAACAATAATCTGGAATTTAAAAGTGCAGAGATGATCAGTGAAATATTTGAACTTGTTTCTCAGAAGTTGGAAAGTCGGAGGATGAATTCGGTAATCACCCAAGTCTAGAAGTGAGAATCTTCCAGAGGTTAGAACTAAGAATATGTTGCAATTGATGCTCACAAGCCAGATCCAAAGCCTAAAAGCCCAGAAGACTAGGGTGCCAACTGCCCAAGTCCTGTCGGAGGAATATTCTAGAACTTCTTTCGGATCCTGAAACCTTGATTCCTGTACTGCCTTCCTGCAACTCTACTTTTCCTGAAACTTGTACTTGTAACCTACACACAAGACGACAAGAGAGGGATTTGGGGGTTGTAGTGTTTAGGGATTTGACTCGGTCAAATCCTAGGTTAGCATTCAAGCTTTCCCAACACTGTTGTTAGAGAGAGCGTGCCCTTGCAGGGCAGAGGCTAAAGATAATCCAAATGATGAAATGATTCAAATAGCAATGATGTCACCTCAGAGATGAAGTCCTTAGGAGGATGAAGATTCTTCAACTCATAAGGAGATGGATGATGATTCCAAATTTGCAACAAACATACACAATACAAACACAAATCTAGAACAATAACACAATGAATGCCTTGAATGCTCTTTCCTCCAATATCATAAGTTCACAATATCCATCTAGGTTACAAATGAAATAAAAAACTCACTTATATGTGCTTTCCCGCTAACATCCGTGAAATTAAATAACAAAAGCCGATAAAGAGGAAAATTTTTAAATGTCCTAGGCTGACATAACATTAATTCACCCCGACCAATCAGGGAGGACTTGGGTGGTTGGCGCCCAAGTCCAGGGGCCCAATTCAAGTCGAGGATAAGTTAAAGGAAAGGCCCAATATCCCAAATTCATATGGGTGTTGAGTTATTTTCTCTAGGATGACTAATTATAATGCATAATGAGATAAATAGGACCTAGGAGCTAAACTAGGAGGTAAAAAGGCATGTGTCCACTTTTTACTCCATAACAAACTCTAAAGTAAATCATTAACAAAGCAAATTGGATAACATAATCACATAATCAAACTATCATCAAAACTCACATATATAATAATTCTAATATCTTTTATTAATAATAAGTTCAATACTTATCTGAATCAGAGTACTCGGATTGGCCACTCTCACCCTAGGAAGATTTCAGTGGTCTTGGCCCTCGTAGCTATGGAACATTCCAGAAGGAATAGTTCTTATTCAGAACACAGCATATCATGCTCAACACAAGTGCTCCAAATCCATGCTCAACACAAGTGCTTAACAGAACGCTCAACACAACTGCTCCAAAGCCATATTCAACTAAACAAATGCTCAACACAAGTGCACACAAGTCCTGGCTAGGACAATCGTGAGTGTACACCATAACCCGAGTTGGACACACACTATGTGCTCCTTCTCCAATGCCTATAGCCCACCAAAACCACATTCTTCTTCCTTGAGCGTTCTCCATGCCCTTTCCAAGTCTCACACAAATGCTTTATATAAGCCTTTAGGGGTGGTTTTCAAACCATCACACCTTTTCACAAAGATTGTCTTTAATAATTATTTAATAAACATAATTATTCCTCTTCTTTTAAAAAGAGTTTATATAAATACTTTTATTAATGCCCATTTTAACCAAAGGAGCATAATATTCTTTATTTATCTATCTCCCTTTTAATTCAAAAGGATTATTTCATGTTAAAATAACTTTATTTTTACTTTGGGGAAAAAGTCCCATAATAGGACCACTAGGGGAATGCCTTCTACACAGTTGCTAGAGTTCTGCATAATCTCTCTTCTCCTTCTTGAGGACGTTGGCATGGTCGTAGCCAGTCTGCCAGGAGAGACAAAGGCTCTCGCTCCTGTGGGTCCCAGCGTCCAGATCCTAGAGATAATGCTACATGTGGTGGTTGGATTTAGCCCTCTACGCCACCCTCCACCTCTTCTCATGGGTGGGGTACTCCTAGCTAGCTCGACTTGAACAAGTTTCCTCACTTGGAGTTGGTCATTTCTCCGATCCTTGCTCAGTGACCCTCAAAGGATACCCCTAAAGAAGAAGGTACTCTCAATGGTTGGAATCCTATTGATAATTCTATGCCCAGTGATGTTTGGGGAAAAACTAATGATAAAGAGCTTAGTTATGTTCGGGCTAGGCCCTATTTAATTGGTGTCTCTGTTTTGAAGTATGTCTTCTTTAGACTTTGTGAGTGTCTCTCTAGCACCCTCCCTTTCTTTTGTGAATATTATACTATTACCTTTTTAATATAAATTTTATAGAAAATGTACATAAAACAAAAACAAAAAAAAAAGCATAGCATCATCGTGACCAATTAAACACAACCCTTCAATATAAAAGTGCAAATCATCTTCAAACCCAACATAAAATTTACCATATGCCGCAGAAGTAGGTATACAGCAGAAGTAGGTAACGGTTCATTTTCTAAACAAGCTAAAAATTCATGGTCCTGATCGGAACTTGAAAGAATAGCTCTGCTACATTCGTACAGTGCCAATAAAGATTGAATACAGAATTTTAAGGGAGATTTTATAATTGATTGTTCTCACAAAATGTTAAGAGACTAGTAGCACTTTTAGATTGTAAAGACTGTGGCATTTGTCATGGTCAGAAATCTCCTCTCTTATTGTTTTAGCTCGTTTTTCATGCAAAGAAAGTCTTTGTCCTGATCCTGTGTTGGGATACTAGATTCAGTAAAGATAGGCACGGATATACATGAATAAACAAATTTACTGAGGAAGTTTCTTCAATCAAGCACTTTCCCACGGAATTCTTGTGCACCGCCCAAAGAAAAAACCAGCATTTTGGGAGATGTGAACTGTGATCCCACGGAGGCCGCATCTTAAAGTGAAATTTGATGTGCCATTTTAAAATATAAAATTGAATGGGGGAATTTAATAGTATCTATAAAACAAAATCATACGATCAATACTTTGTTTTTTTTTCTCACTAGTTTTATATCCAATTTGGCCTTGTTTTTAAATGTGTTGGCACCATGTACCTTCTATGTGCATTGTATCATTGTAATTAGTCAATTAAATTCATAGTGTAGCCATCTATAGTCTCCTATCCGTGAATTGAGCATGTGTGAATGGCTTCAATCCAGTTAACTAGAGCATGCACATACTTTGCTAATGTAAGACTTAGTTATTGAAACTTGCACATGCAAACTTGAGGAATTTGCCATGGGGCAAAGCACCTATAAAAACCCCACAACTGTAATTATTATAATAGAGAGAATGAATGAACGAAAGCATTGAAATTCTACTAATTTGTCTATTGCATGTCACTTGTTTAGACTAGTATTGCATTGTCTTAAGTATAATGGCGCATAGATAACAAGGGTCCCAAACTCTGCAAGCATGCTTTGGGTGAGAGACGGTATGTAGGCCAATGCACAAACTACAAAGGTGTTAAACCAAGGTCTAGTGCACGCATTGATAAATGGTAAAATATTGTAGTTTTGTTGCCAAGACCCTCTGTAAATTTGTGTGTTGTATCTCTACCATGTCATGGCAAGTAACACGGGACGAGATTCACAAATGGTTCACAAGTAGAGTAGAGAGTTTCATCACTAAAGAGGTTCTTCCAAGAGCCAAGATTCGTCAATGGTGTGAGAAGGAGCTATTCAATGATCTATACAAAGAATTTTGGGTCTAGCTTCCCAAACACATTTTCTATTGGATATCTACATGGCTCAGACAACATCAAAGTGAATACCAACACCAAGTCTCATGGACACCTAAAGCAATTGCTCTATTGAAGCATGCAGATCGAGTATGGACACACACAGTTGAAACTTTTATCAAAGGTGCGATTGATTCGTACATTCTTCAATTTGTTGTCACCAACTATATGTCCATTGAAGAAGCGCTTCATAAGTTTCTAACACCCATCCAGCACAAGCTCTTAAAGAAAATTAAATACTATGGGTGAAAATGCTATTGGTGGAGAAGCACATGGATACTTTCACAATGGATTAGTCGCCCTCCATGCCCCCTCCAAAAAAAATTCTGAATTATGTAGTTGATGCAAGAGCATCCCAGGTTGCAGAGCAATCTTGCATCAACCAAAAACATTTGCATTCTTTCTTTTCTTTCATTTTCAGTTCAGTTCAGTCATTTGCAGTTTCAGCATTTTGTACTGCATTTTACCGCATCTTCATATTAGAGCTTGCGGAGCAGAACTTAGCATCTACATCATATTCAAATTTCAAATCATTTGGATTTGTTTGCTAAACGTTATCGCTATCAGAAGATCGTCAGTTTTCACAGAACAGAGCATTCCGACAGTCAGTTGAAAGAGAAGGTTTGTGGAGCACTTCTGTGACTTGCGGAGTCAAATGAAACATCATACACAACATATATTGATCAGATAGACCTTCCTTGAGGTTCGCACCAAGTTTCATGCATTTGTGGAGCACTACCAAATGTTGTAGGACGACCTACTTGTTTCTACACGTTACATCCTTCATTGGAGTTTATAACCTCTTGTGGCTAACGCGGAGGATTCTATGAGCCTAAAGATGATATATATAGATCTCTACGATGCATTAGGAAGTTAATTATGAGTTAGTACTTAGTTTTAGAATATGATTTAGAGTTCAAATTTCTTTTCGAGAACCTGCATCTCAATGCCATATCTTGCATATTTGTTGTAACCTGGAAAGCAGGCCTGTGACCCCTTTGATTATAGCTCGCATATTGCCGACATATGAGCATTGTAATTCTTTGATATTTTGAATATATGAATCTTCCATTGCATTCTACATCTGTGTTGGTTATGTTGTGTTTACTCTAGCTGCATGGTTTGGATAGTTCATTCTGTGAACCCTCTGACCGTGACTGCACCAATAGTCTTCAAGGATGCATCCAAGCATTTTGTCATTTTGTTGCTCAACTTGTCAATCATTCCCTTCCATTTACATGTTTACTTAAGAAAGGGGTTAAATTTGAATGGAACGTTGAATACCAACATTCTTTTTGTAGACACCTGAAAATGTACTTGCATCACAAATGCCACATTCAGGACAATTCTCTACCAAATTCCATAATTCAACTATTAATTAAATAATTTAAATTATTTAATTGATTCAATTTTCCTCTTTCTAATCATCCATCTATTTTTCCCTAATTTTCTTCTATTATTAAATAATTAATCTTAATTAATTAATTATTTAATTCATTCATTTTTTCCTCTTTTTGATCATTTATCTATTTTTCCTAATTTTCTTCTATTATTAAATAATTAATTTTAATTAATTATTTATTTAATAATTCACACTCTAATATCCCTTTTCATTCAATTAATTTAAACAAATAAATATTTGTTTAAATACACCCTCACTTAATGGAAAAAGCTCCTTTTCAAATACCTTATCTCAATAAATCAAATAAATTGGGCAAGTTTATCTGATTTTACATCTCATCATATCCTCAAATTTGAAATTCCCTCTTATCTTGTAGTGGAGGGAAACCCTAATCGATCTCCACCCTTCATTTGCTCCAAATTTGACTTTTAATCTGAGCCATCCATTCAAACATGCTTTCCTATAAAAACCCCTTTCACAACTATTTTTCAGAACACATGAGAACAGAGGAGAACACATGACAACTCTCCAACATCTTTCTATTGCATCCATTTGAGCTTCTCACAATCCTTACACACTTGCGAATCTGAGAACATTGTGCGAGATCGAGGAGGACAATGGAGATAAGCCAATGTTTAGCTTAGAATCTAGGTTTATTTGCTATTTGTTTGATTGATTCATAGGCTTGATTGTACTCCATTCGGTGTTAGGGTTTGTTGTGATTTAATTTCTGCATGTTTGATAGCTTTTTCCTTGACACATTTTTTATGCCATTAAAGCTTACCTAGCTAATCTTCATGTTCTCATGCCCATTATTCAAGGCCATTCACTTGTTTATACTTCTGTAACTGAACATGCCATTGGGGCTTTACTTTTACAACACGATGATGAAGGAAAAGAATGTGTTGTTTACTACATTAGCTATACCCTAATTGATTATGAAACATGATATGCACCTATTGAAAATTAGTGTCTAGTTGTTCTATAGGCTTCTTAGAAGTTATGTCATTATATGATACATGTTGAAACTCATATGATCATTAAACACGATCCCCTAAAATATATGTTGTCTAAATTTCATCTTTCAAGTCATGCAACTCGATGGGTGATGTTGCTTACTGAATTTGACCTTCACTTTATTTCACAAAAAGTCATTAGGAGACAACTTTTCATTAATCAACTTGTTAATGCTCCTTCATCTTCATCCTTCACTATGTTTGTTAACTTGCCTAATGAGTATGCCTTTGTTGTGGATACCATAGAAACCTAGGACATGTACTTCAGTGGATACTATTGTAAAATAGGTTCTGGTGCAAGTGTTATTCTTATCCCTCCTTTTGGAAAGAATTTTCCCATTTCCTTTCATTTTAAATTCCCATGTATAAATAATACAATTGAATACGAAGTCCTTATAGCAAGATTACATGTCACTCAAGCCCTTTGTATTCAATCTATTCATATCCATGTTCACTCTCAGCTAGTTGTTTATCAACTTATTGGATTGTATCAAGCGAAAGAAGATTATGTTTCTTCTTACCATGATTTGGCCCTCTCCCTCCTTGACACATTTCAATATTATTCCATTGATGTTATACAAGGCAAAGATAATCAACGTGTGGACTCCATGGCTAGTGTCACCTCTTTGCTTTCATGTGTTGATAATAATGATGATTTTACTCTCTTTGTTCACAACCTTGGTAAAATGGATATTGATGATATACCTTCTCTTTCTCTCTCATGCAACATCATTACCATTAAGGAATGGTATGTTGATATTTATGCCTATCTAGACTCTAGATCTTTTCCCTCTAATGCTTCTAAAAATATACGTATATGAAGACGTAAGAATGCATCTAATATGTCCTTTCTAGGGTTCTATATCATTGTGGCTATAATGGTCTCCTTCTTTGATTATACAAGTCTAATTCTAATAATCAAGCAATAACTAAACTAAGACCTAAATTAATTAAAGGGTTGAGACAAATAAAGATAATAATAAATGAGAGGTAGAAGAAGGGTAAGCTATAGTTGACTTTTTGTTGGTCAATGATAAATATTATGTTATGTATTGTGCTTGACTATAAGGATCTAGATTTTGTAATTGGATATGCATTACTCATATTGCAACAAAACAACACTATAACTTTGTGCTACTCTAGGATGAGGCCACACCTATAGTTTAGTCCTTGGACACTTTATCCATGTGGATCTATTCTCTATCAATTTGACCTTTGGTACCTATTCACCCTTCACTATGCCTATATCTAAAAATAGGGTGGTGTTGAAAAGAACCTTGGGGCTATGTTTTCTAAAGGGAATGTTTGAAACTTCCTTGTTGACAGGTCAAACACCTTTGCTAATGTACAATGATTGAATACATGCCAATCAAATGATGCAATTGCCTATGACACTATAGGTATAGAAAAGGTGTACAAAATGACATGATAGTCCAATGACGATTTAGAGTCCTAATCATGGCCACGTAGGTGTGAATATATACATCTTAGTAGTTTCTCTCTTGGTGATGTGTCCCTTAGTGTTTTCCCCCCTTGTTATTTCCTTCCTAACCTTCCAAAGTCTTGTGTACCTTCTAACCACTTGCCTAATCCACTTTGTTTGCATTGCCCATATGACCTGTAGGATCTCCAGGGGGATCCTGTAACTTAAGTCTAGATCTCTAGGGGATATTTGCCCTGTTAAAAGGGGTGATTCGCTTCTCCTAAGGGGGTATCTTGTCATTCATTCTTCCCTAACCTTCAAATTGGCTTTCCAAGGCCCCTTATATCTTCTAAATGCCCTTCAAATCCACTTAGAGTGAATCTCCCCTGTGACATGCAAGATCTCTAGGGACAATCCTACAACTTAAGTAGGATCTCTAAGGAAGATTTGCTCTACTAAAAGAGGCAATCCACTTCCTATAACTGGTGATCCTGTCATCTTTTTCCATGCATGATTTCTTCCAATTTAACTCTATTTTTAGCTTTTGATTATGAGTTCCTTCATGCATAACCAAGTCTTGACTTCCCTTAACTATTTCCAAACTCCAAAGCACTCTAATGTTAGCTCTCAATCATTCTATTGTTATCTTCCATTCAGTCTTCTGTTATCTCCTCTCCAACCTTTGTCATCTTCCAATCAGAGCTAGATCACTCTCCAATTAATCCTTGTTAACTCTTCAATCACCACCACCTTTGGTGTGGATTTTAAACCTATAAATACCCCTCACCTCTTCATTATTTAAACACATCAAGCTTCTTTACAAGATTCTTCAAGCTTCTGCATAGGCCTTTAAGCCTCTTAGTTTATTTCTTTAGTTTTAGTTTTTGCAAGGCTCCAAAGCTTTCCCTTTGGAGGTAAATTCATTATTGCATTATTGGTTGCTCAAGCTTTTGCAAAGTTGCCCGCATTAGCATTCTTATGCTCTATGTAGGACCTTGTGTGCCTTTTCATTTCTTCTATAGCTTCAAAGCTCAAGCCATTTGTCATTTTTCCATGGCATGCTCATGCTCAATCCATTCCCATTTGATTTTCATAGCTTCTAAGCTCATTCCAATTGCTTTTATATCCCTATTTTTGTCTTTGTTGCTAAGAGAAGGACCCTACTATTTTAGAGGAAAAGACAGTTGCCAAAAAGGACCTCTGAGGACATATGCTAGGTATTGCCACCTGATTCATACAAGTTTTTCATGCTTTCTTAGTAATTTAGACAACAAATCTTGCTCTTGAGGAAGTAAGACTCCATTTGCTTTTCTCTTGGTAAATAGTTTTAATTGCTTTCTTAAAATAGTTTTGCTTTTAAATTGCTTAGATTAGTTTTATTTGCTTTCTTAGAACAAAGTTATTTTCATTGCACTTAGATTAAATTACAAATTTCAATTAAGTAGATTACACATCAAAATCGAACAATGAAAATATACAAAAACATAGTTAGATTGCATAAGAAAAGTCATTTAGTTGCACACATTTTCCCTTCATAGTAATTAATTCATTTAAAAAAATTTTTTTAAAAAGAACCAAAAAAGTTGTTTGAATTCATATAGGATTAATTGCATTTAGGAATTCATAGAAAATATCAAAAACATTCAAAAACATGAAGAACAAGTGATCAAGCAAACCCTCAATTTCATCACGAGGTCAACAATTAAAACAAAACATTCAAATGAAAACTTTCCCCATGTACCTAGCATTCAATGTGCCAAGGTATAAGGGAAGATTGAGTTAAATCCATCTTAGACAAGATTAGGGAGATCGTCCCTCGACCAATTCCCATAAAGGAAACAACCCAACGGCAATAACTCATCTTGAGGCTCATTCAAAAATAAACAGAACAAAGAAGACAAGCCGAAGAATATCAACAAAGATTCATTCAATAAATTATTCAAAAGAAGAAAGGAGGTTAGATTGCCTCCAAATCATAAACGAGAAAAACAGTCTTCGAGCTAGGATTAGAACAAGTGACCATTCAGGGCATATTACAGTCACAACCACCATGCCCATATAATGTTTATAACAACATCACAACTTCTTCCAAACACATACGTCCACACATCACATGATCAACCCAACCATGGTCTGCAAGGTTCTGCTTCCCCATGAACAAAACAACCCCTCAGTTCTACCTCCACTTGATTGGCTCTTCCACAAGAGTGGGAATGACTAGGAAGGTGCTCGTAGTAAGGACACGGTTCATGTGTCACACCGGAGTTTGACTCACCTGCATTGTGTCTGAGTCACATTTTGGTCAACACAAACACTCTTGTGGTGAATTATTTGTCGATATAAAGGGGGAAATGCTTTTGTGATCCAATGTTATGTGTGAGATGATCCAATGATCCAATAATTTGATGAACAACTATTGACCTAGGACTATCTATAAAAATAAGATCCCACATGCTCAACTCAAGGTCTTTTAGCACTCAAGCTGACAAGGTAATGGTCAAGTTCTAAAAACATCAACCTTCGGAACGAGAAATATGGCATTTGAATTAACTAGACATAATCACATTGTGGATCTGTGCTCAAATCAATTTTACACCCACAATCTAATTGAGGGTAGGATCGTAAGGAGTTTAAACCAGTTTATTCTATGGTAAGAATACATATATTCAAACAGTAGATACAATATTAGAGTAAGCTTATATACAAAACAAAACAAATTAAGCATTACAACATTATATCGACAACACCACCAAAAATAATTATAAAGAAAAGAATATAAAACCAAAGTACACACTTTTATTCCTTATATAAATTATAGATATGCACATAAAATATCCAATGTTTAGTATAAGACTAGTCTTCTATCCTTGAATCAAGGGTATATATATATTCTCTTACTTCATATCTTGGTCTTGTACCTTATGTGAGACCCTTGAGGGAAGGGCCTTCGGTCATTCTATTTAGTAATAATATATAAATATACACGCGCGAATAAAACATCACATGCCACAAACTGCCTTACGCGCCCCCTCCCGAATATTCAAATTCGTAAACAATGTGTTTCCCTAGAAATCGGACATTAGGAAGTCCAAATCCACCATTGCGTTAGTATTTTAAGATTGTGAGAAGGAACAAACCAAGTTTAAGATTGTTTTCAGAACTTTTTTAGAATAGAAATAAGACTCATCGTTATCTTCTCAAAGCAATTAGGGCGCATTGAAGGCAAATTTCTCCATGTTAAAATATATTCTTAAGTCGTCTATTTAGGTAGCCCATCCATGTCTAACTTCCTCAAGTACAATCATTTTGATGTTAAGGCACTTCAAAAATGCAATTTATCGTCTACTTTATTAAAATGTTAATTTAAAGCTTAATGGGATTCTTCAACTCTCTATTTTAATATAATGCAATTAGAGTGTGAACTATTCAAGAGCTCCCACATGTTTCAATGGCCTTGAACTTCGCTTCTAATTCTTTATGGGACTGAACTATATTCCTATATTATACCCTTTCAATAGAATATATATATAAGGATAAGATGTGTGATATTTATTTAGAATTGGTGTATAATTTGAACTTTATTTAATTTTAAGTATTATTAATTTTGATTTTTAATTTTTCATGTTCTGTCTAGGTTTAGATTTGTAATTTATAGGATTAGTTGCAGGCAATTTTGTAATTTGTGGATAAGAATAAGAATAAGGTGTGTGATTTTTACTTAAGAGTTGGTGCATAATTTGAACTTTATTTAATCCTATATGTATTTAATCCTAAGTATTACTAGTTTTGATTCTTAGTTTTTCATTTTCTGTCTAGGTTTAGATTTGCAATCTATAGGATTAGTTGTAGGTCAATTTTGTAATTTGTGGAAATGTACCTAGAACTTTTTAATTTAAAATTTAATTGGTCGACTTAACCCTTTCAACTAGTCATTGTTTGCCAACTTGAAACACGAAATATTTACTTGTCACCTATGGAGTTGTATTTAAGGACTAACCCTAGTTCATTTTCAAAAGAGGAGATGGAGCATCTAGAAGTATTGAATAATCTTATATCATTATCATTCTAGCATTCATAGAGTATTCATTACATCATTACTTTTTAGTATTAGCATCTAACACATTCTCTAGATAACTAATTGTTATTTTTTATTCTTTCCAAAAAGTCACTAAAGCAATATCCGAGGGGTTTGACCAAGGGAAAATGCACCATGCCTAACTCAAAATATTCAAAGGTGTTCCTAAACAGTGTTAGTCAGACATAACAAATTGCGTGCTTCCAGGTTGAACCAAAAAGCAAGTATTAAAGTTTAGCAAAGATTGGTTTTGCATACAGAAGTTCAAATCAATAGACTTGGGTCAGACTTGCAATTCATGCATATTAGTTTCACAATCACAAAAGTGATAGAAAATAAAGTTTTAGGTTCAAAATCATTCATCTATCAATACTAATTTTCCTACAAATTGACAAATCATCTACAATCATATGTCACAACATATCTACATCAAATTTACAACTAAGTACCTTTTATTTATGTATTCAATTTTCACATTTATTTGAGTACTTTACTCAAGGTAGTTTATCATTCTAGCTAAGTTAATCCTAAGGTAATTATCTAATTTTTATTCTTTAATTATTTTACCCTAGAGTTTTATGTAAAATAGATTTTATTTTTCTTTTCATTTTTGGTGAACCCATCTACTCTTTCACCCCTATAGGGTTTATATTATGATTTTATTTGCTAATTTTTCTAATCTAAGTTGATTATACTACTGAGATTCATATTCCTCTTCTACCATTGGTTTATCATTCTTTATCTTTCTAGAGATTTTATGCCAAGAGCTAGCCAAAACTCTAATTTAGCTTTGAGAAGGAGTGCTTGTCTAAACCCTCATATGGCTTCTCACTTAGCTGATTAAGAGGTCCCTATTAGTTCCATGGATAATACTAATTAGGAAAAACCCATTTTAATTATGATACATGTGTGAATAAACATGAGCTTTCTACTATCACTCTAGCCATTTTCCTAGAGCTTGCTAATGTCACTTCTATAAAATTAGCTACAAGTATTCATAATCTATTGATTTGTGCACTATTTGATTTTGAAATCCTTCAAATCTTTAGTGCTAAACTTACCCCTTCTAGTTCTTTGCATAGTGCATCTTCTCCACTTCATACCTCCTCTCTTGTCAATTTCACCCCTTCCACCTTTGAGGTCTCTTATGTCCTATCCTCTTGTGTTTTGTCTACCCCTTTCTCCATTCATGTTATATCCACTTTCAATATTCCCAATTCCATTCCCTCTTCTCATCCTTCTAGTCTCCCATCTTTCTTTTTTCCTTCTAGCATTGCTACCCTTTTTTCTATTTCTCGTCTTATTTACAACCCATCTATTGTTTCTCTTGTTCTTACTATCACTATCCCCACCACCATGCTTGATGCACTTATGCAAAAACTAGATAGAATAGAGAAAAAAATTGATAGGTCATGCCTCATGCACAAAATAAGGATGATTATTTTGAGGTAAGAAATACCCTAGTAAATTCTGAGATTGTTACTTATCCTTTATCACTGGGTTTTGTGGCCCCTCATTTTGTGGTGCAGGAGCACCTAGAAATCATGTTTTCTTTTGTAATAAGGTCTATTGACCAATGGCATTTTCATTTCAGTTTGTGTCTAGGTTCATTTTTGTAAGTCCTAAGTGACATTTGACAACTGTAATCGCCTAATGCTAAAAATAGCAATAATGCCAAAAATAGGCAGTAGTGTTTCCCAGCCGCTTGGAATCAGTCTCCTAGCCGCTTGGAGTCAGTTTGGTACTACTCTAGGTGAATCTATAAAAACCAAGGAAATGAACAAGATCATGTATTAGGGTTTGAGATTGTAATCAGTCATATGTTCGAATGTAATTGCAGAGAGGAGGTAGAGTGTGATTAAACATTGTTTCAAAGAGAAATAAAGATATTTTGTTCTGTCATTTCGATTCCTGTTCTCTGTAATTGCAAATTTGTTAGCTGTAGATTTCCTTTTCGTTTTGTGTTTTCCCATTGTTGCAAGATGTCGATTTGAAGCATTCCACTGATAAGATTTCTGTCAAAATCAATGGAATGGCTTCTCGATGTACATATATGTTTGTTCTTGTTTCTGTGTTTGTTGTTTGTATTTTGTTTGTCGGTGGAGAAGATCGGATTGACTGTGCTACGCAGTAGACCAACCTAGCATCTTCATGTGCTAGGGTTTAGTCGAAAGTTTTGCGAAGAGAAGTTTTGCCTAAGTGTTGGAGTACCATCGGCGAGACTGGGGTTATCGGCAGAGTATTTAATATTATGAGCAAAAGTAGTAGTCTGCCCGAAGAGTAGTTGGGTGACCAAGTGCATCGGCGTAAGACTATATTGCTTCACCGGGTATACATTCTGTGTGTATCTCACAGTTGTATGTTCGTGTGTATCTCGCGAGTGAATGTTGCGGTTGTATGTGGTGAATGTGCATTTCGTATGATACAAGGAAAGTCAATGGTCAACCTCACCGAATGCATATTTTGAATGCATGTTTCGAATGTATCTCCTGAATATATATTGAGAATATACATTGCGTGCATACATTGTGTTAGGTGCAAGAGGTGACCGGCAGCGACGGTGAAGGAAACCGGTGATCGTAAGTTGGCGGAAGTATATTCAAGTTGTTCTATCAGTGTATCAGGGGCACATACAAAACACTCACCAACGAGGAAGGTTACACCGACAATGTATGTCATCAGGGAAAGTTAAGGGATCGGCCAGATAAATAACAAGGTGGCCGACGGGATATGTTTGGCAGATGAGGACATATCGCCAAGACAGAAGTCACACTCTCGCCGATACAGTCTATTGTTAAGTTTTTGAAGCTTCCACTGTGCGCTCTACATCATTTTTGGTATCGGAGCTAACAAAAGGTCTGTAGAAGTATTGGTGTTGTCTGTGAATGTTTATGTCAGTCAGAGAAAGTGAAGAAGGGGCTAGTGATATGCCTCCAAAGGGAATGACCACCGAAGTGGTCAAGAAATTCAAGGAGATGGAGGAATTGATCAAGACTGGAGTCAAGGTAGCACTCCAGGCTGAGTTGAAGACCTTGGGAAAAGGTAGGAAATCAGACGAGGAGTCTGATGGGAAGATGGGGAAGAGGAAACAACCCCAGGACAGACAGATATATCTGTAGATCAGAAATAATTTCTGGAGGCCATAAAATCACTTGGTAAGGAGTCGTCCGAGGCAAGAATGGAGATTCCAATGTTCAACGGAAAAATGGACGCAGATGAAGTCATTGAATGGTCGAGGCTTTGAACAATTACTTCAAGTATAAGGAGGTACTGGAGAATAGAAGAGTCAAGTTTGCAAAAATGAAATTGAAGGGCGCTGCACTCACGTGGTGGAACTACACCCAGGGAGAAAGGGTGAAGAGTGGCAAGAGCATGATGTCATCCTGGAGTTAGATGGTAGAGAGGATCAAGGCTCAGTTCCTACCAGCGGATTATGAAGTGCAGATATACAGAAAAATGCAGAACCTCAGGCAGAAGGATATGGATGTATCCACCTATACTGAGGAATTTCATAAATTGTTTCTAAGGTGTGGACATGTTGAGGATGAGAAAGGAAGAGTTGACAAGTATATTAATGGCCTGAAGTATAGTATACAAGATCAGATTACCATCTTGACACCAGAAACCGTGGACAAATGTTTCTAGGTGGCACTGAGAGTAGAAGAGAAGCAGAAAAGAAAAGGAGAACAACAGAACAGAGGTAGAGGTGGAAGGAATTCCAGAGGTAGAAATAGTTTTGGTGGCAGAAAGCAGTTCCAGAAGAATCAAGGGTAGTCCAATCAGCAAGAACACAGTGGAGAATCTGGTTCCAGAGAGGGTTTCAGAGGAAGGAGACCCAATGGGAGAGGTAGATTTGGTGGATCAGGCAGAGGTCCTAATGTCTTCACGGGAAGATGTTTTAATTGTAACCAAATTGGGCACACAGCAGGCAGGTGTCCAGAGAAAGCCTCAAGCTCTCATGGAGGAGAGAGAAGGAACCAGCTGATTCAAGAAGAAGATTGTCAGAGTGTGAACTCACCTATGGGAAGCGCAGCTCCAACACAAGATGGAGAGAATCTCATGATGAGAAGAGCAATGTTGAAAGTGCCACAGAACAAGGAACCACCCTAGAGGAAGACACTATTCAGAACTCTGTGTAACATTTCTGACAAAAAGTGCAAGGTAATTGTTGATTCTGGTTCAACTGAAAATTTAGTTTTAGTAGAAATGGTAGAGAAATTGAATTTGAAAAGATTACCACATGTTAGTAAATACAAAGTGTCCTGGCTGAACAAAGGGCAGCAAGTCTTGGTTAATGAACAAGCTTGGGTAGAATTTCAGATAGGGGAATATGGGGATAAACTTTTGTGTGATATAATTCCCATGGATGCATGCCATTTACTATTAGGTAGACCTTGGCAGTATGATGTACAAGCCCATCATGATGGTAAATATAATTCCTTTGTGATCACTAAGAATGGTAGACAGTATAAGATGAATCCTTTACCAGAAGAGGGTGTAGACAAGAATGTAGGCTCAAGTATCATGTTAATGAGTGGGAAAGAGTTTCTCCATACTTTGAAAGAAGAGGGAACCCAGGGATATGCTTTGATTTTGAAACCTAAAGATAATTCTGATTTGTCTAAAAACAACAAGGAAAAAGTCCCTAAGGAAGTGCAGGAATTGTTAGACAGATATAAGGGTATCATGGTGGAGGATATGCCCAATGCACTACCCCCTGTGAGAGACATAAGCCATCAGATTGACTTCATCCCAGGATCCACATTGCCAAATAAACCAGCTTATAAAATGACACCTAATCAGAATGAGGAGATTGCTAAACAAGTACAGGAACTGTTGGATAAGGGTTTGGTGAGGAAAAGTCTTAGTCCATGTGTTGTACCCACAGTTTTGGCTCCCAAGAAGGATGGCAAATGGAGGTTATGTACTGATTCGAGAGCCATAAATATAATCACCATCAGATATAGGTTCCCTATGCCCAGAAAATAGGACCTCATGGATTGTTTGAGTGGAGCTCGATACTTTTCTAAAATTGATCTCAAGAGTAGATACCATCAGATCAAGATTAGGCAAGGGGATGAATGGAAGATAGCCTTTAAGACTAATGAAGGTCTTTATGAATGGTTGGTGATGCCATTTGGTCTATCCAATGCTCCAAGTAGTTTCATGCGTCTAATGAATGAGGTATTGAAAGATTATATTGGCAAATTTGTTGTTGTCTATCTTGACAATATTCTGGTTTTCAGCAAGACAAAGGAAGAACATTTGCAACATTTGGAACAGGTGTTGAAGAAGCTGCATGAGGAGAAACTGATGATCAATATGGAGAAAAGTGTCTTCATGAAGGAAGAACTCACCTACCTTCGATTTGTGATATCCCAGGGCAATTTGAAAATGGATCCAAAGAAGGTAAATGCTATTATGTCTTGGCAAGCACCCAAAACTGTCAGTGAGGTAAGGAGTTTTCATGGGTTGGCAAATTTTTATAGGAAATTCATAAGAGGATTCAATCATATTTGTGCACCCATTCTGGATACCATAAAAGGAGGACATAAATGTAAGTTTGTTTGGAATAGAGCAGCTGATGAGTCTTTTGAGATTCTCAAACAGAAAATAGCAGAGAAACCTATTTTGGTTTTGCCTGATTTTCATAAGTTGTTTACTGTGGAATGTGATACTAGTAACCTTGCCATTGGTGCTGTCTTGAGTCAGGAAGGCAGACTTGTTGCTTTCTTTAGTGAAAAGTTGAATGATGCTAAACGAAAGTATTCCACATATGATCTAGAATTGTATGCAATGGTTCAAGCATTGCAAAAATGGAGACATTATCTCTTGCCCAAGGAATTCATTATTTATACTGATAACCATTCTTTGAGTTTTCTAAATTCACAGGAGAAGCTAAATCACATGCATATGAAGTGGGTCGAACAACTCCAGGTATATACTTTTTCCATCAAACATAAGAAGGGACAAACCAACAAGGTGGTAGATGCTCTGAGCAGAAGAGTGTGCACTATACAGGAAATCTAGTTGCAAAGTGTGGGAGTGGATTCTCTCAAGAATATGTACCAGGATGATGAGGACTTCAAGGAGATATATGCAGTTTGTTCACAATTTTCAGATTCCTATCATTCTGATTTTTTTGAATATTTGTTACAACAAGGGCTACTGTTCAAAGGCAGCCAAATGTGTGTGCCTAGGTGTTCCATGAGGGAGAGCATCATAAAAGAGAAACATTGCGGTAGTCTTGGAGGTCATTTTGGACTAGACAAGACATCGGAGCAAGTGAGAAGGCTTTACTTCTGGCCTAAGATGCAAACAGATGTTAGGAAATTTGTAGAAACTTGTAGCATTTGTTAGAGGGCAAAAGGGACTTCATCCAATGCAGGTCTCTATCAACCACTTCCAATTCCGCAAAGGCCATGGGAGTGCATCAGTATGGATTTTGTTTTGGGTCTTCCCCGGACTCAAAGAGGATTTGACAGTGTGTTTGTGGTTGTTGACAGATTTAGTAAAATGGCCCATTTTGTGCCATGTAAATGTACTAATGATGCTTCCCACATTGCTGGTCTATTCTTTAAGGAAATAGTTTAAATTCATGGTTTGCCATTGAATATTGTCACTGACAGAGATCCCAAGTTTGTGGGACATTTTTGGCACACCTTGTGGAAGAAATTGGGCACTCAATTATCTTTCACATCAGCATATCACCCTCAAACAGATGGACAAACTGAGGTGGTGAATAGATCATTGGGTAATCTTTTGAGGTGTTTGACTAAACAACATGGAGAAGCATGGGATATGATCATCACATAAACAGAATTTGCATTTAATGACTCTGTTAATAGGAGCACAGGAAAGAGCCCTTTTGAAGTTGTATATGGGATTCATCTCAGGGGAATTTTGGAGCTCAGGGATCTCCAGAACATGGAGAAAAGGAGTGCACAAGGAGAAGATTTTGCAATCAGCATGAAGGATATCCATGATGATGTAAGGGAAACTATCCAGCAGAACACAAGGAAATACAAAGAGAGAGCTAATCAGAAAAAAAAAGGGATGTCCAATACAAAGTTGGGGATCTGGTAATGGCATATCTGAAGAAGGAAAGACTTCCGAAGGGGCAACCCACAAAGCTTCTTATGAAGAAGATAGGTCCATGCAAGATTGTACATAAATTTGGGCCTAATGCATACGAAATTAAACTTCCTCCAGGTTTAACAATATCACCCATTTTCAATGTGTCAGACCTGTTTCCATTCAGAGGAGACGATGTTACAGATTCAGATGTGACAGGCGCAGGTGATGTAGAATGGATTTTTTATTTACCACCGAGTTAGCCAGTACAACTAGAGTGTATTTTGGACACAAAGGTTCAGAAGAAGACTCGACATAAGACCTACAAGCAGTATCTGGTCAAATGGCGTGGTTTACCCAATGAAGATGCAACCTGGATGAGCGAGGAGGACATCATCAAACATGGGGTTTCCATTTCAGATTTGGTTCCTCAAGGGACTTGAGTTCTGTTAACCCCAGGAGTATGTTGCAGGAGCACCTAGAAATCATGTTTTCTTTTGTAATAAGGTCTATTGACCAATGCATTTTCATTTCAGTTTGTGTCTAGGTTCATTTTTGTAAGTCCTAAGTGACATTTGACAACTGTAATCACCTAATGCTAAAAAGAGCAATAATGCCAAAAATAGACAGTAGTGTTTCCCAGCCACTTGGAATCAGTCTCCCAGCCGCTTGGAGTTAGTTTGGTACTACTCTAGATGATTCTATAAAAACCAGGGAAATGAACAAGATCAGGCATTAGGGTTTGAGATTGTAATTAGTCATATGTTCGAATGTAATCGCAAAGAGGAGGTAGAGTGTGATTGAACATTGTTTCAAAGAGAAATAAAGATATTCTGTTCCGTCATTTCGATTTCTATTCTCTGTAATTGCAAATTTGTTAGCTATACATTTCCTTTCCGTTCTGTGTTTTCCCATTGTTGCAAGATGTTGATTTGAAGCATTCCACTGATAAGATTTCTGTCAAAATCAGTGGAATGGCTTCTCGATGTACATATATGTCTGTTCTTGTTTCTGTGTTTGTCATTTGTATTTTGTTTGTCAGAGGAGAAGATCGGATCGACTGTGCTGCATAGTAAACCAACCTAGCATCTTCATGTGCTAGGGTTTAGTCAAAAATTAGGCGAAGAGAAGTTTTGCCTAAGTGTTGGAGTACCATAGGCGAGACTGGGGTTATCGGTAGAGTATTTAATATTCTGAGCGAAAGTAGTAGTATGCTCAAAGAGTAGTTGGGTGACCAAGTGCATCGACGTAAGACTGTATTGCTTCACTGGGTATACATTCTGTGTGTATCTTGCAGTTGTATGTTCATGTGTATCTCGCAAGTGAATGTTGCGGTTGTATGTGGTGAATGTGCATTTTGTATGATACAAGGAAAGTCAACGGTCAACCTCACTGAATGCATATTCTGAATGCATGTTTCGAATGTATCTCCCGAATGTATATTGAGAATATACATTGCGCGCATACATTGTGTTAGGTGCAAGAGGTGATCGGCAGCGACGGTGAAGGAAACCAGTGATCGCAAGTCAGCGAAAGTATATTCAAGCTATTCTATCGGTGTATCGGGAGCACATACAAAGCGCTCACCGACGAGGAAGGTTACACCGACAATGCATGTCATTGGGGAAAGTTAAGGGATCGGCCAGATAAATAACAAGGTGGCCAATGGGATATGTTTGGCTGATGAGGACATATCGCCAAGACAGAAGTCACACTCTTGCTGATACAGTCTATTGTTAAGTTTTTGAAGCTTCCACTATGCGCTCTGCATCATTTTGAGATGTATATACACACCTATAATAATTTGGCTATGGTGATATGGATCTCTTGAGATATTCAATTTAAAAAATAGACTTAGTTGGCTTCTAGATCAAAACTTATGGCCTTTTGAAGTTGGACCTCCCACATCAAAAATGTAAGAGTGTCTATTATGCATAAGAGTTGTAAGAGGGAGTTACACTTGTTGACCAACTTATGATGGATGTTATAACACATCATAAGGAATCTTTGAATGGAGATAATGGATCCAAAATGGAGTGCCCAAGTTGGTGAGTGGATTATGATGAGCTTGTGATGAGCTTGTGACAGTTGTAAGGAATATACTATTTTTAACCTATGGTTTCATCTTGGGATTTGGGTGTTGGATTTTGACTAGGGGTTTGGGTGCCATATTTTGCATGGTTTTAGCTCATGGTTTCATAATTACCATTTGATGGTTTCATGTATTACTTCTCCTATTTATTGGGTTCTTGACATGGAGGCTTCATAGTGAATTTTGTAGATACTGTTATGTTGCCAGAATTGCTTCAAATCTCTTGTTGGTGATACTTCTATAAAGGCTTAGACTTTGCAAGTGTATTGCAACCATTAATTACTAAATAATACATTGAGTTGCTTTGGAGTGTGGGTTCTTTCTCCCAAAAGTGTTTTCCCCATGTAGATCACTATGTTATGACATTGCTTTTGTGTTTATTTCGTTGTAACTGTATGATTAATTTAATTTTTCACATACCTTCTCTCATAGATTAGTGTTGGAAGTGTATTCTGCACCTATGCTTCCTTTCAACTATCAAACTATGGTTACTCTAGAATGGGAATGACAATTTAGAATTAGGCTTTCTATCAACCGACACTTTCTTTGGTGGTCTCATGCATGATCACTTGCTAGGATTGACCTAAATAGACAAAGTCTCATAGATCCATGTTCTTAAATTTTTCATAGAGGGACTCAATTCATTTTAAACCTCTTTTTCAAAACCACCAAAAGTTGGTTATCTTGGCTTGAAGCCAAATCAAATTTAGGCTTTTTGGCTAGGATTTTGAGTCTTTCAAGCCAAATTGTTGAGTTGGTTCCTCCAAAAATGTTTCACAAGATTAGGATTAGATACACCAAGCCCTAGTGGAAGGATTGGAAATGGTATCCTAATACTTCTTTCTATAATTACAAGCCATGTAAAGGTCATTCATGGCTTTCTCTACATTTGCCTATGATTTAAAAGCTCAATAAGTTTGCAATCCATGACCACTCTATGGTAATGAAGATTTTATGTAGTTTGGTCACTCATTTTGAAACTCAAGCTTGTTCATTTTGCTTGGTGTATTTTTTACGAAGGTGAGCTCCCCATTGGATCTCGATTGATCCATCTAGCAATATCCTAGGGGTTTGACCAAGGGAAAATGCACCCTACCTAACTCAAAATATTCAAAGGTGTTCTTAAATAGTGTTAGTCAGACATAACAAATCATGTGCTTCTAGGTTGAATTGAAAAGCAAGTATTAAAGTTTAGCAAAGATTGGTTTTGCATACAAAAGTTCAAATCTATATACCTATATACTTGGGCCAGACTTGCAATTCATGCATATTAGTTTCACAATCATGAAAGTGATAGACAATAAATTTTTAGGTTCAAAATCATTCATCTATCAATACTAATTTTCCTACAACCAAATGTCACAACATATCTACATCAAATTTACAACTAAGTACCTTTTATTTATTTATTCAATTTTCACATTTATTTTAGCACTTTACTCAAGGTAGTTTGTTATGCTAGCTAAATTAATCCTAAGGTAATTATCTAATTTTTATTCTTGAATTATTTTATCCTAGAGTTTCATGCAAAGGGGATTTTATTTTCCTTTTCATTTTTGGTGAACCCGTCTACTCTTTCACCCCCATAGGGTTTATATTATGATTTTCTTTGCTAATTTTTCTAATATGAGTTGATTATACTACTGAGATTCATATTCCTCTTCTACCATTGGTTTATAATTCTTTATCTTTCTAGGGATTTTATGCCAAGAGCTAGCCAAAACTCTAATTTAGCTTTGAGAAGGAGTGCTTGCCTAAACCCTCATATGGCTTCTCACTTAGCTGATTAAGAGATCCCTATTAGTTCCATGGATAATACTAATCAAGAAAAACTCATTTTTAATCATGATACATGTGTGAATAAGCATGAGCTTTCTACTATCACTCTAGCCATTTTCCAAGAGCTTGCTAATGCCACTTATATAAAATTAGCTATAAATATTCATAATCTATTGATTTGTGCACTATTTGGTTTTGAAATCCTTCAAATCTTTAGTCCTAAACTTACCCCTTCTAGTTCTTTGCATAGTGCATCTTCTCCACTTCATACCTCCTCTCTTGTCATTTTCACCCCTTCCACCTTTGAGGTCTCTTATGTCCTATCCTCTTGTGTTTTGTCTATCCCTTTCTCCACTTATGTTATATCCACTTTCAATATTCCTAGTTCCATTCCCTCTTCTCATCCTTCTAGTCTTCCATCTTTCTTTTTTCCTTCTAGCATTGCTACCCTTCTTCTTTCTATTTCTCGTCTTATTTACAACCCATCGATTGTTTCTCTTGTTCTTACTACCACTATCCCCACCACCATCCTTGATGCACTTACGCAAAATCTAGATAGAGTAGAGAAAAAAATTGATACCATGCATCATGCACAAAATAAGGATGATTATGTTAAGGTGAGAAATACACCAGTAAATTGCTATTAAGGGCGTGGTTCGGTGGTTAAGTCGCTTGGTTGTAGTGGCAGCCACTAGAGTTCAAACCCCCGCTGGGCCAATGAGCTCGCAGACTTTATGCCTTCGCTAGGCCAACGAGCTCGCGGGTTTGAAGTGTTCTTGCTAGGGGATGAGGTCCCTCGTGTTGTGGCCTCATCAGTTCATATCTCTAGGCAAAAAGTGTACCATGGAGCCGGAAGACGTGTCGCGCCAGCGTCACCGGTCACATTAAAAAGTTTACGAAATGTATTATCTTTAAAAAAAAAGAAATACACCAATAAATTATGAGATTATTACTTATCCTTTATCATTGGGTTTTATGGTCCCTCATTTGAGATGTATAAAGGAAATGAGGGCCCTTATACACACCTATAAAGTAATATGGTTATGGTGATATGGATCTCTTTGAGATATTCAGTTTAAAAAATAGGCTTAGTTGGCTTTCAGATCAAAAGTTATGGCCTTTGGAAGTTGGACCTCCCACATCAGAAATGTAAGAGTGTCTACGATGCATAAAAGAGTTGTAAGAGGGAGTTACACTTGTTAACCAACTTATGATGGATGTTATAACACATCATAAGGCATCTTTGAATGGAGATAATGGATCCAAAATCTAGTGCCCAAGTTGGTGAGTGGATTATGATGAGCTTGTGACAGTTGTAAGGAATATACTATTTTTAACCTATGGATTCATCTTGGGACTTGGGTGTTAGATTTTGACTAGGGCTTTGGGTGCCATATTTTGCATGGTTTTAGCTCATGGTTTCCTAATTACCATTTGATGGTTTCATGTATTACTTCTCCTGATTATTGGGTTCTTGACATGGATGTTTCAGAGTGAGTTTTGTAGGTACTGTTATGTTTCCAAAATTGCTTCAAATCTCTTGTTGGTGATACTTCTATAAAGGCTTAGACTTTGCAAGTGTATTGCAACCATTAATTACTAAATAATACATTGAGTTGCTTTGGAGTGTGGGTTCTTTCTCCCAAAAGTGTTTTCCCCATGTAGATCATTTAGTTATGATATATTGCTTTTCTATTTATTTCCTTGTAACTATATGATTAATTTAATTTTTGCACATACCTTCTCTCATAGATTAGTGTAGGAAGTGTATTTCGCACCTCTGCTTCCTTTTAGCTATCAAACCATGGTTACTCTAGAATGGGAATTAAAAGTTAGAATTAGGTTTTCGATCAACCAACGCTCTCTTTGGTGGTCTCATGCATGATCACTTGCTAGGATTGACCTAAATAGCCAAAGTTCCATAGATCCATGTTCTTAATTTTTTCATAGAGGGATTCAATTCATTTCAAACCTCTTTTTCAAAACCACCAAAAATTGGTTGTCTTGGCTTGAAGCCAAATCAAATTTAGGCTTTTTCAACTAGGATTTTGAGTCTTTTCAAGCCACTGTTGAGTTGGTTCCTCCAAAAATGTTTCACAAGATTAGGATTAGATACACCAGGCCCTAGTGGAAGGATTGGAAATGGTGTCCTAATACTCCTTTCTATAATTACAAGTCATGTAAAGGTTATTCATGGCTTTTTCTACATTTGCCTATGATTTAAAAGCTCAATAAGTTGACAATCCATGGCCACTTTATGGCAATGAAGATTTTATATAGCTTGGTCACTCATTTTGAAACTCAAGCTTGCTCATTTTGCTTAGTGTATTTTTTTACGAAGGTGAGTTCCCCATTGGATCTCAATTGATCCATCTAGTTGTTTTTAATCCTCATTGTCCTTTTTGTGGTCATCTAGAAACACTCAAGCACCTCTTCTTGTTTTACTCATGAGCTCTAGCTACTTGGACTTGGATAAATGATTGTTCAAGCCTTTTAAATGTGAGCTCTTTTCTTGGCACATGCTTCTTCTGGGTGATTGACCATGAATGCTAGCTATGTTCACCCAAATTTGGCATGCTTTAAGAATGGAGTTTTGTTTAGTATATGGAAAGATAGAAATGTAGCTTTGTGTTCAAGAGCTTTTGTTGACTTACATTTTTTCTTGTATATCGAATCAATGATATGATCTAATGTTCTTAAGCAAATTCAGGTGTAAACTAAGAAACTTGCCCTAGAAGTTGCTCATTTGCAAATGCTTATTGAGCATTGGATTGTTGTGCCTTGTATTCTTGTGTGAGTTCCATCTTCCCCTTCTAGTAGGGGCCATTTCCCTCCTTGAGGGCAAACATGGTTGTAGTCGTACTAAACACAATTCACATGGCTTCCATGGCTATCCTCAACATTCAGGACATGGATGGTCCAGCCAGACATGTGTTTCCTCTATCACTTCTCAACCACATGACAGGGGTGCCTTAGGTTGTCTTGATAGTGGCAAGGTCTCTTGGTTTAGTTTTGTTATCTCTCTTGTGAGAAATGTTCCACAACCTAAAGAAGAAAATGAAGAACACGTGCCATTATGGTCTGGGAGTTAATTCCTAGCGCCCAAGACCTCCTGGATCACTAGGAGAAACCCTATGATCATGACCCAACACCTCCTCTCGCTAATTTTATTACTCTCATAGCTTAACAATTTAACCAAATTTGCATATTTTTGTTATTATTTAAGACTTCATCTTACCTAAACATTTCACCTATTCCAATTTTTTTATTAATTTTTATAAAATATTTTTTACACATTTAAAAATAAAATAAAAAATTATTTTAGAAATTATTTAGGATGAAAACAAGAATCATCATTACGTTCTTATAACATAAGGTTGGAGGCACGTTTATTTTGCGGTTGACCTTTTCTATAAAATGGACTTTGGACATGTAAAAAAAAATTTATAATAAGGACTTGCGCTTAGATTGCTTTAATTGATAGGACATGTTTTTAAACGAAATTTCTTCTTAGTGACTCCAGTTTCTTTGCGGTTTTAAAAAATATGCTAAGTCGTCTAATTAGGTAGCCCATCCTCGTCTAACCTTCTCGTATACGAGTTTGATGTTACACACTGGGAACAACATAGCATTGTGAAATTCTTTGATTCTCTTAAAAGAGAATAGCCCAGAGAGCGAACTATTCAAACATTCTAATTAAACAAGTGCCAATTTAAATAAATAATGGTGAAATTTACACAGGCATATATAGTATAATTTTGTTGTATGTTTGATTCATTTTTCTAATCATTAGTCATTTTTTTATAAACATATTTTAATGTAGTTAGTCCCCATCTTATCCTTAATCACACATATTTCAATACATTTACATTATTTGAAACTTTTATTATATTTATCTATGCACCTACATTGATATAGCCATTAACCACTTGGATGACCATTCCATCACTCAAGATAATTGATTCATACTCATGAGCTTAACTTTTAACATAACATAAATCTAGTGCAGGTTTAAGGCGTTCTCTCATTAAAAGATCACATTTACAATTTCCTCAAATAACTATTATAATTATCAAATCGTTTACAAATATTCTCTTATACGAACATCAACATGAGACCAATACAAGCTCTTTTCAAGCAACCACATTAGAAACCACCTATGGAAGATCAAGAGTCACAACTTAGAATTCCACTTATTTAGAAACCACCTCCACACTAGAAACCAATTATGAAAGACCAAGAGTCACAACTTAGAATTCCATATTAAATGTCCCTTCTACATTTGAACTTAGGTTTCTACAATGAAAACTCAATACTTCAACCAATCAAGCTAAACCACTTAAACAAACTAATTTATACTCTATTGATTAAATTTACTTAATTAACCTGAATTAATTGTTAAAAAATTATTGTTCTTTTACAAAAATATATTTTTATATTTTACCTAACTTAATATCTAGGGGGATATTAAACATAAATGCCATGTAAACCATGCAATATGCAAATGTGAGGTTGTACTATTTATTGCTTGAAAGATGTGGCGACCAACTACCACCATCAAGGCAACGAGATACGTATGTGGTTAGGAATTGCTTAAGAAAAGTCACACAAGGCCCTCCATTGTCATGCCATCATTTCTATTAAAGCCTTCATTACTGAGAAGACAAGAACCCATAACTTTATAGATTATATTAAGGCGCCCCAAAATAAAATATTTGATTCAAAGACAATATATATTCCACATGATCAATGAAGATTGCCAATTATAAACACCAAACTATCTAGGGCCTAAAAAGGGAATCGTTTAGTGGGCCTCTTGTTTGATTAGAGACAATCTAAACCTTACAATAATGTTAAAGCGATGTAGCTAAATTTAAAACTGGGCTAAGATGACGGGTGTGACTTTAGGAAACAGTAGGGCTTCTGAATTGACGTGACAAGATATTCTCACGTCAGTCGAAATGATGTGGGGAGACCCACAATTGTCCCCCCTCCGCTCAACGTGAAACTCCGTTCCCCTTTTCTTCTCTAATCAAACAAAATTTAGCCCTTAAAACTCTTGGGGGTGCCTAAATTCCGAGCTGTTCGGAAGGAATCTGCACCCTTCGATTCTGTGGATGAAAATCTACTGCCTTCTTGGAGGTCATCCATTTAGTATAATCAGGGCATTTACCCAAACAGATAGATCCTTCTAATTGATGATTTGTTTTCCTGACATATCAATCCCCATCGTATTGTACTGTTGTTCCGTAGTGGGGCATAGAAAAAATCTAACGAAAAAAAGATCAACTCAGTAATTGCCATTATTATGGCATATTCTAGCTTAGTCTTTTATGCTTTTGTATCAGTGGAAGCTTCTGTTTGGGCAGAGAAGTCAGTGGTGGGAAGCATATGAACCAGAAGAGTTATTATGAATGGAAGGAGGAGTTAGGGATGAGACTACATCCTTGGATCATGGATCCGAAACGTTAATTATACAAATTTATACACATTTAGATCTAAAAACACGACTAAACAATATTATGGACTGTGGAAATCTGATGTTTTTAATTAGAGTTGAGACTGTTAAAAGGGTTTGATCATTGAAATATATAATGTGGGTAGAAAGGGGCAAAGGGTGCTTAGGTACAATTGAAACATGATAAACTTTAGTTCAGCATTTGTTTTCAAGCTTGTGTTTTGATGATGGGCCATGCTTACCAGCCACTTTTTATTGTAAACCTACTCTAATTTTTTATCATTATGACCATAGAAGAGTACCCTTTGTTTTTTTTTAAATGGTCTCAGTAATCTCCATAGAGATATTGTTTCATTATCATATCGGTGATATGATCCACGGTATGGTACAGAGCGAGCGTTGCAGTTCAAACATTGAGATGAAATGATAAAAACAAGAAGAGCCTTTATACAAGTTGAGGGATTTGTTTAAAACATTACGCCAGCTCAAAACAGAAACTAACAGACAAATAAGGATAAACTCTGACTAGGCTGGCTTCCAGTAATGGCCTACCGAGTTTCCTCTAGTGGGTTTTCATATATCACAAAACTGCGTATTTGAGTATTTTGCAGATTATTTTTTACAAGTTTGAAATCTTATTATAAAAGTAGCTACAGAGAGAGTTAAACATGCCAATTTCAAAGTGGGGTAGTTGCAGATCGATTTGTTCAAGTGGCCGGAGTACAGAGTGTCAAATGCAGTACAAAGGCTTGTAGCAACAATGCAAACGAAACGACAACTAAGTTGGTATAGAGCAAGTGTACTTGACACACCAAGTTACGCAATTTGAGCTTCCGAAGATTGGTTATTAGGAAGGTTTCATTCTATTTAAATATCATTCATTTCAATGGTAAGCAAGCCATTAGTTAGAACATGCCAACAAGCCATTTGTAATAATTAAGACAGTATAGAAAGAGTAAAAGAAATAAGTGTACATGAGACAACAAGTTACGCAATTTGAACTTTCCAAGACTGATTGTTAGGAAGGTTTCCCTCTACTTAAATATCATCCATTTTAATGGTCACCAAACCATTAGTTGGAACATACCAACAAGCCATTTGTAACAACTAAGCTTGTATAGAACGAGTAAAAGAAATAAGTGTACTTGACACAAGAAGTTCCCCAATTTGTGCTTTGGAAGATTGGTTGTTAGGAAGATTCCACTCTACTTAAATATCATCCATTTCAATGGTCACCAAACCATTAGTTAGAATTATGAAGCTGAACATGCCAACAAAGCCATTTGTAAAGGGCAGCACCATGGTTGCCAGACAATTAATCAATAGATTCAATATTAATAATAACGAACAACAATAATGATAATAATAATACTCCATCTGCACACAAGTAGAAGCTCAGAGCTATTACACAGATTCCATTAAAGAAGAGAGAACTACTATACATCCTCAGTTATTACAATTGAAATATGTGGGGCCATAGTTCTTTTTGGTGGCCTGTCTGTGAGGAAAAGAAAAGAAACAACAGAAGAAGCTACTGCTGCACTGAGTGCTGTCCTCCTCTTCCTATAATATTTGTATACATATTGTCATCCATATCTAATTAAAAAAGAAACCAAAATGAAAAAAAAAAAAAAAAACTCCCTAAAAAGAATTATGTATAACTCCACAGAGATGTTTCAGTGCAGATTGATTCAGAGGGATTATAGTCTGATTGAAGCCAAGGAGGCGCCAACAAAAGACCTTCCGCCATGTTTGCCAAGAAATTAGGCATATCGAACAGAATGTCATCGTCTATGATCAAGGGCTCATTTTCCACAAGAAAACGAGCCATCCAATCGAAACCAGAAGCAGAATTGCAAGAAAAATCTGTAGAAATTTCACCAGACTGAGCAGTTTCTTCTTTCGCCTCTGGCGGCGCCGTATCCACATTCTCTAGACACAAATCATTAGCGGCGGCTGTAGCCGCCGCCTGAATATCCCGCGGCGACAATGTGACCGGCCGCGGCAAAGAAGACGCCAGGTGTGGGAAATTAAGGAAGGCATTCTTCCCCTTAATGCTCAGGGCCGCCACATCATGTGCCCGTGCTGCCATTTCCGGCGTCGGAAAAGTGCCCAGCCAAATCCTGTTCTTCTTCTTCGGCTCTCGTATCTCCGACACCCATTTTCCCCACGTCCGCATTCTCACGCCACGGTATAATGGGTGTTTATTTCCGCCCGCCTGCCCTTCAATTTTCCGCCGCTTTTCCGCCGCCTCGCTGCCCCGCCCGCTGTCGTCAGATTCTTCTCCCGACCCGCCGGAAGCCACTTTTTCTTCCTCTTCTGAAGTCTCTGCAATCTCTGCTACTGCCCGCTTCCGCCCGCTGCCCTTTTCATCTCTCGACATAATGCTGCCTCAATCTTTCTTTCTTCAACAACGTAGTAATAAACTGTGTGAGCTGTGTGGGAGTGCAGAGATTCGAACCCGCGACTTGCGTATTACACTAGTTTGCCTTAATTAGGACCGCAACCTCAGCTGGGTCTCTCTCAACTACTACAGCCCCTATTTATCATTATGCTTCTCGTGTGAGTCAGTAAATCGGAATCACTTGTTTGCCCCTTCAGAAGTTCCATCCTACCCCAAATACGACTCAGCTTAAATTATTTTCCAGCTGGCCTATTGTACAGCAAACGGCGTTTAAGAAACCGAACTCCTTAGTATTACGGTGTGACGTAATTTGGGTTTTGATTAATTATAAGTGATTGCGGCTGCTTACAGCGACCTTGAACCAAACGCTCTACGAAATCAAGCCTACAATTTCACAGCACCCCAATTCCGCTAAAATCGTTGCTTTAATAAATTTCTGTATTTTTCGGTCTTTGCAGGGTCAAAGTCAGGTGTAATAAATTAACTCTGCCCTTATTTGCGCTGCAGACTCGACATCTTTGCTGTATTTACACTTTATCTGAAACTAAATTCAGTATTAATTTTTTTTTTGCGATTTTACTCCCTCCTCTAGGTATGTATTTTAACTGCCATTATTGGTAGATGTGACGGTCATTTCAAACGTGTCGTGCCAGAGCATTTTGGAAGTTTCACGACATTCACACCAGTCGGTAACAACCCCGGTCGACAGTCAAAATCATAAGCGTGAAACTCGATTTTGTTTAAGCTTAAGCAAGATCCACCAGACTCCAGTCATACAATATTATATATACTAGCACTTGCACCCATAGGAGGTTCAAGGTATACACCGATAGGAACAATGACGAGTTTAGAAAATTTTCCGGCGTGAATTTTTTTAGGGTATGAGACAATTTCCGAACACTATAATACCATGTCCCCATGCGGCTGCTTAAGTTAATTTTCTACTTAAATTTAAACAGTGGGAATGGCCCCATGGAAATTTATAATTGTGGGAAAAGGATAATAGAGAACTTACCCTATTTTTGTGGAATTTTTTTAGGGCACGAGACAATTCCGAGCACTATAACACCATGTCCCCATGCGATTGCTTAAGTTAATTTTCTACTTAAATTTAAACAGTTGGAATGGCCCCATGGAAATTTATAATTGTGGGAAAAGGATAATATAGAACTTACCCTATTTTTGTGGAATTTTTTAAGGGCATGAGACAATTCCGAGCACTATAACACCATGTCCCCATGTGATTGCTTAAGTTAATTTTCTACTTAAATTTAAACAGTTGGAATGGCCCCATGGAAATTTATAATTGTGGGAAAAGGATAATATAGAATCTTTCCCTATTTTTGTGGAGCAGCTATTGTTTAGGAATTGCAAATAAGTAATGGAAAAAAAGGGGGGCTAGAAAAATATGCCATGTCGCTGCATATATTTCCTTCCATTTTTTTTTATTAATTTTCTTCTAAATTAATATAATTAAGATAATTTATTTTTTGTTTTTTATATAATAAAAATTACAAATTAAGATAACTAAAAAAATTGAGCAGTGGCTTCTAGCCAAAATAAGCTAAGCAGCAGCATGGGGACATGCCCTAATGCTCACATATAAAAGCCTATCACTTAATAATGAAACTAGCACTTGCACCCATAGGAGGTTCAAGGAATACGAGTTTAAAATACAAATTAAGATAACTAAAAAAATTGAGCAGTGGCTTCTAGCCAAAATAAGCTAAGCAGCAGCATGGGGACATGCCCTAATGCTCACATATAAAAGCCTATCACTTAATAATGAAACTAGCACTTGCACCCATAGGAGGTTCAAGGAATACGAGTTTAAAAAAATTTCGGGCGTGAATTTTTTTACTTGACGTGGGACAATTCAATTCCGAACATTATAATGCTCACATATAAAAACCTATGGGCTAAATATCATTGTTCTTTCTCCATAATGTAAGTCAATTTTTTAAAGTTGTTTACTAAATAATTAATATTGATTTTCAAGTTGATTAAAATATTTTTATTTAGTTTGAATATCTAATTAATTATAATAATTTTTAATGTTTTACAAATTAATTTAATAATTTATTTTTAATTGTAAATTTAAATATTTTTTTAGTTAATTACCGTATACCGAACCCTGTACCTTATTAAGTTGAGTATAAGACGCAAGGTTAAGACGACAAAGTTTAAATTTGACAATCAACCGTATCCGTCAGGGTAAATTTGTGATGACAGTTACTGCCTTCCCGTGTAAGACAGCAGGCGGTAAATCTAGGAAGAAACAAAAGCCGTATAATCCTTATTTTTTCATCTCTACTTTTGCATTCAATACTTCTATTTCAATTCAACATTGTCCTCGGGATGCGAGGTAGCTAGTGACACTTCCGTTACTAAAGGGGGAAGAAACAAAGACTAAAAACAATCATTTGCGTTCGGGACACTCGTAATCATTTACAATTTTTTTAAGGGCGGGCCTCAGTTTTTTTATTTTAAGTTTGATAAGTGTAGATGAATTATCATATTGACGTTTTATTTATTTAAGGATTATAGTTTAATTGGTTGAGTTTTTACATTTTTAGATTATTGATTATGACATTCACTAAGGTTCAAATTATTTGAACGTATGATAGTTAATATATATTTACTCACCTATAGACACTCTCTATGTAATTTAATTGTTTCCATCTAAAATTCTTGGAAAGTATGATTGCAAGCTTCTAGTCAAAAAAATCATTCTACGTGCATGATAGTTTTATATATATATACTCATAGATAGGAGTGTCTAGATCTATGTAATTTAATTGTTTCCATCTAAAATTCTTGAAAGTATGATTGCAAGCTTCTAGTCAAAAAAATCATTCCATGTGAAAGATAATTTTGAATTTTTTTGTAGTTATATAGATATCAACATTTCTATCCTCCAATTAATTATAATATGTTAATGAAGTACACCTATATCAAAAGTCTCCTTCAATTAAATTATTATAACTAAATCTACTAACTACAAAAATTCATTCCACTAAAGTTAAACTACCTAAATAAAAACTCTTCTACTAAATTAGTGTCTCCTTTTAAAACTGGGAAAGAAAAAATAAACTAAATTTCTTTGTTCCCCATAGATTTTAAATATTTTTTAATTATAATATATTTATTTTAAAAATAAATAAACAAGACATTATTTTTTGAAAAATAAAAGAAAAAGAAAGGCTAAAATATAAAGCGTAGAGTACATAATAAACCTGCAACAAAAGTAGAGAAATGTGACAATCCAAAAGGCCTAAGGACCGGAGATCAAATCATGCAGTCAAGTAAAGCAACAAGGGAACAACATTGAACGAGGTGGCAGTGGTGCATGACCATCGGAGGACCACCCCAAGGTAATCAAGAATGGGCTAAAAGATAGTTGTAGGTGAGAAGGGAGTATAATTTATTTTCCCCAAAGTTTTCAAGTCGGTCCCATTCGTTTTACAATAATATGTTGCATCTTTGGCAATCTTGTACAAACAAAATTTATTAGTTAGACGCTATATTAGGTTAAGGAAATAAATACAACCTTCAAATATATATCTATAGGTGTTAGAATGTTAATGAGATAAATTATTTGAACATTAATATGGTTAGATTAGATATATTGATCATGATATTGGTATTATTAGATGTAGAGGTGTGACATTAGAATATTGTATGGTCCATATAATTTGAGCCATGGAGTAGGATCAAATAATATTTTCATGGGGTAGATCTATGCTAGTTCACTTATATCATGACATGCACATGTTTGTTTATGAGCAAGGTCACAACATTATGGCAGGGACAATGTTACAAAGTTGTGCATTTGAGAACATTGTCATGATGGGACTATTAGGGGAGGATCTCCCACATGCACAATGGTGGAACACACACATACTTTAAGAGTGGAGAGTACTTGGGCTAAAGTATTAGAGTGGGTTTTTGGATGGGTTGGTGGACTTGGACATCATATAGAGAACAAGCTACAAGTTTCTACTCAAATGATCATAGGACTGTTTATACTTATAGTGGACCTGAATGAGTTGATGTTACTTGGGACAAAACAACATGATGCTATAGTGGTTTTTCTATGAGAGGATGTTGTAATAATTTGGGTTTTGATTAATGAGTACCCCCATAACACACTATATGGAGACAACACATGTACTTTACACCATGAGTCAAGGAGACTCTGAGGCCCAAATTTGACATACATGCACCCATAGATGAGGATGAGGAGGATAAGCCCATCATAGAGTATGGATGATGATGTAAGAGTGACATATTTGTGGAGGGAGTGGTAGCTCATGATGCAACAACACCACTATATCTATCAGATGGAGGGGATGGAGGTGTAAGGTTAGAAATTTCCTAGTTTGTAATCTCCACCTTATGCTATTGTACTCATGTTGGTGTCTACTCCTCTAGTTGTGTTTTAAGACCATTTCACCTATTTTTGGCCTTTTCCTTGATCACAAAAGTATAATGCAATCAATCTTAGCTTAAAAGTTTGGACTCTTGAATCTTCAAGGAAACCTGCATTAGTTGGCTATTAGTATTCAAATACCTATGATGGGTGGGTAGTTGTGTCCATGTTTAAATTTCAAAAAGCAACTTTACTCTCTTGTTTGTGCCCTAATCGTTACTACATTTTCAATGGCCATCTTTTCGAAAACTTAGTATTATAAGCATACTTTTGGCCTCCATTTGTTAGGTTAGATGAAGATGGATGAGAAGAAAGCTCTCAACACATAGGCGAATTAAAGAAACTCCATTAGAGAGAGCAAGGTTACAAGCTATACATATGGAGACTATAAGTTCGGGACTCCACTATAGTATTTCAACCATAATTCTTATCTAATCTTCCTCCCCATTCATTCTCTCATAATTTCATCATCTCATCTCTTCCATTAGAATCCATAGATCCCCATTTCCATCTCTTCCCTTGAATCCATCTCTCAAAACCCTTTCTATAGTCTTTCCTTGTAGATATACAACTTTCCATCATTTCCCCCTTGCTTGCATCCCTTTTTGGTGATCCTATCTCCTTATTTGACTCCTATCATGGTACACACCACTTGTGATTAGATTTTTCCCTTGGGGTTTCTCATTATGACTAGGAATCTCTACACACATCACTCACATTTTATCACTAGGATTGCACGCACCCAAATTTTCCATATACTTCACTATGGAGGTTGAACATACCAAATAGGGGACTATGTAAGGAAAACTCCCTTACAACACATTGTTTTCCCATTTGTCCCAATATTCACTTAGATATTCTCATCTTCTAGACCACATGTGATCAATTTGCAAACATAAACAGGATCAAAGAACCAAGGTGAGCAACTATTATGAGTTTCAAATCCTATAGAGCCATGAACACCTACACCCAAGAGGGTCAGTTGTGCCCCCTAACATTGTTGGAATGTCCCTAGCATAGTTGCAACACCTAGATTTGACATGCTCTACTTGGGCTCAAATTTTCACTAGAACAACCTTTCATCCTTCCTAATCCATTTCTAGTGTCAAATTTGTGAGATTTCAGATTCACATGTTTCATTTTTTAATTTCTTTCCTTTAGCATTTTAATTTATAATTTTCATTTCCTAGCTCTTGTATTCATTGGTATAAATTAGATTGGGCTTTGTTTATTTTGTATTTTCATTTTTTTAATTTATTGATTAATAGATACATAGAAAGTGAAAAGGTTATTTCTTGTGTGTTAATCCTAGTCCAATACTTATTTTTGTATCTTTCAAATTTCATGAACCTATCATTCAACACTTCCACTTTTGATTTTTTTCAATAAAAAACAATCACCTAAGCCTTCAAATTTCTAGTCTCTTTCTTCCCCTTCTTTTTCACAACCTTATAACTCCCCTTCCTTTCACAACTACAAAAGGGACAAACATTTCTAGCCATACTACCCAAAAAAATTTGGGGTGCTACCTTGCACCTTATTTTTCTTTCATTGGCCTGCTAGTTGTTTCATTATTTTCTCCTATCGATTGTCCCATTATTTTCTGCTTCTAATATAATGTTCACTACATTATCTCTATTCTTATCAAAATTGCTCTAATCCTTTACAACACTTAATTTTTAATTCCTTACATCTAGGCTACCCCTCCCCACACCCTTCTTTCCTTTCTCACTCTTCACAACCCCTCTCTAGTTTTTATCAATATCTCATCCAAGTTTACCCCACACCTAGTTTACCTATCCCAACACTATTCTCTTTACTTCTTGTATTCACAACACCCTCTTAATCTTTCCCAATACCCCTTTTTCTTTTCCCAACACTTTCTCATATCATACCTACACACTTCCCTCTCTCTCCCCTTTTTACAACACCAACCCTAGTATCCCCAACACTTATCCTAACTTTTCTCCTTCCTATTCCTAGTTCATTGCCACCTTTCCTTCCCTACACCTTCCTTGTCTCCTACCCTCAACTTTCCTTGTCCCATCCTTGTGGATTCTCCCATGTCTCTAGCCTTTGTCTATACATCCTTTCTTGATTCCACTTTTTCCTATCAACTTTTCTCTATCCACCCCATTTTCCTTGATCACATTCTAGACTTCCTAGACTTAAACTATTCTCCTCTTTCTATTAATTGCATCATGGCTAGTCTTTCCCTCTACCCCACCTTCACTTATTTTGTTGGAAAATATCTTGATGATTTAGAAACCCTTATGTCCTTTCATGTCAATTTCTCTATCTCTTCTCCACCTTCTTCTCTGTCTACTACACCTACTACACCTCCTCATTCAACCTAGATGATGATGTTTTCCCAACTATTCAAATCCCACCCTCTCCTCCCACTTCTATGAGAATTCCTTATCCTATAGGCCATGATGGCGATCCACATTATTTCACTTCCCATTCTCTTAATACACTCTCAAATACATCTTAGGATGTTGAACATGGCTCTTCCCTTCTCCCCACTCTTTCTCTTGCTCCTCCTACCATCCTAGATCCTCCCTCACCAAAAGCCTCGTGTTCTTATTTTGATGATATATATTTTGATGCCTTTATTGAGTCTACCATCACTAATGATGTGGTTCATGTTCCATATGATTATTATTCTACTTTTGAGCCTCCTCTTTCTCCTACTTACTACCATATTGTACCTTTTGCTTATGTTTTTGAGATATATCTTCCTTCTATGGATAGCATGGGTCTTAAGGACCCTATTACACCTAATAATCCTATTGCACATTTTCCAAATATTACATGTGATGAGTTACATTATGATATTTGCACTTCTCCTTATGCTTCTTTTCCCACTCTCTCTTCGTTTATATATGAGCCACCCCTCTTAGACATGGACCAACTTCATTATGCCTCTAGACATTCTCTACCTATTAAGTCACCTTTGCACACTTTTCCCCCTACACCTTCTCCTCTTGTAGAGCACTTGTTCCCTCATTCCTATGAGTTACCACCTCTTTCTTCCCCTCCTAATGTTGCACCAAATTTACCCACATTTTCTCCTACACCTTCTCCTCCACAAGAGTCCTTAGTACCTCCTCCTTTTGTGATACCTGCTCCCTCTTCCCCTCCTAATATTACATCTCCTTATCCATATGATACTTACTATGCTTCTCCCCCTAATGTTGTACCTTATTCTTCATATTCATATTCTATTTATTCTCCTCATGCTCCTGATTGGACTTGTGTGTATACTAAACTTAAAAAGCTAGATGTGTAGTTGGATACCCTCATTGGTCCTACTACTTCTCAATCCACACCTCCATGTTTGATTTTTATTCTTTCTCATATGATTCTCACATACCCTTCCCCTAGTGGAGTGGGTGCTATATGCTAAATGATAAATATAATGGCCATTTGAAGAGATCCTATTCAACATGTGAGAAAATTCTATACCTTTTTCTTAACTATTACTTTTGATGATCTTTTCTTAGCTAAATTCTTTCCTAGTACCTTGATAGACGATGATTTGGGTTGGATATACACCTTGTCTCTTAGTTCTTTAAACTCTTTTTCTACTCTTATGCATTTGTTCACTCTTCATTTCTAATATAACTTAGAGCCTAAAGTCACTCTTATACAATTAGCACATAAAAAACAAGGTCTTGATGAAAGAATTAAGGACTATACTTCTCACTTCTTTTCTTTTCCCATTCACAGGGGATTCTATCCTCCTAATTCTCTACTCCAACCTCTCTTTATAAATAATCTCTTTCCTCATATTCAAGAGAAAATACCTCTTGGCCTACAAGCTTCTCTTTCTAGCTTATCTTTATTGGTCATTGAAGTTGAACAAAAATTAGTTTCATGGGCTGGTAGTACTTCTCCTTCTACCTCTTATATGGATCACCCATGTGATCCTTCTCTAAGTAATTATCTTCTTATCTTGCAAGGTAAATAAGAAGAAAGAATTTTTACATGTCTTAAGCATATCTTATCACTTCTCTTGGACACCGAGTTAATTAATCTTCCCCCTCTTGCATTTAGGGAACCTCATAAGCATGGTCATTCATTACTTCTTTCTTTCTTATATCATAGAATGTTAGGCCATTATACCAATCAATGTCAAGATTTAAAGAACAAAATACAAGACCTTATTGATGAAGGTGCCATTCTTGTCTCTCCATATGATGTCCCTTCCATTTCTTCTCATGATAACAATATTGATTGGATAGAAGAACCTAGCACAACACATGATATGTCATTCACCAATGGTACATATTCATGATGACCATGATCTTCTTGATATGCTTACACATGTTCATCCTTCTTTTGATGTGCATGTTACTCCTATTCCTACTTCTTTGTATACTAAGATCTTGTGGCGCTTGTCCCTCCCTTTGACAACCTTCCACATATGACCATTGTATACTGACAATAGGATATTACTGGCCAACACTTCACAAAGATGCTATCAAGTACACTAGGAGCTATCATACATGTCAGAGAATGGGGAGGCCTACAAGAAGTGATGAGATGCCCTTGTAGCCACAGATCTCATTGGCTCCTTTTGATAAGTGGGGATTGGATTTTGTGGGTTCTATATCTCCTACATCCAACAAAAAAGAATATATCCTAGTATGTACTAATTACTTAACTAAATGGGTTGAAGTGAAGGCATTACAGTTTTCTAGAGATGGCAATGTAGAAAAATTCTTGTATAAGGACATCTTCACTAGGTATGGTGTGCCAAGGGAGATAGTAACTGATCAAGGACCACAATTTACATTTGATCTAATCACCAAATTTTGAGGAATATCAGATCAGATATAAGAAATCCACTCCCTACCATCCTCAAGCCAGTAGTCAGGTGAAAGTCGCAAATAGGGAGATTGAAAACATCTTGACAAAGATAGTGCAGCTTCACAGAAGAGATTGGGTTTCTAGGCTCCCTGAAGTTGTTTGGGCATACAGAACAACCTAGCAGACAACTACAGGGTTTACACCTTATGAGTTGGTCTATGGCAAGACAGTAGTCTTGCCTATAGAATTTGAACACAAAACCCTGAGGACAACAGTGGAACTAGGAATGGATTTGACCACAGCACAACAAGAAAGGCTACAACATTTGAATGCTTTGGATGAAATTCAACTAGTGGCTATTCATCACACAGAGGTCATATAGAAACAAAGAGCAAAATGGCATGACAAGTACATCAAGACAAAGGAATTCGCTATAGGTGACTGGGCACTCCTTTATGATTCAAGATATAAGGACTTCAAGGGAAAGCTTCAGTCACATTGGTTAGGCCCATATGAGATCAAGCAAGTCTTTCCTAATGGTGCAGTTCAATTGCAGACTATTGATATAGTTCAGTTTTCACTTCTAGTAAATGGGCATAGGCTAAAATTGTATAAAAAGCCACTTTAGAAGGATGACTTTCTTGTTTCTCTAGCTGCTCAGTATAGTCCTCCTAACACTCCTGCTGATGATGATGCAACACCAAATGATACACCTTTAAATACTGATCCACCAACACTGTCCAGTGCTGTGGAGGTTGAGTTGCAATACTCAACCCCTGTCGCTGAAATATAATTTCTTTGCTTTAAAATCACATGCACACACAACACAATTTCCATGGTTACAACAAGTTATTTCCACTAGGACCTATTTTTCACTCATACAGTAGCGACCTGACTCAGCTGGGACTTGATATATTGTATTTACAATCACATAGTCAGGACATGTGCTGGAGGCACCCATAGCAACTTCTGTATGCAGCTCTCTTCCATAGCTTGGTGAACAATACCTCATTTTTCCCGCCCATTCCACATACCCGCATTCATTTCCAATCACTCTATTCTATTACTACACATGTCAATTCACATTTATGAGTTGGTACTTTTCTTTGTTATATTGCACCATCACATTATATCTCTGCCATCGTATGTGCCAACTTTCCATTCACCGCATGCATATCATATCAAATCATCAATGTTTGATCACAAATTCCAAGGTATGTTAATTATTCATTTCCATTTCATATGTACATCTGATAATTTTCAATTATTACAACTAGCTTTCTTTTTATATTCATGCTTACTCGTAGTTTAATTCATGCATGCAAGAATATTACCCACCATTTCTTTTAATCACTACTCCTCATTCCGTAATACCTGCCATATGATGTGAGGTCACTTCACAATTAAGTTGGGGGGAGGGGTTTATTTTTTTATTTTCACCATTTGAACATCTTTTTCCTTTCAAGAAAACCAAATAAACCTCTTGCGCCATGAACTTACTTTGTTCTGCCAACAAGTGAATTTGTTACCCTAAGGAAGTCATAGTGGAGGGGAAAGAAGAGGCAAATTGTAAGATTGGTTCTTTTGGGGTGGTGAGCTGAAGCAGCAGATATTGACACTGTGTAGTAGAATTGACACTGTAAAGTTTTCAATTTACATAAATAATGGGAGGGGATGTAATCAGAAGAGAACCCTCATCACATAAAGAAATACTGGAGGATGTGATGGTTCTCCCACTCTTTACAAGAGTAGGTTGGTTAGATTACTTCCTAAAACTAACAAAGTATGATGATGAGATGGTGAAGGAATTTGCATTCACACTACAGTATGATGAAGCAATGGTTAAAGGGTTGACTATAGATGCTCCCGAGTTAGCTATTGCTTAGGTCACAGGGTTGCCACATACAGGGTCTAAGTACCCAGCTAGAGCTGATGCAGTCGCAGCAAGGGAGGAATTCTCTGAGAGAGGGGAACTCCTAGAATCCACCACACAAGGTACAAAGAGATTATCTCTTCCCTTCTTTTGGGGGAAATGTGCCTTATACATCATCAAGTATATTACCTATGATGGTCGATACAATATGTTATATACTGTACATCTCAAATTGCTCAACCATTTACAGCATGAAAAACTTGTCAATGTTCCAAATTTTATGTATAGTATGTTGAAAAGGATGTCTTCAGAATATCAAAAATAATAGACAAACACCACTCTTTCCCACCATTGTTTAATAGCTCTGTTAATAAAGAGGAGTTTGAGAATTTAGTACCCACAGGTTGAGTGGGAAGCTTTCAAACAATGTGTGGATATTTCAACACTATTAGAGGCACTAGAACCAGAAGATGAGATTCCATATGAGCCTAATCCTCCAATTGAAATTGAGCATGACGAGCCACAAGATGAAAATCCTCCAAAATCTAGGCCTGTTGTAGCTGAAATACCCTCGGCATCCACCCCTAAAGCTAAAAGAAGCACTCCTTCAACATCTGGTAAAGAAAAGAAGAGTAGGAAGGGTGTGAGGAAGCATAAGAGTACAATAAAAGAAGAAAATACAGTGGAAAGGAGGAAGAAGAGGGACAATAAGAGGAGGAAAAAGGGGGATAATCAGGAGACTGACACTCCTAGACGCTCAGGTAGGCTAAAGAGGAAAAGTACTAAAGAAAAGGTTGTTGAGAAACAGAAAAGAGAAGACAAAAGTAAAGGCTAGCAAGACAGTGATCCAATTCCACTGAATCTAGATTCAGATAGAGGGGAAAACCCTCCTAAGGATGTCTCTATTCATGCTTGTGAAAATGTTAACATGTCTACAAAGAAAAGAAGGTATATTTCTTCTTCTGATTCTAAGTCAGAATATTTGTTTACTACAAGAAAGATGGGTAAGTCTATGCCTAATGATTCTGCTAAAGAAATTTTTAATGTTCTTGAAGAAAGAGGTGATGAAAGTTTAAATGTTGAAAAAGAAAAGGAATTATTGGAGGACAGAGATATTAGGAAGGAACTTCAAAAAGCCTTAGATAGAATAAGACAGCTGGAAGAGCAGGTAAAGGGGTATGAAGAAAAAGATAAAGAAAAAGAGAAAAGGATTCAAGAGTTGGAAGAGAAAATTCAGACTTATGGCCATGGTTCTAACTTAGATTTATTGGCACAATTGGTTGAAAGTAAAAACAAAAATTGAAGAGGAAGAAGTACTCACTCTCCAACCTCCTGTGACAAAAACCCCAGAGTACCATACCACTCTATCTCTAGGCTTTGAACTAATGAAATTGACTGATGAAACCAAGCAGGAAAAAGAGAATTGGGAAAAAGAGAATTTGTTGGATTAGAGGAAAACTCTAATGCATTGTAGACTTAATGAAATCCAGGGGTAAACCTATCTGAATAGTCCACTCTATCATTGCATTCCTATATTGAATTATCAACCAAGGAGCGTAAGATTATGATGATGCTCGCACTATCTATGCTTTCAAGACTTATTTCTATCCTAAACTAACTCATACAGACTTATTATAATTAACCTAATTTACCGAAGTTCACAAAAATGTAAGAACAACAAAAACAGTTAAAAATCCAGTTGCTACGAGTACCCTCAGCATAAGCAGAAGATAACTATATTCAACAAAGAATTACAAAATTAACATACACAAAATGATAAAAGAATTGACACTAACCTCCAGAGGACTTTAAATATGTATTCTATTCATGAATCACAACTACTAGAAATAGCAATCAAAATATTCTACTCATTCCACAATGCAACTTTATAAAATAACATGAAACAGTTTTAACTGGAAATGCATAAATAAATAAGGAAATATATGAAGTGAGGGTTAGTACCTTGAGTGGCAAGCTCAGGGAACTATCTCACTTAATCTAGAAACTAAATCTACTTCAGATTCTCATAACACATAGTTGTATTCATTTCATATTAGAAATAGGATCTTTTCAGATTGTATTTAATAAAACATGTCTGGATCTTCCAACATAAAAACATAGTAACTATTGAGCAAATGTAAAAACAAAGTATCTTGGAAAAAGAACTAACTTCCCATCAAACTAATCCCTCCTAACTTATACAAAAAAGGGAGAGTACTATGTAACTACCAACTAACTTGATCATCAATTCATCCCTAGATATCAAGGTGTAGGTTTGAGATCAATTTATTAATCTAACTTAAACAAAGGAAGCAGAGTTCCAATCAAATAGTAATTCTTATTCAATGACTCATGAATAAAAACACATAAGATGTGATTAGAATTCTAGAACAAGTCTTCTTCTTCCCTTGTATTTATATTTCCATGATGATCACGTTCATCCCCATCAGTCTCCACTTCTGGCATTTGAACTGCACTTTACTTAATTCCCTTGTTCTGCAACTTGCTACAATCACTCTTTCCTGGATGCCATGTCTTTGCTGCACAGGGTTAATTATCTGAACATATGCACACAAAATAGCTTTCATATTAAACTTTGGAATTCTATCTATATTACATACATACTTATGTCTAACTCATGTAATTGACAAATATTATCACCATGTTTCATATTGGTAGATTAGGTTCAAGGTTTGCAGAATATATATAAAAGACAACATATTATGGTAGTAATGTCTTAGGAAAGTATCTGAAATGTCATAAGTGTAAAGTCTAGAAGCATAAGAAATAGCATAAAAGAAGTCAACATTTGAACCCATCAATCGGTACATGATATCAACCATGTTAAGGTGGGGGCATATATAAGTTAAGTTGTCTAATGATTTTGGTACTAATAAAGCATGTTTGTAAGCCCTCTACAAAGGTGGGATGTTGTATCTCTGGGTGAGATCACATATTTCTTTTTAAATTGCAATCATTAAGCCCTCTGTAGAGACAAGATATCGTCCATATCCTTTTATTCTAAAGCCCTCTGCAGAGGCAGGGATGGTGTATCTCTCGAAGAGATTGTACATCTTGTCATTTTCTAAAAGTCCTCCGAGGAGGAGCTACGGTCGATATAAGACTATCCTAACCCTTAAGCATATCTTCGGTGATTATTGTGGCGAAGCCTAATCGTCGGTGTGTGCCTGTAATGTGCCTGAGATGGTGGGGGCATAGCAATAAGTTCCTTCCATTGCCTTGTTTGCCGTGTTTTCTCTGTGTCTTCCATGTGTCTTCCTTGTGTTTTCCCTCTTATGTGGCTAACCTCTACTTGGGCTTTGTATGGCATGCTTTCCCCTCTTGTGTATGTGTTGCGACATGCTCCACTTACACTTGAGGTTTTGTATGGCGTGTTTTCCTTTTGGGGTTCTATGTTGCATTGTTACTTTTCATGTATTTGCATTCATTCATATATATGAAAAAGAAAAAGAAAAAGAAATAATCAATGCATTCACTGTATTCACTGTGTCTTCAATGTTGTCTTCTCCGTGTCTTGCATGATTGTAATTGTCTTCTCTGTGTTTTGCATGCATGTTACTATACTCAACGTGTTTAGCATGTCTTCACCATGCTTGGTGTGTTTGCTGTGTTTCTTGACCTTACTTTAATGCATGTATTGGCCTTATGTTTATACATACATTAAAGTTGGGGCTAAATATTATGTCAAAAAATGTCCCCTTGGGGGCTTTTCCCTCTTAAGGTTTAGCTTCTGGGTCTTTAGAATGCATTATAAGCATGTCTTGCATGTTAATTTTGAAACCTGATGAGAAAACCCCTTTAAGTATTATGGAAAATAGGACCTAGGGGTGCTATTTTGATGATCCCCAAGCAGAAATAAGGGGGTGGACTTGGGCACTAGCACCCTAGTCCTGCCCTATTTTGGGTCAGCCCTAAATTTAAATGTCAGTTTTATGACTGTCATTTAGGTCCTATGCTGACATCTCAAGTTTGAATTACAAAATTCTTAGCGGGAATGTTTGTAGTTGCATATATAAGCATGATTAGGTTTCGTTTGCAAACTATATGGAAATTAGATGGGCATTTTGATTTACAAGCTTATGTTAAAGTGATTCAAGGCATTCATTGTGTTGCAAAGTAGTATTTTGTGTTGTTATTGTGTTTATATTTACAGATTTGACTCCATCTCCTCATGGCATGAAGAGCATCTTCCCTTCCATGAGATCTACAATTCAAGGTGATATCTATTTGTTGGAGTACAAGACCACTGAGAGTGGGGGGGGGGGGCGGTGCATTAGTGGTCTATAATCTTTCAAACTTTTTACACCTTTAATTGCACTAGATAGAAAGTTTAAAGAGAACTCAAGAATCTTTCAAACACATATACACATATACAATGGTATGAATGAGTATCAAAGTGTAAATATAGAGACAATCAGAGAAGAATCATGACACAATGTTTATGAGTGGAAAACCCTTAAAAGGGATAAAAAACCACTCTTGAATCTGCACTTTATTATGCCTCACTGGTAAAACACCATGTGTCATTGGAAAACATAGTATGCCTCACTGGTAAAACACCATGTGTCATTGGAAAACATAATATGCCTCACTCGCAAACATAATATGCCTCACTAGCAAGAAATTGTCTCACTGACAAAATGAAATGTCTCTCTGACCAAAGATTGTCTCACTGACAAAATTGATTGCATCAAGGTTTTTAAAAAATAATTTAGAGGGATACTCTGTTTCACTAGAATGCACTATACTTCATAACTTTGTATCTCCTTTGGCATACATTCAATACAACTTTTCAATGATAAACATAACACAAAAAAAACTTCAATATCCCCTGTAGACTAAATCACATAATCACCTTTTACATACTGCAAATATTACACTCACAATCCCCTTGTATCCATTAAAACAAACTTCAATCTTTTTGCCTTTCAAAAACCACAAATTTACATCAAAACATTAGCATTATACCTATGAACATGAAGGTACTACTCTGTAGAATCCAAAATACCAACTTACATCATCAGATCTGTCATACAAAGCGAGTTATTAAATTCTCTAGCTCATTTGGTCATTGAGAGACTGTTAGAAAGCAGTTAGAAACTTCCCTCTTGGCACTGCCCATCAAATTTTCTCTTCCAACTCTTGAATCCTTTTCTCTTTTTCTTTATCTTTTTCTTCATACCCCTTTACCTGCTCTTCTAGCTGTCTTATTCTATCTAAGGCTTCTTGAAGTTCCTTCCTAATATCTTTGTCCTCCAATAATTCCTTTTCTTTTTCAACATTTAAACTTTCATCACCTCTTTCTTCAAGAACATTAAAAATTTCTTTAGCAGAATCATTAGGCATAGACTTACCCATCTTTCTTGTAGTAAACAAATATTCTGACTCAGAATCAGAAGAAGAAATATACCTTCTTTTCTTTGCAGACATGTTAACATTTTCACAAGCATGAACAGAGACATCCTTAGGAGGGTTTTCCCCTCTATCTGAATCTAGATTCAGTGGAATTGGATCACTGTCTTGGTAGCCTTTACTTTTGTCTTCTCTTTTCTGTTTCTCAACAACCTTTTCTTTGGTACTTTTCCTCTTTAGCCTACCTGAGCGTCTAGGAGTGTCAGTCTTCTGATTATCCCTCTTTTTCCTCCTCTTATTGTCCCTCTTCTTCCTCCTTTCCACTGTATTTTCTTCTTTTATTGTAATCTTATGCTTCCTCACACCCTTCCTACTCTTCTTTTCTTTACCAGATGTTGAAGGAGTGCTTCTTTTAGCTTTAGGGGTGGATGTCGAGGGTACTTCAGCTGCAACAGGCCTAGATTTTGGAGGATTTTCATCTTGTGGCTCGTCATGCTCAGTTTCAATTGGAGGATTAGGCTCATATGGAATCTCATCTTCTGGTTCTAGTGCCTCTAATAGTGTTGAAATATCCACACATTGTTTGAAAGCTTCCCACTCAACCTGTGGGTACTAAATTCTCAAACTCCTCTTTATTAACAGAGCTATTAAACAATGGTGGGAAAGAGTGGTGTTTGTCTATTATTTTTGATATTCTGAAGACATCCTTTTCAACATACTATACATAAAATTTGGAACATTTACAAGTTTTTCATGCTGTAAATGGTTGAGCAATTTGAGATGTACAGTATATAACATATTGTATTGACCATCATAGGTAATATACTTGATGATGTATAAGGCACATTTCCCCCAAAAGAAGGGAAGAGATAATCGCTTTGTACCTTGTGTGGTGGAGTCCAGGTGTTCCCCTCTCTCAGAGAATTCCTCCCTTGCTGCGACTGCATTAGCTCTAGCTGGGTACTTAGACCCTGTATGTGGCAACCCTGTGACCTAAGCAATAGCTAACTCGGGAACATCTATAGTCAACCCTTTAACCATTGCTTCATCATACTGTAGTGTGAATGCAAATTCCTTCACCATCTCATCATCATACTCTGTTAGTTTTAGGAAGTAAGCTAACCAACCTACTCTTGTAAAGAGTGGGAGAACCATCACATCCTCCAGTATTTCTTTATGTGATGAGGGTTCTCTTTTGATTACATCCCCTCCCATTATTTATGTAAATTGAAAACTTTACAGTGTCAATTCTATTGCACAGTGTCAATATCTGCTGCTTCAGCTCACCACCCCAAAAGAACCAATCTCACAATCTGCCTCTTCTTTCCTCTCCACTGTGACTTCCTTAGGGTAACAAATTCACTTGTTGGCAGAACAAAGTAAGTTCATGGCGTAGGAGGTTTATTTGGTTTTCTTGAAAGGAAAAAGATGTTCAAATGGTGAAAATAAAAAAATAAACCCCTCCCCCAAACTTAATTGTGAAGTGACCTCACGTCATATGGCTGGTATTACAGAATGAGGAGTAGTGATTAAAAGAAATGGTGGGTAATATTCTCGCATCCATGAATTAAACTACGAGTAAGCATGAATATAAAAAGAAAGCTAGTTGTAATAATTAAAAGTTATCAGATGTACATATGAAATGGAAATGAATAATTAACATACCTTGGAATTTGTGATCAAACATTGATGATTTGATATGGTATGCATGCGGTGAATGGAAAGTTGGCACATACGATGGCAGAGATATAATGTGATGGTGCAATATGACAAAGAAAAGTACCAACTCATAAATGTGAATTGACATGTGTAGTAATAGAACAGAGTGATTGGAAATGAATGCGGGTATGTGGAATGGGCGGGAAAAATGAGGTATTGTTCACCAAGCTATGGAAGAGAGCTGCATACAGAAGTTGCTATGGGTGCCTCCAGCACATGTCTTGACTATGTAATTGTAAATACAATATATCAGGTCCCAGCTGAGTCAGGTCGCTACTGTATGAGTGAAAAATAGGTCCCGATGGAAATAACTTGTTGTAACCATGGAAATTGTGTTGTGTGTGCATGTGATTTTAAAGCAAAGAAATTATATTTCAGCGACAGGGGTTGAGTATTGCAACTCAACCTCCACAGCACTAGACAGTGTTGGTGGATCAGTATCTAAAGGTGTATCATTTGGTGTTTCATCATCATCAGTAGGAGTGTTAGGAGGACTATACTGAGCAGCTAGAGAAACAAGAAAGTCATCCTTCTGAAGTGGCTTTTTATACAATTTTAGCCTATGCCCATTTACTAGAAGTGAAAACTGAACTATATCAATAGTCTGCAATTGAACTGCACCATTAGGAAAGACTTGCTTGATTTCATATGGGCCTAACCAATGTGACTGAAGCTTTCCCTTGAAGTCCTTATATCTTGAATCATAAAGGAGTGCCCAGTCACCTATAGCGAATTCCTTTGTCTTGATGTCCTTGTCATGCCATTTTGCTCTTTGTTTCTATATGACCTCTGTGTGATGAATAGCCTCTAGTTGAATTTCATCCAAAGCATTCAAATGTTGTAGCCTTTCTTGTTGTGCTGTGGTCAAATCCATTCCTAGTTCCACTACTGTCCTTAGGGTTTTGTGTTCAAATTCTATAGGCAGGACTACTGTCTTGCCATAGACCAACTCATAAGGTGTAAACCCTGTAGTTGTCTGCTAGGTTGTTCTGTATGCCCAAACAACTTCAGGGAGCCTAGAAACCCAATCTCTTCTGTGAAGCTGCACTATCTTTGTCAAGATGTTTTCAATCTCCCTATTTGCGACTTTCACCTGACTACTGGCTTGAGGATGGTAGGGAGTGGATTTCTTATGTCTGATCTGATATTCCTCAACCAATTTGGTGATTAGATCAAATGTAAATTGTGGTCCTTGATCAGTTACTATCTCCCTTGGCACACCATACCTAGTGAAGATGTCCTTATACAAGAATTTTTCTGCATTGCCATCTCTAGAAAACTGTAATGCCTTCACTTCAACCCATTTAGTTAAGTAATCAGTACATACTAGGATATATTCTTTTTTGTTGGATGTAGGAGATATAGGACCCACAAAATCCAATCCCCACTTAACAAAAGGAGCCAATGAGATCTGTGGCTACAAGGGCATCTCATCACTTCTTGTAGGCCTCCCCATTCTCTGACATGTATGATAGCTCCTAGTGTACTTGATAGCATCTTTGTGAAGTGTTGGCCAGTAATATCCTATTGTCAGTATTTTGAAGGCTGTCCTACTTCTCTTCACTCTTTTTAATCTCCTTCACATGATTCTCTTTGCATGACACATTTGGAAAACTTCTCCTCACAAGAATTTTTCTATGTTTTTACTTGAGTTGAGGACTATTACACTTCATTTGTTGGTTGATCCTATCTTAACTTCAATACCTCTTTATCGAGCCCTCTTTTTCTATAATACACAATGTTCTATATGTTGTCCATTCTTATATTTGACCCACAATTCCTCTATGTGAATTTTGTACTCTTCCTACATTATCATTAATTTTTGTATTTGGATTCTTCTATTTTTTCATCCTTATTCATGAGATATCTTCCTTATTTTATCCTTATTTATACCTTCCTCTAATTGACATTTTGGGGATGGTGCAAAATACTAAGGCATCTCTTACCTTATTTATGTTGACCCACATATGTCATGCTTGTTTTGACGCTATTTGTTGTCTCCCACCTCTTTAAGCCTACTTCTTCTCGTGTTGGTGTTTTATGATTATTAGGAATGATGCCATATATTACTCATAATTATGGTGCATTATGACCCATTACATTTTCCTATAACCCATAATGCATAGATCCCTTTTTGTTATGCATCTTCCTACACAACTTTATCTATTTTACTCCCTCTTATCACATGTCATACCTACTCTTCTATCATACTTGCTATCTTGCAATCTGATATTTCATTGCTTGTCCCTATTTTTCTTCTTCATCAGGGAAATATTTCTGTGTCTATTCTTCTTAGAGGAAGAACCCATACTCCCCTTGTATGCTTCTCTAGGTTGTATCCTTCTCTGTGTCCATATATGTGTTTCATGATTGATCTATATTTTTCCTCATCTGAAGGGCAACTTGATTACAAGGGGGAATTATGTTAGATTGCTTCCCCTTTCATATGACATACACATCTATCATACCATGTTTTCACTTATGTTTCTCTCCTATTTCTATCTCAAGTACTCTCCTTCTCCCCTTTCCTTGGGGGAATCACTTGTCCCCCTTTTTGTTTCACTTATTTACACACTCTTTCATCCTAGACTCAATTTTCCCCCATCCTTCCTTGCCTCTTTCTTCCTATGTGTATGTGACATTCTATGAGAATGGAGGATGTTGATATTAGATTAGAGATCATATTATATATCACTCTTAGGATTGACTACTCTCATAGGACCCTTCATGACCTTTTATGTACATGCGTTCTATGTGTATTCTTTGTAGGTCTTACTTATTCCATTGTTTCCACTTCATTTTTTTTGTCTACTATTTTTATCTATCCCCTTCTTCCTAATCTTTTATTATTATGTTTCTTAGCTATTTTTTATAGTTCTATCCTTTCTTCTTACATGCTTGATACTTCATACTAATGATCTATCATTTGCTCTCTTACACAAGCACATCTCTTTTTCTTTTATTTACTTAATATTGCAATATTACTTTGTATCTACTTATCATCTATCTCTCCCTTATAGTTCTTTCCTCTTTACATTTTCCATGTTATTACCTTGGGCATTTACATGATACCATCTTTTACACTACTCCTAGCATGTTTCCCTTCTCTTACTCTATCATGCTTACCCTTACTTGGATGCATCTCATCTTGGTCATTCAGACTTGGGGGAATCACCTCACTTATACATTCCCCTTTTCCTTAGTTCATTTTGTCTTTTATTATTCTTATCACTTTTAATACTCATTTATGCTTTTTGAAATTTATCAAGTACACATTGAGCATTCACCTACCACTTGGGGACAACCCTCATTTTCTATTTCTAGGGGCATCTCCTATCTGTCCCCTTATTTGATATATTTTCCTACTATGTGTACCTTGGCATTTTCCTTTCTCCCCTTTACCATTTACCTTAACTTGATTGACTCTTGTTTAACCAAATGATTTAAAGGAGAACATATCACATATAATATCTAAATGATGTCAATGCAAAATTATCACTCAGCCTAGCCTGAACTCTTTGACCATTAGGGTGACAACCGCATATAGCAAGGCATGATTCCCTCACCATCACATTTTTATTTTGGATTTGGCTTGATTCATTAGGTGGCAACCTTGAATAGCTGGGTGATTGACATGAATGAAGACATAATGATGCATTATGCTTAGAATGAAGATTGATGCAACATCTATTCTTAAATGCTGATGTAGGCCTACGTTTGACAAATGTTTTGATTCCTTTCTCTTAGATCAAATATGCTCTCATGTTGTTATGATTGATGGATGATCAAACTAGTAACATAGGTTGTGTCTTTAAATATGGAAACCTATAGCTTAATTCAAACAATTTGACATGCAAGTCAATTAGCAACGATCAAATTTTGAATTAGGTAATATCATAATAAAGGGAAATAAATTTAAGTTTAGGTGGATGTGATCATGCTAGTAATCTCATCCAAGGGAAATAATTGCACATCCAGAACGTGAAATTGAATGGAATGTGGAGTTTATGGATGAATAGAGGCTAAAGTGAGCTAATATAGAAGTGTACAAATGACTATAGGCTAAATTGAGCAAATAGAGAAGTGTACATATGAATAGAGGGTAAAGTATGCAGATGGAGAAGTGTATGGACGAATATAGACTAAAGTGAGCGGATGGAGAAGTGGTTTCCAAGCTGTGTTATTTTTTTGTGCTCAAATTAAATATCAAATCAACACAACTCAAAATACGACTCAAATGAACATAAAATAAAACAAAATACGAAAATATACACTTTTCCCCTCTACAATTAGCTCAAGGACACATATCATTAGTTGTACCAAAATTAAATATGAAATCAATATAACTCAAAATACGACTCAAATGAACATAAGACAAAACAAAATACGAAAATATACACTTTTCCCCTCTACAATTAGCTCAAGGGCACATATCAAATGTTGTACCCAAATTAAATATTAAATCAACATAACTCAAAATACGACTCAAATGGACATAAGACAAAACAAAATATGAAAATATACACATTTCCCCTCTACAATTAACTCAAGGGCACATACCATTAGTTGTACCCAAATTAAATATGAACTCAACATAACTCAAAATACAACTCAAATAAACATAAAGACAAAACAAAACACAAATATATACACTTTTCCCCTCTACAATTAGCTCAAGGGCACATATCATTAGTTGTACCCAAATTAAATATGAACTCAACATAACTCAAAATACGACTCAAATAGACATAAAGACAAAACAAAACACAAATATATACACTTTTCCACTCTACAATTAGCTCAAGGGCACATATCATTAGTTGTACCCAAAATAAATATGAAATCAACATAACTCAAAATATGACTCAAATGAACATAAGACAAAACAAAATACAAAAATATACACGTTTCCCCTCTACAATTAACTCAAGGACACATATCATTAGTTGTACCCAAATTAAATATGAAATCAACATAACTCAAAATACGACTCAAATGAACATAAGACAAAACAAAATACGAAAATCTACACTTTTCCCCTCTACAATTACCTCAAGGGAACATATCATTAGTTGTACCCAAAATAAATATGAAATCAACATAACTCAAAATACAACTCAAATGAACATAAGACAAAACAAAATACGAAAATATACACTTTCCCCCTCTACAATTAGCTCAAGGGCACATATCATTAGTTGTACCCAAATTAAATATGAACTCAACATAACTCAAAATGCAACTCAAATAAACATAAAGACAAAACAAAATACGAAAATACACTTTTCCCCTCTACAATTAACTTAGCAGCACATATCATTAGTTGTACACAAATTAAATATGAAATCAACATAACTCAAAATACGACTCAAATGAACATGAGACAAAACAAAATAAGAAAATCTACACTTTTCCCCTCTACAATTACCTCAAGGGCACATATCATTAGTTGTACCCAAAATAAATATGAAATCAACATAACTCAAAATATGGCTTAAATGAACATAAGACAAAACAAAATACGAAAATATACACTTTCCCCCTCTACAATTAGCTCAAGGGCACATATCAAATGTTGTACCCAAATTAAATATTAAATCAACATAACTCGAAATACAAGACAAAACAAAATATGAAAATCTACACTTTTCCCCTCTACGATTACCTCAAGGGCACATATTATTAGTTGTACCCAAAATAAATATGAAATCAACCTAACTCAAAATTTGACTCAAATCAACATAAAATAAAACAAAACAAAATACAAAAATCTACACTTTTCCCCTCTACAATTAACTTAAGTGCACATATCATTAGTCTTTTTATATCCTCCCTAATTTTAAGATATGCAATGACAAACACACAACTCCGGTCTATTCAAATTGCCATAAGAAAAGGGCACGTTTCATCTGAAGTGACGTGAGGGTTCTTCCTGGAAATTTCCACCAACGGACCCGGACAGCCTGCCTTACAAAACTGACGGATAGCCTTTAGTATTCACCAATATCACGTTTCAATTCATTAAACAAGGCCCCACGGGCGTCAAATTTTTGGCCCATCTTAAAAGCGTCAAATTTCTGGCCCGTCTTAAAAGCGTCACGGCGAGCCAGAAAAAGAGAAAAAAAACAAAAGCGACTGGTGGGCGTACCCGCCAAATTTATATGCCGGCCCACCCTGTATTTTCATTAAACAAAACCCCCCCATAACAGTATTGCACGGACGTACTGCCACCACAATTTTCAGCATGTAATTAGTAGAGATTGCGTTTTTGATGCCCAAAATTTCTTTTTTTTTCCCATTTGGATCTCAAACATGATTCATGCCTTTGTCTTTAAATGTCTATTTTGATCCTGGACAAACACACTTCACGTGTATATTCGCTTTGAAGGAATGTCACAGTACAGATTTTGGCCGTCTGATTCAGTCTTCTAGGAGCATTTGATTACGAATTGAATTGAATTGAAAAGGAAATGAAACAAACCCGGGCTAAAATGAGTGGAGAAAGTTCGAAAACGTATTGGGATTCCGTAACTGTTTGATTTTTTAAGGCTCTTAGAAGTTCGTGCAGTTTGTTTTCTGGATTATGGCTCAGTGCAAGTTGCAGTTTTCTATGAGTTATTATTAATTCTATAATAAGAGAAACGAGGTGTCATGGCTTTATGATCTCTGGCTCATTCAATTTTAGTTTTATATCAATGTCTTATTTTTTAATTAACACGCTGGAAAGATGGAACACTACAATGTATGTCAACCACATGAAAGCAGCATGTGGAACATGTCCTTGTAGGGAATATCAAACTTGCTGTCGAGAACATACTGGAATATCTCTGCATAAACAAATACTTGGGTTTTCTTTCTTTAAAGTGTAAATCTGACGGTAAAGACGATAGGGAGGGAGGGAAGAGAGATGTAATGGTAAAAGCTATTTGATGTGTCTTTTTAATAATTTATACTTTTCCTATTCTAGTTTTTTTTTTTTGTTTTTTTTTGGAATGTCAGGGAATTTCTTTGTAGAATTAGCTCCCATGGCATTTTCTCTGCATAAACAAATACTTGGGTTTTCTTTCTTTAAAGTGTAAATCTGACGGTAAAGACGATAGGGAGGGAGGGAAGAGAGATGTAATGGTAAAAGCTATTTGATGTGTCTTTTTAATAATTTATACTTTTCCTATTCTAGTTTTTTTTTTTTGTTTTTTTTTGGAATGTCAGGGAATTTCTTTGTAGAATTAGCTCCCATGGCATTTTCTCAAGCATGTCCAACCTACCCATTAGTATAAATTTAAAGAAAGCATTTAAATTTTCATTTTCAGTTTTGGTGTGGAGATATAAATTTACATATTTTTCAATTCTCTTGCTCTTTATTTAGTAGTTTGTTCTTGTTTTTTATGTTACGATGTGTTTATTTAAGTCTTTGTTGTGTTTAGATTTTGGAGTGTGATGTCATTTCACCTACTCTTTAAAAAAAAATAAAAATGGTGTAATATGCTTTTTATACAAAGTAATATTTAAGATACTTATTCATTAAAAAAAAAAATCACTTGTTATAAATTTTCATTTTCAATTTTGGTGTGGAGATATAAATTTGCATATTTTTCAATTCTCTTGCTCTTTATTTAGTAGTTTGTTTTTGTTTTTTTATGTTATGATGTGTTTATTCAAGTTTTTGTCGTGTTTAGATTTTGGAGTGTGATGTCATTTCACGTACTTCTTTTTTTTTTTAATATGATGTAATATGCTTTTTATACAAAATAATATTTAAGATACTTATTCATAAAAAAAGAGAGTGTACTCTGCATTTTTCCATATAATTTTGTATTTATTTTAGTGAAAACTAATAATGGACACGTTTTGAATTGTTTTTAACCCTCTCAACACTTTATCTCACTAGAACTAGACTTCCCTTGTTATAAATTTTCATTTTCAGTTTTGGTCTGGAGATATAAATTTGCATATTTTTCACTTCTCTTGCTCTTTATTTAGTAGTTTGTTTTTTGTTTTTTTATGTTACGATGTGTTTATTTAAGTCTTTGTCGTGTTTAGATTTTGGAGTGTGATGTCATTTCACCTAATTTTTTTTAATATGGTGTAATATGCTTTTTATGCAAATTAATATTTAAGATTTTTATTCATAAAAAAAAAGTGTGTAGACTTCCCTCGTTATAAATTTTCATTTTCAGTTTTGGTGTGGAGATATAAATTTGCATATTTTTCAATTCTATTGCTCTTTATTTAGTAGTTTGTTTTTGTTTTTTAATGTTACGATGTGTTTATTTAAGTCTTTATTGTGTTTAGATTTTGGAGTGTGATGTCATTTCACCTACTTTTAAAAAAAAATATGGTGTAATATGCTTTTTATACAAAGTAATATTTAAGATACTTATTCAGAAAAAAAAAGAGTGTGTACTATGCATTTTTCCATATCGTTTTGTATTTATTTTAGTGAAAACTAATAATGGACACGTTTTGAATTGTTTTTAACCCTCTCAACACCTTATCTCACCAGAACTAGACTTCCCTTGTTATAAATTTTCATTTTCAGTTTTGGTGTGGAGATATAAATTTGCATATTTTTCAATTCTCTTGCTCTTTATTTAGTAGTTTGTTTTTGTTTTTTTTATGTTACGATGTGTTTATTTAAGTCTTTGTTGCGTTTAAATTTTGGAGTGTGATGTCATTTCACCTACTTTTTTTAATAATATGGTGTAATATACTTTTTATATGAAGTAATATTTAAGATACTTATTCATAAAAAAAAGTGTGTACTTTGCACTTTTCCAGATCATTTTGAATTGTTTTTAACCCTCTCAACAATTTAAGATACTTATTCATAAAAAAAGTGTGTACTATGCACTTTTCCATATTGTTTTATATTTATTTTAGTGAACTAATAATGGACACGTTTTGAATTGTTTTTAACCCTCTCAACACCTCGTCTCACTTGAACTAGACTTCCCTTGTTATAAAAAAACCCCATCACACTCATGACTCTTGATTCTCAATCACCTTGAACTCTAGCATTTGTGCTTGTGTCCCCTTTGACACTAGCACTTGTGCCAATGTTCCCCACAATTCATAGTATCTTTTTCTACCCTAACGATCATCTCCCTTGCCAACTTAACCCTAGTACATCTTTCAATAGTCAACTCATGCCCAAACATTTCTATTTAAAGAAAAATTTCCCAAAATAGAAAGGATCCATGATCTATTCATCTATCCATCAATTAATCAATTCTCTTTTACATTTAGCACTTTCCTCTTTTAGACATAGAACATCTTGCTACACACAACACCATTACCACAACTCCACCAACACTCATTAGATCACACACTCAAGCTTTCTACCTACTTTTATGCTAAAAATGAAAGCTAAGGGCTTGGCTAAGGTAAGCTCCTAAACATGTATTAGGCACAATATTTTCCCCTTCTCAAATCTAATAGGACTTACAATAGTAGAGATAGATTTTGGCACAATAGAGACATGTGCTAACATGTGTAGACGATCTCAAGTGACTGTGTTGTTTAGAATGTGACTAGACACTATACTCCTCAAAATGTGACTCAAGCACAAACATAGATGAGTCAGCTTTGATACAGCACATGAACCCTCTCCTTGTTGATATGACCTTTAAGTCACTCTCACTTTCATGGCAAGAGCCAGTCAAGTGGAGGTGTAACTCAGGGGCAATTCTGTTTACGTGGAAACATAACATCACAAAGAGTGATTGGCCAATCTTGGGGCCTAGTTTGTGTCAAATGTTTTTTCTGTAATGGAGATAACCCTATGACTCGAAGGGTCACTAGTTGTTGATCTCCTATTTGGATTCTTAAGGTTCCAATGCCTAGATGGATGTTGATTTTGTTCATTGATGAGTATGGAATGTTGTAACCTTTCTTTGTTAGCCTACATGATTTGTTGTATGATGTTTTCTTATTGTATGACTCTGAAGGTATGTTCTTGTTTTTTTTTGTGTCTATTGAGTGTGTTGTGGTCTTAGATGTATTGACTCTACTTCCTCAAGGATAGCTCTAACACATTCACCTCTAATTCCTGGGCACATTTGTATGCTTGGATAAGAGAGAGTTGACTAAATTTGACCAAGGGTTGACCTTTTGTTTAGCTTTGACTTTGTGATGTGACCAAAGGTTTTCTATGAATCGACAGGTTGTGATGATATCAAGGAGTTTTTTACTATGTTTTGAAATTGACATCATAATGAAATCAAGGGTTTTGTATGCTTTATTTATTTTGATATTTCCTAATGTTTTTGGATTTTGATGTATGCAACTAAATGAATTCAAAATACTTTTTTGTTCTTTTTCCAAATAAAAGATAAAATGATTTAATTAACTAGGAAGTGAAATATGAATGCAAATTAACATGAATTTTCCCAAATGCAACCTAAGCTATGTTTTTGTGTTTTTCAAGATGATTTTGAATCTAAACTAGGAATTGAAAATACTTGAATGAAATCTAATCTATGAGTTGCAATGAAACTAATTTAAATGATGCTAATCTAATCAACTTGAAATAAATCCTATCAAGGAAATTGCAATACAATGATTACTTTATCCAAGAGCAAAATATGATTTAATTACCTATAGAAAACATGAAAAGAAATTGGATCCTTTGGCGCATGAGCTTTGTCCTATTCTTAGAAATCCTTGTATTTCACAACTTCTTTCTCCTCTATAGCAACAGGGCCTTCCTCTTGGTGACAGGGATGAAGGGAGCAATTGATTCAAAATGGATCAAGCTTTGAGAGTTGAAATTGAAAATGAATGAGCTTGGGGAGAGCTAAGAGTGCTATGACAACATTATTTGAGCACAATGGCTATGGCTTGGAAGTAATTTGAGAGTATATCAATGCAATGGAAGCTTTAGAAAGCTTGGAAAACTATCTTAAACATAAAAGAAAAGGCACACAAGTCTTGCATGAGCATGAAAATGCTATTGGATAGCAAAGCAAAGATTATCAAATGGCTACAATAATGGATTTGCCTCCCATAATGCATATAGGAGGGGATATTTATAGTTTTGAAGAGCTCACAAGAGGTGGGATTGATTGATAAGTTAACTCCTTTGATTGAAGAGTTAACATGCTTGATTGATCAGAGAACTGGGTTGATTGGACAATGAACTAAGCTTGATAGCTTATCACTCATGGAGGAAGGAGAGATAGCATGACGGCAAGGTGAGATAAGAATAGATCAATGGGAGCTAATTTTGGATGATTGGGAGTGAAGAATTGGCTAAGATTGGACTTGTCTTAGTTAGGGTTGAATTTGCATGCAAAGTAGAGTCAAAACGAAGCTAATTTGGGCCAAAATTGAAGAGAAATTCATGTTCAAATATGACTAGGTCACCCCTTTTGATAAGGTTGGTCACCCCTAGGGATCAGGGGTTGCTCCTTAGGGGGACCATGGGTCACCCACGGGGATTATGAAGTGACAGGGGGCAACCCACAAGGACAGGGTCCTGTAGGTGGTTTTAAGGGCTAGAAATGGTCAGAAGGGGCTTGAGGAAGACATCTGAATCTAGAGATTGAATGGAAGATAAAGGGAAAAAGGATTACCCCTTGTAGCAGGGTAGGTCACCTGGGTGGATCAGGAAATAATAGGGGCGACCCATAAAGGAAGAAATGGGTGCCAAAAATGGGAGACTAACTAGAGGCTTCTAAAATGTTGAAATGGATGAAAGGAGCTCAAGGAAAGTGTATTTCCCATCTTGCGACACTAGGGGCCTAAATTGACAAGGTTGGAGAGCGACAAAAGTGAAATGTTGACAAGGAGTGAAGGGTGAAGACACAAGGCCTAGGAGGGTTGGCTAGGGGACTAGGAAAACACAGACAAGATGGGGAACCTTGATCCATGTGTCACTAAGAGAAAATTTCTAGTATGAAAGGGCATAACTACATGCTTACATGTACGTGTTTAGGATTATAGCTCATCATCAGATCATCATTTAGGCTCATGTACTTTTTTAGTGCTTACATATATGCCCCCTTAGGGATGATAGTCTATATGAAAGGTAGGTACCGTTCCCAAACTAGGCCTTACCTGTTGTCGATTTCCTGCAATTGTACCTACAATAATAAGCATTAGTTTGACATTTAAAATGTTTAAAATGAGTTTTGAAATTGAAACGAGAGAATGTACCATCGATTATGTTGTAAGTATATGTAAGTTGTTTTTCTTCGCCATGGGACCTGCAAGAATGAAAAGAACACAAACTGAGGGCACAAGAGAACCACAAATGTAAAATTACTCCTAAATGCATCAAAATAAACTAAACTAAAGAAGAGGAGAGAGGAGAAATTGGTAGAAACGAAGTTCAGTGGTGACGGAATCATGCACAAAAGTAGTCAACGGAGAGCTTTTGGTGAGGGGATCACAAAGATGGCATCTAACCTTCTTTATGCTGAGCATCAGGTATGTAAAATGAGACAAACCACTCTTGTAACCCTAGTTTTGATTTCTTCAATTTTGGTCAAATGAATCCATCATTTTGTAATTTTTTCATTGCATTGTGCTAGTTTTACTGTTTCAGTTGTTTTGCAACTTTTCATTTGTCAAAATTTAGTTGTTTTTGGTAGTTTCTGTGGCGATTTTACCCTCCCAAGGCATGGGGTGTTGGAATTAGACCAGACAACTGAGAGGGAGGGTGAATTAGTTGTCACAATATAAACTTTTTCTTCTCTTTAACCTTCTTTATTAGCTTACTATCAGGTGAATGATGTAAACATTAAAGCATCAACAACATAAGAATAGAAACATAATCAACACATTTGACACCAAGATTTTGACGTGGAAACCCGGTTAAGGGAAAAACCACGGTGGGGGTTAACCCACAAAGATTTGTACCCTGTTAAAAGTACTTTAGAAAAATAGAAGGCACATGCCTTAGGGCACACTGCCCAGAGCTCACTGCTCAAAAGAGAGGCTCACTACCTGTAGAATTTATTTAGAACAGAAAGAATTAACTAAGAAATAGCATCTACTTCATGCCTGATTCAATTTCAATGAATGCTCAAGAACTTCTACTTTGCCCTAAATTCTTCTTCACACTCTATACTGCTCTTGCTCCTTTTCTTCTCTGCTCTACTCCTGATCCTTTATTCAAATTTTATTTGATTTGCACAAGGATATTTTTCAATGACTCTTCAACAAGTATTTATATGCTTCATCAACCTTGGAATGATCAGCAAGGTTGGCTAAACTTGACACAGATCATCACACTGTTGGCCAAACACAACTGAGACTTGAATCTACTTCTACAACCACTCCACGCTTCATAAAAATGCTCTTAAGGCATCCGCAACATCCTAGGAACATCCGATCAGCCAAGATTGGGAAGAACATTAACCTCAAAGAAAAAATCTTCAATTAACAAACTCAAAATTCAATGCGGACCTCCAACATAGTAGCCACACAATCCAAAGACCTCCACAAGCACAATGAAATCATCAATAACATTCACTCTAAACCATATTACCAGAAACATTTGAATCTTCCTCTGGAACCTCAAGAACACTTTCTGCCATGACTATCAAACTAGAAGGATAGCTTGCGAACCTCCAAACCACAAACCACTAGACTTGATGATACACACTAACTTCCCAAACATGCCTTTAGATCCGTAGACCAAGATATTTCACTGCAGAGCAATTTGGACCAACTTATTGTCACACTGTCTCTTCTTAATACTGCAAAATTCTGGTTCTACTCAAATGGCCATAACTTCTTCAAATCTTCATGCGAATTTGTTAATTCTTAACTAGAGAAACCTCTAACAATCCTCTACATAGCCATATGGTCTGCATGAATTGATTATCATTAATTTTCTCAATATCCTCAGCAATTCACTCTTATATACAGACAGCAAAATAGGATACAATTGACACCAATGGCAACAAGAATATGTTGACATCAATGACAACACCACTTAGGCACATATTTACAACATGGGGTAGGGTCACCCCTTGTGATAGGGATGGTTGCCCCCGGGGGACCATCGGTCACTTAGGGAGATTTGCCCTTCATCTAGAGTGCTTTTGGATGGTTCCTTTTGTGATTTGATGTTTCTAATGCTCAGTTTTGTTTGTTTTTCTCTATTAACCTCTTCTGTTTATTGCAATTTTCTAACGATATGTGCTTTTTTGGGAAACTTTGTCATGTTTTATGCTTTTTTTTTAAATTTGTTTTGTTTTTGGGGATCTAACTTATCATTCCTTGTGTGTGATAGGATGGACACATTTGGTGGAATGCGACACATGACCAGGCTTGGTTTGTCAAAGCTTATGGGGCTCTATCTTCTAGGGATTGTTATGTTCTTAGGAGGATGGACTTGGAACTTATTACTTAGATTCTGGGGGTTCATCCTCCTTCACAGATTTGTTGTGACATTCTTACATACTAGGATGCTGATAGGAACACTTTTTGATTTCCTCAAGTATTGTTAGGAAAGGTGTCTCAACCTTCCAACTACAAAAGGTTTCTATTCTTCCCAATTTTGGTCTTTTTGAATACCTTTTATCTTGAAAAATGGTTTAGAACTTTCAAAGTTTCCAAAAGGGGCTAAAATGACTATGAGAGTTTATGATTAACTCAAAACACCAGGATCACCTGCAAAACCTAGGATTAACCTTCTAAAAGAGAACAAATCAAAGATGATGAATTTTCACAATAAGGATGCAATTAATGAAATGGATTAATGAATTACATGTGAGAACTTGCTTTTATATTTACAAGTTAGAGAAAACCCTAATACGACTTAAGAATAACCTAAGACTAAAATTAGCCCTAAGTCAACTTAATAAAGTGTAATTAAATATTTAATTACACCAACACCCCCCTTAAGTGCAACTTAGGGAGAAATGAAAAACATGCAACTAATGCAAGAATGGGTCCCGACTACAAGGCCATGTTAGGTACCCATATACAACAAGAATATCTCATAAAGTGGAGGGAAAGGAGAAAAACCTAGTGGGAGAAAACTCCTCTCCAAAAGAGATAAAATACAATAAGTACATGAACATGTGATGGAAGAAGGACTAACACTAAGACCCCTCAAGAACTGAATCCATCACAAAAGTACAATTATGAATAAATATACAACCCCCCATAAGAGAGGATGTAGAGAGAAGGTCCTGGACCCCCCTAGAAGTGAGAAGGATGAAACCCCATGCGAGGAAATGCTCCCTCCCAAAATAGAGATGAGAAGAGAGACCATGCAACCACTTCTCAAGATGACTCCTGTAGTGTTGAAAGATTCTCAACATAGAATAAAGATGAAGACCCATGAACATCAAACAACATTCCCCCCCTTGGGAAGAAATAGAACTGCAAATGTGTGCATAATGTCTTCCCATTTTGGATAGGAATATATAAGAAGAAGGATAAATGTATCTAAACTCTACACATAATCCAAAGACAACAATGATGCTCTTGAGAATTGCTCAAATGTCTCCAATCCATTGCAAAACTATCACTGAATAGGAGGATGAAGAATAATCTCTGAAGAAGATGATGGTGATGCAATTCCATCAAAGATGCTATTAAAGAGAAGACAAATGTCCTCAATGTGGTCCTCCAAATTTGCAAGGTGGGACTCTACAAACAATAATGATATATCCAGTAGATATGTGTCCCAATGAGCTATCTTTGGAAGACTGATAATGTCTTGCTGCAAAGAATCTGATGTACCAACAGGTAATAAAGATGTGATCTCAATAAGAGGAGAAGGAGAAGCACAAGAAGTCTTTGTGTCATCTGAACTAGCAAGACCTGTCAAATATGCAATCTCCTCAACTGTACCATCATCAAAAGGTATGCAATCTGCATCATCAAGGGGTATGTGGAAATCCATAGCAAGATCATCTGGGAATGGAGAGATATGTGGGTCTCCATAGATCTCCCAAATGCTAGTTCAAAGAGCGCATGGGCACGCAATATGTGAGATAAAACATAGTGTCATAATCAACACTAGAACAAATCAATCCTATAATATGATCAATATAATTTCCCCATGTAGATTTCCTACCAGGTGTCTTTCGTTCAGGTATAAGTCCATAAAGATAAGGCAAAATATTAAGCCACCTGAGATGCATCAAGATGCCCTTCCACCAAGACTCATAATTATCCTTATCCAATGTTACCACAAAAGGGTGAATAGAAAAACCCATGAGTCCTGTTATCTCCTAGTAGTGCACCCTTGCTAAGTAAACTCAACCTATTGGTGAAACATTGGAAAGCTTCCCTAATTGTGGGCTCAGATAATGGAAGCTAACCTCCAGAGTAAGTTGGCTTTTCACCTAAAAACTTAACTAAAATAATGCCTTTGCTAGGAAAGAGTAAGGAAGAGCATGAAAATGAAACTATCTCCTAAGGTGATGCACCAAAACGTTTGTCTAAAACTTACACAGCTGCTTTGCACACAGATTCAACCAACAACTAAGCTTGACATGCACAACTCAATATCTATATGCCTTTGCATAAAAATCTTATAAGAAGGTTCTAATATTGACAATCCTAGAAGGAAAATATATTTTCACATCTCGAATTGTTTACATTCAAACACAACTTATAACTTGCAAATACATATATTTTCTACACAAAGGTGCTAATAACAAGATGCAACAAAAAGGAATGAAATAACTTCACATGAAACTGCATCAGTCATTCAAATGCACACAATAGAGTAGAAAAATCAAGAAGGCAAAGTGCTTATCTCTGTTAATCTCCAAAGGTGTAAACTATCATATATAATTGTAAAATGAGTTACAAATCATGTCTCATGTTGAACAAACTCCAAAAAGTTACAATACCTGCCTGAGAATGAAAAGAACTAACTGCAAAAATGAATAATGAAGTCACTATAATCCTCTCCCAACAGTTGCACAAAAAAAGGAATCCCAAACCTCCTTGGTCATGCATAACCAAAAAGCCTAGAAAATAGCTCCCAAATTCCCTCCAAAATGTTTCTAAAGTGAAGAAATGGTCAAGGAATGACCTCTCCTATCCTAAAGGCATCAAAAAATGCTCCTAGATGCTCTTTAGGGCCTTTAAAACCAAGTCAAATCACTCTTATATTTCCTGCATATGTTGATCAACTTCCTCCAACCTTCCTATATGCTTGGCATTTGATTAATACTCAACTACATCCTCTCCTTTTAACTGTCATGACTACCAACACCTCTTATCTCTTTTTGCACTTCCATAACATCAAATAAAGTGATTTATAATTGCATCACTTAATGTTTTACATTTCAAAACAAATGCAAGATAAAAGGTCATGGTTCGACCTATGTTTGAAGTCAATGCAAATAAAAATAAGGTGACACACCCTTATTGCTAGGCACATACACAAGAGGTCAAGGTACTACTTTTATTGTAAAGTTTTAATCAAAAGGCAAAAAATGCATTTAACCTATTGACACACTCAGGGTTTTCAAACCCTAATGACAAAAGGCTAGGGAAAATGCCTCACTTCACATTTTATTTTGCACTTTCGACTTTGTGTGTTATGGGTGCCGCCATGGTAGGGTTTCAACTAGAGTCATGGAGGTCTGTACTGGAGTTTTTATGCATTTTTTGCATCTCATGTGACTGCCAATACTCAAGCAGTAATAGGTAATAATCCTTCCTTGACTTTCTATAGGTTTTTATAGAGCACAAAACAATGAATATGTTAGTTTACTCTCATGATTTTGTGAATCATTTCTCTTAGCATGATGTGTATTTGTTTCTATAGCCCATGATTTGGCATGAAGTATATTTGTTACATTCTGAGCATGTTTTTCACTATCACTGCAATATACACTCATGCATTCTATAGGAGTTTTCTTTTTCTATTGAGGAACAGGGTTATATTTCTTGCATTGACTTATGCTTGGCCTCCCTATGGTTTGATATCACATGGCATTTACTACATTGTACACAGAAAGGCTTCATCTTTTCTGCAAAACTTTACTCTGTTTCCACTCTCAAGAATGAAAAACCAAGTTGTTCTAGGCTTTCAATGATTGTATGATAATTCTTGAAAAGCATGATACTTATGAGTAGTGTTATGTGATCTCTATCTCCATTCTTTTGAAAGCACCATTGATTTAGAGATGCATGTTTTTGTCCTTCACTTTTATGAACCTACAAGAAATCTCTTACCTGTTTGTTTATTTGGCTTTTGAATACATAGAACAAAATCTGCTTTTTTGTGTTACTCAATCATGACATCTCTGTCATTATCAAATACACCTATAGAATGGAATTGATTTTTGAAAACCATGTCCTTTGCTTGCCATTATCACAAAGTTTATAGCTTGATGACCCATGACATGATCTATCATGCTCATCTCTTGAGTCATGATTGCTTAATGTACATGGTGATTGACTTTTATGCTCATTGTCACTCCCCTTGTACTTGTATGGGCACTATGCATCATGTGATCAACCAGACTATCTTCTAAATAGTCTTTGGGACTGTTTCTATGCATAAGATTTCTACCTCCTATTTGTTTGCTACTATCATGACTTCTACCTGATCCAGGTTCTTCATAAGTCACTAATGAAACACTTTCAGATATACCCATAAGGACATCTTCATGCTTATGATACTCTTAGTGATACAATCATCCTGCCTTTCACTGACTATTCCCACAATGATCTAAGGTCACCATGACAGTTGATGATGTACCTTATGAGGGTTACAAATTGATTATAGGTCTCTCTCATGGATGCACAAGCATGAGGATCATCACCCTCATACACTGTATTCTAGTAGGTTTGGGACTTCATGTATCTTTGTCTTCAAATCATAATCATTGCTAAGGTATATTTTGTTGTAGATGAGTGTGCTCCCTACCTATGCCTTAATGATGTCTTTATACTAAATCTTGAAGTCACATTATGCTAATTGTAACTTCTTTCATGTTTGAACATGTAACAAAACATGTTAGAATGATTGTCCCTTCATTAATCTTGATGACCTCATCACTATCAAACAAAAGACAAACTTTGCCTTGAATTGGACAATTTTGGTTTTATTCATTGCTTCATATTATGCATTGTGATCTCCTTGTTAACTATTATTGCTTCTATGACTTTCTCCTTCAGTTGCAGTTACACTGTGGACTGCCCATTTTGACCATTTCTATTAATGACTGTCACCTATCCCCTTTGGTAGCTGTGTAGGATGTTGTCATTAGCCTGTACATCTCTGCATTATCATCAGGCACTTGTGCTAACATTTACAACTACTACAATAATCCTTTTGTTTATTGACATTGAGTTAAGACTTGTGTCTTCCTTCTTCCATACAGAGACCTTGTTGACCTTGCCTTTAACATTGTTGTCCAAAACCCATCATGTGCTGACTAAGATTGTACTCTTATGACAGTGAGATGGTTATTCACTTTTCCTTGATCTTTTTAACTGGTGAATATACTATATCATTCATTGGGTATGAACCTTGTTCACTGTACTTTTGGCAGTAAAATAGGCATTCAATGTATTCCCTTTTGACAACTCTCATCACTATATTTTGCCACTTAACTTCCCTATTGTTGATGCTAGTGTTTTCTAGATATAAGACCTTCACTCTTTTGACAAAGAAGTCCACTGTAGAATTTAGCTTTACCATCATTCTCTTGAATATCATATATGATTGCCATGTATTTGATGTTCGAGATCACTGTCATGGACTACTATTTCAAGGTTATGAATGAACTTCACAATTATGAATATGGTCACTATCTCTATTGCTATTTCTATCATAAGTGATGAGTGCTTATTGAATGTTGATAAGTATAATGAATTTGCACTCCTATCCCTCTTCAAAACTAAGAGGGAAACATGCTAGGATTGGCCCTTATGGGAGCCCATTTCCCTCCACATGCTATGATGTCAAATAAAAATAATCCAGCAATGAAAATTTCACCTATACCTACACAGTGAACAAATATGTTAGATAAAACAATGAAGCTCAGAATATGATGGATATTGATGATAATCCTCTGCTTTTCTTGATATTTGAGATGTTGCAAAACTGTTTCAATGCCTTAGGAGAATAAACTATATATTTGTTGATATAGTATATGCAAAGAATATGGATCCCGAGCTCCAACACAACTTTCTCTCATCCCTTGCAGGCATTCAAGCAGCAGCAGGTCAACTTCTGGAGCAACAAAGAGACATGAACTAAAGCAAGGATGCAACAGTTCAACCTGGGATTCGTCATTAGTAACAAGGCAATGATGGATCCCTACTCTTTCCATATGCTCTTTCTTTTCTTTTTCATTCAAATGTATAGTTTATTTTCATATTGCATTGAAAAAGTTATTCCCATGGCTTATGTGGGACATCATACATTTATGATTATCAATAAAAGACAACATTTATGCAGAATTTGTGCACTCTTTCTCTTGTATACATTTGCATAATGAACTGTAATTTATTTGATAATACTTCTGTGCATGTGAATGGAACTTAGCAGAATTGAATGTGTACTTTTTATCTTTATTCAAACAAACTATTTGAGCTCTACTTGATTGAGTTGAAAGCTAAAATAGGTAACAAGTCCTACAGATGTTGACTTGCCTTCGGATCTTTGTTTTGGTTATACTCCTATGAAAGCTTGCTTTACAAGTATATTGTAATTTTCTTGATTCCTAAATAATATTTTGGGTGGCTTTGGAGTGTGGGGTTTATCTCCCGAAAGGGTTTCCCCACGTAATCATTGTGTTGTGGTATGATTTCTATTTGTGTTTATCTCTGTAACTGTTGTAAAGATTTGAAAAGTTCAGCATATCCCTTTCCAAACGAGTAGTGTAGGAAGTTGTTTTGCTACCTTAGCTTCCTTACAAGTGGTATCAAAGCTTGATCACCTTTGGTTTCGAGTGCTGCCACAATAGTGTGTCCCACTTATGTGACATCCTAATTTTTGTCTGAAATCACACATTTTTAGAAAAATTAATTATTTAAGCCTTGAGGGGTTCCATTTAAAGGGATTTAATTGAAGGGGGTTAGATAAAACCCCCTTAGATCGAATCCCCTTGGAAAGAACCCCCTAGTCTTAAATCAAACCCTCAATGGAGTCTCCTTCACACCTATCAAAATGTTGACAAAAAACAAATTTTACTTCACCTTCTGGGAGATCAAATGAAGTCATTTAGAAATTCATTTTTTAAATATGTCGCCCTTAGTATAATATTTCCAAAAAGTATGATTTTGAATATGTTTCATTTGATTTTATATTTATTTTCTATTTTCTAGTGAATGTAGGTTTTTCACTGAACATCAAGGTTTCTATTCCACACATGTGAAAAAATAAAAAAAAAAGAGAAAAAAATTATGAAAAATATGTGTGCACTAGCTATTGATCTCCTTGTTTCAATAAAAAAATTTGAATTTTGATATATACACAACAAGTTATGCTTGATGACATACACTTATGTCCAAATTACAGTTACCCTGACTTCAAAAATTATTTTAAAAAAAAATGTAACAAAAACTTATGAAAAAATATCCATGCACTAGATATTGATGTTAAGAATCTATATTTTAAAAATTAGAATTTTATCCTTTCTAGAAAAAACTTTATGCTGGACGACATAAACATTACTTTTTTAAAATGTTTTTTACTATTAAAAACTAGTTATTAAAAGAGACGTTGAAAGATTCACAATTTATTTCAAAAAAAAATACTTAGAATCTACACACAAATCACCACAAATCACTAGTTCAGATCAACTTCAAATTCTTAATGGTTTAGCTTCTATAGGTCTCCAAAAGTGAAGATTTAGTTAGAAAAAAAATTGATATCAATGCCCATCTTGGCCAAAATGTGGGACTCATTATTGTGGGATTACCCTTTCAATTGTGGGTTGTTGGGGTTCTTGAACTAATCCAAGTTTTAGTGGGAGCTTGTGCAGAAGATACTTTGTGATCTTGTCGTAGGGATTTTCAAATGGCGAGCACATCAAGGAAAATAGAGGTAGAAATTTTTTTTGGTAACAATTTTGAGATGTGGAAGCTAAAGATGGAGGATCTATTAATTGATCGAGATTTGTGGGATGCTATTGATGAGAATGTTTCAAGGCCCACATATGCTACTTTGGTTGTTGCATATGATTTTATGGACAGTAAAGCCAAGGGTCTAATCAAATTGTGCCTAACAAACTTTGTTTTAATCAATGTCTATGAAGAGCCCTCCGCAAAAAAACTATGGAAGAAACTTGGCGAGATATATCAAGCCAAATCTTTAGTGAACAAGATTTTCTTGAGGGAGAAATTGTATTCCTTGAGAATGGAAGAGGGTGGACGAATTGCAGACCACTCAGAAGCATTCAATATGTTGGTCACTTAATTGGCATCAGTTGGTGTAAAAATGGATGAAGAGGAGAGATGTCAGATCCTGCTTTGTTCTTTGTATGATTCATGTCATTCTCTTGTTATGGCAATTGTGAGTACTTCTGTTGTCTTGAAAGTTGAATATGTTGTGGGTTCTTTGCTTTCTGAAGAAATGAGGAGGAAGGTATCCATTAGTGCCAAAAAAGCCCTAAGTGTTTGTGGAAGACCCAAAGAAAAATGCAAGAAGAGCGGGAAGCATGACAAATCCAAGTCCAAGGGGAGATCCAAATCTCCTAGAAATTCCAAAGTTATTCACTAGAATTGTGGTAAACCTGGACACTTTCGTAAGGAGTGTAAAGAAGAAAAGAAGAAGAAAAAGAAGAAGTTTGATTCTAATTCTGAGTTTGAGAAGGAAGATGGTGATGCATTCATTGCAACTTTGGCCACTCATGCAGGAATGATACATGGTTAATTTACTCAGGCGCATCTTTCCATATGACCCCTAATAGAGATTGGTATTCTGAATATGAAGAATTTGATGGAGGTAAGGTGTACTTGGGTGATGATTCTTATTTAAATATTGTTGGCCATGGTAAAGTTAAAATTATATTTCTTGATGATAGAATAAAAGGATTAATAGTGTGTTGTATATCCCTAGATTAGCATGAAATTTATTATCTATGAGCAAACCAATAGATGCATGTGTGCAGGTAGTCTTTTCTGATTCAGGATGCACAATGGTAAGAGGTGCTATGGTGATTTCTAGAGGTGTCATATTTGATACATTGTATAAGTTTGATGCATGCATTGTTGAGTGCAATAATACTTTTGTGAAAAGCAAATCTGTGACTACTTCATTGGAAAATGAGAGGGTTTCATTTTTAGTGGATGGTCATGGCTTCTAGGTACCTAAGGGTTCTCTTTCTTCTGAATCAAAATTGCCTACAAAGAAGACTATGTTATGGCACCAAAGATTAGGCCACATAGGAGAAAAGGGTCTTAGGACCTTGAAAAATAAAAACCTTGTTGAAGGGTCAACTGATTGTAATCTTGATTTTGATTCCTGTGAGCATTGCATTTATGGTAAATAAAACCACATTTAGTTTTACTTGAGTTCTCATAAATATTGTGGTGTATTGAATCTTATTCATTCTGATGTGTTTAGTCCTGTAGATATTCCTTCCATTGTGAAATCCAATATTATGTTTCATTTATTGATGTTTATAGAAAAAGGACATGGGTATATTTTCTAAAGAATAAATATGAAGTTTTCACTCAATTTAAAGAATTTAAAGTGATGTTTGAGTTGCAAGCTAGAAAGAAAATAAAATGTTTGAGGATTGAAAATGGCGGTGAATTTGCTCTAATGATTTTGATAGATTATGTAAAGATTGTGGCATTTAGAGACAAAAGAGAACTCCATATTCTGCACAACAGAATGGAGTTGTTGAAAGAATGAACAAGACACTAATGGAGAAGGCTAGGAGTATGCTTAGTGGTGCTAGTCTATAACAAAGGTTTTCGGCTAAAGTTGTTTCTACTGCTTGCTATCTAATTAATATGTCTCCTACATCAACACTTGTTGATAAAACACCTATGGAGGCGTGATTAGGGCACAAGCCTTCACTGAGACATCTTAGAGTTTTTGGTTGTGAGGCATATGCACATGTGTCGAAGGAGAAGAAAACAAAGTTGAAGAACAAGGCTGTGAAGTGTATCTTCATTGGGTATAGTTATGGTGTGAAAGGATACAAGCTTTGGGCCCCTATTGCACAAAAGTTAATATATAGTAGAAGTGTTATTTCTAGAGAAACTAAGCCTTCTTCTGTTACATTGCACCCAAAACAAAGTGAACAGAAAGATGTGATTCAACTCCCTTCTACGCCTGAGAATGGTGAATCGAGGACCCTAGATAGACACAAAGTTGAGGATAGCTCATCTAGCTCCGAATCTTCAGAAGAGGAGGAAGAACCTCCAACTCAACTTGTTTGAAGGTCTACAAGGCATAGACAATCACCTGAAAGGTATTCACTTGATGAATGGAGATGTATTTTTTCTCTGAATACTAACATAGTTGAACCTAGATCTATAGAAGAGGTATTAGGGATGAATGATGCAGAGTCTTGGAAGATTTCTATGGATGAATAAATGGTAGCTTTGAAAAATAATGATACATGGGACCTAGTGTTATTGCTTGAAGGATGAAAAACTTGTTGGTTGTAAATGTGTGTTCAAGAAAAAGATTGGTTCAGATGGAGGTATTGAGAGGTACAAAGCACGGTTGGTTGCGAAAGGTTACTCTCAGGTTGAGGGTGTTGATTACGGTGAGATATTTTCTCTTGTTGCAAAAATGACGTCCATTATATTCTTGCTTTCTATTCCTACTAGTTATGATCTAGAGGTTGAGCAAATGGATGTGAAGATGACTTTCCTTCATGGTGATTTAGAGGAGGATATTTATATGACACAACCAGAGCACTACATGGTGAAAGGTAAAAGTAATTTGGTTTGTAAATTAAAGAAATCTTTGTATGGCCTCAAACAAAGTCCGAGGATGTGGTACTAGAAATTTGAAACATATGTGTTGAGTTTGGGATTTGAGTGTTCTAAATCTGATCACTGTGTTTATTATAAATCTGATAGTGATCATTTCCTATTTATTGCATTATATGTTGATGATATGTTAGTTATTGGTAAAGGGAAATAAATGTTTTCAGAGCTAAAGTCTCAACTTGTAGCTAAATTTGAAATGAAAGATCTTGGTGCAGCTAAACACATTCTTGGGATGAAAATAAGAAGAGATAGAGTGAACATAAAACTATGGCTTGGCTAGAGTATGTCAATTTAGTTTTATAGAGGTTTAACATGCAAGATTGTAGACCATTATGTGTTCCTTTTACAATTGGAACAAAGTTATTTTCTTTACAATGTCCAACATCCCCATTAGAGATGGAAGACATGAGCAGAGTACCTTACCAGAGTGTAACCAAAAGTTTGATGTATGCTATGGTCTGTACTAGACTAGACATTGCCTAAGCAGTGGGAGTTATTTCAGATATATGTCTAATCCTGGTAGAGTTCATTAGGATGCAGTTAAAAGAGTCTTCAGATATTGCGAGGTACCTCAGTGTATTCATTATGTTATCATGGTAATTTGATAGGAGACATGCATTCCCTTGATATTCATGGTTATGTGGATTCAGACTAGGCAAGTGATGTCGATAGTAGATGATCCACCAGTGCTTATGTATTTACTTTATTTGATGGTGCAATTAGTTGGATGAGTAAGTGATAGGCTGTGGTTGCTTTGTCCACTATTGAAGCTGAGTATATGGCAACTACTCATGCTTGTAAAGAAGCCATTTGTCTTAAGAGAATGTGTTCATATATTAAATAAAACAAGGTGCAGTGACAATTTATTGTGACAGTCAGAGTGCAATCTTCCTAGCTAAGAACCCAACATTTCATGCTAGGATCAAGCACATTGATACACAATATCATTTTTCTAGAGATATGGTCGAGGATGGAAGGGTGAAGCTAGTAAAGGTAGAGACTTTGATGAATGTTGTAGATTCATTAACTAAGCCTGTAAGCACAGAGAAGTTCAGATGGTGTTCGGAGTCTATGGGCCTCTCGGCCTCTGGCAATTAAATCATGGTGTTGATACTCCCTTTGCTCTTGCAAGGTGTTCAACAAGTGGGAGAATGTTAGGAAAGGTGTCTCAACCTTGCAACTATAAAAGGTTTTTATTCTTCCTAATTTTGGTCTTTTCGAATACCCTTTATCTTGAAGAATGGTTTAGAACTTTCAAAGTTTCCACAAGGGGCTAAAATGGCAGGGCTTACTATTTTTAGTAACTCTACATTTGAGCACGAATGGACCCAAAATTTTCCCAAAAGGTGTGGATCTGCCAAGTAAACATCTTGGGTGAGTTTCTACTCAATATCATACCTGGATTGCAAGATATTAAAGTTTCCATTTTTGAAACTCTCGAAAAAATTTCAAACTCAGTTTTGAGGCACTTAGAGGTCCTTAAATGCCCCAAAATTTGTTGTAACCAACAAAGTGGGTTATATTTTGATAGATCTCTTCATGGAATTTCCAACACATCAAACAGTTCATCAATCAAACACTCAGATCAAAAGTTATGGCCTTCAGAAGTTGGACCTCCTGTTTTAGGAAATGTGAAAATGTGTTGGACACTTAAAAGAGTTGTAAATAGAAGTGTTACACATGTTGGTGTGTGATTTGGCACATCACAAGGCATCTTTGATTGTAGATAATTTGGGTTCCATTTTTGGGTGGTTTTGGCTCATGGTTTTGTAATTACCATTGACGGTTTACTACATTATATCTCCTATATATCAAGAGCTTGAGATGGAGGTTGTGTGTAAGAGTCTTATAGATGTTGAGTTGCCTCCAGATCTCTATTTTGGTTATACTCCTATGAAATATTGCTCTACAAGTATATTGTAATCTTCTTGATTGCTGAAAAATATATTGGGCGGCTTTGGAGTGTGGGTTTTTTTTCTCCCGAAATAGTTTTCCCATGTAATTACTTTGTTGTGGTATGATTGCTATTTGTGTTTATTTTTGTAACTATTGTAAAGATCTTAAAAGTCCTACATATCCCTTCCCTCAAGATTAGTGTAGGAAGTTGTTTTGCTACCTTAGCTTCCTTACAGGTATAAGGAGAGTGGACGATCACTCTTTATGATGTGTATCGCATACTAGGTGTTATTGTAAGAGGAGAGCACCTTTGTCTCCCTAAGATTGAGTCTGAGTGAGAGCGACCCTCCTATGCTGCTATTATGGGGGTTATCCATCTAGGTGACAGATTAGGAGTTCAACTCATTTTAGTTCCTGACCTTGACATTTATCCTTTGAAAAAGGTTCTTATTGGATCGATCACTTCTAGGCTACCAGGGGATAAGGGATCAAGACTTAGATGGTATTAGGCACCAATCATTTAGAAGCTTTAAAGGGTATAATTTGTGCATGGGGGATTGATATCATCGCCATGGTCTATCGTGACCTGTATCGTATTTCGAGGTGAGTGGCTCCTACCTTTAGTCATCCTTCTTTGATTATGTCATGGATTTATGAGCACATTATATTGTATCAAAGAGAAGTGCCTCTCCCAGAACCTAGACTACCGAGAGATATGCGATGGGGCCATATGGGTATTTTTGATATTTCTACTCATAGACATGATACTTCCACAACCCATGATGATAGATTGTTGTGCTTTTGGGAAAATATGTGTTGCTTTTTTTTTGTCTCAACATTTCGGATCACACTTCTACTCGTGGTGTAGCTACCTTGACTGATGTAGATTTCATTTGTGATCTTTATACTGATATGGAGGGTCAATGGGTAGACAAAAGCTAGATTCAAGATTATTATTAAGGGGTACTTCATTTGTGAGATAAGAATGGGTTGGTTGAATCTCATTGTGTCACTCAGGTTTTTTAGTAGTTCAACAAGGACTTTCCAGAGGACATGCCCCTACTTTAGATATGCTCAAGAGATGGTGGATGTAAATCATAGGGCATCCTTCTGGACTACTTTGACTCTTGGTGTTTTGATTATGAGGCATGTTTTTGGACTAGGAAAAAGATGTGTGAGGCCTTCCTCTGCTGAGGGTTTGGTGGTCGTCAAGGAGGAGTTTGAGGAATCCTTAGATGAGGATTATGATCCTAAGAGAGAGGAGTATGATGAGGTCAGTATTGGAGGAGATAGAGAGATTCCTTCTGACAAGGAGGCATCTATACCTCCTACACATGGTCCTTTGCCTAATGATCCTACATGGCAAGCAGGGGATCCTTGTAAGAATTTTTTAATTCTATTCTTCTTTTTTCTTACTCCCTTACTTTTAAAAACTTAACCATTGTCTGACACTTCCTCTTCTTACGTCTTCTTAGGTACTATCGAGGGATGGAGGGAGCTCTTTCATGATTCCTATTTGGATGTTCTACTCCCTGCCATGGGTCATCCACAAGAGTCTCTTATTGTTGATGTTCATCTTCCTTCTTGAGCTAGTCATCATAGTGATATTCTTGGTCCTTCATATATTATGCGGGTCAGGAGATCATTTCCCGACAAGCTAGGATTTTTGCACTTGATGCTCAAAATGTTGTTTTTCGAGAGATGGCTAACCTTGGGGTTCACAAGTAGGCTTCACAGACCAATACAGTTGGTCCTTCACGTGCTCCTAGAAGGGTTCCTTTTCACTCCCATAGGACTCATAGAGGTTCTGATGCTACTAGTAGTCATAAGAGGCCTAGGAATCGGAGCCATGAAGGCTTAGTTGGCCAGAATCATCCTTGAGATTCTAGAGAGTCTTGGATTTATATTTTTCCCCCTTGCATGGGGAGACTTGCACTCTTAAGTGTACCTTTGTTCATGAACTCAAACTTATGTGATTCAGCTTAAGTTTAATGCCACATGCCCCCATCTTCTATCTTTTGTGCACTTGGAGTGTTTTTTTTTGGTTATTGACAACACAATGATAATGCAATGTTTTTTGGTCTTTTTTGGAATATATGATGTATGATGTGCATGGATGCAAGGAAATATGCAATGACAAATGTAACATATTTCTATTTTTATACAATGCTACGAGCTATGACATAAAATTATTGCTTTTGATTTTCAATTTTTGGTATGTACGCATGCAGAATAAACAAAGTGACCTCTCTTGAGTAAGATTTTTGACCTAGGTGATTGTGAGTTAATTTGGTATAAGAAGACCTATTGACCTTTGGGACGGGATTAGGGACTCAAGTGGGAATGGGGAAGAGATGGAATGCTTATGATTTTGGCTTCACAAAAGGATAAACATTGATCCTTATCTAGACAAAACAATTTCGCTGTATTTTAACTTAGACAAGTAAAAAAATTTATTAGCACCTTCTAGACTTAGATCAAATATGGCCAACAAGATAGACCTAGGGTAAAGGAAAGGCTCTAGAATAGAAGATGGCCTTAAAGACAACTAGACTCTTAGCTTTTCTTAGCTAGTGCGTGTGTGTGCTTTGTACCTTTCTCTAATAGATGTCACTCTCATAGCTTCGAGCTTAGATTTGTCTCCACTCAAGAGTACATACATCAACAATATTATCTTTTTCACTTTTTTTTTGTATCTCTTTTTTGTATTTTACAATGCCTCACTTGAATCTCTTGCTTTTTCTTGGAATTTTTGGTGTTTTTCAACTTAGGATACTTTGGTATTTTTCTGTTCTAATGATTCTTTCCTATGGTTTTTCACACTCTTATTTTTCTTTTCTCTCATTTTTTATTCACTCATATTTTTTTGATTGCTACCTACAGAGTTATGATCCCCCTAGTGTTTTTGGCTAGGAAAGATAAAGGGATGAGTGTCACCAAAAAGTTATTACTATCTAGCTAGACTTACCTTCTACTAAGGAGGAATGGGGAAGGTCTACTTGAAAGCTTCTATTGAGTACCGTAGGTTTGAAGGCTGACTTTGCTTATACTTAACATCATGAGTTGTTAAGACAATGATCAGTGCATAGATAAGAGCTAGACTTTATTTAAAATCATTGGGAAATGTAAATAAGGGAATAGTAATAAGCAGTGAACATGATTATAGGGGATCTTAAAGGCTCAAAGGAGAAAATTGATGAGGGGATCAATCCTGGAACACACAATAACACATATTGCACATAGAAAAATAGGAATGTTCTTTTATTGATTTGAACAACACATTACATTACTAAAACTAGAATCAAATTAGAGGATGAATCCTCAACAGGTTGCAACACATTACAACTTCCTTTCACTAGATTCTAGAACCTCATACTTTCTGTAGCTTGCAATCTACTAGGATTTCTATTTTCCCTCCTTTTTCTTGACTCTCCATTTCCCCCCTTTCTCTACTACTTCAAAGGATTCCCAAAAAAGGTCATAAATATCCCTTTTTGCCACCTTCTAGCCAAAATTTCATAATTAGTAACTCCTACCAAAAATAGGTCAACTTCTGGGAGCCATAACTTTTGATCTAGGTGTCCGATTGATGAAATTATTTGATGCATTGGGAATCTTGCAAAGAGCTCTACGCGCTAATTTTGTGTGTTGTAGACCTCTTCACAAGCTTTCTAATTCCTTGTTCTGTTTGTCAATCAGACGCCTAGTTCAAAAGTTATGGCCCTAGAAGTTGTGTTATAACATTTCAAAAACTTTAAAAATTCCAAATTTCCAATTTCTTGGGTAGGAAAATGGACAGCTAGACTTGGCACCCAAAAAGGGGAGTTACACTTTCTAGAATATTCAGGAAGGTAGTGGAGAAGTGGGTGGAATTCATTGGTGCCAAATAAAAAGGGGAAATGGAAAGGTTTTGGGGATAATTCCATGTGTGTAGTTGTGGCTCTAGATTGTAGAAATCTATGATAGAATGGGTTTTTCTTTGTAGTGAAACAACTTATTTTGCTATAGCATATAATACTATATTTTGTACTCCATTTTACTGAAAAATAAAAGTTGTTTGATTCATTTCTCACATTTTTTTGATGAGAATCTTTGTTGTTGTTTCATATGTGAGTGCTGGGTGGAGTAGCCCTTCATCAAGTGGTATCAAAGCAAGGGTTTTTGAGTGTGTAGACAGATCACCAACCGTGTTGTAGTTTGCACTAGGATTTGAGGTTGTGGGTTTGTTGTAGAGATCAAAATGCCTCCATGAAGAAACCATGGTGGGAGAAATACTTTGATAGAAGAGGTTTTAGAGCTTTGCAAAAGCAAATCAATGCATTGCAAGAGGAGCTACGAAGAGGGTTTAAGCCAAGAATGAGAGAAAAAAGTGAAGATGAAGCTAAAGAAGAACAAGATAATGTAGGAGATCCTATGCAAGTTAGGTTGTTGAAGGTCATTTCAAAGATTGGAAAGAGGCCTAGGATTGAAGTTTCTACCTATTCTAGGGATCCAAACCTAGAAGAGATTATCGATTGGATAAATGATATGGAGGGATATTTTGATTATGAAGATGTGGAGGAACTAGAACGGGTCAAGTTTGCAAAAAGGAAGTTGAAGGGCCATGCCAGTATTTGATGGAAGGAGGTCTAGTTAGAGAGAAATAGGAAAGGAAAAGGAAAGATTACCAGATGGGATCAGATGGAGGACAAACTAAAGAAGTAGTTCATTCCTGTGGGCTATGAGTTGGAGTTGTTAAAGAAGCTGCAAGGATTGAAGTAAGATATCAAGTTTTTTAAGGAGTATATAGAAAAGTTTTATAATATTATTATTCAAATAGACCATGTAGAGGCCAACAAAGAGAAAGTAGCCTGTTATATTAATGGGTTGAGGCTAAGTATTCAAGAGGAGTTGAGCCTAGTGAGAATGATCACCATAGTAGATGCATACCAATTTTCCCTAAAGGTGGAAGAGAAGCTGAATAAAAGATTCAAAAGTAAGCAAAGATGAAGAGGTCATGGTAGAAGGACTGGTGGAAGATCCTATGTGGTCGAAATGGAGATCAAAAGAAAAGTGAAGAAGTAAGCACCAGTTGAAATTAGAAAGGGGATAATGCCTACCACCTTCATGAACAAAATAATGGTGAGCAAAGAGTAAGAGGAAGAGGAATACCTGGGCAAGGACTTAGAAGAGGAGGTTTTAGAGGAACCTGTTTCCATTGTGTAGAAGGACATTGAGTCTACGAGTGTCCCCAACATCAAGGAAGGAAAAATAAAAGACCTGAAGGTAATGCACAAGTTACACATGTAGGTGAAGATGTGCAATTTGAGCATTCTAAAGATGCTGAAAGGGGAGAAACCATAGTTTTTAGAAGAACCATATTAAATTAGGAGAAAGAAGTAGATCAGAGGAATAGTTTATTCTACACAAGGTGCAAGTGTGAAGGTAAGTGTTGTGATATTATTATTTATAGTGGAAACACTGATAATCTTATCTCAGAGGAGATGGTTAACAAGTTGAAGTTGACAAGAAGGCATCCCCATCCATATCGGATTGCATGGTTGCAGAAGGACCATAGAGCTTTGGTCAATGAGTAATGTTTAGTCAAGTTCAAGATTGGAGACTACCATGATGAGGTGTTGTGTGACATCATACCGATGGATGCATGTCATACGCTATTGGGAAGGTCGTGGTAGTATGATAGGTGTGCTATCCATGATGGCCATGCAAACACCTATTCCATAACAAAGGATGGAGTTCGTCATAAGTTGAATCTCTTGAATGAGGTGGAAGAAAAGGTAGGTAGTACTACCAAAATTTTCTTGGTAGATGATAGGAAATTTTTGGATGGTATGAAGCATGAGCATCATTGCTTTGTGTTGATTTTTAAGATCAACCAGGAGAAATGTGAAGATGTACCAGTAGAAGTCTTAGATCTATTGGAAGAATTTTAGGATAGTGTCTCTGATAATGTACTAGAAGGTTTACCACCAATGAGGAAGATAAGTCACCAAATAAATTTGATACCAAGAGCTAGTTTTCTGAATAAGGCAGCCCATAGAATGACTCCTACAGAGAATGAGGAGCTGAACATACAAGTTTAGGTGTTGTTGAAGAAAGAATTGATAAGGGAGAACCTAAGTCCATGTGTGGTACCTATAGTACTAGCACCAAAGAAAGATGGAGAGTGGAGAATGCGTACAGATTCCTGAGCCATCAACAAAATTACAATCAAGTACAGATTTCCATTGCCAAGGATGGATAATATTATAGATTGCTATAAGGAAGATAAGGTAGTGGAACAACTTCCTACACTAATCTTGAGGGGTAGGATATGCAAATCTTTTCAGATCTTTACAACAGTTAAAAAAAAAAACACAAATAGCAATCATACCATGACACAATAATTATGTGGGCAAACCCTTTTGGGAGAAAAACCCCACACTCCAAAGCCACCCAATACATTATTTAGGAATCAAGAATATTACAATATATTTGCAGAGCAAGCTTTCATAGGAGTATAACCAACAAGAGATTTGGAGGAAACTCAACAACTATAAGACTCTTACACACAACCTCCATCTCAAGCTCCTGATATATAGGAGATACAATATAGGTAACTGACAATAATAATTACAAAACCATGAGCCAAAACCACCCAAAAGTGGCACCCAAATTATCTCCAATCAAAGATGCCTTGTGATGTGCCAAATCATGCACCAACATGTGTACCTCTCTCCCTTTACAACTCTTTTAAGTGTCCAACACGTTTTCACATTTCCTAAAATAGGAGGTCCAACTTCTAGAGGCCATAACTTTTGATCTGGGTGTTTGATTGATGAACCATTTGATGCATTGGAAAGATCGTGAAGAGATCTATCAATCTATAACCCACTTCATCAGTTATGACAACTTTTAGGAAATTTAGGTACCTCTAAGTGCCTCAAATGTGAGTTCAAAATATTTTTTCAGGAGTTTCAAAAAATGAAAACTTTAATATTTTGCAATCCAGGTATGATCTTTAGTCGAAACTCACCCAAGATGTTTACTTGGAAGTTTTGCACCTTTTGGGATAATTTTAGGTCCATCCATGCTCAAATGTAGAGTTACTAAAAATAGTAAGCCCTACCATTTTTAGCCCGTTTTGGAAATTTTGAAAGTTCTAAACCATTCTTCAAGATAAAGAGTATTCAAAAAGACCAAAATTGGAAAGAATAGAAACCTTTTGTAGTTGCAAGGTTGACACCTTTCCTAACATTCTCCCACTTGTCAAACACCTTGCAAGAGCATAGGGAGTATCAACACCATGATTTAATTGCTAGGGGTCGAGAGGCCCATAGACTCTGAACACCATCTAAACTTCTTTGTGCTCACAAGCTTAGTTAATGAATCTTCAAAATTCATCAAAGTCTCTACCTTAACTAGCTTCACCCTGCCATCCTCAAAGTGTTTGGTCATGGCATGAAATGTTGGGTTCTTAGCTAGGCAGATCACACTCTAGCTGTCACAATAAACTATCACTGCATCTTGTTTTATTCTGATATCTGAATATAGTCTCTTAAGCTAAATGGCTTCTTTACAAGCATGAGTAGCTACAATATACTTAGCTTTAGTAGTGGACAAATACACCATATAGCCTGTCACTTACTCATCAAACTAATTGCACTACCAAAGAAAGTAAATACATAAGCACTGGTGGATTGTCTTCTATCAACATCACCTGCCTAGTCTGAATCCACATAACCATGAATATCAAGGCAATGCATGTCTCCTATCAAATTAACATGGTAACACAATGAATACTCTAATGTACCCCACAAATAACTAAAGACTCTTTTAATTGCATCCTAATGAACTCTACCAGGATTAGACATATATCTAGAAAGAACTCCCTTTGCTTGGGCAATGTTTGGTCTAGTATAAACCATAGCATACATCAAACTTCTGACTGCACTCTGGTAAGGCACTTTGCTCATGTCTTCCATCTTTGATGAGGATGTTGGACATTATCAAGCATATAACTTTGTTCCAACTGTAAAAGGAACACATAATGGTCTACAATCCTGCATGTTAAACCTCTATAAAACTAAATTGACATACTTACTCTGGCCAAGCCATAGCTTTTTGTTCACTCTATTTCTTCTTATTTCTATCCCAAGAATGTGTTTAGCTACACCAAGATCTTTCATTTCAAATTTAGCTGCAAGTTGAGACTTTATTTCTAAAATCATTCCTTTCCCTTTACCAATAAATAACATATCATCAACATATAATTCAATAAATAGGAAACAATCACGATCAAATTTATAATAAACACAATGAACAGATTTAGAACGTTCAAATCACAAACTCAACACTTATGTATCAAATTTTTGGTATTAGATCCTAGGACTTTGTTTGAGGCCATACAAAATTTTCTTCAATTTACAAACTAAATTACTTTTACCTTTCACCATGTAGTGCTTTGGCTATGTCATATAAATATCCTCCTCTAAATCACCATGAAGGAAAACTATTTTCACATCCATTTTCTCAACCTCTAGATCATAAGCAATAATAATAGAAAGCAAGAATCTAATGGATGTCATTTTTGCAATAGGAGAAAATATCTCTTCATATTCAACACCCTCATCTTAAGAGTAACCTTTCGCAACCAACCGCACTTTGTAATTCTCAATACCTCCATTTGAATCAATCTTTTTCTTGAACACCCATTTACAACCAATAGGTTTTTTGTTCTTCAAGCAATAGCACTAGGTCCCATGTATCATTCTTTTTCAAAGCTGCCATTTCTTCATCCATAGAAATCTTCCAAGACTCTGCATCATTAATCCCTAATGCCTCTTCTATAGATCTAGGTTCATCTATGTTAGTATTCAAAGCAGAAATACATCTCTAGTCATCAAGTGAATACCTTTTAGGTGGTTGTCTATGCCTTGTAGACCTTCAAACAAGTTGAGTTGGAGGTTCTTCCTCCTCTTCTGAAGATTCAAAGCTAGATGAGCTGTCCTCAACTTCATCTCTATCTAAGGGCCTTGATTCAAATTTATTAGGCGTAGAAGGGAGTTGAATCACATCTTTGTGTTCACTTTGTTCTAGCTGCAATGTAACATAAGAAGGCTTAGTTTCTCTAAAAATAACACTTCTACTATGTATTACCTTGCAACCAAAGGAGGAAGCTCAATAGGACGAGTCATCGAATCATCATGTACTATGGAAGATGTGGTAGGAGTAGAATAAGTATGCTCAACATCCACTAATGCCTCATCTTTAGAAGAGAAATCGTCCAAATGAAGAAAAGGTAAAGTAATGTTAAGGAATGTGTCAATGATTTCATCCTCTTGTGCCAAGATCTTCTCATAAGTAGGAGAAATCTTAGGAAAGGGATCAAAGGAATATAAGGGGATAGGAAATGCTTTGTTTTTACCATATTTAAGAAATGGAACATCGATTTCACAAACCTTTTGAGTAAAGTTGGAAAATGATGAAATAAATGCCATGTTTGCATTTAGATAGTTTTGTTTATGTTTTTGCTTTTAAATCTCAAAGAAAAGATAGATGCATGAATGTTCTTATTTTCTAATTTAAATACAAATGACAAGTATGATATGCTACAACAATTTGTAATCAGATTTAACAACTAATCAACATAGCAAAGATCTGGAATAGGTTTGCAATCATCACCACTATGTGCAAGACTAGAAGGGTTTACCAAAAAAATTAGGTTTTTGGTAATCACAACAATGAAGGAGTACAAATGCAAGATCTACAAATAAATGATGCTTAATCAATTCAATACTAATAAGATCTTAGATAGTAAATAGATTATATCTAAACAAATAAGGCTATAAAAGTGCAACATAAGTTGGGTTCACCAAAATGTTTAATTTTGGTAACCCTAACTATAGGGATCTATAAGTGTGTTGCTTTCTAAATTAAATGTATGAGATAAAAGGATATATGCAATATAAAAATATATTTATATTCATAAACTAATTAAACACAGTTGTAGATTTGAGCAAAGAAGGATAATTGTATTCACGCAGGTTCACCAAAATGCTTAAGGAAAAGAAAGACCAACTCACTTGTCAATTAGCTAGGTCAATCCTTTCAATCAAACACTGGAACACAAACTAAGCTTGGAAATAGTCCTAAAGGAGAGCCAATCTACAAGGGTTCTATCCCTTTATTTTAAATGAGAAGATTGAATTAATGAGGCTAGATCTAGGGTTTCTATGACAAAATATGATAAAATGGGGCTTTTTGACATGTCGGGGCTAAAAACCCAGAAATCAAGAGCTGAATTGAGTAGAGCAGGACTGTCAGATGTTAATGCCAAAAATTAGGACAGATCTAGGTGGAAAAATTTGATCAAGCACAGGTGTCCTAGGGTTTTATCCCAGATTACAGGGTGGTGGTCCGTATCCCTGATTCTTCTGTCTTTCTGTCATTTGTTTCTATTGGATCTTTCATCTTTGACCTGCACACACAAAAGAGGGAAAATGTTGGTGCTATTTTAGGGGCTTTCCTACGTCAAACCCTATGAATGGTGTTCCCATGTCCACAATAACAAGGATTAGATCAAGAGTGCATGCCTTAGGAGGGCAGAGGCAAATCTAAATAATAGAAGATGAATGTAAGCAAGTAGAAAGGAATGATGTTACCATGAGCATGGAATCCTTGATGGGATGATGCCACAATCAAATCACCATAAGGAGTGAGTGAAGTAGGACAGAGCTTCCATCAAGATTTGCAATAAGGGTTAGTACACACAACAATATTCTATACAAATAGAGATCTTGTAGATAGAATCTTATTAGAGAGCAATTACATAGAGAACATGAGGTCATTAGATCATAAGTCCATTAGGAGTGAGTGAGAGAGGCATGTATATATATGCATTATAATTACTTGTTAGGGGCCCAAATGATTTAAGGCTGACAAGGTTCAATACATAAGGCACACAAGGCTGACATACTTTAATTTAGAACCTTTTTAGGGCCTAACTGGCAAGACACTAGCATTTGGGTGCTAATGTCCTAGCCAATTAGCTCTTGGAAGGGTGTGTGGCCAGGGGACCTATCCAAGATCCTTAATCAATTCCTAAAATTGGCACAACATTCAGGAGGGAGACAAACTCTGTGTGAGATTGTCTAGTGTCGACAATTTACGATATAACAATGCCTAAAGTAGAAGGCAAAATTTGTTGACAACAATAAGATAGAGGTTGTTGGGTTTAATAAACTCAAAAGTTTGTATCCTAAAGATCCAGATTTTGCAGAGGCTTGGAAAGCTTGTTTGGAACCTATTACTTTGGATAGGACAAAGTTGGATTTCATGATCCAAGATGGTATGCTATTCAGAGGAAGCTAGTTGTGCATTCCGAGGAGTTCCATGAGATAGAATCTGATTAAGGAGAAGCATAGTGGAGGATTGGAAGGACATTTTGGTCGAGATAAGACCATTTCTCTTGTTAGTGAGAATTACTATTGGCCATAGTTGCACCGGGATGTGAAGAAATTTATACAAAGCTGTAGAATATGTCAGATGGTCAAAGGGATAAGGCAAAATATAGGGTTGTATCAACTATTACTTGTACCAAAGAGACCATGGGAAGACATCAACATGGATTTTGTTCTTGGTTTGCTGAGAACACAGAGATGACATGACTCCATATTTGTGGTGGTTGACAAGTTTTCAAAGATGGCACACTTAATTCCATGCCATAAGACTAGTGATGTTGTTCATGTTGCAGAATTATTTTTTAGAGAGGTGGTAAGACTACATGGTCTACCAAAAAGCATAGTTTCAAATTGAAATACCAAGTTTGTTGGGTATTTCTAGAGGACTTTATGGAAGAAGTTGAAGAATGATTTGAATTTCAGTTCTGCAATCATCCATAGACTAATGGACAGACAGAGGTGGTGAATAAAAGTTTAGGCAACCTGTTGAGATGCTTGGTAGGAGATAAGCCCAAGGGATGGGATTTGATGTTACCATAGGCGAAGTTTGCATACAAAAATTCCATCAATAGAAGTATTGGTAAATCTCCATTCTAGATTGTATATGGTAGTAGTCTAAGAAATAATTCTGAGTTGAGGAAGATGGATAGAGAAAAGAAAAGTAGTGCTGAGGCTGAAGACTTTGTAGAGCACCTAAAGAACTTGCATGAGGAGCTAAGAAAGCATATCAATAAGTTGAATTCACAGTACACAGCTAAGGTAGATCAAAAGAGAAGATTTAAGGAGTTCAAGGTTGGAGATGAAGTTACGGTTCACCTAAGGAAGGAAAGGTATCCTATGGGAACATATAATAAGTTGAAGATGAAGAAATTTAAACCATGCAAGATCTTGAAGAAGCATGATTCAAGAAATGTATATGAGGTAGAGCTGCTGAGTGGAATAAACATTTTCTGTATGTTCAACATTTCAGATTTGATAGAGTATCATGAGGGTGACACAAAGGATGGGCCAATTGAAGAACAATGGAGTATCCTGACACCTACTTTAGAGGAGGCAATAGAAGAAATCCTAGATAGTTGTGTGGGAAGAAGTACAAGAAACATGTGATATGAAGAATACTTGGTTAAGTGGAAAGGAAGGCATGTTTAAGATTCATCATGGTTGTCTAAGGCAAAGGTTGACCATCTTGGTTTTCCTCAAACACTTGAGATGTGACAAGGTCAATTCTCAAATTAGCCTGGGTGTCTAATGCAAAAGCATCTAGTGGTGTAAGGGCAATCTTGCATCACCTAAAAAATATTTGAAGTTGTTTTGAATTTCTTTGTTTTCGTAGGTTTCTTTAGTTGTGTTGGAGTCCACGTTGACACTTATGTTGTTCGAGACTGCCAAAAGTTGAGAAAGGATAAAAATACTAACATGCTACTTTTAGTAAGTTGGCCTATTTGGGTATGTATGGACCTAAAAATTTACCCCAAGAAGAAAAATTGTAAGAATAAGCAAATGGTGAAGAAATCATCTGAATATCATTTAAAGTTTGAGAGATATTAAAGTTTCCGTCTTAGAAAATTTCTCTTGATGAACTTCATATTTGAATTTGAGGCCTTTAGAAGCCTCCTTAGAGTTTGAAAAGTGGACAAAATAATCTTTAGATGATTTTATGCATCGTAGACCTCTTCATGAGATTTCCAACACCTAGTTCTATTTTTCAATCAGATGTCTAGTGTAAAAGTTATGGCCCTTGGAAGTTGTTTTACAAAATTTCAAAAACTTTACAAATTTCAAATTTCCAATTTCTTGGGTAGGAAATGGACAGCTAGACTGGTGCCTAAAAAGGGGAGTTACACTCTCTAGAACAGTCAGTAAGGTAGTGGAGATGTGGGTAGAAGTCATTGGTGCCAAATAAAAAGGGGAAATGGAAAGGTTTCGAGGATAGTTTCATGTGTGCAGTTGTGGCTCTAGATTGTAGAAATCTTTGATAGAGTAGGATTTTCTCTATAGTGAAACAACCGATTTTACTGTAGCATGTAATACTAGATTTTGTACTCCATTTTATTAAAGAAATAAAATTTGTTTGATTTCATTCCTCACATTTTTTGGTGAGAATTTTTGTTGTTGTTTCGTGTGTGTGTTGGGTGGAGTAGCCCTTCATTAATCTTCTCAAAATTAGAATCATAACCAAAATTATTCTTTTTCTTCTTCTCTTCCTTGTACTCCTTATGGAAGTGTCTATGCTTACTACAATTCTAGCAAATAACTTGGACTTTGTAGGAGATTTGGATCTCCCCTTGGACTTGGATTTTGATTTGTCATGCTTCTCATTATTCTCATCTCTTTCTTTAGGTCTTTCATGAACATTTAGGGCCTCTTTAAAAATTACAGATAATTTTCTTATCATCACTTTAGAAAGTAAAGAAAGCACAACATCTTCAAATTTCAAGACAATTGAAGTACTCCCAATAGCCATAACAAGAGAATCCCATGAATCAGTAAAAGAACAAAGTAGGATCTGACATCTTTCCTCATCCATTTTGACACCAACTAATGCTAATTGAGCCACCAACATATTAAATTCTTCTAGGTGGTTTGCAATTCATTCACCCTCTTCTATTTTCAAGGAATACAACTTCTTCCTCAAGAAAATCTTGTTCACTAAAGATCTGGCTTGATATATCTCGCCAAGTTTCTTTCGTAGTTTATAGAGGGCTCTTTATGGACATTGATTAAAAAAGAGTCTGCTAGGTACAATCTAATTAGACCCTTGGCTTTATGGCCCATAACATCATATTGAGGAGAAAAAGTAGCATCTACAAGCCTTTAAACATTCTTATCAATAGCATCCCATAGATCTTGATCAATTAATATATTTTCCATCTTCAACTTCCACATCTCAAAATTCTTACCAAGAAATTTCTCTACCTCTATTCTCCCTAATATTCTTGTCATCTAAAAATTCTTGCAAAAAGATCACAAAGTATCTTCTACACATGCTTCCAGTCAAACTAGATTAGTTCAAAAAATGCAACAACTCACAATTGAAACAAAGATGATCAAGCTCTGATACTGTTGGTTCCTCCAACTGATTGTCTGAATCCTCTAAAGATTTAGCCAATTTATTATGGTTAAGGACTCAAGGTTAGTGACCAATGAACAAAATTCAACAAAGAGTTGAAATCATCTCAACTTTTGTTTTGCAAGACCAAGGCGAGTGTACCTATTCAACATCTTAGGATATTCTTGACACATACAAGATGTTGTTCTAAAACAAAGGGTTCTCAATGAAAATATACCAAGGGAATGAATGATTCCTATCAGATTTGGCTTGATCCTCAAGTAAATCAATTTAGATTAGCATTGAGAACAAGATTCTAAATCTAATCTAGTCCTAAAACAGTACTGTAAATAGAAATGGTTCAGTTTATAGACGTGAATTTAAATAACATTTTGACATAGTAATAGATCGATGCCTAATCCCAGGGCCATAGAGTCAAATTACAGAAAATAAATGTATCTATCAAGAAACTTTAATTCATTTCAATGGACTAATGACATAAATGCCTTGCATTAACATCTCCTAGACATGGATTTGTAGATTCATCCTTTAAAACATAATATAATATGAAATTAACTGTGTTACTTAAGCATTTACTTCTCTCCTTGAAAGAAAGCAAAAAACAACACACACATCATAGATAAACTGCAAAGATGAACTCAAAATACCCTTGATATTTTGTATTCATATCAATTTCAAAAGTAGATGAATGGGGACCTACAACCAATTTGATTTGACATTGAGCATGACATACACTACTCTGCAAATTTAAAGAAATACAGTCTGCAACTATTCTCTATTTACTAGACTAAAACACAAACACACTGCTACCCACAAAATGAGATTCAAAACCCTTTACAAATGGCCTTGAATTCCCTTTTATAGAGCAAAGGAGCAACAAGCTACGGGCCATGTACAATTCTTGTTAGAAAAGAATATGCCAAAAGACATCTTTTAGGTACTACAAGACAAAACACAACATCCCTCTCAAAGAATACCATTGAAGCTGGTACAAAGTTTGATGAAGATGTTCATTCCTTTTGGAAACTGACTTTGTCCACGTTTTAGAAGCTTCAACCGCATGTTTGGACAAATGCATTACCTCATAATGATGATAGGAACACGAGTACAACTTGTTTGCTAAATGAAATGCAAATTACATACATTTCATTTCATCCTTATTTCAACCGATGACCTCCTATGATGAAGAGTTTGAAAGGGTTGGCCCACTAGCTAACAAAATTTGAAAGAGAGTGCCCTGTTATTGCTGAGGTGGAAAAAATTGATGCACATTTGCCAAGTGATTTGTATACTCCTGATTTGAGGGGAGGGAGATCAGAGTAGTGATTTTTGCCGTTTCAAATTCAATCCTTGAGAGTTCAACAAGAGTTGAGCTCAAATTGTCGATGATTTTGTCCTCATCCTCATTTACCTCAAGAATAATTGGAATGGTGAGCTATGAGCATTCATGCTTCTATTCCTCCAAGATTTTTAATGACCTATCCTACCTCCAAAATTGTGGCAAATACATTCCTTGTAGTCTATAAAAATAAGTCAACTCCTTGGTAATGTTATCAAAAAACTTCCTATGCTTCCTCAACATTTTCCTAGTGGCTTTGATTATGTCCACCAATTCTACTAAGTGCTTGATTGAGATTTCATCACATATTTGTATTTTTAACAGAACTCTAAAAATTATGTCTCGGGGTGTCATGTGCCTCTCCCATGTCTCTATTTTGATTCCCAATCTCTTATGTTCTTCAAGTATGTTCCTCAGGGCACTGTGATTTTCCTAGGTTCTTTCCACATATGCCAATATTTTGTCCAATTTCCTCTCCAAAATGCCTTGAACAAAATCAAGATTCACTTGCTTGACCTTCCACTAGGAATCCTCCTCTTTAGCTTTTCTTTTAGCCAATTCTTGTTTGATCTTCTCTTCTTCATTAGAGGAAATTGGAAGAGTAATTGGTGGGAGGGCACTAGTAGCTACATTCAATTTCTCTTGTAGAAACAAATTTTGCTTATTTAGCTTTTCCATATCTGCTTGCATTTTCTTGACAGTAGCCTCTTTTAACATGGCAGAGTATGTGGTTAGGGAAACAGATTCAACAAGACTGATGTCCTCTAGCCTGTGTACTATCAGGCTTCTTGTTACCTTACTGGGATTTGTTAGGTCTTGAAAACATAGGTTGTTAACTTTAGAGGATGCCAAGCTCTCTTAATGCTTTTGGCTAACTGGAACAGGGCTGATATGATTGGAAGCCCCCTTCTCTTTAGGTTCTGCCAGACCTAGGCGGGTGCACCTTCATAGCTGAGGCAGATTTGTATAACCTTAGTGATCTACTCACAGTGGAATATGGATGTCAAATAGATGTAAGGCTGTAATCTATTCCTACTAATAGAGTTTGAGATTTGAAAATATGAATAAGATTTTTAAATGTTGTTTGGTAATGACCAATGCCTAATTTTATTGGGTAAATGGGGTCAAGATTTGTATGATTTACAGATTTATCTACTTGGCTTAACTCTTACTACTTGACAACTTTTGAATGTTTAGACTTTGTGTAAATGTGCAAGAATGTTGGTTATTAGACTCTTCTTTAAAAATCCAATTGATATTTCTCTAAATTACTGTGGTTATCTGAAAGGAATTTAATTCTACTTTGAAGGAAACCAACTAAGATGATTTATTTAGAGGATTTTTAACTTAGGGTAGAGACCAATAAATGTGAATCATTTAGATGGACTTAAATCAACTTCATATACAAACTAGCCAAAAATACCACACAGAGACAACAAATGTGCCTTGACAAATCTAATTGATTTAAATAACTAGAAAAATTCAATGTAGAGACAGTCAAACAACTCATAAGATTGAATATCAATAGAATAGTAGAACACCAAAGATATATCCATAGATTTAAACCATCTTGCCCATTATATTATTAAAATATTATGAAAGTTCTGTATCTTGCTTCTGAAATATGACTGCAAGAGATATTATATTATATAATAATTGTTCTACGAATGATGATGATAAATATATGCCTTGGTTTCCCTTATATATATGGGAAGCAACAAGCTTCAGGCCGAAACAACATGACTATTCATGAAATACACCCTTTGACATAACTAAAACATAATTAAGAAATAGATAATGTGGGCATAAACATTTGACCAAGATCTGAATTGATTAATCATTGTGGAGCACCCGTGATCACTGTTCTAGCAAGGTCCTCCTCTCCAATGCTACAGTATCTATCGAATATGCTTTGCCTAATATTATTGATAGAAGCAATACATCACAAAATATCTACAAAATTTCATTTTTGTTTTCCCTGACCCCTTCATGTTTCTCTGGAAATGAACAAATTTATCATAGAGATGTGATCAATGTATTCCTGAGCAGTGTAAGTATCTGCAAAGATTATATCACTCATGACTGTTTCCAGAGTGAAGATCTTATCAAGGCATACATGTGTGTTTTCCACTACTCTGTCTTCATCATTTATCTTCTCAAGAGCTATTGGTAACAATTGAATCAATTCACCTTTCCAACTATCCCTCTCCTATAAATTACCTTCAGAGTCAAAGAAACTAGGAAATGCCATATCCAGATGTTGATCAAAATCACCTAAATATTCTGCTAATAGAGTATTGAATCTTTCCTGCTTACTAATTAGGTTATCATATTCTTTAAACACTTGTTCCTCAACATTTGTTTTAGCTTTTAACTCCTCCTTCTCCAGCATTCTGAGGTGTAGTCTTTTATGCTCTTGGTAAACATTGTGTGTCTTTTTATGCAATTCCCATATCTTGTCACTATTCCCCATCATTTTCTCAAATCTCTTCTTGATTAGTTATGAAGTTGTCATATTTGTTAGCTTTCATCTCAGTTGCCAATTGGTCACTCTTCTTTTGGAAATTTTCTACTTTGATCTTCCAATAGTTGGCATCAGCTCTTGCCTCTACCACTTTTTTATCAACTTCTAAATAAGGTGAATCGTTGCTTGATAATGCTGGCAACTTATCTTTATAGGTGGCAACTTCTTGCCTTAATTTTGCATTCTCTGCCATTTATGCATTATTTTTTCTCACTAGTTGTTCAATTTGAGCCTTTGTAAATTTGGCAACATTCACATTCAAGTCAACAGTCTCAAGAGGATTTGTATCTCCAACTCGTTGGATCATGAGATGTCCAAACACTTCATTTGGATTATCAATGATTTGAGGTCACTTATTTGGGGGATATAGTGCCCATATTAGCAATGTTGCTTTGTCAGGATCATATCCAGACCCTATTCTGATCTTATCTAGACCTTCAATACTTAGCTGTAATTTTTTATTTTGATTTCTTCTAAAAGTATCAAAAATAATGGCAGATGTGATATCCCATCAAGAGACTAGCATTACCCCTGCTTCTTCAAGAAATTCTCTCCCCTTTTCTGGAGTCATGGTCTCCATTGCTGTATCAATTTCTATTTGAAGTTCTTGCAACACCTCAGCTTGTACTTCTGGAGTAATATCTTTCATCTTTTCTCTGGCCTGTTTGCCTTTATACTCATACAAGAAGGCTTTGAATTCAGGGGTTTTGATAAAGTCATCATCTGAAAGAAATTTCTGACTTGCCATGTATCTTATGTCTTTTGACAACTCATTAGGGGTTTCCATGTTGAACTTTTCTCTGTCCTCAGGAGGTTCATATTTTTGAATTAGACACTCATAGCTCTACACATCTTCATCTCCCATATTAAATTCTTCATCATCTTCATTAGTGGTATCAAAAGAGAAACCGATGTTTGGTGTAGGTTGTGGGGAAACATGACCCAATGGTACCTCACACTCAGCTTGTGTCTCTTTGACAAATTTTCCTTTTCTCTCAAAAACAGGAGGAGCAACATTCATAGTCAAATCTAATGCATGTGAAATTAGCATGTCCAATCTTTCAATAGGATCATCAACATTTAGAAAATCTCCTGTATAAGTGGGGTTTTTGGCTACCCTCCAAGCCTCAACCAACATTATTTTATGATACAAACTTCTTCTTTCAACTACTATGTTCTCATCCAATTTCTGTTCAAATCATCATCAACAAATAGAATATGTGATATCGTTTCAATTTTTTACTTACTTTGACACCATTTATAAAATGTTCAGGGTCAAAGTTTTCTCTTTCATTTCCTAATGGCAATATGAAGTGTTCTAATTTTTTGTCGATCAATTGATATCCTTTATCAGAAAGAACTACAAAATCTCCAAAACACAAAGTACCGGGCATAAATGATTGCTTGTTATGACATTTGAGATGCATGAAATATGAGTAGGCTAATTGCCCCACGATATCCAAATAGGCAACTCTGTTTGGATAGGTTTTTGGTAACAAAAAAGGTAGTCCTTCATACCCAAACACTCTTATCTTGGTGCAATCATTATAAACATACTAGTCACTCCAATTGTGACTATATTTTCTGTTTTCACTTTTATCCTTTGGCCTCAGAAACCTCAGTAATTCTAGTGACAAATTGTGATCACATGGATGACCTAACAATTTATATATAGGTTTTACAAAATACTCTTCAAAATAGAGGCAGTGGGATCTCTCACATCTACTATCCCATATAGTAGTCCACATCTGAGTAGGTTTAATATCTCCATTTCTATCCAAATCCTTTACTTTCAAACACTCATCCCACAGACACATGTTCTGTCCCTAATACAAGATAAGGTGAATAAGCAAAGAGTAATGTCAGAATTTGCTACCCCCATTTTTAATAGCAATCAATTCATTGTGAAGGTCATTGGCAAGGTACTCTGCATAGTCCAGGTATCGTGCATCTTGTCTTTGCACATTTGTAGTCAGGACCATTGGTGCAACCTCCATGAACAGGGAGGCTTCCAAACCAAGTAATTGACATACATAATAGTATGTACATTTTGTTGATAACTGAGAGGGGGGGGTGAATCAGTTATCCTAATTATTTCCCTTATTGAACTTTCTTTTTAATTGATGCAGCATAGAATCAAACACAAAAACATTAATCATGAAATAAGAAACACATGACACAGTATTTTTGACGTGGAAACCCTGTTAAGGGAGAAAACCACAGGGTGATTAACCCAAAATTATTCTCTGTTAGAAGAATAGGAAATTACAAAATGGCACTTGCCAATTAGGGCTCACTGCCCGAGCACACTGCTCACAAGAGGCCCACTGCCTACAAGAAGACACACTGTCTACAAAGTGATAAGAATCACAGTCTTGAACTGATTGGAAGCATCTGCATATGCTGGAGTTCAGTTCCGGTTAGGCTCAGTACACTGATCTGCTGCACTTCATCTTTCCTCTGTTCTTTATTCTGCTATCTTTCACATACCGGATCCTTTTTGCTACTTCTGCTCTGTTCTGGACTTATTCGCATATATCTTCACACCATCACACACTTCACAACTAAATCCATCCTCTATATATATCCGCACAAGTAATTTCATCACCTTTCTAGTCGGCATCCGGAACAGTCTAGTTTCTTGCAAACTCTTGTTCTGTCGGCTGAATCCTTCCTCACCAAGCAATGCGGATCAAGCATATACTTGTAGATATCATTAATCATGTCGGCCAAACATGATTCATGCCTTCACAACCTCTATCATCAATAGTAACACATCCGGAAAGTAGTCTGATACTCTGTCAGTCAGTTCTTCCTCTGTTTTCACTGTCTCTCAGGAATCCGGTACTCAACTATTCATATCTTTTTCCTTGTCCATCACCGGAGGCTAAATCCTTGGAATATACTACTCAAGGTAGTCCTCTTGACTTCCCCAAATCTGCACTGCACCAAGACACTTCCTCTGAGAGATCCGGATCAATCTGTCGGACCTTGCCACATGCTCTGTTCTTGTTCACCGGACCACAACAATCTTTATTCTGACTTCCGGTAGAGACACATTATGACTTGCGGATATGTGGGATGACCTTTGTTGCCATCAATGACAACAACCATGAATCCATATAGTGTCTCTTGCCAACAATCTCTCCCTTTGGCATTGATGGCAACACTTAGTGAAAAATGACTAAGTGTTTTCACTATGCTCCCCCTTTGCTGATGCTCTGTCTTTATATACAATTTTTGGAACTCCCCCTTAGTTGGATTCCTCATTTTTCACTGCTCCTCACTCCCCCTTTGACATCAATGGCAAAGGGTAGGGTCCGCACACCAAAATTTTCAAAAATTTTCTATACATAGCCGCATATTTACATACTCACATATACTGAAGAATGTCTGCAAAGGATGTCTGCAATTGGATCATTTCTGTAGCCCAACTTTGCTTCATTCTATCCAAAATTGAAATGTGACCACTCAACAAAAATGCAAAAGCTTCTGCCCACTTGAGATCTGTCGGATCTTTTGTTTGGGCGGTGGTCTGAGCATCACTGATGGCCTCATGCATAGTTTCCAACTTAGGGATTATAATCCTTCTAAGTTCTCCCATCCGGTTAGTGATATTCTTCCTTTCCTTCTCAAGATTCTTTATTTCATTCAAGACTGCAATAGTCTGACATTCTTGATTTATTATGGAGGAAGAGAGAGGATCAAAACTTTGAGATAAGCTTTGTAGCTTATCCTGTTCCTCTTTTATTTTCTTATCAATTGCTGCTGTTGCCTTTGACCAGGATATACAAAATTTGTAGATGTCACCGCCATCCTTAAGAGCATTCTCTAAGCTCTTTATTCCAATGCTCACAATCTTCCTATCTTTAGAGATTAATTCTAATATTTCTAAAAATCTTTTATCCAAAAATTCCTTCCGGACCTTTTCTTCAGCTGATTTTTCTAGAGAATCAAAATGTGTATCAACACTGCTGACTAAGGTTTTTAGATTACCGGAAGAGGAGGCTGTCGGATCTATCTGGATTGATGGCATAATCTTTACAAGTACTCCAGAAGCAGCCTCTATTAACTCACAGTCTTCCATATGAGACTTCAGGAGTTTTTCATTTGCCTTGGCATTTGCAAATGAAGCTATCTTCATTGTTTGTACCGGAGAGAGAGAGTCAAAGTCGAATGGGCCTTTTAGAAGCTCTGGTTCATCAATCTCTAAAGTTTCTTTGCTCAAAAATTGTTGAACAGTTTGTGCAGTGTCTCTTGCCGGAGACAAATGTTTCTTTTCTTCTGCAGTCTTGGAACTGTCAACCTCTTTGTCTTTCACCACTGCTTCCTTCTCCTGTAATTGCTCTTCTTCTTTGGATCCGGAGACTGTAGGGGAAACCGGAGGAGAGATGCTTGTATGATCAGGGCCCACTTCTTCTGGAGCAGAGGGTTCCAAGTCCTCAGCTGTTTCTGTACCTAAGTCCTCTACAACAGGAAGATTGAACCTTTTGAAGGCCTTCCGGAGGATCTCTTCTATCTCTTGGGCCACTTTGTCAGTCTCACCAAGCATGAGTTGATTCATCCTGGCTTTACTTCTGAACTCATCTTTGCAGTCCTTGAAGATTATGTTCATTGTTTTGGGATCAATTTGAGGATATAGCTGAATAGCTATCTGCTCCCGGATCTCAAGATCTTTTGCATGAGCATTGTTCTTTCTTACTTCCAATTCCTTTTCTAGGCTTTTAGGAATAAGAGATATGATCTCAATGAAAGCCTTATTATATATGTTCAGATATTTGACTGTGGCTTCCTGCAGAGTCTTTTGGTCAGCCTCACTGAAGTCATCATAAAATTCAGTCATTGGTTGAAGGTTTCCATCCACCGTGACCGACTTGATTACATTCTCTAGAGACAGAGTGGGCTTTTCAACAGATACCTCTGCCATTTCATCCTTGTCTTGTCCTGAGGAGGGTTTACTGGATCCTTTCTTCTTCTGCTTCTTTATTTCTTTTACTCCCTCATCTGATTCTGTTTCCTCTTCATCCTTTTGGCTTTTATAAGCCCTTGTGGCTTTTGTCTTGGATCTTTTACCGGATGCCTGGACTTCCGGTTTTGAACTTTTGGTTGAGGGAGGTGCAGATCTTTTTGATGATCTGGTCCGGGTGGGAGTTTCAACCGGAACACTTTCTTTACTTTTCTCTTCTTCCTCAGCCTTCCTCCTCTTTTCCCGGCTGGCATCAAGTGCCTCTTTTGAGATGCCTAGGCCTTGAGCAATATGCTCAACTTCTTTTCTTACCTTCCTCTTTATCTCCGGTTCCCTGAGTTCTACATGTAACTTTACACTCAGTTCCTCAAAGGTTCCGAACCTTTTTGCCTTGGGATCTTTGGGCTGGCTTAGCATGTGTTGAACATGCAGCTCTACTATCTGTTCATCCACTTCATATCCCATAGGCATGATCCAGACAGTCCTTGGCTCCACTGCCTCCATCAGACACTGATCTGTTTCTACCATGAAGCATACTGTGTCTTTGTATTTTTCAACAAGGGATTGGGGTATTCTTTCCCTTGCATGCATCATGCTTTGGAAGTTCTTGAAGTAACCCCATAGAGCTGTATTTCTTGCTTTTGCATCCCCAAGTCCATGCAAATAGTCTCTGATTTGAATGGCAACCGGTCTGTCATTCTGCCATATCCATCCACTGGATCCGGGAAGCTCATTCATGTAGTAAAAGAAGAGACACAAGATCAGATTGCCATATTTGAAGGAGTTTTTCTTGTCCTTCTTAATCTTCTACAGATTTTCAAAGAGTTGGTTTACCAGAAGCTCGCACAAGTCATAGTCTGCATTCTCCTTTAACATCTGATAGGCTGTGTAGATTGCAGTTCCCGGTACTGAATTTTCCCTACTGGAGTGATAGATTTTGTAACCAATTATCATAGCTGCAAATTTGACATCCGGTTCAATGATGTCATCAACTGTCATAGCTCTCTTGTCAAACTTGGATCTGGTTGCATCACTGACTGTCTAATTTTTGACAGATTTGAGAACAGGTAATCCACTGGATGAGTGTAGACCGGTTACAGCCCTAATTGCTTCCTTGGTGATCTTGAAGGGCTTGTTCAACCATAGGAAGTTGTCATGTACTCTACTTAGTACATACCGGACCCATTCATCTTCTTCAAAACAGGGGAAATGAATGCACTGTGCAAAGTGTTTGTCCTGGATGGCTTTATACTGAGGTTTGATCTCAAAGGAGTCATCTATCAATTGTTTGTGATAGATATCCATTAGTTTTGATTCTCCAAAGTCTTCAAGATTTGCATGGATGTAAACCCTAATATCTTCCGTATGCAATACACCATGAGGAACACTAGAGAAGGCTCCTAGTGGATCTACCTCCAATGATTTGTAAGGATGTTTCTTGAATGAGGGGCGAGGTCTATCAGAGATCTTAACTATGTTTGGAGTAGCCATTCTTCAAAGATTTGCAGTGAGGTAATGAAAAATGGAGAATACCTTATGCGCCTTCGACTTGCACGGAGTGATTGGATTGATTTCTTTATGCAATGACTTCGGCAGGAGATCCTTGGTGTGCTTGATGAATCTTGTTGCAGAGCTCCACTATTCACTTCTTCTTGAGTGCAGAATGAGCAAATGACTTTTGAGAAATCCCTTATATTGCTCCGCGAACCCTAATATCTGTCTGCAATAAATGCTTCACCTACATTATTCCGGTTTGCCTTGTCTGGATAGCTTGGAGTATCCCGGATTAGTCCTGATCTGCGAATATCATCTGGATCTTTCAATCATGAATAAATCGAGGTAACATATTACAAGAACATCCCAAACACTCTGTCCAATCCGCAGAACAAGATAGTGCACTTCCGGATCTCTTCGAACCTTTTTGTAATCCTTTGTCATACCGGAGCATCTCCCTGAACATGTCTTATTTGATCGATCACAGCTTCTTCATGACTCCATGCGGACCTCTGAAAACTTGACTGAAGCATCTCAAGACTCATATCTGCAAACCCTTTAATCCGCATCTTGTGCCACATTCGGCACCACTTGTTTGGCTGGGGGAATAGGATTTTCTTTGAGTCTCCCCCTGAGCCTGAGCTCACTTTTTAATTTCCGGAAGAAATATCAGCACCAGAGTCTGGTGCGGATCCAACCTCTACATTCTCTAAACTTTTCTTCACCCAAATCTTGCTCATCTGATTCCTAACTTCATCCGCATTCATCTTTTGTTTACCCTTGTCTTGATTCTGATTATACACCGGACCTCTTTTGTCCTGATACTTGTTTCTGCAGACTTTAGCATTATGACCGGACCTATTGCAGATTTGGCAAATAACATTTCTTTGCATATTTGACTGATATCCTCTTGATCTGCATTGATTAGCCATATGACCTACTCTATTGCATGTGAAGCATCTACCTTTGAATGATTTGTTTACTTGCATAATTCTGCATTCATGGGATTTGTGTCCATACCTTTTGCAGTTGAAGCACTGTCTGGAGAAGGATGAATTAATCTGATTCATTCTCATTCTGCACTGATTAGCTTTGTGACCAAAGTGGTTGTAGCTGTGGCAGTATCCATTGAAGGATGGATATCTTTGAGCATTTGGCTGTCTTACCGGAGGTCTTCTAGGCCTGCTCCTTGGATTTTCTGATCCAAGATTCTTCTGACTGGATCCGGAGCTTTCTCCTTTCTCATATCCCAAACCATACTTGTCATCTGTCCTCTTTTGACTTCCAAGAAGAACTTCAAGTTGAGCAGAACTTATCTTGAATTTCTCTTTATATTCATTTGCTGTTTGAAGGTCTCTTTTGAGAGAGGCAATTTGATCCTCAAGTTTTTCTTCATTATCTTTGGCATCTTCAAGATCAGATTCAAGATGTCTCATAATCCTGTCCATCTGGTGGCATTCTTCTGATTTTTCTTTAAGAGATTGTCTTAGATTGTCTTCAGCCTTTCTCTTTTCTTCAATCTCTTGAGTAAACTTTATAGTTCCTGATTCCATTTCATGTCTTAACATAATGACTTCTTTTGATAACTTTTCACATAACTTGGTTTGCTCAGTCAATTCTTCATTTGTATTGCTTTCTTCACTTTGTCTTGCCAACTGTTGGAGCAGCTCCTTTCTCTTTTTCATAGAGAGACTTAATTTGTCTTTTAATTCTCTCATGAATTCATCAGCCTGTTTGAGTCTTTCCTTTAATTCACTGACTTCAGAATTTGACTGTTCAAGATCCTCAAGAGCAGTCTTGAGTTGCTCCCTTAAACCATATGCATCCATTTGAACTCCCAGATCTTCCTCAAGCTGTTAGGCTCTATTAGGAGGAACTTAGCTCTGATACCAATTGTTGATAACTGAGAGGGGGGGGTGAATCAGTTATCCTAATTATTTCCCTTATTGAACTTTCTTTTTAATTGATGCAGCATAGAATCAAACACAAAAACATTAATCATGAAATAAGAAACACATGACATAGTATTTTTGACGTGGAAACCCTGTTAAGGGAGAAAACCACGGGGTGATTAACCCAAAATTATTCTCTGTTAGAAGAATAGGAAATTACAAAATGGCACTTGCCAATTAGGGCTCACTGCCCGAGCACACTGCTCACAAGAGGCCCACTGCCTACAAGAAGACACACTGTCTACAAAGTGATAAGAATCACAGTCTTGAACTGATTGGAAGCATCTGCATATGCTGGAGTTCAGTTCCGGTTAGGCTCAGTACACTGATCTGCTGCACTTCAACTTTCCTCTGTTCTTTATTCTGCTATCTTTCACATACCGGATCCTTTTTGCTACTTCTGCTCTGTTCTGGACTTATTCGCATATATCTTCACACCATCACACACTTCACAACTAAATCCATCCTCTATATATATCCGCACAAGTAATTTCATCACCTTTCTAGTCGGCATCCGGAACAGTCTAGTTTCTTGCAAACTCTTGTTCTGTCGGCTGAATCCTTCCTCACCAAGCAATGCGGATCAAGCATATACTTGTAGATATCATTAATCATGTTGGCCAAACATGATTCATGCCTTCACAACCTCTATCATCAATAGTAACGCATCCGGAAAGTAGTCTGATACTCTGTCAGTCAGTTCTTCCTCTGTTTTCACTGTCTCTCAGGAATCCGGTACTCAACTATTCATATCTTTTTCCTTGTCCATCACCGGAGGCTAAATCCTTGGAATATACTACTCAAGGTAGTCCTCTTGACTTCCCCAAATCCGCACTGCACCAAGACACTTCCTCTGAGAGATCCGGATCAATCTGTCGGACCTTGCCACATGCTCTGTTCTTGTTCACCGGACCACAACAATCTTTATTCTGAATTCCGGTAGAGACACATTATGACTTGCGGATATGTGGGATGACCTTTGTTGCCATCAATGACAACAACCATGAATCCATATAGTGTCTCTTGCCAACACATTTGAAATATTTCTCAAACAATTTTATAGAGTAAGGTGGATTCTCTGTTGATAACTGAGAGGGGGGGTGAATCAGTTATCTTAATTATTTTATCTTTTTGAACTTTCTTAATAATTAATGCAGCATCAATTCAAACAAGCAAGCATAATCATGAAATGGAAATACACATGACACAATATTTTTGACGTGGAAACCCTGTTAAGGGAGAAAACCACGGGGTGATTAACCCAAGAAAGTATTCTTTGTTAGAAGAATAGAAATACAAAATGGCACTTGCCAATTAGGGCTCACTGCCTGAGCACACTACTCACAAGAGGCTCACTGCCTACAAAAGACTTCCTATATACACAAAGAAAACTTGAACTGATGAGAAGCATCCACACATGCTGAAGTTCAGTTCTGGTTAAGCTCAATAGACTGATCTACTACACTTCATTCTTACTCTCCTTAAGTGCTATTGTCCTTTTACATTTGAACCTATTTTTCTACCTTTTGTACTCTTTTGCTTTTTCTCATACTTTGACAACTACATAACGCACACCTTCACATCTAAAGCTATCTTGTATATATATCCACACAAGTGATTTCAACACTTTTCTAGTCGGCATCCGGAATAGTCAATATTATCTCAAACTTTAGTCTGTCGGCTGAATCCTTGCTTCCAAGTGAAGCGGATCAAAAAGAAACTTATAGAAGTCATCTAATAAGTCATCCAATCATGAAAGATACCTTAGGAGTCTTTATCACCATCAATATCTCATCCAGAATAACCTCTGATGCTCTACCTCTCAGTTCTTCCTCTGTCTGTTCTATCAAACCGGACCCTAATACTTGAGTGCTTATATCACTTTACTCTTTCATCACCGGAGGATCAATTCCTAGAATCTATTAGTCATGGTACTCCTCTTGACTTCCTCAAGTCTACACTTTCCAAAGATGCTTCCTCTGAGAGATCCGAACCTGACTGTTGAACCTTTCCACATACTCTGTTCTTGCTTACCGGACCACAACATTCTTCAATCTGACTTCTGGTATAGACACACCATGTCTTGCAAATGTGTGGGATGAACTTTGTTGCCATCAATGACAACATTCATGAATCCATACAGTGTCTCTTGCCAACAATCTTCCCCTTTGGCATTGATGGCAACACTTAGTGAAAAATGACTAAGTTTCACACTATACTCCCCCTTGGCTGATGCTCAGTCTCTATGTATATTTTCTGAAGCTCCCCCTTAGCTGGATTCAACATTTTTCACTGCTCATCACTCCCCCTTTGACATCAATGGCAAAGGGTGGGGTCCGCACACCAAAATTTGCAAAAAGTTAACTTAGTCGCATAAGTATATCATCCGGTTGCACTCTACATATGTTTTAGTATGTCTGCAAAAGTGTTTTTCAATTGTACAACTTCAGTTCCCCAACTCAGCTTCATCCTGTCCAAAATTGATATGTGACCACTTAATAGTAATGCAAAAACTTCAGCCTTCTTCAAATTTGTCGGATCATTTGTCTTGGCGGTGGTTTGAGCATCACTTAGGGCCTCATGCATGGCCTCCAACTTAGGAATGATTATTCTTCTAAGCTCATTTAACCTGCCGATTCTATTTTTCTTTCTTTCTTTAGCTTCTTAATTTCATCCAAGATTGCAATGGTTTGACATTCTTGATTTACTACGGATGAGGTAAATGGATCAAAATTTTGAGAATGTTTTGTTAGTTGGATCTCCTGTTCTTTCATTTTCTTCTCAATCTCCATTGTTGCTTTGGACCATGATAGACAAAATTTATATATTTCCCCACCATCTTTAAGAGCATTTTCTAAGCTCTTTATCCCTATATCCATATTTCTTCTATCATTTGATATTAGACTTAGTACTTCAGAGAATCTTTTATCTAAAAACTCTTTCCGGACCTTTTCCTCAGTAGATTTCTCTAAGGACTCAAATTGAGTGCTGACTGAACTAACAAGAGATTTAAGATTACCTGATGAGGAGGCTGAGTGATCCTTTTGAAAAGATGGCATGATCTTTTCTAAAATGCCAGATGTAGCTTCTATTAGCTCACAATCTTCCATGTGAGACTTCAGGAGTTTTTCTTTTGCCTTTGCATTGGCAAATGAAGCTATCTTCATTGTTTGAACCGGGGAGAGAGAGTCAAAGTTAAATGGACCTTGAAGTAACTCCGGTTCATCAATCTCCAACATTTATTTTGTCAAGAAGTCCTTGACAGTTTCTGCAGTGTCTCTTGCTGGAGATAGAGATTTCTTCTCTTCTGCACTGTCACTTATGTTCTTCTCAGTTTGACTTTCTTCTCTTCCTTTCGCTTCTTCTTCTTTCTCCTCTATTCTTTCTTCTCCTTTAAATCCAAAGACTGTAGGGGAAACCGGAGGAGAGATATTTGTTTGTTCATGAGCCACCTCTTCCAGAGTAGAGGATTCTAAGCCCTTGTCTTTACCTTCACCGGAGTCCATTACTTCTTTTGTCATTGCCTTAGTAGATTCTTTTTCAACACTTGTAGCTGAGGGATCAACACCCAAGTCCTTTATAATATAAAGGTTGAATCTTGAGTATGCCTTCCATAGGATTTCTTCTATTTCTTTTGCCACTTTATCAGTCTCTCCAAGCATGAGCTGATTCATTCTAGTCTTACTCCGAAATTCATCCTTGCAATCTTTGAAGATCATATCCATTTGTTTTGGATTAATTGAAGGGTAGAGCTGAATAGCTATATGTTCTCTGATTTCTAAGTCTTTTGCCTTTGCATTTTCTTTTCTCATTTCAAGTTCCTTTTCCAAACTTTTAGGAATTAGAGAAATTATTTCAATCAAGGCTTTATTGTATATGTTCAAGTAATTAACTGTGGCTTCCTCCAAGATTTTTCTATCTACATCATTATATGCATCATAGAATTCTGTTATTGGTTGCAGGTTTCCATCCAGAGTAACAGCTTTGACTACATCATCTAGGGATAGAGTGGGCTTTTCAACAAATTCTTCTACCTCTGCCACCTTATCTGCACTGGATACTTTCTTCTTCTTCTTCATCTTCTTGATTTCTTCATCAGATTCTGTCTCTTCTTCATCTTTCTGACTAATATAAGACCTTGTGGCCTTTGTCTTAGTTCTTTTCTCTGCTTTACCAGATGATTTTGCTCCCAGTTTTGATGTCTTTGAGCTCTTGTCAGTGGTAGGAGCAGACCTCTTAAAGGATCTTGTCCGGGTGGGGGCTTCTACTGGACCACTTTCTTTTTCAGCACCTTCCTTCTCTTTCTCTATTCTTTCCATTTTCTCTCTATTGGCATCAAGTGCCTCTTTTGAGATGCCAAAGCATTTGGCAATGTTTTCTACTTCTTTTCTTACCTTTCTTTTCATCTCTAGTTGCCTTAGCTCAATATGGATCTTCACACTCAATTCTTCAAAGGTTCCAAACCTTTCTACCTTGGGATCCTTTGGTTTACTAAGCATGTGCTAAACATGCAGCTCTACAATTTTCTCATCCACCTCATACCCCATTGGCATGATCCATACTGTTCTTGGTTCCACTACCTCCATTAGGCATTGATCAGTCTCCACCATAAAGCATACTGTGTCTTTGTATTTCTCAACTAGAGATTGAGGAATTCTCTCTCTAGCTTGCATCATGTTCTAAAAGTTTTTAAAGAAACCCCAGAGAGTTGTGTTTTGTGCTTTATCATCACCAAGTCCACGCAAATAATCCCTGATTTGTATGGCAACCGGTCTGTCATTCTGCCATACCCATCCTCTGGATCTGGGTAGCTCATTCATAAAGTAGAAGAATAGATAGAGTATTAGACCACCAAATTTGAAGGAATTCTTCTTGTCCTTCTTTATCTTCTATAGGTTCTCCAAGAGTTAGTTTAGAAGGATCTCACAAAGGCCACAGTCTGCATTTTTTCTCAACATTTCATAGGCAGTGTAGATAGCAGTTCCAGGTACTGAATTCTCCCTGCTAGAATGATATATTTTGTAGCCGATGATCATGGATGCAAACTTGACATCTGGATTAGTGATGTCATCTACTGTCATTGCTCTTTTATCAAACCTAGATCCGGTAGCCTCACTTACGGTCAAATTCTTGATCGATTTGAGAATAGGTATACCATTGAATGAGTGCAAACTCGTAACTGCCCTAATGGCATCTTTTGTGATCTTGAATGGTCCATTCAACCACATGAAGTTGTCATGTATTCTACTCAAGACATACCGGACCCATTCATCCTCAGCAAAGCAGGGGAAATGTATACATTGTGCAAAGTGCTTCTCCTGGAGGGCCTTGTATTGGGGTTTGAGCTCAAATGAATCATCTGTTAACTGTTTGTGGTAGATATCCCTCAATTTGGACTTCTAAATTCTTCAATGTTTGTGTGAATGTAAACCCTAATATCTTCTGTATGCAAGACACTATGCGGAACACTAGAAAAAGCTCCTAGGGGATCTACTTCCAAGGATTTGTAGGGATGTTTCTTGAATTTGGGGTGAGGCCTATCAGTGATCTTCACAATATTCAGAGTAGACATCTTTTATAAAAAATTTGTAGAGAGATATTTTAAGAACGGAAAATACTTTTTGCGCCTTTCGGTTTCACGAAGTTAGCCGGATCGATTTCTGGATGAATTGACTTCTACGAATGATCTTTGATGAGCTTGAGAAATTTTGTTGCAGAGCTTCTCTTTTTGTTTCTTCTTGAATGTAGAATGAACAAATGCTTAATGAGAAAACCCTTATATTGCTCCGCAAACCCTAATGTCAAGTTGCAATAAATGCTCGACCTAAGTCATTCTAGTTTGCCTTATTCGGAGACTTGAAGAACCGGATCAATCTTGATCTTAACCATCTTGCGGATCTCCCAAATCTTAACCATAGTTTATTTGGATGTTTCTCTTATGAACCCTTTAATCCGCAATTCTTCTTGTGCTAGTTCTGACACCAATTGACTGGCTGGGGGAACAAGGTTTTCTTTGTGTCTCCCCTTGAGCCAGAGCTCACTTTTTAATTTCCAGAAGGAATATCAGCACCAGAGTCTGGTGTGGATCCATCCCCTACATTCTCTGTACTTTTCTTCACCCAGATCTTGTTCATCTCACTTTGAACTTCATCCGCATTCACTTTTTGTTTTCCCTTATCTTGATTCTGATTATGATGTACCAGACCTCTTTTGTCCTAATTCTTGCTTCTACAGAATTTTGCAATATGAACGAATCAATTACAAATTTGGCAAACAACATTCCTTTGCATATTTGATTGATATCCTCTTGATCTACATTGATTAGCCATATGACCTATTCTATTGCATGCAAAGCATCTACCATTGAATGATTTGTTCATTTGCATATTTTTGCATTCATGAGATTTGTGACCATACCTTTTGTAGTTGAAACACTGTCTAGAGAAGGATGTATTAGTCTAATTCATTCTCTTTCTGCACTAATTAGCTTTATGACCAAAGTTATTGCAGTTGTGGCAATATCCATTGAAGGATGGATATCTTTGAGCATTAAGCTGCCTTACCAGAGGTCTTCTAGGTCTGTTTCTTGGATTTTCTAATCTAAAATTCTTCTGACCGGATCTGGAGCTTTCACCTTTTTCATACCCCAGGCCACACTTGTCATCTACCCTCTTTTGGCTTTCAAGAAGAACTTCAAGTTGAGCAGAGCTTATCTTGAATTTCTCTTTATATTCATTTGCTGTTTGAAGATCCCTTTTAAGAGAGACAATTTGATCCTCAAGTTTTTCTTCATTATCTTTAGCATCTTCAAGATCAGATTCAAGATGTCTGATAATTCTATCCATCTTGTGGCAATCTTTTAATTTCTCCTTGAGAGATTGTCTTAGATCATCTTCAGTTTTTCTTTTCTCTTCAACCTCTTGGGTAAACTTCATAACTCCTGATTCCATTTCATGTCTTACCATAATGATTTCTTTCGATAACTTTTCACATAACTTGGTTTTCTCCTTCAGATCTCCATTTGTATCATTGGCTTCACCTTGACTTGCTAGTTGCTGAAGTAGCTCCTTTCTCTTTTTCATAGAGAGACTAAGTTTTTCTTTTAATTCATTTATGAAATCATCAGCCTATTTGAGTCTTTCCTTTAATTCATTGATTTCAGAATTTGACTGCTCAAGATCATCTAGGGTAGACTCAAGTTGCTCCCTCATACCATACATATCCATTTGAATTCCTAGGTCTTCCTCAAGCTGTTAGGCTCTGTTGAGAGGAACTTGGCTCTGATATCAATTATTGATAACTGAGAGGGGGGTGAATCAGTTATCTTAATTATTTCAGCTTTCTAAACTTTCTTAATAATTAATGCAGCATCAATTCAAACAAGTAAACATAATCATGAAATGGAAATACACATGACACAATATTTTTGATGTGGAAACCCTATTAAGGGAGAAAACCATAGGGTGATTAACCCAAGAAAGTATTCTCTGTTAGAAGAATAGAAATACAAAATGGCACTTGCCAATTAGGGCTCACTGCTCGAGCACACTGCTCACAAGAGGCACATTGCCTACAAAAGACTTCTTGTATACACAAAGAAAACTTGAACTGATGAGAAGCATCCACACATGCTGAAGTTCAGTTCCGGTTAAGCTCAATAGACTGATCTGCTACACTTCATTCTTACTCTCCTTAAGTGTTGCTGTCCTTTTACATTCGAACCTATTTTTCTGCCTTTTGTACTCTTTTGCTTTTTCTCACACTTTGACAACTACACAACACACACCTTCACATCTAAATCCATCTTGTATATATATCCGCACAAGTGATTTCAACACTTTTCTAGTCAGCATCCAGAATAGTCAATATTATCTCAAACTTTAGTCTGTCAGCTGAATCCTTGCTTCCAAGTGAAGCGGATCAAAAAGAAACTTATAGAAGTCATCTAAGAAGTTGGCAAATCATGAAAGATACCTTAGGAGTCTTTATCACCATCAATATCTCATCCGGAATAACTTCTGATGCTCTACCTCTCAGTTCTTCCTCTGTCTGTTCTATCAAACCGGACCCTAATACTTGAGTGCTCATATCTCTTTACTCTTTCATCATTGGAGGCTCAATTCCTGGAATCTATCAGTCAAGGTACTCTTGACTTCCTCAAGTCCGCACTTTCCAAAGATGCTTCCTTTGAGAGATCTAGACCTGACTGTCGAACCTTTCCACATACTCTGTTCTTGCTTACCGAACCACCACATTTTTCAATCTGACTTCCAGTATAGACACACCATGTCTTGTAGCTGTGTGGGATAAACTTTGTTGCCATCAATGACAACATTCATGAATCCATACAGTATCTCTTGCCAACATTCTCAACCCTTGAAAACACCGTATGTCTATTCCCCTCATCTCGAGGCCTATGCAAAGGTAATCTCCATCTTTTGTAGTTGTTACTCATGTTGTAATATTCATTCAATAAGTCCCTGATTCTGAATTTTACATCAAAACTAGTGTCCAACTAGAATACCATTGATATATAATCTTTGGTAATAGGGATAAAACCAGATCCATTATTTAATTCAATCAGGCAAGTCTGTAGATTGCAGTTTTTGGCCACTGCTTTCAATAATTCTACATTAACAAACACATTTGGCACTATAAGCTTTCCAAGGTTCAGTCTTGTTGTGATGTTCACAACATGCCCTATTTTGCTCCTTAGCAAAATGAGGACCCCTGCTGTTGCTTTGCTTTTTTCGCTTCTGCTTGTGTTGTCCTATTTGGTGGTAAAGGGGAAAAGAGTCAAAATTTGCAAACCTTGTTAAAAATAGGGAAAATTACATTTTTAGTACCAGTGCATGATGTGGTTGGATTCCTTGCAAAAATGAGCCAGGGTTGTGTTCTGAACCATCTTGAAATTCACCATATTTTGCAAGTTATGATCATTTTGGTAAAATGTACTATCAAGTTTTTGCATGATACACAGTCAGTTGTTTGTCTTTTCCTTGTTGGCATTCGGTTAAAATTTTGAAATATGTATGCTTAGTGGATTTCGGGATAAGGTGAATTTTGTCTGGGTTCCACTCTGTATCTCACAATTGTCTATTTGACAGGAAAATGCACAGGTGCACTTACGAAATTGGCAGGCCCAGGGGGTTATTTTACAGAGTTTGTCCATCTAAATGTTTGGGCAATATGCATATTTGATGCGAACCCTAATACTTTACAACAAAGTATGCATTGTGTGAAAGAAAAATGCCATCGGTATAACATATACCGTCGGTGATGTTTAGAAATGTTCTGCCGAAGTAAAGCCTCTCACCGATGGCATTTTGCCATCGGTGTAACAATTACCATCGGTATGCTTTGGAAATGCCTCGCCGATAGGCAGGCGTCATGCCGATACGATGGGGTAAGTGAATGACAAAGGGTTATCGACGAAACTCTCGCCGATGAGGAGTCATCGGCATAACTTTCAAGTATCGACGGTGTTTGGTTTTGTCATGGCGATAGGGAGTCTCACGCCGATGAAGGCTTATCGGTGAAACAAACAACAATCGGAGTAAGCATTAAGGCCTTCGCCGATGGGCGGTGTTACACTGATGGAACATAGGAAGAGCAACGTCGATGAGACTTACGCCGATAGAAGGTAACAAGGGGTATCGGCTAGAGAATGGCGATCGGTGAAGTTTTAAATAGCTTCACCAATATCATAGGTCACGCTGATGGACGAGGGGAGACTTAGGTATTATGGCCATTTCAGCCAGACAGCAGTAGTCGAGGTAACATTTTAAGCCCGTGCTGATAGAGGAGACTCTCGCCGATATATGGTGATAGATGAAGTTAGGGTTGTCGGTGAGACTGTGGCCGATGTGTTTGTATCGGCATAACAAAGGATATCGGCCAAATGTTTCAAGCCCTCGCTGATAGGTGATTCTTACGCCGATACAAAAGATGAACAAGTAAGCAAGGCCATTTCAGCTAGACAGTGGTGATCGACAGAAGGAGTTTTTGACTCGCCGATGGGCAGTCTCAGGCTGATAGGAAGAAAAAGCAAGCCGCTAGGGCTATTTCGGTAAGACTCATGCTGATATGAGGCATCGGCCAAACTTTCAACGTCGGCCAATCATTTTTTTGAGCTCACCGATAGTGTTTATCAAGCCGATGGGCAGTAAGAGAGGGAAAGCGATGAAATTTAAAGGGCATTTTTTGCGCCCGTGGCATTTTTCTAGTCAGCGGTGGTTGATCCGTGGTATTTTGAGCATTCTGTGGGCATTTTGAACGTGGTTTTTGCCAATTTTGGACTCAATTTCTACATTTTGCACAGTCATGCATTGTTTAAATAGATATTTTGGTTTCCTACTATTCATTTGTTGAAATGTGATACTTATTGCTTGTCTCGTTTTGCAGGCTTGCAGTTGAGAAAGATGGCTGGAACTTGATGACAATGACATCACGCAGAGGAAATCTGATATCAGGAGCAAAGGAAGTAAGGACAAGGGACGAGGAAGTCAAAGGGCCATTCAAATGAGGGACAAAATGTAGCTGAGAACACTGTTGCAGCAAACCATAGAAGTTATTGTTAACCTGCTAAGCTTCCCAGAGGGCATTTTTCTCGCCCAGATTGGATGTGTACTTAGAGGTATTTTGGGAAACTGGTTCACCTGCATTTATTATTGTAACCAGGGGTTTGAACCAGGGGTTTAGTTAGGGTTTTACTGTAGTGAGGACAATCAGAAAGTCTTTATATTGTGCCTCTCTGCACTGTAATACTTTACAACAGGGATTTTAGGAACACATTTAGTTTTTGAACAACTAGCTTAGTGTAGTCTAGAAGTAGAAGAAGGAGGTCACCTGTTCGTCTATAGTAAGGTGTGCATGGAACATCTGGCTTCCTTACTGTATCTGTAAAGCTTGTAAGTTCTCTGTAGTTTGATCAATGAAACTAAGAGTCATTCCAACATTGTAAATCATGTATGACTGTTCGTTTCTAATACAATAGAATCTAGAGTTTTGCATCTATCTTCTGAGTATTCTCCTGCTCTTCTTTGTGTTTTGAAATCTTTTCTTTGAGAGCTTGCAATTTTAAATGTATGTTTGTGAAAATGCTCATAATATACATTTAAGGTTTTTACTGTGGATTTGATCAAATTGCTGTATAATTTACATAGTTCATGAACATTTAGATCCTTTGGTAGATTAAAATGGAGTTTAAATTAGATCTTTCTAACTTTTCCCAACACATCCGAAATATTTAGCTAAAAACGTAGAAATCTAAAGGAAATTTGTCTCAAATTTGAAAAGGTATGCATAACAAAGTTTAAAGTAGACAGTTTTCATAGATGTATAAAGGAGAAGGCTGCAATAATTCAAGAAACACATCTAAGATTTGCAGCACAGTAACACTTTCATGCAAAGAATGAACAAACACGCCCATATTTCATGATATCTTTGCATAATTTGAGTCCAGTTAACCAACAAGAAACTTTAAATTACGTAAGGCCCCTAGAACATTACAGCTTCACATTGACCAACTGAATTTGACCAATAGGTCAAGACCTGACCACTGTAGACTTGGGATTAAGTGAATCCTAAACAATTCCTTCTTATCTTTCAAGTATAGTTTCAGTTCATTATATGTGAATTTTAACTTAATTGTTATGATTGCATCAAAACAATCACCAACAATTTTTCTGGCACTAGAAGGAGGGCCGTTTGAGTTAAGGTTTGTTTCAAACTGGCTAATAACAGTGATAGAGTGACCAAGTCTAGATCTAGTTCAGGAGATATATTTGTGCAACTACCTAATATAAGGCGAAGCAAGAACCCTTTAATTTGGAATCCCAAAATATCACAAGTAGGAAGTTCATCTAGAACACCTCCTGGGTCACCTTTTAACATCCGTAGCATTGTGAGTCCTGACAGATCACTATTCAGATCTTTAAATCTTGGTTTAGGCACTCCTGGAGGTCTTGGTCCTCCTATAAATCCTAATCCACCAATCAATCCAGGTATCCCTACAAGCTCAGGTCAAGCTCAAACACCTACAATGGCTTATTTCAATGTCAATTCTCCCATATTTTTCAATGATTATCATGTGATGCCCAAAAATCTGGAGAAGATATGTCCTAATTACCAGTTGCACCAAGACCCAGAAGATCATATTAGAATATTCAAGGAAGCATGTTTTAGGGCCAGATTAGAGCACGAGGACGTTGTGTGTAGATTGTTTCCCTACACCTTTAGTGAACAAGCCTCTAACTGGTATGTGAACCTACCTAATGGTTACATTTCTTCCTAGTCACTTATGGAAGAAGCATTTCTATCAAGATTTAGAGGGCCCATTGACCCTTGCATCTTGTATCATAAATTGGCTACCATAAAACGAGGTGAGGGAGAGCTGATTGATAATTTCAATGATAGATTTCAGAAGGCCTACTCTAGGTTAGTAGACCCTTACACCGTGGATGATGATACCTTGTTGGCTATGTACTATGCAGCCTTGGACCCTTTAACTGCCATGTTTTCAAAAGAAAACCTGACATAGATTCAATATCCAAAGCCTACAAAGAGGCAGCCTCGGTGAACCAAGAGATGAGACACACAACTTATAGCCAATTGGCTAATGGAGGAAATTTTGGAGTGCAGAATCAGACACAACCATGGAATGGAGTTCCCATGTAGCACACTCCATTATTGAATTTGGTTCCTTCTTACACACCTGTGTATAGTCCTACCCCAATCCAAGCTATAACTCCTTACACGGGTAGCACTTCTAATAACAGTCAAAATAATGGTCAACCTTTCTTCCAATCTCCTAGGGATACAACTATGGCAAAAGCACAGGAGGAAAGGGAAGAAATCAAAGAGATCATTGCACATTTAAAAAGGTTAACCACTGAAGTGACACAATTAAGAAATGAGAACCTTTATGGAAGAGGCAACCAAAACTACAACCAAAACCAGAATTATAACCAAGGCCAAAATCAGAGCTATAGTTCCAATCAAAATTGGCATTACAATCAGCAGTACAATCAAAACCAAAACTATAATCAGCATCAAGGCCCTAACCAGGGGCAACCAATGCAAAATAGAGGGCCTGTGGCAGATAATAGGACTTGGAGCAATAATAATAGAAATCAGAATCAACCTAGGCCACCCAAGACATGGAACACTGGACCTAATAGCGGTGCTCTAGCTTCTCCTTTTGAGAATATAGATAATCATGATGCAAAACAAACAGCTGGCATCCAAATGGCTAGTACAGCACCCAAAAATTGGTGCAGATTTCACAATACCAATGCTCATGCTGAGCACGACTGTCCATAGTTCCACTTAGCAGCCAGCATTTTTAATATAGATGTGCAGCCTCCTACCTCTAAATTTCTCATTTCCAAGGGTAATAAGGTAGTACCCTCAAGATATGACACAGCCTTAGTCTTAGAAACGTTTACATTTGCAACTGCAGAAGAGAAAGAAGATGAATTACTAGAGGATGGACCATACTGTTGTGAAAATCTTTATCCTGAATTAGCCTTTGTGTTAAATGCTTTTTAGTTTCCCTTTGAATGTGAAAATGAGGTATTAACTAAAACAGAAGAGGTGCATGCCTTTCAATAGACAAATAAAAACCACACCTACAATTTGAGGAACAACCGTAGGCCAGGAGGACCTTTCACCACTTCCATTCCTCCGAACAACTTCAACACACCCCCAGATCAGAATGCCAGCAACAATCCTGCCATACTTAAAGCTAATTAGCACACAAATAGCGGAACAGTAGTACAAAAGGATCAAACAAGTAAAACTGAAACAATAGAGACAACAAGATTAATGAGATACTTATCAGAGGAAATAAAGAAAATTAAGGTCAGTACACCTCTAAATAAATTATTGAAAACTCCAGGGATCAGAAATGCTTTTATAAAATCCCTGGATACATCCATGACAGATGAGGTTTCTGCTGATATAACTGTTCCTAATAGAGATTCACCACCTAAAGAGAAAAGTAAGAAAGTTGAGTAGCCTTCCAATACAAATGTAGTAATACATGCTGATAAGAGGGATGTTCCCCCTTTCTTGTTAACTGTTAGATTGTGTGGGAAGAACATACACAACTGTATGGTAGATTCTGGTGCCTCAGCCAACGTAATGCCCTTAGGAATATGTAAAACTCTAGGGCTAACTCCCACCAAATCTGCCAAGGTTGTCACACAATTAGATAAAACTGAGGTTAGCGTGATAGGAGAACTCATGAACATTCAAATGCAATTAGCTTTAGACCCTAGAGTAAGCCAAATCATTGACATTTAAGTAGTGGACATACCCGTAAATTATGGAATGTTGCTGAGTAGGGATTGGTCCAAGACATTAAACGGATATATGGCCACTAACTTTTCACATATGTGGCTACCTTGGAGAGGTGTCCCAAACCAGATTAGAATAGAGGCAGAGCCCAGGATGAAACACATGATAACAGAGTATAATTGAATGAATGAAATATTATATGCTACTGTTGAACCTGGTGTCTATAGAATTACCAACAATGGGGTGCAAATTGAAGAGGTCATGATGTTAAACATTAGAAAAAAGTGTGTCAACAAGGAGAAAACATTTTTCGTTGAGTCTGATGGAAATTCTTCAGATGAAGAAAACAATGCAATAGACAAATTTGGTCATGCCATTAGACAAGAGGTGGAGGAGTGCGTTAAACAAAATCTGCCAGTCCAATGCAAACTGTATAAAAATAGGTGTAAAGTCCACAATAGGCCACATTCTGAGGAAAGTTGTGGAATGTGCAAAGACATCATTGAATATGAATACAAAAAATGCATAAAGAGGGTAGAGGCACAAGAGGAAAGTGAGAATCCTAATCAAACACAGAAATATGTTCAGGGCAATATTGATGCCTTGATCCCAGATTTAGGAGAAGAGATAGAAGACAAGGGTAGTTGTCTTTCTAATTTACCACATGGAAATACACATATGCAAGTTAACCAAACAGAAAAACCCATGAGTAAACAAGAAAACACCCCACAGGTGATAAAAGAGACAAAGCATGCCAAGATAAAAGGTCAGAAAAGTAAAGATGGCATGTGGACATTAAAATGTGATGGGTCCAAATTAAAACAAGGTGCAGGTGCAGGTGTTGAACTCATAAATCCTCAAGGTAAATCACATCTGGCAGCATATAGATTACAATTTTCCTGTACCAACAATATTGCTTAATATGAGGCCCTAATTTTAGGACTTGTCATCGCCATCAAGAAAAAGGTGAAAACGATCAGAGTATTTTCAGATTCTGAATTAGTAGTCAGACAAGTGAGGAAACTATACGTCTGCAATTACAAAAAAATGGTTAGTTACAGACACAAAGTATGGGGTTTGATAGATTTGTTTGATGCATTCAACATAGAGCACATCCCTAGAAAGCTGAACCACAGACCAGATGCACTAGCAGTTGCTACTAGCACACTAGAACCCTTGACACTGTCAGGATTGAGATGATTTGCTCTTGAGCTAGTTAATGTGCCCAGTATCCCAGACAATGTACACACTTTTAGGTATTTGGGGGGATCAGCAAATTATTGATTTTCTGACTTGTAATGAGGCATTTGAGGCTCAAATCATTGATGAACAAGAGAGGCCTGAAACAACATGGGACGAAGAGGATATAATCAACTTGAAGAGCAACTTTTTACCCAAAGGAGTAATCGAACTAGAACATATCTTTGACTTCGACGGGGTAACAAGACAGAAGGACTTGCCCAAAACAGAAGGGAGTAAGTGCAATTTACACAACTTAGGGACAGAGCGAAATCCACAAAATATACTAATTGGAAAGGCTTGCTCTGAGAAAATTAGAAAAGAGGTTTTAGACATTTTGAAAGAATATAAACATGTCATAGCATGGATGTATGAAGACTTGAAAACATACGATACATCCATCATAACCCACGTAATACCTTTAAGACCAGAAGTTAAACCATTCAAGCAAAAACAAAGGCCTGTGAACGCCATTCTAGAGCCTTTAATCTTTGAGGAAGTTAAAAAATTGCTATCTGCTGGGATAATTTTCCCAGTCAGACATTCAGTTTGGGTAGCTAATTTAGTACCAGTGAGGAAGAAAAATGGAGACATCAGGTTATGCGTGGACTTTAGAAATTTAAACAAAGCATCTGAAAAGGATAATTATCCTCTACCTTCAATAGATGAAGTGCTACAAGCAGTAAACGAGGCAAAGATAATGTCTTTTTTAGATGGTTTTTTAGGCTATAACCAAGTCTTAATCGATAGAGAAGATAGACTAAAAACCACCTTCACTTGCAAATGGGGAAATTATGCATATAGGAGAATGCCTTTTGGTCTGATCAATGTAGGTGCCACTTTTCAGAGAGCCATGGACATTGCATTCCATGGATTATCAGGTAAGTGCATTGTTGTGTATATGGATGATTTGACTATGTATTCCAAGGATGCATCCACCCACGCTGGAGATCTCAAGAAAATACTCAAGCGATGTGAAAGGTATGGGATTTCCCTTAATCCTAAGAAATGTATATTTGGCGTAACTGAAGGTAAATTATTAGGCCATGTTATTTCTAAAGGTAGAATTTCAATTGATCTGGATAGAATAGAATCCATAAAAAATTTGCAAATACCAAACAGTAGGAAAGAATTGAAATCATTTTTTGGTAAAATTAACTTTGTTCGGAAGTTTATAATAGGTTTTGTAGAGATTGTGCAGCCATTAAATGCCATGTTAAAGAAGGATGCGCAGATGGAATGGACGTCTGTGGCCAGGGTGCATTTGAAGATATCAAGGAGGCAATTTCTAATGCTCCTGTATTGGCATGTCCAGACTACACATGCCCATTTTATATATACTCCTTTGCATCTTCTCACTCAGTCGCGGCTGCCTTGACACAGAAAGGTGAAAACAATGAAGAAAAGCCCATAGCATTTATGAGCACGCCTCTGAAGGATGCACAGCTGAGATATCTAGACACTGAGAGACAAGCATTTGCATTGATGAGGGCTGTAAAAAAATTTAGAAATTACATTTTGCGCAGCCAGATCAAAGCCATAGTGCCAGATGCAGCAGTAAAGATGTTGCTGATGTAGAATGAACCTGGAGAAAAGAGAGCCAAATGGATCACCACGCTGCAAGAATTTGACATGGAAATCATTCCCATGAAGCTGGTCAGAGGGCAGGCGTTGGTACAAATAATAGCAAATACAGATCCAGATTTGATAAAATAGCAGTATGTATTGAATTCCCAGAACGCATCAGACTGGTATGAAGATTTAAACACTTTTTTAATAGCTGGAAAGTATCCAGATAGGATGAAAGCTTCTCAAAGGAGAGCTTTGAAGGTTAAGGCACAAAAATACATGGTGCAAGGGGGTCTTCTATTCAGGAAGAACCATGATGGAATTTATTTGAGATGTCTAAATAGAGCTGAAGCAGATAAAGTGTTGATAGAATTGCATGACAAGTACGGAACTGGTCATGGTTCCCATCTAGCTACGACACACAAAATACTAAGGGCAGGCTGCTACTGGCCCACAATGTTCAAAGATACTGAGAGTCACATCAGAAGTTGCCACACTTGTCAAACTACAGCAGATAAGGGGAGAAATTAGGCCAATCCACTACGACCTGTAATTGAATCAAGACCATTTACACAGTGGGGGTTGGATTTTATTGGAGTCATCAATCCTCCTTCTTCTGCGGGACACAAATTTATACTGACAGTGACAGACTATTGTACAAGGTGGACTGAGGCTACCTGCTACAAATTCTCCACAACTGAGGTAGTTATCAAGTTCCTTGAAGAAAACATCATCACCAGGTTTGGAACTCCCTTTTCATTGGTATGTGATAATGGCCTTGCTTTCTCTTCTTTAAAGTTTTCTACATGGGCATTTGAATACCGGATTATTTTAAGGTTTTCTTCAAATTATTACCCTCAAGGTAATGGATTGGCTGAATCAACAAACAAAATTTTATTAGACATAATCAGGAAGTTGATTGCAAAGAGTCCTAGAGAGTGGAATACCCTGTTAAGATATGCATTATGGGTAGATAGGACCAAGTTTAAAACAGCTTTAGGTAGCACACCTTATCATTTAGTTTATGGGACTGATCCCATACTTCCAGTAAATCTGAGAATACCAACCTAGAAGTTTGCCAATGAGTATTTAGGCTTTGATGACCATAGGGAAGCCATAATAGTACAAATGCTACAATTAGATGAGAAAAGAGGTCAAGCCATCGAGAAGTTTGCCAAGCATCAAGCGGTTGTCAAGAGGTGGTTTGACAAAAGGGCAAGAGTCAAAACATTTAGGATATCAGACTTAGTGCTGTGCTGGGACAAAGCACATGAAAGGAAGGGAAGCCATGGAAAATTTGATAAACTATGGCTAGGTCCATTACAGGTCTCATAAATAATAGGAGATAACATGTTTAGAATTAAGACCTTGACTGGAGAAGAGGTGCCATTACCAGTTAATGGCCAACATTTGAAACACTACTTCCAGGCCTAAGGTAAAGGGCAGTCCATTTTGGTGTAAATGGTGTAAGTAATGTACAGTTCTTCTTTTGTGGTTTCTTTTCTTGGGTTGGCTGTCTGTATAGCTTTGTTTTCTATTTCTTTCTGTTTGTACAGTTTTGTTCTCTTTTCTGTTTTTGTTTTCCTTGTACAGTATGTCTGTTGTTTGTTGGTTGTCTCCTCAGTAGGGATCTTTATTTTACTTTAGAGTATTAAGGAGCAAACTAGCAACCATTCAAAACAATATAAAATTTGGGGTATTCAAGTTAATCATTTGCAATTTGCACATAACTTGTTGTGATTGTCATGACTGTAGAGAGTTGTTTAGTTTCTGAAATTTTGTATTCAATAAATGTGATTGAGAATTCAAAGAGGTTTCTCATAGTGACACACCTAAAATCCTTGGGTTTGTTGAACATGCCAGTGTAGATATTAGGTGAAAAATCTGAGGTCACCCTTGCTACCATTACAATTCTCAGCTTAATTTAGGCAAGTGTCCACTCCTTGCATCATGAAGCAACAAATTGCTATATCTTGTGAAATCTTTCAAAATCAGAAAATATAAAAATAAAAAAATAAAATAAATAAAGCAGATTATATTGAAAATCCAAATTAAGCCATTTAAGTAACTCTATCGGGGCTATAGACGCTCGCTGGCAGTGGGGCTCTACTTAGGAGAATTGTAACGATAACCTTGCCGGGGCTATGGATTCTCGCTGGCAGCAAGGCTCTATCCGGTTGGCTATGAGGGAATATCCTCAACTACATAGGCTAATATCAGTCACTGGTTTGTTCAACCGATCTTCAAGATGAGGCTTATTAATCACGTGCACACAATTAAACTGAAAATGAAAATTCATGCACCCTTATTGAATGCCTTAGGTCTCAAGCTGAATAATGATTTGTAGGATGGATAGTCGGAAGTTATGGATTTATTTCATCTAATTCTCTTGAACAATTTGAATTTAATTGTTTTGTTTGGTTGCCAGTTGTTGTGATGTTCACAACATGCCCCATTTTACTCCTTAGCAAAATGAGGACCCCTGCTGTTGCTTTGCTTTTTTTGCTTCTGCTTGTGTTATCCTATTTGGTGGTAAAGGGGAAAAGAGTCAAAATTTGCAAACCTTGTTAAAAATAGGGAAAATTACATTTTTAGTACCAGTGCATGATGTGGTTGGATTCCTTGCAAAAAATGAGCCAGGGTTGTTTTCTGAACCATCTTGAAATTTGCCATATTTTGCAAGTTATGATCATTTTGGTAAAATGTACTATCAAGTTTTTGCATGATACACAGTCAATTGTTTGTCTTTTCCTTGTTGGCATTCGGTTAAAATTTTGAAATATGTACACTTAGTGGATTTCGGGATAAGGTGAATTTTGTCTGGGTTCCACTCTGTATCTCACAATTGTCTGTTTGACAGGAAAATGCACAGGTGCACTTACACAATTGGCAGGCCCAGGGGCTTATTTTACAAAGTTTGTCCATCTAAATGTTTGGGCAATATGCATATTTGATGCGAACCCTAATACTTACAATGAAGTATGCATTGTGTGAAAGAAAAATGCCATCGGTATAACATATACCATCGATGATGTTTAGAAATGTTCCGTCGAAGTAAAGCCTCTCACCGATGGCATTTTGCCATCGATGTAACAATTGCCATCGGCATGCTTTGAAAATGCCTCGCTGATAGGTAGGCGTCATGCCGATACGAGGGGGTAAGTGAATGACAAAGGGTTGTCAGTGAAACTCTCACCGATGAGGAGTCATCGGCATAACTTTCAAGTATCGGCGGTGTTTGGTTTTGTCATGGTGATAGGGAGTCTCACGCCGATGAAGGCTTATCGGCGAAACAAACAACAGTTGGAGTAAGCATTAAGGCCTTCACTGATGGGCGGTGTTACACCGATGGAACATAGGAAGAGTGGTGTTGGTGAGACTTACACTGATAGAAGGTAACAAGGGGTATCGGCTAGACAATGGCGATCAGTGAAGTTTTAAATAGCTTCATCAATATCGTAGGTCACGCCGATGGACGAGGGGAGACTTAGGTATTATGGCCATTTTGGCCAAACAACGGTAGTCAGGGTAACATTTTAAGTCCGCGCCGATAGAGGAGACTCTTGCCAATATATGGCGATAGATGAAGTTAAGGTTGTCGGTGAGACTGTGGCCGACGTGTTTGTATTAGCATAACAAAGGATATCGGCCAAATGTTTCGAGCCCTCACCGATACAAAAGATGAACAAGTAACCAAGGCCATTTTGGCCAGACAGTGGTGATTGGCAGAAGGAGTTTTTGACTCGCCAATGGGCAGTCTCAGGCCGATAGGAAGGAAAAGCAAGCCGCTAGGGCTATTTCGGTAAGACTCACGCTGATATGAGGCATCGGCCAAACTTTCAATGTCGGCCAATCATTTTTTTGAGCTCGCCGATAGTGTTTATCGCACCGATGGACAGTAAGAGAGGGAAAGCGATGAAATTTAAAGGGCATTTTTGGCACTCGTAGCATTTTTCTGGTCAGCGGTGGTTGACCCGTGGTATTTTGAGCATTCTGTAGGCATTTTGAACGCATTTTTTACCAATTTTGGACCCAATTTCTACATTTTGCACAGTCATGCCTTGTTTAAATAGATATTTTGGTTTCCTACTATTCATTTGTTGAAATGTGATACTTATTGCTTGTCTCATTTTGCAGGCTTGCAGTTGAGAAAGATGGCTGGAACTTGATGACAATGACATCACACAGAGGAAATCTGATATCAGAAGCAGAGGATGTAAGGACAAGGGATGAGGAAGTCAAAGGGCCATTCAAATGAGGGACAAAATGCAGCTGAGAACACTACTACAACAAACCACAGAAGTTATTGTTAACCTGCTAAGCTTCCCAGAGGGCATTTTTCTCGCCCAGATTGGATGTGTACTCGGAGGTATTTTGGGAAACTGGTTCACCTGCATTTATTATTGTAACCGGGGGTTTGAACCAAGGGTTTAGTTAGGGTTTTGCTATAGTGAGGACAATTAGAAAGTCTTTATATTGTGCCTCTCTGCACTATAATACTTTACAACAGGGATTTTAGGAACACATATAGTTTTTGAATAGCTAGCTTAGTGTAGTCTAGAAGTAGAAGAAGGAGGTCACCTGGTCGTCTATAGTAAGGTGTGCATGGAACATCTGGCTTCCTTACTGTATCTGTAAAGCTTGTAAGTTCTCTATAGTTTGATCAATGAAACTAAGAGTCATTCCAACATTGTAAATAATGTATGACTGTTCGTTTCTAATACAATAGAATCTAGAGTTTTGCATCTATCTTCTGAGTATTCTCCTGCTCTTCTTTGTGTTTTGAAATCTTTTCTTTGAGAGCTTGCAATTTTAAATGTATGTTTGTGAAAATGCTCAGAATATACTGTGGATTTGATCAAATTGCTGTATAATTTACATAGTTCATAACAGAACATTTAGATCCTTTGGTAGATTAAAATAGAGTTTAAATTAGATCTTTCTAACTTTTCCCAACCCATTCGAAATATTTAGCTGAAAATGTAGAAATCAAAAGGAAATTTGTCTCAAATTTGAAAAGGTATGCATAACAAAGTTTAAAGTAGACAGTTTTCATAGATGTATAAAGGAGAAGGCTGCAATAATTCAAGAAACACATCTAAGATTTGCAGCACAGTAACACTTTCATGTAAAGAATGAACAAACATGCCCATATTTCATGATATCTTTGCATAATTTGAGTCTAGTTAACGAGCAAGAAACTTTAAATTACGTAAGGCCCCTTGAACATTACAGCTTCACATTGACCAACTAAATTTGACCAACAGGTTAAGACCTGACCACTGTAGACTTGGGATTAAGTGAGTCCTAAACGATTCCTTCTTATCTTTCAAGTATAGTTTCAGTTCATTATATGTGAATTTTAACTTAATTGTTATGATTGCATCAAAACAATCACCAACAAGTCTCCATGGATTCGAGACAGGTTTATGCCTATGCATTTTCCTATAATGATACAGAAAAAGATCATATCACCTCATTGGAGTTCATATATCTTGTACTTGTTTGTATATATCTTCTAATTTTTTCAGGTTGGGGATTTAACTGGGCACTTCTCCTAGATCTCTATCCCGACTTCGGGCATTGATCTATTAAATCTTGGTTTAAGTGCCCTTCGTCTAGTTTTTGCCTTTTTCCCTTAGGGTTTTTAGCCGTTTCTTCGATGATATAATCTTATGCAAGAGAATTCCTACTTTTGTGAACACAATTTGAACCAGTAAGCTATAAACTTCAAGCTTAGAATACTTACTTGGATATCTTCTTCTGGTTCTTGAATTGTGACTTTTGCTGCATCCTACCCCTGCTTGCCGTGTTTACTTAATGGTTCAAATTTTCTCAAGATTGGCCTCGATGTACCTGGCTCTATGCATTAATGGTCTTTCATGGTAGCTTTCATGTCATCAAAGGAACATTTAATTTTTTGAGTAAGGGCCATTTGATCACCGCTAAGTATGACTTGTCATTATTTTATCAGAATGATTAATTTTGGTGAGACGTCTTTAATACTTTTTATTCTTTTATTACGTTAGGGACTTCGGAATGACCTCAGATGGTGTCACACCAAAGTCCCCTCCTATAAAAGTCTCTTCTATATTCATATGTCTCTTTGATATCTTTCACTCACTATGTCGTTTGTTTTTTCAAAGGGACTAGAGTGTTGGAGCCATGTTAAATTTTTCACAGGTTCTAATGTTTTTTCCTCAAGCCTATGTCATTAGGTTGATATATTTCTAGGTTTAGGGTTCTTTGCAAATTCTAAGAAACACTAAAACCCTAAGCCCCCGTGCCAAAGTGAAGTATGAAGGTCAAAATTGTTATATTTCTTTAGTGACTGCCTGTCCCCATTACCTATGGTTTAAGTTGCCCTCTTATATCCCCCTTGATACGTTGTGTGACCGACCCCTCACCAGGTATTTACCATTTCCAATCTACACCTTGAAAATCTTTATTTTAGTCACCTATGTCACATCCTACTAACTCTTTGTTGATAGGTGGTGATGGATGGTCTCATTTCTACCTTTCCACCAGCAGAAAAATATTGACAAACTTGGCACCTATGGAATTGCGGAAGGAAAGACAACTGGTTCATGACTCTCGAGAATGACATGCAGTGGGCCCAGAACTGATGCTAGGGATTTTCTTTACATTTCTGCCATTCTACCATGGTTCACCAAGAGGACCTTTTGGGTGAATGCAGAATTGCAGAACAAGGTGCCAACTCATAAAACTGTTTCTGGTTGCCACGAAAGCAATAATGGTAGGCCCTGTCCAAAGTGAAGGGAATCTTAATTGTTTCTTCCATTCCATCAAACTTTACTCCATAGTCCCAGCTAGTATTTGCGGAATGGTAGAAATCTCAACATATAGCATTCTAAAGGGCTAGGACTGGTGCATTAATTAGCAAGAATATGACGTGTCATCATCTTATGGGCATGGCCACCTGTTGGATAGTTGTCCTAAATTTTGTACAGTTGATCTGACGGTTGTCTGTCATTCTGCCAGGATTATATCTTTGGTCATACCTCTCACCTACAGAACTGCAGAATATGGTCTTAACTACACTTAAGGGGATATATTTTCTTGGGATCGTGGTTAGCAAGACTACCCAGGTGGCAAGTTGTCATTGGGAGAGAAAAGCATCTTTCTCCTTCCTCATCAAGGACCAAATCAACACTGTTCAAATCAAGCCAGCTAAGATCAGTATCAACGACCATAATTTAAAAGTGTGACAGGGAGATATGTTGGCACTGATATGATAGTGTTTCATTACAAGCATTAACTATTCAGGTGTGTGTTGAGTCTCCATTGCAGTACCATACATGAATTTATTAACAGAAAGATTTGGCTTATGCAGGCTCGACCCTTAGAAATTCATGCATCTACCTGGATTGAGATTTCATCTGTTGTGTGATGAAATTTGACATAATGACAATGATAAAGTGAGGAAACCAAGACAACTAACCTAGCATGATTTAGTGCAAGAAATGATGTTCCTAGTTATGCAAAATTATGAAATCCAATCTTTCAATTCATTTGTGGTAATCTCCACAGGATTTCCATTTATGACTAAAATGCCTTGAAGTGACTAGAAATTAATTGGACCAAAGATGTGTGGATGTATGCTGCATCCTAAAATTTCTATAATAAGACAAGTGCTGATGTTACCCCGTATACTATTTGAAAAGTGTTCTGATAGTATGGCTTTCCCCTGTTTCTATATGATCTGTGTGCTCCCCTATTCTATTGAGTTTTCTTCCTTGTTCTCATGTTGTCAATCCATCCTTATAGAATTAGAAAGACTTGGAATTATCTCCTCTAGAATAGGTGGTGCAGGGAAAATTAGAGATTAGCAGTAGCGTCCATTGAGCCTATGTGATTTCTTCTTTGGTCTCTTATCTCATATGACGGTGGGTCCTAAGGGTTTGTCTCCCAGCTCCAGAAGTTCCTTATTTCTGTGAGTTGATAGATTCCCTTCTAGAGTAGAGAATCTTCTCAGCTTCCTCTACCCCTCCCCTACATCTAATTTTCCTAATGGGGCATCAACTCTAGGTGTAGGGAGACTGTCCACCAGGATGAAACAGATAAGGGATAGGAGAAGAATTGTTGATGTTGCTGTTGTTCTATTAGCTTGGATCCTAGTACTTTTGAGGCCAGCCAGGTGTGGAGTCCCCAAGTTTTTTCTCAGTTGAAGCTGCGTGATACTTCAAGACTTGGAGGGTGAAATCTCACCTATGCAATCAAACCCAAAAATAGTGAAGGAGATTCTGTCATCCTAGGTTTCCTTTTGATATTGTTCCTTGCACACTTTTTCATCCCATGGTGTGCGGTTTGAAAAGTAGAGCAGTAAAGGCTCTCATTAAGTAGTTTGATGACATTTGAGGAGTGCCTAACTCTAATGGCATCTGATAAATGTATCCATCATCAAAGGCCCGACTCCTTTTCTCGCCAACATGGAAGCTGAACATACAGTTGCGACACAGTTACACCGGACTCTTCTTGCAACTACATCTTTTGGTTGCTGAGAAGTTGTAACTTCTTTTAACTTAAGCCTGAAGCTTGTCTGCTCCCTTATCTTTATAAAAGGGAATTCAGAGCTTGTGAAAAAGCATTGGTTCAAGGTCATATTTCCAGACTTAGTATGAAAATGTGGGATCAATCTAATTAGGGAGGAATTGTAAATAGTTTGTTTTCTACAATAAATCAGTCATACACTTCTAAGTTTTCATTTTGAGTTGAGGTGTCTTTATAGATCTACAAAGACTATGTTATAATTTGTTGGATGGTTTACTTTACAATTTTTGTTGAGTCTTCAGAGTATACTGTCTCCTACTTCATGTATATAGTTTTGCATTTATGAATATATTTGATTAAGGATCAAACTTATTCATCACCACAATTTTTCCTGTGTTGTATATTTTTCTTACAACATTCACTCAAGTAGTGAAATAATTGGTTGTCTAAGGATATAGAATGTATTTCGGGTTTATAGGGATAACTAAGTATGGTAGATTCCAAGACTAGTAGAGTGTTTTAATGTAAGGCATTACTACATCTTTATAGTAAACTAAGTTTTATTATATCATAGTCCTTTGGATGTTTCTGTAAGTTTCTTGACTCTATGGCCCTTGGATTGGCATTGGTCTATTCTAGAATATCATAATGAACTTACATCCTTCGAATCACCCTCATCATTATTTCAAAGAAATCAGTGCATTTTCCATTTCAGCAATAGGTGTTAGAAGTTAATGTTATTTCACATGTTCCTCTGCAAAGAAACATAATAAATACTTAAGAAACTAACCCATCTTTTCACTTTATCAGAAGTACTTTAAGCAGTATTATAGGAACATATCTGTTATTGGAGTAGTGTTGTTAAACAAAAATTTCATGAACCTTGCCCCTTTGAGTAGAACACTGTTATCCAAAAGAAATAGGAACACCCTCCTTGGTCTCATAGAGCTTAAAGTGCAAAGGAAAGAGGGATTGAACACCCCTGTTTCCTATTCGTTGGCCAATCCCTCAAGGAAGGTCAGTTATTAGAGAATGGCTATCCTCTAGACCTGTGTGTTTTTTCCTTGAGATGTGGTTGGGAATTTAAAACAACCAACAGATTAGCAATTCTGGTGGGGAATGAAATAAGAACTATGTCTTATCCTAAATTTTTTTCCATTATTTATTACCAACATTCTTGAAGTTCATGATCAAGAAGCTTTGTTCTAGTTAAGCCACTCATAGATGTATGACTCTATGTGAAAATAAAGTTATGATAGATAAAAAAGCTAAGGCATCAAGTGTTCATATCTCAGAATGTTCTACATGACTCTACTGTGAAGCAAGATTCAGAAAGAAATGATATGATTTCAAAGTTTCATTCCTCTGTAAGCAGAGGTGGCGACTCTATAAGAAAAGGATCTAGTAATGCAGTCTAGCGTTCTTGATTTTTCATAAAATCAAAACACAATTTGCACCAGTTGCAAAGGTGCTCCTCAAGTATTTCTCAAAGACTTGAGAAAATTCTCCCTAGAAATTTAAAGATGTATATTCAACAATCACACTTCTATTATCAAAGTAAATTTTTTAGGGAAAGGTATAAGGCCATTGACTTCAGTAATATTTATGGGCTTCCAAACTATGTACCAAATGAAGTTAGAGGTTAGATAACAAAGTTCAATAATGATAGATCCAAATAAGCTAGTAGCCATTTACAAGAAATTTGTGACTTAATGGGAGATTTAGAAATAGATCATGAGGATGTAGTCATAAAGTTGTTTGTTCAAAATTTTAAAGGAGAAGTTAGAGATTGGTTTGCATGGTTACCCAATTAGTTTATTTTGTCATGGCAAGATTTAAAGTTTGCTTTTATGGAATAGTTTGGGGAAAGAATAGATGTCGGTATGTTAATTAAAAAACTCATGTAGATTGAGAAATAGGATAAGGAATCAATCCCAGGCTTCAATCTAAGATTTGCTAAAATAGTGAGGGATATTCCTGAAAATATCAGACCTAATGATGCTTTGTGCCTAATCATATATCTAGGTGCATTCAATGAAAAGGATAGTTATCGATTGAGAGATAGAAACCCTACTACTATGATGCAAGCATATTCTTTGGCCATGAAAATAGAAAATAATTTGAAACATACAAAGGTAAAGGGTTGTGAGTTTGTGGAAGATAGAAGAAATGAATCTATTTGTCCCCCCATTTGCTAGAGAGGGGATAGATAGGGCAGTTCAATTAGGCCCAAGCTAGTAAATGAGACTCAACATACTAGAGGGGATTGGGATTATGACCAGAACCAAAGAGTTCAAAATTTACATAAACCCATTTCTCATCCTTCCCCTTATAAAAGGAAATCTCTAGAACCTTGTGAGGTACCTTATGAGATAAATAGTATCCAGAGGCATAAAGAGGTATTAGTTATGAAAGATCCTTTGTCTTATGCATATATAGAAAATTATGAGGACATATCCCCTATGTATGATGATATAAATCTTATATCAAGCAATAGGATCTCATCTCCTAGAGAAACAATTTCTCTTAACTCTAAATGTCAAGGGGAATTGGTTCTTACCAATAATGCAGAGAGTAGTGAGCACATTACAGAATGCTCTCACCAAAGTTGTGATAGTTTTGAGTCAGATAGTGATACAAGCTATTAGGATAGTGATAATGAAGAATATACAAATATGATGCATATAAGGGATAACCCACTCAATGATAAACCTATGGACATATCAATAAAAAAGGATATGGAGTTATATGACTACATAGATAATCCACTTTTTGAAGAAAATCTAGAAGAAGTTAGTAAACTCATATCAATCCAACACACAAAAATATATGGAACAAAGGCCTCATTAATAAATTAGGACACAAATCTTCACCCGAATGATATCCATATTCAACAACAGAATGAATGGCTGATTCAAGAGATGGAAAGTAAAGACAGAGTGTTAGATTTTCAGAAAGAAACTGAGTATGATTGTTTTAAATTTGACATTATCTCAGTAAAGATTAAAAATTCCCTCAACACCAACTATGAAATAGATTATTATTGCTTTTTCTTTCTAGATGTATGCAAGAGGCAAAAATTAGAGGAAAATAATTATCTCAAGTGGTTGGATATAATTGAACTAAGCACTAACTTTCTTTTTGACAGTGCATTTCACATATCTATGGTTCAAAGTAGAGGGGGAGATTTTGAAGGCAATAGCTGCCCCAAGGACTATCAAATCATCTGTGATAGAGGCAAGTTGAATCTCAATATCATTTTTAGAAGCAACCTGACGAAGTCACTAGAGAACAAAATGTTTGACAGAGGCAAGTTTTTCCTCTCTTCTGCATAATGGCCTGGGGCTATTATGTGTTTGGCCTGCTTCTCTAGAGTTCTTCTATGATCTCACTCTATTCAGAATGAACAGATGTCCCCAACTAGAGCCACTGTTGGAGCCATGTTAAATTTTTCATAGGTTCTAATGTTTTTCCTCAAGCCTATGTCATTAGGTTGATATATTTCTAGGTTTAGGGTTCTTTGCAAATTCTAAGAAACACTAAAACCCTAAACCCGTGTGCAAAGTGAAGTATGAAGGTCAAAATTGTTATATTTCTTCAGTGATCGCCTGTCCCCATTACCTATGGTTTAAGTTGCCCTCTTATATCACCCTTGATATGTTGTGTGACTAGCCCCTCGCCAAGTAATTATTGTTTCCAGCCTGTGCCTTGAAAATCTTTATTTTAATCACCTAAGTCACATCCTACTAACTCTTTGTTGACAGGTGGCGATGGATGGTCTCATTTCTACCTTTCCACCAACAAAAAAATATTAACAAAGTTGGTGCCTACGGAATTGCGGAAGGAAAGACAACTAGTTGATGACTCTCAAGAATGACATGTGGTGGGCCCAGAACCGATGCTAGGGATTTTATTTACATTTTCGCCGTTCCGCCATGCTTCACCAAGAAGACCTGGTTGAATGTGAAATTGCAGAACAAGGTGCCAACTCATAAAAATTGTTTTTGGTTGCCACGAAAGCAATAATGATGGGCCTTATCCGAAGTGGAGGGAATATTAATTATTTCTACCATTCCATCAAACTTTACTCCATAGTCCCAGCTAGTATTTGCGGAATGGTGGAAATCTTGACATATATCATTCTAATGGGTTGGGACTAGTGCATTAAGTAGGAAGAATATGACATGTCATCATCTTATGGGCATGGCCACTTGTTGGAAAGTTGTCCTAAATTTTGTGTAGTTGATCTGACGGTTGCCCGTCATTCTACCAGGATCATATCTCTGGTCGTACCTCTCACTTGCAAAACTATGGAATATGGTCTTGAATACACTTAAGGGGAGATATTTTCTTGGGATTGTGGTTAGTAGGACTACCTAGGTGGCAAGTCATCATTGGGAGAGAAAAGCATCTTTCTCCTTCCTCATGAAGGACCAAATCAACACCGTTCAAATCAAGCCAGCTAAGATTAGGATCAATGGCTAGAATTTAAAAGTGTGACAGGGAGATATGTTGGCATTGATCTGATAGTGTCTCATTACAAGCATTAACTACTCAGGCATGTGCTGAGTCTCCATCGCAATCACCGTACATGATTTTATTAATAGAAAGATTTGGCTTATGCAGGCTCGACCCTTAGAAATCCATGCATTTGCCCGGATTGATATTTCATCTGCTGTGTGATGAAATTTGACATAATGACAATGCTAAAGTGAGGAAACCAAGACAACTAACCTAGCATGATTCATTCCAAGAAATGATGTTCCCAGTTATGTAGAATTATGAAATCCAATCTTTCAATTCATTTGTGGAAATATCCACATGATTTCCATTTATGACTGAAATGCCTTGAAGTGACTCAAAATTAATTGGACCAAAGATGTGCAGATGTATGCTGCATCCTAAAATTTCTATAAATAGACAAGTGTTGATGTTACCCCATATACTATTTAAAAAGTGTTCTGATAGTATGGCTTTCCCCTGTTCCTATGTGATTTGTGTGCTCCCCTGTTCTATTGGGTTTTCTTCCTTGTTCTCATGGTTGTTAATATGTCCTTACAAAATTAGAAAGACCTAGAATTATCTCCTCTGGCATAGGTGGTGTAGGGAAAATTAGAGATTAGCAGCAGCATCCATTGAGCCTCTATGATTTCTTCTTTGGTCTTTTATCTCATCTGATGGTGGGTCCTAAGGGTTTGTCTCCGATCTCCAGAAGTTCCTTATTTCTATGAGTTGGTAGATTCCCTTTTGGAGTAGAGAAGCTTCTTAGCTTCCTCTACCCCTCCCCTACATCTAATTTTCCTAATGGGGCATCAACTCTAGGTGTAGGGAGACTACCCACTAGGATGAAATAGATAAGGGATAGGAGAATTATTGTTGCTATTTGCTGTTGTTCTCTTGGCTTGGCTCCTAGTACTTTTGAGGCCAGCCAGGTGTGGATTCCCCAAGTTTATGTTCAGTTGAAGTTGCATGATACTTTGAGATTTGGAGGGTGAAATCTCACTTGTACAATGGAACTCAAAAATAGTGAAGGAGATTCTGTCATCCTGGGTTTCCTTTTGATATTGTTCCTTGCATGTTTTCTCATCCCTTGGTGTGCGGTTTGAAAAGGTAGAGCAGTAAAGGCTCTCATTAAGCACTTTGATGGCATTTGAGGAGTGCTTGGCTCTAACGACATCTGATAAATTCATCCATCATCAAAGCCCCATCTCCTTTTCCCGCCAACATGGAAGCTGAACATACAGTTACGACATGGTTACACCGGCCTCTTCTCACAACTACATCTTTTGGTTACTGAGAAGTTGTAACGTATTTTAACTTAAGCTTGAAGCTTGTCTACTCCCTTATCTTTATAAAAGGGAATTCAGGGCTTGTGAAAAAGAATTGGTTCGAGGTCATGTTTCCAGAATTAGTAGAGAAGAATTGTAAGTAGTTTTTTTTCTACAATAAATCAGTCATACACTTCTAAGTTTTCATTATGAGTTAAGGTGTCTTTATAGATTTGCAAAGACTATGTTATAATTTGTCGGATGGTTTACTTTACAGTTTTTGTTGAGTCTTTAGAGTATACTGTCTCCTACTTCATGTATACAGTTCTGCATTTATGAATATATTTGATTAAGGATTAGACTTATTCATCGCCACAGTTTTTCCTGTGTTGTATATTTTTCTTACAACATTTGCTCAAGTAGTGAAATAATTGGCTGTTTGAGGATATAGAATGTATTTTGGGTTTACAGGGATAACTAAGTATGGTAGATTCCAAGACTAGTAGAGTGTTTTAATGTAAGGCATTGCTACATCTTTACAGTAAACTAAGTTTTATTATATCACAGTCCTTTGGATGTTTCTATAAGTTTCTTGACTCTATGGCCCTTGGATTGGCACTGGTATATTCTAGAATATCATAATGAACTTACATCCTTCGAATCACCCTCATAATTATTTCAAAGAAATCAGCACATTTTCCCTTTCAGGAATAGGTGTTAGAAGTTAATGTTATTTCACATGTTCCTCTACAAAGAAATAGAATAAATGCTTAAGAAACTAGCCCATCTTTTCACTTTATCAGACGTTCTTTAAGTAGTATTATAGGAACATATCTGTTATTGGAGTAGTGTTGTTAAACAAAAAATTCATGAAGCCCGCCCCTTTGAGTAGAACACTGTTATCCAAAAGAAATAGGAACACCCTCCTTGGTCTCACAAAGCCTAATGTGCAGAGGAAAGAGGGATTGAACACCCCTGTTTCCTATTTGTTGGCCAATCCCTCAAGGTAGGTCAGTTATTAGAGAATGGATATCCTATAGACCTATGTGTTTTTTCCTTGAGATGTGTTTTTTCAAAGGGACTAGAGATCACCTCTTTTTGATATCCCAAAGTTATCAAGAAATATCTTAATGTTTTTCTTTTATTTATAATCACTGTTGGATTATTGGTGGGATTGGGAATTGAGTTACCTTGATACTCTGAAGTTTCTTTTTGCAATGTTTGATTTAGTTTTTATCTCTTTATTGGCAAGACTCATTTCAGTGTCATGCCGATATTCATCGATCCCCTTGATATGCCCTTTATGTCTTCAAAATATCAAAGTGACTTTGGAAGACTCACTCTGACACTCTGATCTATAAGTCCCTTCAAATTTTTAATGTCAGTCTGATATGTCACTGAGTGATATATTTTGCCCTTTTAATCATTTAGATTATTGAAGAGACTCCAAAGTGAGTCTCCCTGATCCCTCAATATTTTACTTTTTGCTTTATTGAAAAATACTCTAAAGGGAACCTAATGACATGGAAGTATTTTTATGATATGATTTTTTTTTGTTTTTAGAGCTAAAATGATAAAATATGAACTTATTATGGTTGAGTGGGGAAATTTGAAACAGTATGTTGGAGATAATATGATGGCTCGAAATGGATTTTTTATCAAATTTTTTGGGTTAAAAATTTGTTCCAACAGTGGCTCTAATTGGGGATGAATGGCGATGGGGTCATTACAAGAATTCAAAAGATACTCTCTGGGACGCAGACTAATGGTGGTGTGGAGGGTGGGGAATGGAAATCCTAACCTACTGTGCATGGAAAAAGAAAAAAATTCAAGAGAAGAAGTATTTCAAGAATTGTCCATGCATTGACAATTCCTATACTTCACCACTCTATATCTGTAGGTAATAAGAATGTTTGCCACATTTACCAATGATGATAAATGGGCCCATCTATAATGCCTCAAATTTACCATGTTTTCCTTTATCTTGTCCTCTGGCATTCCACATTAGCACCATGTCATCCACCTTGAATTTCCTTTCCTTAGTCCTTTTATCAAATAAGTATTTCATCTGTAATTGCATTTTTCATTCTATTCCTGAGCTTGGGCCCTTATTTCATCTAGTTCAGCTAATTGTTCCATTCTCTCTTCCATGGGTTCAGGAACATCTATGTCTTCTTGGAGAATAAATTTATAAACTAGTAGAAGATTATGTATAGGAAGTCTAGCTTGAGCACCATACACCAATTCAAATGGGGATTTTCTTGTACTCTTCTTTATAGTAACCCTATCTACCCACAAAGCCATTTTCAGTTTTGAATCCCATGCCTTTTTGTTATTTTCTAACATCCTTTTAACTATTTTTAGGATGCTTTTGTTGCTTGATTTTGCCCACCCATTGGCTTGAGGATGATATGGGGAGGCATATGAAATTGTTATGCCATAAGATTTATAGAATGTTGTCTGGTTGGAATTGCTTCTATCCGTTTTGTAAAATAATTTGTAGCTACCAAAATCCATTTGTATCCACCACTAGATCTTTCTGTAATTTCCCCTATAAAATCAACTCCCCATTCATGAAATGGAGCTTCAACTTGCATTGGTCTAAGGCTCCTTGGTAGTTTAATTTGCCAGAGAACTTTTGATAGGGTTCACATTTTCTCACATATCTGTGTGCATTCTTAAAGACTTGAGGCTAGTAGTAACCTACTCTTATTATCTTATGGGTAGTAGTCTTTGCTGAGAAGTGTCCTCCACACACGCCTTTATGCATTTATTGTAACATCTTCTCAGCTTGTGTTTCATCCAGGCATAAGAATAAAATAACATCTTTTATTTTTCCAGTATAAATCTCCATCCATAAAGACATATTTTGATGCAACGAGTTTCAAATTCTCCTTTGATTGTCATTCAAGCCTTGAGGACATTTCATGTTCTTGAGATAATACATTATATTGGTGTACCAAGGTCTATGCTCGATGCTTGCAATAATGTTATCCTCCTCTTGTATGTTGCAAACTCGTGCAGCCTCCAAGTTTGATTCAACCATCAACTTGGCCAAACCCTGACCTCTAACAAGCTTGATGATTTGGATGTCAATGTTACATTCTTGGATTCTATTGATCCATCTACATCTTTGATCTGTGACTTCATTCTGGATAAAAACATCCTTCACCGCAACATTTGGTACATAGGCTATCACATGAGCTCCAACCAAATATGGCCTAAATGCCTTCACTACTTTCACTAGGGCATAGACTTTTTTCTCAATAATGTCATATTTCAATTCTACCCCTTGAAGTGATTTACTAAAAAATGAGATGGGTTGTTCATATCCTTCTTTATTCTTTTGTAACATCACAACAACCACTGTATGAAAAGATGCAAAAGAGAATATCTGGAATGGCTTATCAAACTCTGGGGATTTCAATATAGGAGCCTCTTTAATAGCTTTCTAAATGGATGTAAATGCATCAATGGCCTCTTTATTCCAATCCACCTTTGCACCATTCTTCAACATTTTGGAAACTAGTTTGACAATTTCTGCAAAGTTTGATATGAATCTTCTGACAAAATTTATTTGTCCAAAGAAAGGTTGAATAGATTTCATATTTTTTGGAATAGGAATTTTGTCAATAGCCTCTACCCTTTCAGGATCAATCCTTACACCATGTTTTGAGACTATGTCCTAGTAGTTTTCCTTCTGTCATAGCAAAATGACACTTCTTTGGATTTAGGGAAATACCATATTCTAGCGCCCTGATGAAAATTTTCTCTAAGTATAAACAATGGTCTTCTGCATTTTTAGAGTATGCTATAAGATCATCCTGGTAAACCACCATTATTGTGTTAATCAAATTAGCAAAAGCTACAACCATGGCCCTTTAAAATGTTGCCCCAACATTTGTAAGGCCAAATGGCATTCTTGTTAGACTTTGGGCATACAACTGAGAGGGGGGGGGGTGAATTAGTTTTGCAAAACTTTCTCCTTTTTAAACACTTGAATCTTCTTTAGTGATTAGCATAATATTAATCATGAACCATAATGCATTCAAATCAAAAGCAAAAACATATCAACACATATGACACCAAGATTTTGACATGGAAAACCTGATTAAGGGAAAAACCACGGGGTGATTAACTCAAGAATGTATTCTTTGTTAGAAGAATAGAAAGAACAAAATGGCACATGCCAATTAGGGCTCACTGCCTGAGCACACTGCTCACAAGAGGCTCACTGCCTCCAAGAGACACTGTCTACAAAGGAATAAGTATCACCTTTATGAACTGGAGAATAGCATCTATAGCATGCTTGAATCAGTTCCATTTAAGCCCAATACTTCTGCTCTGCCTTTTGCACTTCTCTTCGCTACCACACACTCATCACTGCAAGACACACTTCAAAATGAATTCACAAACCTTTATTTATACAAGGCATCAACTTAGGAACAGTCATCTAAGTCGGCAAACACCTACAAGATCATTCACAAGATGTGTAACACATCCGATCAGCCAGTCTCAAGAAGAACACCAATACCCGTGGTTATTCTTCAAATGCAAACTCTAACTTCAATGCGGACCACCAACATTAACTGGACATGATCCAATGATCATCATAACCTTCCCCGAATCACCAAGAACATCTGCACTTCATCATCCTACTAGAATTCTTCTCTCCTTCATCCGAAGCTTCATGAACACAGTTTGTCATCACTGTCACAAATGAATAGGCTCTTCCTGACCTTCAACCCAATAACTAATCTAGTTGATACTTCACATGGACATCCTCAACACTTCCTTAGATCCACAGAACAGGATAATGAAATACTAGATCTCACCGGACCTATCTGTGGCACTCTGTCATCTCTGAACACCTGCTGGAACCAGTTCTACTTGAGCAACCATAACTTCTTCAGATCTTCATGCGGACCTCTAAAATCTTGATTGGAGCATCTCAAGACTTGTATCTACAAACCCTTTAAACGGCATCCTTTGATCCTCAACCTATTGAGGACTTTTACCTTCTTGTCATCACTGTTCTTCACTGTTCATAATTGAGACTTATTTTCTCAATATCCTCAGCACACAGCTCATCTAATCCTTCTCATTAATGCAACATGAGTATGTTGACATCAATGACAACACAAGTTAAACCCATACTTGCAACAATCTCCCCCTTTGTCATTGATGGCAACATATGATGCGAAAAACCATCAAGACAAGAACTTCTCCTTGCTGTTACAACTCCCCCTAGCAACAACAACCATTCACATGTCTTCTTTCCCTTTACTACTCCCCCTTTAATCAACAACCACTTGTTTTTCACATGTCTTCTCTCCCCCTTTGACATCAATGGCAAAGGGCTCATACTTGCAATTTCACCACCTCAGACTCATACTTGCTTCTCCCCCTGAGTAGCAACTCCCCAACATCAATCTAGATCACAAGATATGATTGTGATATCCACTGGATTGATGCACATCAGTGCATCCTAGTTCATCACTAGAGGGGCAATAACCCCTAACTTCTCCCTGAGATACTCAAAAGAGTCCTTGGGAAGAGGTTTAGTAAAAATATCTGCAAGCTGATCCTTGGAGGGCACATACTCCAATCTAACTTCACCCTTGTTCACTTGCTCTCTCAGAAAGTGAAACTTGATAGATATATGCTTAGACTTAGAATGCAACACCGGATTCTTAGAAATATTTATTGCACTTGAATTATCGCAGAAAATTGTCATAGGCTTCTCATATTCTACTTGAATATCTCTTAGCATTTGCTTCATCCACAAAACTTGAGTGCAACTTCCTGTTGCTACAATGTATTCTGCTTCAGTAGTAGACAGGGATATTGCCTCTTATTTCTTGCTTAGCCAAGAAACCAATCTTTTTCCCAAAAAGAATGCTCCTCCACTTGTACTCTTCCTATCATCCACATCCCCTGCCCAATCTGCATCTGTATATGCATGAAGAGAAAAATTATGATCTCTAGGATACCATAGACCATACTCAACTATTCCTTTTAAGTACCTAAGAATTCTTTTGATTGCCATGACATGAGATTCTCTGGGATCAGCTTGGAATCTTGCCACAAGACCAACATCTTACATTATATCTGGTCTAGTTTGAGTGAGATACAATAATCCTCCAATCATTGATTTGTACTTTGTCTAATCTGTCGTAGGAGAGTCATCATCTTTGCTCAACTTACATCCGGTAGCCATGGGAGTGTGTATTGGCTTTGAATCTTCCATTCCAAATTTTCTCAACAATTCTTTCACATACTTGGTCTGAGAAATAAAGATTCCTTTCTTTGTCTGAGTAATTTGTAGACCCAAGAAGAAATTCATTTCACTGAGCATTGACATTTCAAATTCATTTTTCATTTGATTTGCAAAGGTTTTACACATACTCTCTCTTCCTCCAAAGATGATATCATCAACAAATACTTCAACAATCAAAATATTTTCATGATCAATTTTGAAATATAGGTTACTATCAGCAGTACCTTTGTTGAAACCAATCTTCAAAAGATGTTTGTCCAGTCTTTCATACCATGCTCTTGGTGCTTGCTTTAGACCATACAGTGCCTTCTTTAATTTACAGACCATATCACCATGCTCAGATAACTAAAATCCATCCAGTTGTTTAATGTACACTTCTTCAAAGTCACCATTTAGGAAAGCAAATTTGACATCCATCTGATACACCTTGAAATCCTTGAAGGCAGCAAATGCAAGAAATAGTCTGACTGTTTCAATTCTTGCCACCGGAGCAAAGGTTTCTTCAAAATCAATTCCTTCTATTTGAGAGTAGCCTTTGCAGACCAATCTGGCTTTATTTCTAATTACTTCACCAACTTCATTTAGTTTGTTCTAGAAGACCCATTTGGTTCCAATCACATTCTTGTTTCTAGGTTTGGGAACAAGATCCCAAGTGTGATTTTTCTCAATTTGCATCAACTCTTCCTCCATTGCTTTGGTCCAATTTTCATCATTGCAGGCTTCATTTATTCTCTTAGGTTCAATCTTTGAAATCAGACAATATTCATCTGAATTTTGAGCAATTTTCCTTCTAGTTTGCACACCTTTGCTTTTGTCACCTATGATATGATCTTCAGAGTGGTTCAGTTTTACATACCTTGGAACTTTTGGAGTTTCTTGCACTTCTGCTTCTTGATCAAGCTCATTCAGACCTATCTCCTCTTCTTGATTTACCGGATCAGTCTAAATCTGACTTTCAGGAGAGGATTGAGCTCCTTGAACCAGACCACCATTTTGATCATCTTCATCATACTCATAAAATCTTGAGGGTTTCTCTATTCCCTCATCAACCTTCACATTTGTACTTTCTATCATTTTTCTTAGTCTCTTGTTATAACACTGGTATGCTTTGCTTTGGGTAGAGTAACCGAAGAATATTCCTTCATCACTTCTAGCGTCAAACTTGCCTAAATCTTCATCTCTTTTGATGTAACACTTGCTACCAAAGACTCTGAAATATCTTATAGTAGGAGTAATGCCAAACTAGAGTTCATAAGGGGTCTTACCGGTATTGCTTCTGATTTGAACTCGATTAAGAGTAGAGACTGCAGTTCTAATAGCTTCTCTCCAATAGATCTAAGGAACATTTGCTTCCATCATCATAGTCCTAGATGCTTCCTGGATGGTCCGGTTCTTTCTCTCCGCTACTCCATTCTGCTGTGGAGTCCTCGAAGCAGACAACTGTCTCTTAATTCCATGTTTCTCACAGAATTCTATGAACTCACCGGATGTGAATTCTCCACCTCTATCAGACCTCAGACATTTCAACTTTATTCCTATTTCATTCTCTACCATAGCCTTGAAAATTTTGAATTTCTCAAGAGCTTCTGATTTCTCCTTTAGAAAGGTTACCCACATCATCCAGGAATAGTTATCTATTAGCAGCATGAAGTATCTATCACCTTGAATACTTATGGTTCTTTCCGGACCACAAAGGTTAGTGTGAACTAAGTCCAATAGTCTGGTAGAAGATAGTTTTTTTCTTTTGAATGTGACTCTTCTCATCTTACCCAACTGACATTCCTTGCACAAACTGTTAATAGGTTTCACCAATTTTGGAAGATCTCTTACAGCCTGAGAATTCTTATCTTGATGATATTATCAAAATTCACATGACATATCTTTCTATGCCATAACCAACTTTGATCAACTTGAACAAATAAGCAGCTTTTACCAGTACCAACCAAGTGGAAGATATTACCTTTAGTTTGAGTACCGGATGCAATCTCTGTTCCAAATCTTTCAAGGATTTTGCATTTTCCATCCTTGAATCATAGATCATAGCCTTTGTCCACCAGCTGCCCAAAACTGAGAAGATTGTGCTTCAAACATTCAACATACAGTACATTACCAGTTTTGTTTCTTCCATTAAAAGAAATAGTTCCTCTTCCTCTGATTCTACTAGTAGAATTATCACCAAACTTCACCACTCCTCCTTCATACCTTTCCAAATCTATGAACTTATTCTTGTCACCTGTCATGTGGTGAGAGCAACCACTGTCAATGACCCAATCATTCTTTTCTTCAACTTGGGTAGCCAGAGCTCTTTCTACAACTTTATGATTGATAGATACAGAGGATATTGGTTCTTCTTCCTTGATGGCAATAAACACCCATTCACTTCTGGATCTGTTTCCTGTCTCTGATTCATCATCTGTTACTCCTTCATTATCATCTTCTTCATGAACATAGTAACAATTCTTTTGGAACCTTGATCTGTTAGGATTTGGTTTTGAAAATCTTTCTGGACATCTTGAGGCAAAATGACCAATCTTATTGCAGTTAAAACATTTAAAAGGTAATTTTCCTTCATACTTACTGAATCCTCTTGGCATTCTCTTTGCAATGAGGGCTTCAAGTTGAGCAGTTTCTACTTCTTCTTCTTCCAGGTCTTTTCTTGCTTTTCCATACCATGACAAATTCCTTGATGAGTTCTCTCCCAGATCAAATCCTTGTTTACCTTTCACAGAGGCACTGGCTTTAAATGCAGATTTAGTTTTGGGGGGATCATCTCCAAATTTGGTCATTTCAAAAGCAACCAGTTTGCCAGCCAATTGGTCTCTTGTGACAGTAGCATGGGATCTGAATTCATCAATGGCAGCAACCTTAATTTTGTAATAGGTAGGAAGGGATCTGAGAATCTTACCAACAATCTAATTTTCATCCAAGACTCCACCAGAGTTTCTAATTCCACAAACCAGCTCATTCACTCTTGGCATAAAAGTGGTAATATTTTCATCATCTCTCATCTTTAGTTTTTCAAATTTCCCTTTTAGACTCTATAACCTTGCACATTTAACATACTCATCTCCTTCATGCAGAAGTTCCAGTTTAATCCAGATCTCATAGGCAGTTGGTAGGTCAATAACATTTGAGAGATTTGAGTTAGTTAATGCACTTAGAAGAGCGTCTTTGGTCCGTAGATTATTTTCAGCATCTGTGATTTCATTTAGGGTTGTCAGACCACCCTGTGGAGGTACATACGCTTTTGAGACCATGGACCAGTATGCCTTTCCCATACACTGCAAGTGACATTTCATGCGACCTTTCCAAAGAGAAAAGTTGGTTCCATCAAACTTCAGACTATCCTTCTTGTATGACGACATCCTGGATCTCCTCAAGCGGTTAAGCTCCTTTTAGAGGAACTTAGCTCTGATACCAATTGTTAGACTTAGGGCATACAACTGAGAGGGGGGGTGAATCAGTTGTGCAAAACTTTCTCCTTTTTAAACACTTGAATCTTCTTTAGTGATTAGCATAATATTAATCATGAACCATAATACATTCAAATCAAAAGCAGAAACATACGACACCAAGTTTTTGACGTGGAAAACTCAGTTAAGGGAAAAACCACGGGGTGATTAACCCAAGAATGTATTCTCTGTTAGACGAATAGAAAGAACAAAATGGCACATGCCAATTAGGACTCACTGCTCGAGCACACTGCTCACAAGAGGTTCACTGCCTACAAGAGACACACTGTCTACAAAGGAATAAGTATCACCTTTATGAACTAGAGAATAACATCTTCAGCATGCTTGAATTAGTTCCATTTAAGCCCAATACTTCTGCTCTGCCTTTCGCACTTCTCTTCGCTACTACACACTCATCACCACAAGACACACTTCAAAATGAATTCACAAACCTTTATTTATACAAGACATCGACTTAGGAATAATCATCTAAGTCGGAAAACACCTACAAGATCATTCGCAAGATGTGTAACACATCTGGTCAACCAGTCTCAAGAAGAACACCAATACCTGTGGTTATTCTTCAAATGTAAACTCTAACTTCAATGCGGACCACCAACATTAACTAGACATGATCCAACGATCATCATAACCTTCCCTGAATCACCAAGAACATCCACACTTCATCATCCTACTGGAATTCTTCTCTCCTTCATCCAGAGCTTCATGAACACAGTCTGTCATCACTGTCACAAATGAATAGGCTCTTCTAGACCTTTAACCCATGAACTAATCTAGTTGATACTTCACATGGATATCCTCAACACTTCCTCAGATCTGTAGAATGGGATAATGAAATACCGGATCTCACCGGACCTATATGTGGCACTCTGTCACCTTTGAACACCTGCCAGAACTAGTTCTACTTGAGCAACCATAACTTCTTCAGATCTTCATGCGGACCTCTGAAATCTTGATTGGAGCATCTCAAGACTTGTATCTACAAACCCTTTAAACCGCATCCTCTGATCCTCAACCTATTGAGGACTTTTACCTTCTTGTCATCTGGTGCAGGAGCACCTACCTGACAGCTGGCCTTCATGAGGCAGATAGTTAGTTTGAGTCTTGTTTATGTTTCCAAGAAGGTCTGATAAGACCAAATGAATGTAATAAGGTCATGCTGATCATGATAAGATCATGCTGACCATGCTTTTCTATTTTTAGTTAGTTTGTTAGAACAGCTGTCATGTTGTAGGACCAGTTGGATCTCCCAGCCACCTGGAGAGTTCCCAGCCGCTTGGAGTCAGGTCAGTAGTACTCATAGGAAAATCTATTTAAGCATGAGGATCGGTTGGTATTGGAGATATCGATCGAGCTAGGTTGTAGGGAGTGAGGCAGAGAGAGAGAAACTGATCATTGTATTTGCATCTTTTGAAATCAAATAAAGTGTTCCTGTTTGTGTTCATCCTCTGTTGAATTCCATTGCTTGATCGATTTGCTGGTTTGGTGGCTGTATGGATTCACTGATCCATTCCACCGGTTGATTTGTCTGATCGGTGGAATGGTGATGTACAGTAGGGTAGATGTTAGTTTGTTTGTTTGCATGCAGGTGTGCAGGATCGCGGCTGAAAGGTGTTGAAGACCCTAGCATGGGCATGTGCTAGGTCAAGCTGATAAAGTGTGGAAGATCACCCTGAGAGTGGATCGGGTCGTCCCGGGAGGATCGGCGAAGTGAAAATCCGCTAAAGTTGAAAAATTGGTCAAAACAGCATCATCAGGATAATTTGGTGAATATCCTGCAGTCGCTTTGGACATTGTCATCCGGATAAGAGGAGATCGGCATGATGCGGTTGATTGCATGAAGTGAATGTGCGTCGGGGTGATCATCATCAGGAGGAGCCGAGGAGGAGCATATCGGCATCAGGTTGAAGATCGGGTTGATCGCGGGCCGAAAAAAACTAAGTTTGGCCAACAGCAGGATATGACGTCATCATCATCAGGATATACGTCATCAGGATATTTCGGAGCAGCAGGATATTGAGGAGCTGCGGGTGACGTCATCGTCATCAGGATATCGGGTGACGTCAGTATCAAAGGGACGGTGCGAGAAGTGAAGGTTGGTCATCATCAGGATAAATGGGAGGAACCTGATGTTCTTTATCCTGTTGATTATCATGATGTTGAATATCATGATGCTGAAGATAGTGAAGGTGGAAGTTGTCGCTGGAGTGAATAGTGGACGTCAAGAGGATGTTCGCACTGGTCAAACATGATGATGCTGTCGTTAATCAAATAAGGTGATGCTGTTGATAGGCGAAAGTGCGAAGGCTTGTCTGCAAGAGGATATCGGTCGGCAGGTGAAATATGATGATGATGCTGACAGTGTTAAGTCAAATATGATGATGATGATGATGATGGGCTGCAGACATCCATGCTGTATGTTATGGTTATAGTGTGGGTGCCTCTGCATCATAGTGGTATCAGAGCTCAGCAAAACATCTGGGCTGTTGTGTGTTGATTCTGTCACCGAAAGGGCAGAGATAGAGTTGATTGTGTGTTGTGTGTTGATTAAGAGGTTGACAAAATGCCTCCGAAAGGTAGTGGTACTGCAAGGGAATTGCAGGAGATGAAGGAGAAACATGCCAGAGAGATGAGGAAGATGAAGGAGCTTGCTGAAGCACTTCAAGCCAGGCTTGTAGCCCTGGAAAAGAACAAAAAGAGGGAAGTGCCAGACAGTGAGTCTGAAGAAGATGAAGATACTGTCGAAGAGTATGAAGAGGTAGCTGAAGATCTCGATGCTGAAGACTAGAAATTTGCAAAACTGTTAAAGGCAGTGCAGAGTGAGAAACCTAAGGTAAAGGTTGATGTTTCCAAGTATACTGGAAGTTTGAATGAAGATGAGTTGTTGGATTGGATTGCTGCACTTGATAATCACTTTGAATGTGAAGATGTTGCTGAGGATCAGAAGGTAAAGATTGCAAAGACCAAGTTAGGAGGTCATGCTTTGGTATGGTGGGATTATGTACAATCTGAGAGAAGGAAACAAGGGAAGTCAAAGATCACTTCATGGGATAAGATGGTAGCAAGGATCAAGGGTAAATTCTTGCCAAGGGATTATGAAATCCAGATGTTTAAGAAGCTGCAATTTTTAAAGCAGAAGGAAAGGGATGTGAAGGCCTATACTGAGGAGTTTTATAAGTTAAGTATGAGATCTGGTCATCATGAGAATGAGGTAGAAAAGGTGGCTAGGTACTTGGCTGGTTTGAGATTTAACATACAGGATGAGTTAGTTTTAGCTAACCCTAAGAATGTGGAAGATTGTTATCAAATGGCAATCAGAATTGAAGAAAAGATGAATAGAGGACATGATAAGTCCATGAGAGGAAGAGGAAACAATATGAGGGGAAGAGGAGCAGCCCCTACACAAAAGCAAACCAATGAGGGTCAAGAAGACACTGGTAAAGGACAGGGACAGTCTGATTTCAGAGGTGGATGGAAAGGTAATAGAGGTAGATTTGGAGGTGGTAGAGGTTCTACTACATTTTCAGGAAAATGTTACACCTGTGGTGAGTTTGGTCATCCATCCTTCAAATGTCCAGAAAACAAAGGTTCATCATCCAGAAATGATAGAACTAGTGACAAGAGAGTACAACTTGTACAAGAAGAGACAGTAGAGCAAAGTGTGCAGAGTTCAAACACTTATCAAAAGGATAAGGAGCCTGATAATTATGCATACCCAGAGAGTGGAGAGTCTCTGATGGTGAGAAGAACAGTGACTACCATGAAGGTACCTGACAAAGAATCCCCACATAGAAGAGCTCTTTTTAAGACCATATGTCAGAGCAAAGGTAAAAAATGTAAGGTTGTCATTGACACTGGTTCAACAGACAACATGGTATCTCAGGAGATGGTGGATAAACTGAATTTGGAAAGGATTCCACATCAGCACCCTTACAAGGCATCTTGGGTGAGTGATAGTCAATCACTTTTTGTCTCTGAACAGGCATATGTGGATTTTCAGATTGGGGCATATCAGGATAGAATTTTGTGTGATATTTTGCCCATGGAATGTTGTCACCTACTGTTGGGTAGACCATGGCAATTTGATAGAAGGGTACTGTATGATGGGTACGCTAATACCTATACCATCAAGAAAGATGGGAAGACTATTAAGTTAATGCCATTGCAGGCAGATGCTGCAGCACAGGGGGCAGCCAAAATCATTTTAATGGGAAAGAAGGAGTATGTGCAGATGCCTATAGGAGCAGGCATAAAGGCAGTTGAAGACACTGCAGGAAAAGAAGTTGTTCAGGACAATAGGTTGAAGAAAGTTTTAGTTTTGACTGACAGAGATCAGCAGCAGGTGCAGAAACATGTTTGCAAACAGCAACCAGTTGAGAGGAATGACAGGGATGTTGTCATAGTTGGGACTATTGCTTGTCCTATAAAGATTGAAAGGAAGATAGAGTGGAACATTGCAGAAGTTCAAGAGGCAGTTCAGACAGAGGTTCTGGTCAGACAACCTGACAAACACAGGGTATGTGAGAGAAAGGCATACATTGATAGGCATGAGGATTTACTTGCCAGAAAGCAAGTTACCGTTCAGAAGACTTGGAGCAGCCAAGAGCCAGCAGGGGACAAAGCTGGAACAGTTCAGCATATTGCTAAGGCAAAGTGTAAAGGTGGAGGACTTCCACATACTAAACTCATGGGACATGAGTTCTTTTCTGTTGGGGAGTATGGTGCAGGAGCACCTACCTGACAGCTGGCCTTCATGAGGCAGATAGTTAGTTTGAGTCTTGTTTATGTTTCCAAGAAGGTCTGATAAGACCAAATGATTGTAATAAGGTCATGCTGATCATGATAAGATCATGCTGACCATGCTTTTCTATTTTTAGTTAGTTTGTTAGAACAGTTGTCATGCTGTAGGACCGGTTGGATCTCCCAGCCGCCTGGAGAGTTCCCAGCCGCTTGGAGTCGGGTCAGTAGTACTCATAGGAAAATCTATTTAAGCATGAGGATCGGTTGGTATTGGAGATATCGATCGAGCTAGGTTGTAGGGAGTGAGGCAGAGAGAGAGAAACTGATCATTGTATTTGCATCTTTTGAAATCAAATAAAGTGTTCCTGTTTGTGTTCATCCTCTGTTGAATTCCATTGCTTGATCGATTTGCTGGTTTGGTGGCTGTATGGATTCACTGATCCATTCCACTGGTTGATTTGTCTGATCGGTGGAATGGTGATGTACAGTAGGGTAGATGTTAGTTTGTTTGTTTGCATGCAGGTGTACAGGATCGCGGCTGAAAGGTGTTGAAGACCCTAGCATGGGCATGTGCTAGGTCGAGCTGATAAAGTGTGGAAGATCACCCTGAGAGTGGATCGGGTCGTCCCGGGAGGATCGGCGAAGTGAAAATCTGCTAAAGTTGAAAAATTGGTCAAAACAGCATCATCAAGATAATTTGGTGAATATCCTGCAGTCGCTTTGGACATTGTCATCTGGATAAGAGGAGATCGGCATGATGCGGTTGATTGCATGAAGTGAATGTGCGTCGGGGTGATCATCATTAGGAGGAGCCGAGGAGGAGCGTATCGGCATCAGGTTGAAGATCGGGTTGATCGCGGGCCGAAAAAAACTAAGTTTGGCCAACAACAGGATATGACGTCATCATCATCAGGATATACGTCATCAGGATATTTCGGAGCAGCAGGATATTGAGGAGCTGCGGGTGATGTCATCGTCATCAGGATATACATCATCAGGATATCGGGTGACGTCAGTATCAAAGGGACGGTGCGAGAAGTGAAGGTTGGTCATCATCAGGATAAATGGGAGGAACCTGATGTTCTTTATCTTGTTGATTATCATGATGTTGAATATCATGATGCTGAAGATAGTGAAGGCGGAAGTTGTCGCTGGAGTGAATAGTGGACGTCAGGAGGATGTTCGCGCTGGTCGAACATGATGATGCTGTCGTTAATCAAATAAGGTGATGCTGTTGATAGGCGAAAGTGCGAAGGCTTGTCTGCAGGAGGATATCGGTCGGCAGGTGAAATATGATGATGATGCTGACAGTGTTAAGTCAAATATGATGATGATGATGATGATGGGCTGCAGACATCCATGCTATATGTTATGGTTATAGTGTGGGTGCCTCTGCATCACCATCACTGTTCTTCACTGTTCCTGATTGAGACTTATTTTCTCAATATCCTTAGCACACAGCTCATCTAATCCTTCTCATTAATGTAACATGAGTATGTTGACATCAATGACAACACAAGTTAAACCCATACTTGCAACAATTCTCACATAGACATAAGTACCCCAAGGTGTTGTAAAAGTAGTCTTATACTGTTCTGACTCTTTAACCTTTACCTGGTTGTACCAAGAGAAGCCATCCATCATGGACAACAATTCACATCCTGTCACTTGTAACATGGTCTCCATGTTTGGAAGGGGGTAGTTATCTTTTACTGATGAGATGTTCAAATTTCTGAAATCTACGCATAATCTTATATCACCGTTCTTTTTTCTTACAGGTACTAGGTTTGATACCCATGAAGAGTGTCTAATTGGTTTGATAATACCTCTCTCTCTGAGCTTCATAAGTTCTTGGATTTTAGGTGCTAGTGTAGGGTTTATAGGCCTTTGCCTTTGTATGAATGGTTTGGCATCAGGTTTCAATGGTATTTCATGTTGAAATAAGTCTTCTCTATATGCCTTGAGATCATCATAGGACCAGGCAAACACATGTTTATATTTTCTGAGTAGGCTTATAAGCATTTCTCTAATTTTTGGGTTGATCCTTTTCCCAATGTAAACCTTTTTAGGAGCTATCTTTGTTCCCATATTAATCTCCTCAACATCCTTGAGATTGACTATTGCAGGCTTTAGATTATATTTGTCCTATCCATCAAACACTCTTTCCAGAGCCACAAGACCTTTGGGTATCTTGTTTGTTTTGAGCTGGACCACTTCTTTCCCAAAAAGAGTTTCCTTGCCATCTATTTCTTCCACAAATGCATTAAAATCAATTGCTTGGGATTCATATTGGTCTACACAATGAAGGAACTTAATTAGATCTTCATCATCATTGAATACTTGCCAGTTATAAATATTATCAGGGATTGTTGGCCTAGTCTTGAATTCCACTTCTGTTATTCCTAATAATGTAATCTCATCTCTTTTTAAGGCCACATTTGCTAAGAAATCTCCCATTATGTTTTTGGACCTTTCTATCCAGTCTATAGAGAATGCATCAAAGAGTTCAATGGTATCCCACACAACATTTCTATATTGCCTCAATCTCTTGTTCTTTGATGAATATTTCACCCTAATCTGTGAGACAACTAATTCAGAGTCTCCATATACTTCTAGTAGTTTGATTCCATGTCTTAGAGCAATGTTCAAATCCAATAGCAATGCCTCATATTCAGTGACATTGTAAGTGCACTCAAAGGTCAACAAAAATGAATATTTGAATGTCTTGTCTGATGGTGAGATGAACACTACTCCTTGCCCATTCCCTCCTTTACCACATGCACCATCAAAATACATTTGCCACACACCATGCTCATCTAATTGAGCCTCTCTTTCTATTGGTTCATTATTTTGTAACTTAGGTTGTGATTTTTCAATCCTGAAACACCCAAGATCTACATCACAAAAATAATTCATCTGGTTTGGGTCCAGATGTTCTATTATATTTTCATATCTTGGCTCTCTACACAAACTGACTTCCTTCCCGTTCATTGGTATTGTAGCACATGATAAATCAAGTTGGACATTTCCTCTTACTGTAGCAGTCCATTGTCTATATAGCAACATCCCATAGTAAGGTGGAGTATCTATTACAGTTATATTAGTTTTGTAAGTGGCTTCAAGACATGAGGCCAACTTCAGTTCTAGATCTCTCATGATCCCAACAACTGGAATAGATTTTTTGTCCATTGCATAACATTTACCATATGTTGTATCTACTCACAAGCCTAATTCTTTCATGACTACTATTGGCATGATGTTTATGGCAGCTCCAGAGTGAATCATGCAATTTATTACTAGTTTGTTATTGATTAGGAGTGTTATGTAGAATGGATCCACTTGGGAAGGATTCTTTGTTATGGTGTCACCAAGATAAATTTCTAGAGTTCTCATGACCTCTTGTCCAAGATTGTTTATTTTGTTTTCTGGCCCCTCTTTATTTTTGCTATGACTTTGCTGATTTGGTACATTAGAAATCAACCTGAGAGCGTTGTCCCTATATTCATCTATCTTCATCATTTCCATTAATGGTACTGATATCTTGATTTGGGACAATGCTTGTGTTATATCAAATGAAGGAGTAATGGTGATCAGTTCTATTTTTTCTTTATTAGGGCTTTTTTCTTCAGATTTCTACTTATTGTCATTCTTCATCTTACTATGCTCAATCTTGGATGTTTTCTTATGCGTATTTTTTCGAGTTTCTCTTTTCTTCTAATTATCTAGGATATCCTTCTTATGATTTGGTTCTTTGATGAACATGCCTCTAAGTGTTCCCTGATCTAATTTATGGTTCTATTTCTCAGATTATAATTATTTCTAGCTTGAGCTATTGCAACAATTGTAAGAGCTCTTTTTTCCTCTTCTGTAGGTTTTCTGAGCTAGAACTGTGGGATCATATTGGATGTATAAGTAGCTCCTTCATCATCATTATCTTGATCAGAGAAAACCTCTTGTTGACCCATGTTAACATTATACCTTTGGTTGCTCACATCATATTCAAAACCATCTTGTTCGAAAGATGAGTACTCATCATCAATTAAGTGAGGCCTCATTTCCAACATATTTATAGTATGATCATCCCTGTCCTGATCATAAAATATTTCATTTTCTTGGAATGATTGGGCTACCACACAATATTCAAGTAAATGGGGTAGGTTGCATGCCATGCACCTTGGATTACTTTCTACTACATGTGTCCCATGTTTCTTTAAGGGATTAGGGGTGTCCTTACTATAATTCTGCTTCTATCTATTATCCATAGGCTTTCCATCATTCCAATTAGTGTTATAAGGCATGTCATGTAACCTAGGCCTTTCATTTCTATAATAATTTGCTTGCCTAGTTTGGTGGTTATTAAGACCTTGTGGGGTTTTGATGTTTTCCCTTTTTTCAAATTTTCCAAGAACCCTCCTATTGTTTTCAATATTCATGTCAACCTTTTGAGCTTCTGTAAGAGTCATAGGAGCTCTATTCCATAGTTCATATATGGTTTAGGGTCAAAAGCCTTCAAGTATAAAGCTAGGGCCATGCCATCAGGAGGTTTCATTTTAGCTAAAATTTTGTGGTATAATTTTGAAAATCTCTAGCTAAAATCTACTACCGACTCATTATAATTCTTTTGAATACTTGCTAGTTCATGTATAGAAAAATTTGGATCAGTATGACTACCATATTGTTCTTTGAACTGGTCTTTGAAATCTATCATGGAGGTAATTGAAGCATCGGGTAAGTTTTTATACCAATCCCCAGCATCTTCAATTAGAGATAACATGAATAATTTCATTCGGATATCTTCATATTGTACATCATAATTGTCTATGACTATATCAAAGTTTCTGATATGTTCCTCTTCTAAAATGGCATTATTTCTAGAAAACTTTGGAAGTGCATTTCTTAAGTCATTATCAATAGGATCAGGGCAGATTTGGTACCTAGATAAATCTAGATGTCTGTATCTATTTATATTAAGAGGTCCTTGCAAGTTTTGGTTTGGTTGATATTGTTGGTGGTAATGGTGAGGTGGTTGTTATTGTATATTATGGTGCAGATTCATATTTGTATTTTGTTGGCGGGGTGGAACATGCTGCTGACTAGGAGGTGGATAATTATTAGTCATATGTTGGGAAGGATTATGGACATTATGTGTTCTTGGATTTCGTGGTGGAATATTTTGTTGCATAGAACTAGTATTGCTTGGATTATGTAGTACTTTTAAAGTATTTGAACCACTTGTATTCTGATGTGATCCTTGCAGATTGCTTGCTAGAACATGCCCACTTTGCTTATGGAGAGGTACATACTTTGAGCTATTTGTTGTACTTCTAGACCTTATTTGTAGCAATTCTTGTTTTATCCTTTCCTCCTCCTTTAATTTGGCTAGCTCGAGTTCCTCCTATAATTTATGTAAATCTTGTTGTATCTCACAATTATTTTGTATGTCTTTTGGTGGACTATCATGGGTTTTTGTGGATATTATTTGATCTATAGACTCTTATTGAATCTCTCCACCCTGTTGCAATGACATTTTATAATCATATTCTGTCTAGTTTTATATTATTTCCCTTTCAATCTAAGCCTCATATTCAAGCTATTTTTGAGGGTTAGGTCTATACTAGTCTAGAATATCACCGAATCTATTATGATCAGAATGGGTATGATAACTCTTGGATTGGAATTCCTCTAATTCATGCAGGGGAGTGAAGCTTTTATGTGTTATTATAGGCTGTTCTAAAGTATTCTCTTGGGTATTCTAATTATTAGTGCATTCAGACTGACTTGATATCCCAGTTTTCTTAGTAGGGGCCCTTAAAGGTGGGGATGATTGCAACTTTTTACCATCAGTTTTGGATCTCCTACCATCCAAATTGTATGAGACTATAATGTTTCAACACATAATATATCTAAAATTTAGAGTAGATTCACCACCTCTCTTTGGAGAGGAATGATTTTATCTTCTGGGTCTTTTCCATCAGCAGAGTTATGATTATTTTACTTTCCTGACTCTATTATGATGGTCTTCCACTAGGTTTCCTTATGTTGTTACCCAGTAGAGTCGCCAATTCTGTTAGGTCTCGAAAACATGGGTTGTTAACCTTAAGAGGATGCCAAGCTCTCTTAATTCTTTTGGCTAACTAGAACAGGGCTGATATGATTGGAAGCCCCCTTCTCTTTAGGTTCTGCCAGACCTCGATAGGTGTACCTTGATAGCTGAGGTAGATTTGTATAACCTTAGTGATCTACTCACAATGGCATATGGATATGAAATAGATGTAAGGCTGTAAACTATACCTACTAATAGAGTTTGAGATTTGAAAATATTAATAATATTTTGAAATGTTGTTTGGTAATGACCAGTGCCTAATTTTATTGGGTAAATGGGGTCAAGATTTGTATGATTTGTAGATTTATCTACTTGGCTTAAATCTTACTACCTGACACCTTTTGAATGTTTATACTTTGTGTAAATGTGCAATAATGTTGGTTATTAGACTCTGTTTTAAAAATCCAATTGATATTTCTCCAAATTACTGTGGTTTTCTGAAAGGAATTTAATTCTACTTTGAAGGAAACCAACTAAGATGATTTATTTAGAGGATTTTTAACTTAGGGTAGAGACCAATAAATGTGAATCATTTAGATGGACTTAAATCAACTTCATATAGAAACCATCAAAAAATACCACACAGAGACAACAAATGTGCCTTGATAAATCTAATTGATTTAAATAACTAGAAAAATTCAATGTGGAGACAGTAAAAAAACTCATAAGATTGAATATCAACAGAATAGTAGAACACCATAGATATATCCACAGATTTAAACCATCTTGCCCATTATATTAATAAAATATCATGAAAGTTTTATATCTTGCTTCTAAAATATGACTGAAAGAGATATTATATTATATAATAATTGTTCTACCAATGATGATGATAAATATAGGCCTTGATTTCCCTTATATATATGGGAAGCAACAAGATTCAGGCCGAAACAACATGACTATTCATGAATTACACCCTTTGATATAACTAAAACATAATTAAGAAATAGATAATATGGGCATAAACATTTGACCAAGATCTGAATTGGTTAATCATTGTGGAGCACCCATGACCACTGGTTTGGCAAGGTCCTCCTCTCCAATGCTGTAGTATCTATCGAATATGCTTTGCCCATTATTATTGCTAGAAACAATACATCTCAAAATATTGACAAAATTTCATTTTTGTTTTCCCTGACCCCTTCATGCTGCTCTAGCAATGAATAAATTTATCCTAGAGATGTGATCGATGTACTCCTGAGTGGTGTAAGTATCTGTAGAGATTATATCACTCACGACCGATTCCATAGTGAATGTCTTGTCAAGGCATATATGTGTGTTTTCCACTACTCTATCTTCATCATTTATCTTCTCAAGAGCTGTTGGTAACAATTGAATCAATTCACCTTTCCAACTATCCCTCTCCTGTAAATTGCCTTCAGAGTCGAAGAAACTAGGAAATGCCATATCCAGATGTTGATCAAAATCACCTAAATCTTCTGCTAACAGAGTATTGAATCTTTCATGCTCACTGATTAGGTTATCATATTCTTTAAACACTTGTTCCTTAACATTTGTTTTAGCTTTTAACTTCTCCTTCTTCTCTAGCATTCTGAGGTGCAGTCTTTTATGCTCTTGGCAAGCATTGTGTGTCTTTTTATGCAATTACCATTTCTTGTCACTATTCCCCATCATTTTATCAAATCTCTTCTTGATTAGTTCTAAAGCTATGTCATATTTGGTTGCTTTCATCTCAGTTGCCAATTGGTCACTATTCTTTTGGAAATTTTTTTCTTTGATCTTCCAATAGTTGGCATTAGCTCTTGCCTCTACCACTTTTTTATCAACTTCTAAATAAGGTGAGTAGCTTCTTAATAATGTTGGAAACTTATCTTTATAGGTGGCAACTTCTTGCCTCAATTTTGCATTCTCTACCATATAGACATTATTTTTTCTCACCACTTGCTCAATTTGAGCCTTTGTAAATTTAGCAACATTCACATTCAAGTCATCAGTCTCAAGAGGATCTGTATCCCCAACTCATTGGATCATGAGATGACCAAACACTTCATTTGGATTATCAATGATTTGAGGTCTCTTATTTGGGAGATATAGTGCCCATATTAGCAATGTTTCTTTGTTAGGATCATATCCAGATCCTGTTTTGATCTTATCCAAACCTTCAATACTTAGCTGCAATTTTTTATCTTGATTTCTTCTGAAACTATAAAAAACAATGGCAGATGTCATATCCCATCCAGAGACTAGAATTACCCCCACTTATTCAAGAAATTCTCTCCCCTTTTCTAGAGTCATGGTATCCATTGCTCTATCAATTTCTATTTGAAGTTCCTGCAACACCTCATCCTGTACTTCTAGGGTAATATCTTTCATCTTTTCTCTAGCCTGTTTGCCTTTATACTCATACATGAAGGCTTTGAATTCAAGGGTTTTGATAAAGTCATCATCTGAAACAAATTTTTGACTTGCCATGTATCTTATGTCTTCTGACAACTCATCAGGGGTTTCCATGTTGACCTTTTCTCTATCCTCAAGAGGTTCATAGTTTTGAATTAGAGGCTCATAGCTTTGCACATCTTCATCTCCCATATTAAATTCTTCATCCTCTAAATTAGTAGTATCAAAAGAGAAACTGATGTTTGGTGTAGGTTGTGGGGAAACATGACCCAATGGTACCTCACACTTAGCTTGTGTCTCTTTGACATATTTTCCTTTTCTCTCAAAAACATGAGGAACATTTATATTCAAATCTGATGCATGTGCAATTAGCATGTTCAATCTTTCAATAGGATCATCAACATTTAAAAAAGCTCCTGTATAAGTGGGGTTTTTGGCTACCCTCCAAGCCTCATCTAGCATTATTTTATGATACAAACTTCTTCTTTCAACTATTGTGTTCTCATCACAATTTCTGATCAAATCATCATCAACAAATAGAACATGGTGATATCTTTTCAAATTTTTACTTACTTTGACACCATTTATAAAATGTTTAGGGTCAATGTTTTCTCTTGCATTTTCTGATGGCAATCTAAAGTGTTCTAATTTTTTACCAATCAATTGATATCCTTTATCAAAAAGAATTGTAAAATCTCCAAAACATAGAGTACCAGGCATAAATGATTGCTTGTTATGACTTTTGAGATGCATGAAATCTGAGCAGGCTAATTGCCTCACAATCTCCAAATAGGCAACTTTGTTTGGACAGGTTTTTGGTAAAAAAAAGGTGGTCCTTCATACCCAAACACTCTTATCTTGGTGCAATCATTATAAACATAACAATCACCCCAAATTGTGACTGAATTTACCTTTTTCACTTTTATCCTTTGGCCTCAGAAACCTCTGTATTTCTATTGACAAATTGTGATCACATGGATGACCTAGCAGTTTATATACATGTTTTTCAAAATACTCTTCAAAATAGAGGTAGTGGGATCTCTCACATTTACTATCCCATATAACAATCCACATATGTATAGGTTTAATATCTCCATTTCTGTCCAAATCCTTTACTTACAAACATTCATCCCATAGACGCATGTTCTGTCCCTCATACAAGATAAGGTGCATAAGTAAAGAGTAATGTCAAAATTTGCTACCCCCATTTTTTATAGCAATCAATTCATTGTGAAGGTCATTAGCAAGGTACTCTGCATAGTCCAAGTATCATGCATCTTGACTCTGTACATCTGCAATCAAGACCATTGGTGCAACCTCCATGAATAGGGAGTCTTCTAGACCAAGCAATTGACATACAAAATTGTATGTACATTTGAAATATTCCTCAAACAATTCTATAGAGTAAGGTGGATTCTCAACCCCTGAAAACACCCTAAGTCTATTCTCCTCATCTCGAGGCCTATGCAAAGGTAATCTCCATCTTTTGTAGTTATTACTCTATGGTAATATTCATTCAATAAGTCCCTGATCCTGAATTTTACATCAAAACTAGTGTCCAACTGGAATACCATTGATATATAATCTTTGGTAATAGGGATAAAACTAGACCCATTATTTAATTCAACCAGGCAAGTCTGTGGATTGTAGTTTCTGGCCACTACTTTCAACAATTTCACATTAACAAACACATTTGGCACTATAAGCTTTCCAAGGTTCAGTCTCCATGGATTTGAGACAGGTTTATGCCTATGCATTTTCTTCTAATGATATAGAAAAAGATCATATCCCCTCATTGGAGTCCATATATCCCCTACTTGTTTGTATATATCTTCTAGTTTTTTAGCTTGGGGTTTTAATTGGGCATTTCTCCTAGATCTCTGTCCTGACTTCGGGCATTGATCTATTAAATCTTGGTTTAAGTGCCTTTCATCTAGTTTTTGCCTTTTTCCCTTAGGGTTTTTAGCTATTTCTTCCATGATATAATCTTATGCAAGAGAATTCCTTCTTTTGTGAATGCAATTTGAACCAGTAAGCTGTAAACTTCAAGCTTAGAATACTTACTTGGATATCTTCTAGTTCTTGAATTGTGACTTTCGTTGCGTCCTGCCCCTGCTCACCATGTTTGCATAATGGTTCAAAATTTCTCAAGATTGGCCTCGATATACCTAGCTCTATGCATTAATGGTTTTTCATGGCAGCTTTCATGTCATCGAAGGGACATTTAATTTTTTGAACAAGGGCCATTTGATCATCGCTATGAATGACTTGTCATTATTTTATCAGGATGATTAATTTCGTTGAGACATCTTTAATACTTTTTTATTATTTTATTACCTTAGGGACTTCAGAATGACCTTGGATGGTGTCACATCAAAATCCACTCCTATAAAAGTCTCTTCGATATTCATGTGTCTCTTCAATATCCTTCACTCACTATGTCGTTCATTTTTTTGAAGGGACTAGAGATCACCTCTCTTCAATATCTCGAAGTCATCTTGAAATATCTTAATGTTTTTCTTTTATTCATAATCATTGGCATCTTATCAGTGGGACTGGGAATTGAGTTACCCTGATACTCTAAAGTTTCTTTTCAAAATGTTTGATTTAATCTTTATCGCTTTATCAATGAGACTCATTTCAGTGTCACGTTGATATTCATCGGTCCCCTCGATATGCCCTTTATGTCTTCAAAATATCGAAGAGACTTTGGAAGACTCACTCTGACACTTTGATCTATCAGTCCCTTCAAATTTTTGATGTCATCCCGATTTGTCGCCGAGTGATGTATTTTTCCATTTTAATCATTTAGATTATCGAAGAGACTCCAAAGTGAGTCTCCCCAATCCCTCGATATTTTACTTTTTGCTTTATCGAAAAAGACTCTAAGGGGAACCTAATGACATGGAAGTATTTTTATAATATGATTTTTTGTTTTTAGGGATAAAATGATAAAATATGAACTTGTTATGGTTGAGCAGGGAAATTTGAAATGGTATGTTGGAGATAATATGATGGCGGGAAATGGATTTTTTATCAAATTTTTGGGGTTAAAAATTTGTTCCAACAGGATCTTCAATAACAAGGGGCTTCTTTCCTAAGGGAGAAATAGACCAGATGGCTAAGGCATTTGTATCTAGATCAAATGTATAACTAAAGTACATCTTATGTCCCTTTTCCTCTATTATGTTCAAATCAATATCCTCATGCCTTCTAATGGTATCAAATGAAATAGCAGATGATATATCCCATCTTGGCAACAACATGCAGCCACTCTTCCTAACAATTTCTCTTCCCCTCTTTGGGGGTCATCCCATCCATTTCTTCAGGGACCTTCTTCCAAAAGTCAATAATAGCCTTATCCTTATTCTTAGGGGTTAATTTCTTTATTTGTCTATTTATTTCTTGTCCCTTCATTTTTAGGACAAACTCCATGAACTCCTTAGAACTAATGAAAGAATCATCATCAATGAACAACTTACTAGCCAATGTCCTAACATCATCTAATAACTCATCAACACCCTCAAAATCAATAATCATCCTCTCCTCAGGAGGTGCTCTTACTTCCACCACAAGAGGCTGCATCACCTCCATTACATTTGGTGACCCTAGAGTCTAACTCTCATTCACTGAAAAAATAGAAGTAGGGGAAGGTTGTGGAGAGACTTGGTGGATTAGAGTGATGGCTCTAGGAAACACAGGGCCTGATACATTTCTTGACAAAGAGGGCTGATGCTGAAGGGGGGTGCATTTTCTTAGGCACCACAGGCAAGTTGGAACACAATTCATCTACACTTTGCAACATAACCTTGATTCTTTCAACAAGGTTCTCTATCTCCATGAAAGCTCTATCATAGGAAGGATCAACCTCATGTCTAATTTTCTCTACTCTTTGGATCCTTCCCCATAACTCTGTTCTTCTACCACTTTCCTTCTCAGTATTACAATTTCTGATGAGATCCTCAAGAAGGTAGAATTCATGTGCACAGGTAGAAGAATCATTAGATAACCTATCTCTATTTATGAATTCCTCAGGGTCACATCTCCTTGGTTCACCCTCTAGCAGTTTGTAATGATCCAATTCTGATGCCAGCATCTCCAATCCTTCCTTTGATGTGACTTGAAAGTTAGAGAAGTAAATGGTCTCAGGGAGGAAAGAGGCCTTCTTATAATTCCTGAAATGAGTCTTGTCAGACTTATTCATCTGTCACATAACTTCTAGGAATGCCAGCCTATCAGGGACTGTCCTTGGCAAGATGTGAGGCACACCTTCAAACCCATATACTCTAATGATGGTGACCTCACCATAGAGGTACCAATCACCCCAATTGTGGCCAATGCCCAAATTATGACACGTCCTTTGGCCTCAGGAATCTTTGAACCTATTTTGATAATCTATAGTCTTTGTAGCCAAGTGCCGTAAAGATTTCCTTGACAAATAACTCCTCAAAAATAAGATAGTTAGCCTCAGGGTAGTTACTATCCCAAATGTCAGTCCATTCCTAGACTGGTAACACTTTGCCTAGTTTGTCGACATACCTAATTCTCATTGGAGGCTTCTACACTTTACCTCCTACATACAACAACATGTAATACAATAGAGAATACCCCCTGAAGTGGACCACAAAATTATTATTTTTCACACTTGTCAAGGCTTGGTTGATCTTATTCTCTAAGAATGATGCATAATCATAGTGCCCATTATTTTCCCATTTCTGAATGTCAGTGGTTAGAACCACGGCATTGATAGGCATAAAGATACTGGCATCTACTCCCAAGACTTAGCACAGAATGAAGTAGGTCTTCTAGAAGTAGTCCTCAAACAAGTCATAGTTGTAGAGAATCTATGTAGTTCACTATTAACCCTTGGCATATGAGAAGGAAGCCACTTTACCCTAAAGTCACCCCTGTGTCTGTGATATACCTTGAATAGGCCCCTAAATCCAATGGTATTTGTAAGTTGGGGTCCAACATGAACACTTGACAGATATATGCCCAGTGCAGGTGAAGAAGTTCTTTTCCATCGTTAGCATAAATGACTTGCTTCTTAGGGACATAACTCTTAGCCAATTCTTTTATCATTTCAACATTTATGAACACATTAGGGACCACCAACTTGGCTAACCCTAACCTCCAATGGTTCACAAGGAGAGGGGTTGGGGGTTGTGGTGTTTAGGAGCTTGCCTCAGCCAAGCCCTGGAATAATATTCAAGCCTTCCAACTTCGTTGTTAGATAGAGAGTGCATATCCTTGCAGGACATAGGCAAAAACCTATTGATAAATGATTGATTGAAACATAAATACATATCACCTCAGAGGTCTAGCTCTCACATAGATGAAGATCCTTCACAACATGAGAAGATGAAGCCAAATCTGCAATAATAAACACAAAAACAATACTCTACTTTGCCACAATGAATGCCCTGAATGCTCTAAAATCATAAGTTTGCCAAAATATAATAATCATCTTCTAGTTTACAAATGAAGTCTTAAACATGATTATATGTGCATTCCCACTTTAATTTTGTAATTCAAACTTAAGATGTTGGCAATGGACACCTTTTAATGGTCTCCAACCGACATTCAAATTTGGGGCCCCACCAAAATAGGGCAGGGTAAAGGCACGAGCACCCTTGTCCTGGCACCTATTTTGGGATAGGGTTAAGTTCTACAATGTACCTCATGTCCCATCTGTCATGGGTTTCAGGGTATTTTGTCTCGGGATTCAATTCTAACATGCATGATGAAAACAAGGGACCCGAGAGCTAAACTTAGGAGGTAAAAGTCCTAGGGGGACATTTTACGACATAACATTTAGCCCCCACTTTAATGTATGTATGATATTATGACCCATACATGCATTAAAGTACAGTAAAAACATAGAAAACATGCCAGGCACTTGAATCTAATGCATAAACAAAGATTAAGGAACTGTTTCTATCCCCTAGTCTCAGGTAGACATTAAAGAAAACACATTATAGACATGTAAAACATAGTGAATACAGTAATAGGTACGCAAAACACAGAGAAGATAGTAACAGGCATGCAAGACATGAAGAAGACAATATAAAGGTCCATACAAAACATGATGAAGACAATGATATAACATTTTCATTTTCATATATATAAATGCATGGAAATAAAAATTGCAACACACAAAACCCCAAGAATGTAGGGGAGACCCATCACCACACCCTTTACACTATGTGAGGTGGAAAACATGCCATACAAAATCCAAGCATAGGAGAGACTCATCGCCGCACCCCTTATACTATGCAAGGGGGAAAACACACAGAAGGCACATAGAAGACACAAGCGTTGTATAGCATGCCATAGACAAACTATATGACTTAAACATGACAAACAAGGTGATGAAATGAGCTTATTTCTAAGTTCCCACCATTTCAAACATGCTACAGGCACACCTGATGATTGGGCTTATGCCACAACAACTGCCAAAGACATGCTTAAGGGAGGATAGTCTCAAATCAAACCTCGCCTACTCAAAGGACTTTTGAAATAAAAGAATGTGCACTAGCTCAAGAGATACACCATCCCGCCTCTACAGAGGGATTTTGAATAAAAGGATATGCATGATATCCCACCTCCGCAGAGGGCTTATAAACATGCTTCGTTAGTACCAAAATCATCAAACAACTTACCTTCTATATTCCCCCACCTTAAGGTGGTTAATGTCATGTACCGATATCAAGCACATTAAGGTAGAGAGAAAACACACAAGGAAACAAGAGCTTTCACAAAGCCAATGCCCCCAAGGTGACATGTGCTCACGATTGCCGAATGTTCCCACAAATAGATCTTAATCTAAGAAAAAGATGAAAGATATGCATGAAAGCAAAGAAGCCAAGGCTACACATATGGGTTCAAATCCTAGTACAACCATTAGGATTATACTACAGGCATCTTAGAACCGAGTGTAACAAGGAAAGACACCAAAACAATCAAATTACACAAACTAGATGTATTGTTATGATTTGTTAGAAAGATAAGATGCCATCAAAATATCACACGGAATGATTCTACTAGCCAAGCGTTAGATATATAAATCAATCCCATCTTCATGTATGGACTAGGTCCATTTTTTCTTTCTTGCTGAAGGGACATGTGGTCCGTATCAGTTAGGTATTTGTTTTTCATCATCCACTGACTAGATAGAATCACTAGAAGAAGGTAAACAATAAAATGAGAGAGGAGAACAAGTGTCTTAGGAACAATCACGTAGGAAGTTGCCCCCAAATCATCAACCAAAATGCTATGCCCTCAAGGCATGACACACAATAATAAAAATAGAGGAGAGGTAAGATAGAAGAATGATGATACAAATAAAATAATGGTCACAATAGAGGTGGTCTCCTGGTATCCTTGACCTTACAAGAGTATCAAGGGTCATCTAACGAGGCCTAAACAACACATAACACATTCCGGGGGAACACAACACAAGAAGGGAGGTCACATAAATGAGAAAATAATGCTACAACATAGGTGACCACTAGGGTTAGAAATACCTACCTATTGCACACCAAGCTAGCGGTTGTCGACAAGCAAATCATCATCTTCCCAATCTCAAATGTTAGACGAGAGAGGTACATAAGGTACAATAGCCCAACTTTTGTCATTATCCTTAATCTATTTTTCTTTGTTTGGTTCAATGTTAGGTGTAATGTTTTCTTGTTGAGGTGCATTTTGCTGTACAAAAGCTTGTCTTCTCTTCCTCCTTTCCCTTGCTTGTCTATTCCTTTTTGTTTTATTGCTTATATCTCCAAAAGGAGTCTCATTTTTTTCCATAGGTTTTCGTATCTCAGAGGAGGAAGCTTGTTCAAATTTAATTTTCTTTGTGTTGGTGCTCATTTTGACTTAGAAGTTGATTCTTAATGTTTAGAGGGTTTCTTCATTTAAAACCTATATCTTCTTGCCCATCGGCATGACCTCGCAGGATTCTTGGCGATAAGGTTGGTGGTAGGGAGGTGTTCACTGGTGTAGCACTCTTCATCGGCAGAGGAATTTCATGCTAGACCGACGGTCTAAGTCTGGTCGATGATGATTTAGGCGTTGTGTTCATCGGTGTAACACGTGCGATCGATGAAGGATTTTTGAGTTGTGCCGACGGCGTAGGTTTGGCCGATTAGATGTCATCGGCGTGTGTCTCACCGAGGACCCAGATGTGGTAGGTTGTCGGTGTGACTTTGTGTATCGGGTGAACTGTGGATTGTTTGCCCGACAGTTTTGGTCTGGCCGATGATGGAGTACATAGTTTTGCATCGATGAGACTAGTGTGGTCGGCAGGAGAATTATGGAGTTGGCTGATGGTTTGTATCACAGCGATGGGTATTTGGCAAAGGGTTGTGTGTCGAGCGTGGCAAAATGCTTGACACTTATCATGTGTGCGACCGTGTTTATGAACTACTGATGTGATCTCCTCACCATGCATGTGGGATTATTCCCCTGTATATTTTCAAACTTTGAGCGAAGCATGTTTTGGCGGGAATTTCTTTTTGAACGCTGCGGTGTTTTTCCTGGTGGTTGCGGGTGGGTGAGACTCTTAATAGCGATAGTGCAGGGGTGTGGGCGACGGTACAAACAGTGAAGTTGCTTGATCATGGATGAAGACTCTCAGATGGCGACGCATGGCTTGAGGCCCCTCTTTGTCTGCTGCATTAATATCTTCTGAGCGCCATTCCTTGGTGGGATCTGTATCTGGCAGATTTTTGTCAAAACCATGTAATTAATGCTGAGTATGCTTCTTTGGCTGTTATAAGCAGGAAGTGTTACTCATTTTTAGGTTGTTGAAAGTTGAATATCTGGCTCTGTAACACAATACAGTTTGTTTTGGTTGCTCTGTACAGTTAAACTTGTGAGTTTATGTATCTCCTGTTGTATGTTTTGGCATGAATCCACTGATTTCATGGTTAATTTTATATGAGAAATGCTATGTTGGCATGTGTTTTGTTAATTCTGTCTCCAATATTGCATGTATCTTTCTTCTGAGTCTAGATATTTGAGCAATAGATTAAACTGTTTTTAGATTGAACATTGGGAAGGGTATACTGCAGTAGGGATGCCATAAGTATAGATAGCTTAACACTCTGTATTGGGAGATATCTGTAAGGCAGGTATCATATGTATCCCCCTAAAATCCAGTTTTAGCTATTCATGCTAATCATTCACAGGTGTATGTCTACTGACTCCAGGCCCTGGATAGGCACCAATCTCGCTTTGTGTTTGTGTTACAACCATATCCAGCTTTTCATCCAAACTTAAAATCAAAATCTAAAACAATTTTTAGGACATTAAAATTAGTTTTAGGATCCTCAGTCCTCTATCTACAACTGCAAATAGGCCCAAAGCTAGCCCCTTTGCTCTTATCTTTTAGTTTTGGTCTACTTACAGGAGGACTTATCTGCTTTCTGTCATCATCCCAGCCTTAGTATGCATGTCCTTATGGATGTTGAGTAGGGAAAACCCCCCTAGGTTTTGCAGAGCCTGAAGAAGAAGAGGAGATAAAATATAGAGTCTATCTCCTACACTGTTGGCCCCTGACCCAGAGATCCTATTGATCATTGATGGCTACCTTGTAGGGAAATCTGGGAATAAGCATCCAGTCTGGGAAAAAACCAGCAGAAATTAGCGACTCTACTGGGGAGAAAATTGATGAAAAAGTGTTAGATCTTGTGACCCATCCGAGTCACCAATAGAAATTGGCGACTCTGCTGGGGAATTTGTGAAAGAACCCTGAGTTTCAAAAGAAAATAGTTCCTAGTAATAGGTGGCGACTCCGAAGTAATCTCCCAACCGGTCAAAGTAAAACTTATATGCAGGGGAGAAGATCCCAACAAAATCCTTTATTTGAAGAGTTACCAGTAACAAGAAGAATGATGTACAGAAGAAAGGGAACTATCTCAGTCAGTCATGAGGGTTCCCCCAGAAAAAATAATGCTATGCAAGATAACCCTAGGCCATCAGGACAGCATGTGCCTTACTTTTCAAATGCAGAAGCTGATATTCAGGGTGCATATGAGAGGCAACAGGGTGGTAGCGTGAGAATGAGGTCAGAGGTGTTCCAAGAACGCCCATTTCTTGACCCTAGCGAAAGGTTTGAAGAGGCAGAGTCTCTGAGGGATGATGAAGATGATGACCAGAATGGTATGAAACCATCTACCTCTATGCCTAAAGAAGTACAGTTAGCTGAAGAAATCAGAAATTTGAGAGCAGAATTAGAGTATCTGCAAGCCATGAAAATCAGAGATGACATGAGGCAGAAAGTGCAAGCTTTAAGGACTACCCAAAATGATTCAATTCCTACCCTTGAGAACGCAAATGTGCAGAGATATCAGCAAAGAAATGAAGTGCAACATCAGCATAATGATGAAAGACAAAATGTGAATGATGTTAGGATACCACTGAACAATGTAAGAAACCAGAATGTAAATAGAAATATCAATGTTATTCAGTTTGACAGATAGCCCATGTAGTTAGATAGATTCAGACAGCTGGTATTCGATGGTATTCCTGGGTATCCTAACCCCATTGACAAGCATCTAAGGCTGTAGGTGCCTAAATTTTTAGAAAACAACACTGTGTCAGGAGAAGATCATCTAAAAGCTTTTCAAAATGTCACGGATAACTTTGAGGTTGAACATGAGGATGTTTTCATGAAGTCATTCATGCAATCTTTAGTAGATGAGGCAAGGGAATGGTATAAGAATCTGCCTGACAGGAATATTTCTTCATGGGATGATTTTAAAAGGATATTTAAGGAGTAGTATGGTGACAAAACTGACCCTAGCTTTTTTGTAAATGAATTCACCAGTATCACTAAAGGGTCAAATGAGCAGGTTGCAGATTTTAATGCAAGATTTACTAAAGTGTTAAACAAATTGCTACATCACATGAGGCCAAATGAATCTATGTGCATAATATTGTATATCAATGCTTTTGATGCAAAAACTGCATATGGATTAAGAGATAAAAGCCCTGCTACTCTCAGGTTGCAGTAAATATTGAGAACAACAGGAAAGCATCAGGCAAGACTAACAGAAGGGATGATGTGAAAATTCTGCAGAATCCAAACAAGCCTCAGAACACTCAAGGTAATACATCTGCCCCTGAAGATAAGATAGATAAATTAGCAAATGTTGTTAAGGACCTAAGCTATAGACTAGCCAGAAGTGAAAAAGGGATAGGTCCTGATAGGCAAGTCTATCAAAGGCAGGAAAAGAGGCCATCATTGCATGATATGCCTTATAATACCAATTGGCATAATGGTAAGCCTATATTCCCACATAACAGCACAAATCAGAGGACTCTACATGTCAAAGAAACTCCTGATCCTCTAAAGAAAGCTATAAATATTGTTGATGATACTCCATGGTGTATAATTTGTTAGATGCCACATTCACAGTCACAGTGTATGATTGCTCAGTCCTTGTGTGATAATGTTACATCTTGTAATGAATGCAACGAGCCACATTATGTGCAAGATGATGATGTTAATATGATGTCCATAAGCAATGGATACCATCTTTATGATGTTGATGAGAGTACAGATGATGGAATTTAGGCCTGTCAACAGGAATTTTATGATGAAGGTAATGAAGAGAGCTATGTGTATGCTCAGAGCTCACACAATTTTCTGAGTAACTTACAATGACCCTCTGATGAAGAAATTAGAGCCTTCACAGCTATAGCAGTGGCTCAAGTCAAGAGTAACTACAATCTTAGAGGTAAAGCTCAGTTAAGTAGCTCACATCAGCCAGAAGGTATTTCTGCAGGTCAACCAGTGCATGGTCATAAAGGAACTGAACCACAACAGAGGCAGTGGGTTAATAATAAATAGAATTTTAGACAAAGAACAGGTCATGAATCTCAAGGACCAGAAAATATAATCCCCCAAGCTGAAGATCAAAGCAAAGGTTCCCAAGACAAGAATGATGATCAGGGAACTATGAAAGTAAAAGCTAAATCAGTTCAGGATAAAAACAAGATTGTGGAGCAAGCTACAACTATTATACAAAATTATGCTGCATTTGATATAGCTCAAGTCCTCTCCCAGGTAAAAGTCTCTGTTCCGCTTATGGAACTGATGAGAGTGGAAGAAATCAAGAATAGGACAATATCCCTAATTTCAGGGGTGCCTTTTCAAGCTAAACAAAATGTTCAGATCCAGGGTGAGAAACATGTCATGTATAATGAAGAAGATGAGGCTCCTGAAGTCTATTTAGGAGTGACTATGACAAAGTGCCCCTCACAAGTGGAACCATTTTATGTATCCCTGGTTATAAATGGAAAAATAATCAGAAATTGTATGCTTGACTTTGGAGCATCTACAAATGTCATGCCTTTAGCCGTCATGCAACAAGCTGGATTGAAAATTGACAAGGCATGTGGAAAATGTTATGCTATGGATGCCAGAGAGGTACCAGTTATTGGAATCATGAAGGATGTAGATTTCAAACTGGCAGCATTTCCTGAGAAAAGATATAAAATGAATATAACAGTGGTTGACATCAAGCCACAGTATGGTATGTTGCTGTCAAGAAGATGGGATGCACTAATTGGTGGAAGTATGCAGCTGGACCTGTCATATGCCATGATTCCAATGAATGGCAGGGATGTTAAGCTAATCAGAGAACAAAGATCATCAGAGACAATAGAAGACCAAGAAGTAGAGGAACAGATATGCTTTGTAAACACTGACTGTGATAACTTCAAGGTTGTCTCAGATGACAGAGAAGATAAAGAGAAAAATGTCTGCAGTGAAGAGTTGGACCAGCAGGGTCTGTGGACCATGTATTTTGATGGAGCTTGTGCAAAAGAAGGATCTGGAGCTGGAGTTGTTTTCCTATCTCCAATTGGTAAGCTCCTCAAATTCTCTTTCTTGCTAAGGTTTGTTTGCACAAACAACATTGCAGAATATGAGGCTTTAATCTTAGGCCTAAATATAGCTCTCAAACATGGAATCAAAACGATAAGAGTATTTGGGGATTCTAAGCTGATTGTATCCCAAATTAGAGATAGACATGATTCAAAAAACAAAAGATTGAAACAATATAAGCATACTGTTTGGGATACCATTGAACTTTTTGATGCATTTTCAATAGGCTGGGTAGAGAGATCAAAGAATGTTATGGCTGATTTCTTAGCTAATGTTGCAATAAGGCCAGATGACATCACTCTATCAGATGTTACAAATGTAGAAGTTAAAATCAGGCCTGTAGTACCAGAAAATATATGCAGTTGGCAAGTGTTTGATGATGATAGGGACTTGTTAAAATTTCTGCACTGCATAGATGAATATGAGAATCGAGAAATTGATTTCCAAGCTTTTGTAGAGACTATAGATGGAAAAGAAACTCTTATGGGAAAAGAGATAATTCAGTTGAAGACTAATAAAATCCCTAGAGGGTTAGTAGCTTTGGAAAGAGCTTTTGACAGTAGAGACAAATTGGTCACAAGGACATCTCCCACAAATAAGGAAGATTTAGAAGAGATAAATTTGGGGACATCTCAGGCCCCCAAGAAGGTATACATTGGTAAACAGCTCAAACCACACATCAGGAGTATGCTGATTGCATTACTGAAAAGGTATAAACATGTTTTTGCTTGGTCATATAAGGACCTAAAAGCCTATAGGAAAGATTTATTCTAGCATGAGATCCCATTGATGCCTGGAGCTAAGCCATTCAGATAGAGGCAAAGACCTATTAATCTTACCTTAGCTCCAAAGATGCAAGAAGAACTTAAAAAGCTTAGGGAAGCTAGAATAATTGTGCCAATCAGACATTCAACTTGGGTGTCTAACCTTGTTCCAGTCAGAAAAAAGAATGGTGATATTAGGCTTTGTGTTGATTTCAGGAACTTGAATGTATCCTCTTTAAAGGATAACTATCCACTGCCTAATATGGAAGCTATGTTGTAGAGAGTGACTGGTTGTGAACTCTTATCCATGATGGATGGATTTTTAGGTTATAATCAGGTGAAGGTAAAGGAATTAGAATAGTATAAGACTGCCTTCACCACTCCATGGGGAACTTATGTATATGTTAGAATGCCATTTGGATTAACAAATGCAGGTGCTACATTTCAAAGAGCAATGGATGTTGCTTTTGCAGGGTTGATTGATTCAATCCTGACTGTATATCAAGATGATCTCACTGCTTATTCAAAGAAGGAAGAGTGGCATTGTTTGCATCTAGAGCAGATTTTCATAAGAGCACTAGAGTATGGCATTTCTTTAAATCCAAAGAAGTGTGCCTTTGGGGTAGTTGAAGGAAAGCTCCTGGGACACATTGTTTCCAAGGATGGAGTAAGGATAGATCCAGAGAGAGTGGCTGCTATTGACAGAATTCAAATGCCAAAAATTGTAAAAGGAGTTCAGTCCTTCTTTGGACAGATAAATTTTGTTAGGAGATTTGTTCCCAACTTTGCAGAAACCACAAGGAACATTTCCAAGATGATGAAGAAGGATGCAACTGTTCACTGGGAAAGTGAAGCAATAGAATCATTTCAGAGTATCAAAGAGGCAATCAAGATGGCCCCTGTTCTTAAATCACCTGATTTTTCTAGGCCATTCCAATTGTTTTCATTTGCTTCCTTTCACACTGTTGCTGCATGTTTGTTATAGAAAAATAAGGATGGGTTTGAGCAACCCATATCTTTTTTCAGTATGTCCTTGCAGGCTGCTGAGTTGAAATATGATATCATGGAAAAACAGGCATATGCACTAGTCAGAGCCATCAAAAGTTTCAGACCATACCTGGTAGGATCACATGTAATTGCATATGTACCCCATGCAGCAGTCAAAGATATATTCACTCAACAGGAGGTGACTGGAAGAAGGTGCAGATGGATAAACAAACTGCAAGAGTTCAACATAGACATACAAATTACCAAGTTGGTAAGAGGACAAGGATTAGCCAAGATGATGGCACAGTCAAACTTGGAAGCATGCCAAGTTAATGCAGTCCAAAATGAGAGTGTAAATGTATCAAGATCTGAATGGTACAAGGATATTATCTACTACTTGCAAAATCTGAATTGTCCTTCCCATTTCAGTGATAGTCAAAAGAGGACTTTAAAGTTACATGCAATCAGGTATGTTATTGTTCAAGGTGAGCTATACTAGAAAAACCCTGATGGTGTGCTGCTGAGATGTGTGGATGAAGATATGGCTAACAATGTTTTGATTGATATGCATAAAGGATTGTGTGGTGGACATTATACTGCCCAAACAACAGCCCATAAGATTCTCAGAGCAGGATATTGGTGGCCCACTCTCTTTTCAGATGCACAAAGGTTAGTAAGGAAGTGCGACCCTTGCCAGAGATTTTCAGGAAAGTTGAGATATGATGGTGCTTTACCCCTCAGAACTGTAACTGTGGATGCTCCATTTCAGCAATGGGGAATTGACTTCATAGGGGAAATTGCAGATAAGTCAAGTGGGGGACACAGTTGGATTTTAGTGGCAACTGATTACTTTACCAAATGGATTGAGGCCATTCCAACTAAGAGAGCTACAAGTAAGGTGGTGATAGATTTCATACTGGAAAATGTTATCATCAGGTTTGGAGTACCATTCAAGATAGTCACTGATAATGCTATGTGCTTCAGATCAGGTGAAATTGTTGATTTTTGCAATAGGTATGGGATAAATCTATCATATGCATCACCATAGCACCCACAAGGAAATGGTCAAGCAGAATCAAGCAATAAGAGCATCATGAAGATTATCAAGAGGATGCTGGGCAAGAACAAGAGAGCTTGGGACTCAAAATTAAAGTTAGCAATATGGGCTGACAGAGTGACAGTAAAAAAGGCTATTGGAATGTCACCTTTTGAGCTAGTATATGGTGCATCAGCCAGATTGCCCATAAACAATCTCCTACCAGTTTACAGATTCATCCAGGAAAATGATGAGGAGATTGAAGACTCCATGACAAAAAGAGTGAATCAGTGGGTTGCACTGGATGAGAACAGAAGGAAAGCACACCGGATTAATCTCAAGAGACAACAAGATGTGAAATATCTGTTTGATAGGAGAGCTACAAAAAGGAAGTTTCAGGTCAATGATCTGGTGCTTGTATGGAATGCAAAAAATCAGGACAAGGGTAAACATGGTAAATTCGAACCCTTATGGATAGGCCCATATCAGATTTGCAGTACTCATGGGGAGGACTCTTATTTCCTCCAGGCCCTAGGTGGTGAAGTTCTGGAATTGCCTGTGCATGGCCAATTCCTTAAGTTTTATTTTGCATAGATGGCCTATCCCTGTGCACATTTGTAAAAATATATAGTGTAAATATTCTGTATAGTTCGTGCTTTTTTGGCTTTTTGCCTGGTCTGCCCGAAGATCTAGTTCTCGCTGCAAGTTTTCACCTGCACGTCCCCATTCGGAGCCAGTGTTGGTGCTCATTTTGACTTAGAAGTTGATTCTTAATGTTTAGAGGGTTTCTTCATTTAAAACCTATATCTTCTTGCCCATTGGCATGACCTCGCAGGTTTCTTGGTGATTAGGTTGGTGGTAGGAAGGTGTTCACCGGTGTAGCACTCTTCATCGGCAGACGAATTTCATGCTAGACCGATGGTCTAAGTCTGGCCGATGATGATTTAGGCGTTGTGTTCATCGGCGTAACATGTGCGATCGACGAAGGATTTCTGAGTTGTGCCGATGGCGTAGGTTTGGCCGATGAGATGTCATCAGCGTGTGTCTCACCGAGGACCCGGATGTGGTAGGTTGTCAGCGTGACTTTGTGTATCGGGTGAACTGTGGATTGTTTGCCCAACAGTTCTGGTCTGGCCGATGATGGAGTACGTAGTTTTGCATCGGTGAGACTAGTGTGGTCGGCAGGAGAATTATGGAGTTGGCTGATGGTTTGTATCACAACGATGGGTATTTGGCGAAGGGTTGTGTGTCGAGCGTGGCAAAACACTCGACACTTATCATGTGTGTAACCATGTTTATGAACTACTGATGTGATCTCCTCACCATGCATGTGGGATTATTCCCCTTTATATTTTCAAACTTTGAGCGAAGCATGTTTTGGTAGGAATTTCTTTTTGAACGCTGCGGTGTTTTTCCTGGTGGTTGCGGGTGGGTGAGACTCTTAATAGCGACAGTGCAGGGGTGTGGGCGACGGTACAAACAGTGAAGTTGCCTGATCATGGATGAAGACTCTCAGATGGCGGCGCATGGCTCGAAGCCCCTCTTTGTCTGCTTAATTAATATCTTCTGAGCGCCATTCCTTGGTGGGATCTGTATCTGGCAGATTTTTGTCAAAACCATGTAATTAATGCTGAGTATGCTTCTTTGGCTATTATAAGCAGGAAGTGTTACTCATTTTTAGGTTGTTGAAAGTTGAATATCTGGCTCTGTAACACAATACAGTTCATTTTGGTTGCTCTGTACAGTTAAACTTGTGAGTTTATGTATCTCCTGTTGTATGTTTTGGCATGAATCCACTGATTTCATGGTTAATTTTATATGAGAAATGCTATGTTGGCATGTGTTTTGTTAATTCTGTCTCCAGTATTGCATGTATCTTTCTTCTACGTCTGGATATTTGAGCAATGTTTGAGACTCTAGAACATAGAATTCCTGTGTTGAATGTCTGATCTTTTAACTTTTGCTCAAGGGGTAGATTAAACTATTTTCAGATTGAACATTGGGAAGGGTATACTGCAGTAGGGATGCCATAATTATAGATAGCTTAACACTCTGTATTGGGAGATATCTGTAAGGCAGGTATCATATGTATCCCCCTGAAATCCAGTTTTAGCTATTCATGCTAATCATTCACAGGTGTATGTCTACTGACTCTAGGCCCTAGATAGGCACCAATCTCGCTTTGTGTTTGTGTTACAACCATATCCATCTTTGCATCCAAACTTAAAATCAAAATCTAAAACAATTTTTAGGACATTAGAATTAGTTTTAGTATCCTCAGTCCTTTGTCTACAACTGCAAATAGGCCCAAAGCTAGCCCCTTTGCTCTTATCTTTCAGTTTTGGTCTACTTACAGGAGGACTTATCTGCTTTCTGTCAGCATCCCAGCCTTAGTATGCATGTCCTTATGGATGTTGAGTAGGGAAACCCCCCCTAGGTTTTGCAGAGCCTGAAGAAGAAGAGAAGATAAAATATAGAGTCTATCTCCTACACTGTTGGCCCCTGGCCCAGAGATCCTGTTGATCATTGATGGCTACCTTGTAGGGAAATCTAGGAATAAGCATCCAGTCTGGGAAAAAACCAACACTTTGATGGAGTGCTTTGTTTTCCATAAGTATCTCCTGATCCTTGTAAGGATGACAAAGGAGGAACCTCAACATAGATTCCCTTACCTTTCGATTTAGGAAGTTCTTCTAATGCGGGTTCTTCTTCTCTTGTTTGAATAGGAGGCCCAACCACTCTAGATAGTAGTTTTTCTTTGTATCATTTGTATGCTAAGAAAAGTTGATCTCTTCATGGCTCATGTTCTCTATCAGACCTTCATGGCCAAAAGTAATCAAGATTAAAGTTCTTTTGAGTAATCATGGAATACCATGTATTACGATGAATAATGCATACTTGTCCATGTAAAGGGAATTTTAGGTGATGGAGTGCTTTGTTTCCAATGAGTATCTCCTGATCCTTGTAAGGATGACAAAGGAGGAACCTCAACATAGATTCCCTTACCTTTTGATATAGGAAGTTCTTCTAATGGGGGTTCTTCTCTTGTTTGAATAGGAGGCCCAAGCACTCTAGATAGTAGTTTTACTTTGTATCATTTTTATGCTAAGAAAAGTTGATCATGGCCAAAAGTAATCAAGAGTAAAGTTCTTTTGAATAACCATGGACTGCCATGTATTATGATGAATAATGCATACTTGTCCATGTAAAGGGAATTTTAGGCATTTGTGAATTATTGAGGGGACAACCTTCATAGCCTTGAGCGATGGATGTCCTAATTTTATACAAAAGAGGTTAGATGAAGGGATGACATCAAATAATTGTTCCATGGATTTATCATATACTGTAACCAATAAGGATATCTTCCCATAAGTAGGAATAAAGGCTCCAATATGTGTCTTAATTATTATATCTATAGGTTCGTAAGATTCTTGTATCAACTCATGTGAGAAAAGAACTCTTCTGTTGCTACATTAGTCATGCAATTAGGATCTATAAGTGTTCCATGCACAAGAATCTCCATTACATTCACTGTAATATAGAGAGGTCCTTCAATATCTCCCATTGTTCTATTATGAGGTGTGAATGTTATTTCAGGTTTAGGAGTCTTTCTTTTCAAATAAGGCCTAGGAGGAACCATAGCATTATTGTTATGATGAGAAGCCATGTAATATGAGACTATTTTCACCCTTTAAACACTGATTTGAGGGAAAAAGGTCATAAAAGACACACAGGGTCCACAACAAACCAAGTGGCTAGAATGAAATAATGCAACACACCAAGGTAATATGAGTGGTTTGTAAGTTTGTCTAAAGAAAGTGTATACAACCCTTAGTGTTGAAATACACAATGTGTAATTAAAAGCATGCAAGTTTTCAAGAAAAAGTGCAAAATGATGTGAAATTTTTAAATAAGAAATGTATGTATGTGTTCAAATGAATTCATGATCATATTTAAAAATATTTTCAACACTTATGCCAAGAAATAGATGCAAAACTATGCATGTTTATGACCTAAAATGCTTGATTTTTTTGATTTTTTCAATGTAAATGTTCTAAAATGCAAAAGTAAGATACAAATTCATACAATGAAGCAACAGTACAATCCAAAATTAGATTTGAAAGAGTGTTTAAAATAGTAGTAAAATCTGAAACAAGATTTTAACCACAAACCCTAGCTATTGCAAAGACTAGGTTATATGAAAAATGCACAATTTCAAACAAATTCTAACAAATGAAGTATGAAAATGAAATACAAATAACTATAAAATGATGTACTGCTGTAATTTATATCAGATCTAATGCAAATATCAGAGATTTAAATAATTTTAGATGAAATGCAATTAAAATAATGTAAACTATGTCAAAATGCAAGCCTAGGATACTTGATTTTTTCAAAATTATCGATTTTTTTGTAGATTTTCAAATGCAATATGATGACAATGAAATCAATAAATGCAAATCTGACGTATGACACTCAGCAAGGTGTAAAATTCAATAAAAACATGGGTTCACCAAAATGTTATGTAGAAAAAGGGGGAAGATAAGATTGATGGATAGTTTAGTTAGGTCCTCCTTTCACTACACACATTCAAGGACATTTAACCAAGTTGAATCACAACTTCTACAAGAGGATTCACCTATAGGTTGGTTGTCACTTGTAATGATAGGGAAATTTGGAAATTAATGATTAATGTGTTAATTTAAGCCCAATTATGCTCAAAACCCTAATTATGCAAAATCATAAACAAACAAACTAATTCTGACAAATGCTCGCACACAGAGATACTAAATGAAGATTAGAAATATACCAAGTTTCAAAGTTTGGACTCTTGAATAGTCGAGGGCACAGGGACTCACACCCAAGCCCAAGGTGGTATTTTTATTAGGGGTTTCCAGACCTTTTTTGCTACTGATTATCACTGTTTCAGAGATTTTTGACTCTACAAACCTAGAGGGAAAAAGGAGTAGCATCCAAGCCCCGATAGTTCTCTTTTCTACCTTTTTCCATTAGATCTAGGATCCTTATACTCTGCAACACTCTTCTGCAACTCCATTCTACAAAATTTGACACCTATCACCTATAATCACAAGGAGAGGGGTTGGGGGTTGTGGTGTTTAGGAGCTTGGCTTAGTCAAGCCTTAGAATGGCATTCAAGCCTTCCAACACCATTGTTAGATAGAGAGTACATATCATTGTAGGACAGAGGCAAAAACAAATTGATAAATGATTGATTGAAACATAAATAGATATCACCTTGGAGGTGTAGCTCTCACATAGATGAAGATCCTTCACAACATGAGAAGATGAAGCCAAATCTGCAATAACAAACACAACAACAATATTCTACTCTGCCACAATGAATGCCTTGAATGCTCTAAAATCATAAGTTTGCCAAAATATCATAATCATCTTCTAGTTTACAAATGAAGTCTTAAACATGATTATATATGCATTCATGTTTTAATTTCATAATTCAAACTTATGATATTAGAAATAGACACTTTTTAATGGTCTCCAACTAACATTCAAATTTGGGACCTGTTGATCATGATGTTAGTCATAAACAAACATAGAATAAAGTTACACATCAACCTTTACTCATCTTGAAAGATACAATGAATTCAAAGAATTCATGATCCCAAGTCTCCGTGGATTAGTTCTTAATCAATTGACGTTACTCAGTGGTTGATGTGAGTTGCTGTTTTCCATTCAGGGGCCTTACGTTTGCTCATTAGCAAGATTCTATTTCTGTAAAGATGCTACATAGAAGGTTATTTACACATGATATTTCTACAAATGATGTGTTTATGATCATACCTTTGCATGATATTTGTCAATTGTACATGCTTTAACTTCAAATATGCTATAAATCTTAAAGTATCTACGAGATGTCTACATATTTCATGTATTTTTCTTTTGATTATCTATTATTTGCAATTGTGATGGTGAATTGTTCTGAAGTTAAAAGAAATGTAAAAGAAAACTTCAAATTATAATGAATCTTCAGTTATTGAGTCACATACACACTTGATACAGTCATGAGGAAGAAGAAATCAAACCATATTTTCACCAGGATGTTCCACAGCTAGATATAGTTGATGCAAACTTCAAAGGATGATGAATGAAAACAATATATGCAGACTGATGAGCACTCCAAGGGACGCAGCAAATCAAAGCATATATCAAGAATTCAGACATAGATTACTCAAAATTTACAATGATTTGTAATCAAACAGGTCTTTTCTTTCATTAAGTATGTGAAAATATGTATGCTTACAATAACTTTGAAATAGGCCTTGAATATTTCAGCAAACAAATTTCAATTAAGCTTCGAATGTTTAAAACAAGGCATCCCTGCACCTTTTATAGAACAAGGTGAGGGAGCGGTTACACATGATCTACGATCAAGATTTATCCATTAAGATCTATGGTGCATATTCTCCTTTGACTTAGTCAAATGTATCTTATGGCACAGGTTGCCAGTTGGCAACCATCTAGGTAACTTATTTTCTCCTAAGTACCTGATGCATGTATTTCTATTTGTGGCGCATTTTCATCTACTCATCAGGTTCCTCTTCTTCATCTTCATGATCATCATGATCATCACTTTCCGTGTCTTCATCATCCTGATGAATGTATCCCTGTATATGGACCTGCATGGTTGTCCTGATATTTTCATATATTTCCACTATTCTTTCAATTTCTCCGCCATCCTGAGTTTTGGCTTTGCTGATGGCATGCTTATGTGCTTGGAACTTATCCCTGAGGGTTTCCAATTTATTTTTTCTGGTGCTCAATGTTTCATTGTAGTTCTCCACCTTGACCTTGATCCTCATCATCTTGTTCATTGCTTCTTCTCTCAAGTGGTTAAGAGGGTCATCAGCCATCAGCTGGAAATTATTATGCAGAGCTTTCATGGCAAAGTCTGCGTCTTGGTTCTCAATTTTACCTTCTACTTTCCCTTCTAAGGCCTCCAGGACTTCTGCCTCATAAGACATCATGTCATGCAGCTTCATACTGATATCTCTCAATTTATTGCTACAACTCTTTAGTACATCACATTCAAATCGGATGTCTTTATACTAGATATCTACCAGCATGGCTGTGTTATTATTTAGCACTTGGTTGCTTATTAGGACCTGAGGATTAATCCTCTTTATTTCTCTCAAAGCACTCAAGGATTTCTCCAACTGGAATGACCTTCTTCTGCTCTCCGTCTGCAATTTATCAACTTTTCTCCTTGAGATACCCAAAGAATTCCACCTCTGCAAAGAGGCCTTCACTACTTCCTTAGCTCCTGTGAGTACAGATGACATCTACTTTCTCATTATTACTGACTCATGCTTCATGAGGTCCAATTTATTGACCTCTTCCTGAGAAATTGTAGTTAATGGGACTACCTGATCTGATACTGTATTATCAGGGTGAATTAGCCCTTTTATGTATGCATGCAGCTGAGCAATGTGCTCTTTATGCTGCTTATTCTTCTCCTTTTCTTTCTTCACCCTTTGGGTCAAAGAATCTATTATGTCCTTCCCTTCCTGACCTTCTTGGTCTTCATTGGCAGACCCTAAATCAACTGTAGTGATTTGGAACTCTTCCAGGGTGATCTTGCCTTTCTCCTTTTCAACCGTGGGAATTGCTACTTGGACGATCCTTCTACCCGTAGCAGGATCTCTTCTGATGGCTGAGGTTAATCTAGCCTTCCTCTTTGGCTTCATGATGGTTTCTGAAAATAATGTCGAAACATCAAACTCTTAAATCTCAAAACTAGTTTCCATACTTATTTCTTTTTCTAGCCATTGAGGTATTTGATCTCCAGATCCTTGATTGCCGTCATCATCATGTCTGTCATGATCATGTCCACCCTGATCTTCAACATCAGTCTCTATTCTTGATGGAGAGGGTGACTTCATTATTTCTTCCTCATGATGATCTTCATGAGGGTGATCTTGTTCTACTTCCTCCTCCTGAGGAATCTCTTCTTGCGGTGGAGGATCTTGTGGTGCATCCACATGATGATCCTGTAGCTGATCCTGTACTTCATCTTCTTTTGTTTCATCCACCTTGGTAATCTCCTCATCCTGAGGCACATTTGCATTTGCAGATACTATTGTATCTAACTTAGGTGCATCTCCTTGATCTTGGATCACTTTATGATCCACACCTGCTGTATCTACCTCCTGTGTCTTTAGATCATCATGATCTACTGTAGCCTTATTACCGGAGGTTTCTTGAGTCCAGGGGGCATCTTCATTTGAAGGTGGTCTTGTCATTCCTGCCCTTTTCTTGGACTTCCACTATTTTGGGATCATCAGATATATCTTATTGTTATTGGCCCATATCTGGAGCGTTACTCTCCACTTCTGCCTGCTTGGCTACTTTGATATTATCTATTTTATTAGGTACACCTGCTTGATGTTCAGGACTTACATCCTCTCTGTAGGTTAGGTCTATCACTGCAGGGCTGGTCACCTGATCAACTAATTTATCAAGCCCTATTTGTTGGGCTGTCTTCTCTAGACTATCTTCTTTCTCTTGTTCTGATTGCTTCAACTCTTCTAATATCACCCTCTGTGAGGATGGTGTTCCATGTGGAGTCATGCGAGTATTTGAAGTGAGGGCCTCCATCTGCTGAGAAGCTGTTGTCTACCACCTCATCATCTGATAAGTCTACAGTCTCATCCAAGGAGAAAGGACCACCTTGGCTTGCTTTAGTGGTTTCTTTTGCTTGTTCTTCAACCTTCTCAGTCTTAAACTGAATTATGGTAGGAAGTGGCACCTCATGTTGCAATTCTTTTCTAAACACTTCACTACCAGCCCCCCTTAATATTATAGGGTCATGTCTTATTTCACCCCTCATATGTGTTCTTTGTTTCTTAGGGGTTGATGTTACTAAGGATACTGCCTTCCTCTTCCTGGTGACTACCAAAGAGTCATCTTCTGTAGGCTCCTCTTCACTAAGAATATCCTTCTCTCCATACTGCTATGAAGTTTGGCCTTGGTCTTGTATTTCTGCAGTATCCACAGCTGTCCTCAGGATCTTTTTGGTCTTTTGTTTATCCTCTAGAGGTGGAGCTGACGAGGCTGATGCTTGTCCGAATGCAGATGCATCCTCAATTGGTATATCTATTCTCTCAACTATTACTCCCTTAGGTGTATCTTTAGTTTTCTTCTTCTTACTGGGAGGTCCTTTTCCTTGTTTCTGGGGTGGCAGCCTTTCCCCATTAGTTTTTCTCTTCTCTCCAAGAAAGTCATCATATTCCTCATCAGGAATTTCCTGCCTTTTCCTCTTGTTATCTACTGTGATGGCCATTCCCTTCTTCTTCAGTATATTTATTTGTTTATCCACCCATGCCTGGGTCAGTTGCAGCACCCCACCTATAAACCTATCCAGTGAAATATCTTCAAGCTGCATTAGGTCAGGGGCTGAAATGGTGTCATTATACACCTTCTTTTCTTCATACTCATTTGACAATAACTTGCCATCGTCCTTCTTCAATTGTGCCGGCACTGGAATACAATCAAATGTCTTTATCTAATTGAGTGTGAGTCTCTGATATTTTCTTCTCCTTACCTCAGCTTCATCCTCACTATCAGTCCAAAAATCCCCCAAGTGCTTCTTATGGATGGGCTTCCCTATGATCTTTTGTATTCTTCCATAGGGGTCATAAGATTTGGCCAGTGGGAATGGATGTAAATTCATCAGGTTCAGACCACCTATGGCCTTTATATTTTCTGAGTCAGGGCATATATACCACCCTATAGTCACTGGAAACAAAAATGGAGGAATCGTGTTATTTACCTTATATGCATCCAGTCTTGTTGATATATGTCTTAGAAATTCCATCAGGATTACCCCATCAGTAGGGTACCTGGGTAACATTAAGGGCTGCCCCTCAAAACCTTCCACTCTTATGTATGAAAATGTGGCAAACTAGATAAACCAGGCACCATGTCTGTATATAACCTCCTGAGCTTCCATGCTCAGTCTTTTGGTTCTATCTTCGTCCATTGTTCTTACCAGATGCATAGAAAATGCATCATTCACTAATTTATAATCATGGAGGTAATGTGCTCTCTGCAACTGAGGATAATGATCCCATATATGGGCATCATTCAAACTGCCACCAATCTTCCAACTGTAGTTAATGCATCAAATGTACCCTTGTAGGCACATGAATATACAATATATGAAGTCATAAAAACAACAGTCCATGCCCCCTAGGTTCATCAGCTATTCATCCAGGGCATCACTAATGATCTTAACCCATAATGGCTTGTTATTTGTGTAGATGCTCATCATGATGATCCCGTACATCTAGTCCTTGAAGCTTCCAGCATTAGGCTAGCATGTCACCTTGTTGAGCAGGGCAATCATATATTGATACTCATCGTCAAAATCAAACTTGTACATGTGCACTGGTAATTTGATAGAGGTAGTGTAAGGACTGTTCTTTGCCCTCCATTGGTACATCCTCTTTCTTGTAGTCTTCTTGTTATTGGTATATTCAACTTCTAGTTTCTTCAGATCCATACTAACTACCTTCTTCCCAAATTGGAGGTTGAAAGTAGATGTAATTCTTTGATAGATAGGTTTGCATATACCTTTCCATGTTTTTCTACCTGTCTTGTCTTAGGGTTATAGTTTCTGGCACACTCAACTACCAATTATGGAGTTTCCATGGTGTAGGGAAATCCAGCTGCATACCACATTCCTGATACAAAGACAACATCCAGTAGGGTACTTTCTGTATCTTTGCCCATCTTGGTTGACCATGCTGCCAAATCTGTGTTTCCCTGGTGGGTATCTCTGATGACACCATATTTGAATTGTACCCCCTCAAGCTGGGCAAACATAGGCTTAAGGAATTCTGCATCAGACTTGTTCTTCTTGACATCTACCATAAGTGCCTACAATAAACACGACTGGTCTTACAACAATATCCATATGCATGCATATAGAACATTATACGTTTACGGTATCATGCATATTATACTTATTAATCTTTATTTCATCATGATATGCCTAATTACAGAGCATAACCAATGGAAAAGCATCTACTACTTGGATATTACAGAAAACGACAATAGGAGGGTTTCTAATTACTTACCTGATCACATTTTTCTCCTGGATTAAGCAGATGATTACCGAAAAGAGGTTTAGATACCGGTGATAATCACGTGCTTCGTTCTACTGTAGGCTGTTTGTGTTCACAGGTAGGTCGTACTAGGGTTTGAATGTTCTGTGCTCTGTAAAAAATCTTGTTTCTTCGCAAGGTAAATGTCAAATGACCCTATAGATTCACTTTTAATCTCATCCTTAGGGTAAATTAGGACAAATCCAGGTTAGATTGATTAAAACCATTGATCTTCTGCCAAGGATCTAAAGATGTTGCCAGGTGTTTGCATCATGTTCGTGATCAGCTGGACTCCACCTACTGCATTTATGTGCATTTAATGTCATGGGGCAAAGTGAGGGGGTGACCTTCAGAATATCGGGTGATATTCAGAATATGACCCCCTATGTGTAATATGACCATCTGCCTTTGAGTGGGAAAACTGATGTCGAAGAGATCGGGTGATGTTTGATAATATCGGGTGATATTCAAATATCGAGTGATATTTGGAATATCAGGTCATGTTTCAAAAATCAGGTCATGTTTCAAAAATCAGGTCATGCTTAAAATGTCGGGTGATGTTTTTAATATGACCCCCTGAAACTAAATTGACCTCCTATTCTAAAGATCATGATGACATCACCATCATATTATGGAAAAGGGCGATCATTAGAAATATACCTCCGCGAGGTAAAAAGGATGATGATGTCACCGTCAGGTGATTTTCTTTATTCATCGAGATTGGATGACGTCATCAGCATATTGGCTCTAGGGCGATATTTTGCGACAGGGTGATATTCAAAATATCGGGTGATATTCAAAACATCGGGTGATATTCAAAATATGACCCTCGCAAAATATATGAAGCTGTTTGATGGGTAAATACCACTATCACGTAAAATTGACGTCCGGAGCATTGGACCAAATGACTTATCGGGTGATAAAATTGGATCGGTGTGATCTTTCATAAGATGACTGATATTAAGAAATATGACCCCCCTCGGTATATTAGGTTTGACCAGAACTTTGACTTGCAATAACTTTCATTCTCTAATGAATATCAGGGTGATCTAAAAGGCAAACCTGTATGAAATTTTGTACTCTTTCCAACCATGAGGTTATCAACATGAAATATTAACTTTGACTAACTGACCTCATCATGATGACTTACCCAGCTCCCTTATGTAGGATCACCTGCATGACTTACTTTTACCAGACCGCCGAAAAGCAGGTAAACACAAGCCAAGCCAAGAAAAAAGTTGGGTCCCTGTTTTGTCACGTCAAAATGGGGCGTGTTGTGTAACCACACAACAGGACCTTGACAAAATAGGGTAGGGCAAGGGCGCGAGTGCCCTTGTCCTGGGACCTATTTTGGGATGGGGTTAAGTTCTACAATGTCCCTCATGTCCCATTTGTCATGGGTTTCGAGGCATTTTGTCTCAAAATTTAATTCTAACATGCATGATAAAAACAAGGGACCTGAGAGCTAAACTTAGGAGGTAAAAGTCCTAGGGGGACATTTTATGACATAACAGAAGTTAGCAATAGTGAGTAATTGTGATAGATTAGATAGAGAATTTTGTTTTGGGAAGGTACTTCAATGCCATATCTTGCATATCTGTTGTAACCTAAAAAACAAGCATGTGAGCCCTTTGATTGTAGCCCGCATGTTGCCGGCATATGAGCATTGTAATTCTTTGATATATTGAGCATTTGAATCTTCCATTACATTCTATGATTGTGTTGTTTCCGTTGTGTTTACTCTAGCTGCATGGTTTGGACAGTTCATTCTTTGGACCCTCCTACCATGATTGCACTAGATTTATAGCTCATGTTTCTTAGTAGTTTAATTGGATATTTATGTTGTTCTTATTTTGTTGCTTTTGTTTACGATTTTGCATTGCCTAGACTTTCTGGTGTGATGCCACTCCACCCAACCTTATTTTGTGAATATAGTGTAAAAATACTTCTTTATATAAGTAATATTTTAGCACACTTAGTCATTAAAAAATAAAAATTGAATGGATGACCACCTAAGCGCACTTTCACTAGAAGTTGATGCAATGATAATATTTAGAGAAAATTAGTTCTCATTGATAAGATGGTTGATATAGAATATTTTTATAAAGTGGTTATAGCTTTTTATAATATAAGTCATATTTTACTCTTAAGAGCTAGAGATGTATCTATCACAATTAATATGAAGTTTGAGATATGGACACTTAAAATCCCTATACTATATTTCAAACTTATATATATATTCTTGTTAATAAGATGGTTGATATATAATATTTTATATAAAAAAGGTTATAGCTTGTTATAATATGTCATATTTTAATCTTAAGAGCTAGAGATGTATTGTCACAATTAATATGAAGTTTAACATATGGACACTTAAAATGCCTATATATAATATAGACTAATATGCACATAAATGTCATGTCACAATTTTGAAAAAGTGCTATGAAAGTGAACTCCCTCCAATTTCAAGAGTAAATTTTATTAATTGAACATTTTAAAATGAAATAGTGATTTGTTCTATTGTGATCAATATTATTATCTTGCATGTTAAGTTATATTTTAAACGAACTTTAGTCGTAGTTGTTTCAAATAATAGGACCCACATTGTAAATTGCTATAATAGCAATTGGACCTTACACAACACTCTCCCTCGTACCTCATTTATTATATGTTGTTGATCTATATATGTTCTAATGCTTCCATGTTTTATATGCGTACAATTTATATCATGTCACAATTTTAACAAAATATTTTATGAAATTGAACTCACTTCCTATAATTTCAGAACTTTATATTTTATTTATTAAATATTTTAAAACAAAATAGTAATTAGTTCTATTGAAATAAATATTAAAATCTTGTAGTCAAGTTATAATTAAATAATATTTAAAATTAAGTTATCTTTTAAACAATTTTTAGTTGTAGTTGTTTCAAATAATAGGACCCACATTGTCAATTATTATAAAAAACAATTGGACTTTGCACCAATATTGGGTCCTCTCCCTTAATGACCTTGACAGTAAGTCATTTATTATATGTTAACATCTCTGTAGGCGAATGCTTCCCTTGTTTTATATGAAATATACATATTTGAGTAGTACAATTTATGTCATGTCACAATTTTGACAAAATATTTTATGAAATTGAACTCACTTCATCTAATCTCAAGAATGCATATTTTATTTATTAAATATTTTAAAACAAAATAATAATTAATTCTATTGTGATGAATATTATTGCCTTGAAATCAAATTACAGTTAAATAGTATATAAAAAATCAATTATATTTTAAACAAATTTTGTTTCAAATAATTGAACCCACATTGTCAATCAGTATAACAGCATTGGACCCTGCACCAACAATCGGGCCTCTCCAATATTGACCTCGACTGTAACTCATTTATCATAAGTTGGTCTCTGTACAACCATCGTTTCGCATGAGGTGAAAGAAACGGCAGAAAAAATGAGATGCAGAAGCAGCCGCGCGGGCATAACTGATGTAGATGCCAATATGGTAACGTTATAACGTTATTGTCGTGGTAAACTATTCTCATGAAGCCATAGAAGAAAGTACGAACAATTAATGCTTTGCCATCAATCTCTAATGATATATGAAAGATGTGTGGAAGCAAATATAGATTGGATGTAGAAGACTTCAATTATAAAAATATCATATTGTAGATTACATAGATTATATTATAGAAATTACAAAGATTTTAATGTGACATTATCTTAGATGTCTATAAATACATGATTTTACTCATTCAACTCGAGGTATTTAGCATGTGAGTCGATGGGGGTAATGGTCAAATTTTAGGAATTTTGGTCATGTGAGTGAGAAATTTGAAGTTTGAACCTAGCAGACTAGGATGTTGTGCAACCTAAGCTTTAAGGGATAGGGCTGCATATGTGGCCTAGCCCAAGAAGGCATGAATCTTATGGGATCAATCTAGTCCTAACTAAGGCAATTTATAAGTCAATAATGGGTGATAGGTTTAGGATTAGGGTTTGCTTGTGTGCCAAATAAGTTAAGTTGAGAGGATTAGGGTTTGCTTGTGTGCCAAATAGGTTAAGCTGAGAACTACATCAATACATTTATGATAGTACCTAAAAGTGGTTCAAAAAGAAGGTGTAAGAGTGCAGGGTTTGCACTTTTATTTTTTGCTTTTTGTCCCCATTTTGTTGTGCATGTCAAATTACATGAATCATGCATGCCAAAGTACAATATGCAATAAAATGAATTAGCATGTAAATTTAGGATATACATTATGGATGGTGCCTCATGCATCTTCATGTTCTTGTATGAACTACATCTTCCATACCTACATGTACATGTCATTAGTTGCATTTTCACCAAACAACATTAGTGATACAAAAAATTGTAATCATTGAGCATTACATTTGTTGAGCCTAAAAGAAGATAATGCATAAAATGTATATGTGTGTATGTTATAGTGTATTAGATAATTTAGAGTTGTGACTAAGTTGGTCCTAAAATGGTATATACATGGCATGAGGTTGTAAAAAGGAATAAGACTACATGAGGTAATTGTAGAGTTGTGGACCCATTAGCCCCCATGACACATGTAAGCTTGAAGCGTTGTAAAAGATGTGTGTAAATGGAATTAAATGTATTCAAGGAAATCAAGGAGTTGTGATTGAGTTGGACCCCATGATGCATACACACATGAATCCAAGTAAAATTTAGATGGAATAGAATTATGATGCATAATACAATCATGGGGTTATGGCCAAGTTGGTTTCCATGATGAATGTAAGCATAAAACCATGTAAATCTTAAAAAGGAGTTGTGACACATACTACTATCATGAGGGTATGACCAGGTTGGCCCTCATGATGTATACACGCATGAAACCATGTAAAGTTGGAATAACTAGATTGCATTCCACTCTCAAATTGAGTGCATAACATCGTTGTGGATTTAATTTGAGAAAAGGTGAAAAGATAATGTAATGTTTAATTTTTGTAATGTAATGGCCCTAGATTTAAACCATATGATGTGATCGTGAAAGATCTTGTAATGGGAGACAAATAGTTACTCCCTTGAATTTTCCGCCATGTGAAGACATGCATTGTTATGAGTAAGATAGCCATGTGCCCAATGTTATAATGTAAGATCAAGAGAAAAATTATTGAAAGAAAATAGATTTAACCCTATGAGAGAAGAAACATGTAAATAAGTTATAGATCTAGATAAATTTATATAAAATAACAACATATGACATAATGTTTACCATAGAAAATAATTATGGAAAAAGCCCAACAAAAATAACACACTCAAATAGTATTAATCAATTGAAAAAGGTTACAATATACAAAAAGTCTTAGTGCTATCAATGGAGATCTTCAACTCTATCTTCTAAAGTCAATCTAACAACATGTATAAAATTATCATTTAAACTCCATCCCAAATATCCAATATATAGGCCAAGAAGATCTAGGGAACAACACATGACTTCTCAAAATAGTGATCCAAGTCTTGGTCCAACTAGCCCAAGTTGGACCCATGTGTCCCCTCTCCAAGAGTAACTCCTCCCATAATAGAATGTAAACCCCAACCAAGAATCTTAACCCCTACAAACAAGGAAATCAAATTGTGAAATCTATCATTTCCAATGGGTCCATTCAAACCTTTCACAATATGCTCTTAGATATGCTATAAATAGTAGTCAAAGATGCTCCACCTAGTCTCCTATGTAATCCTACTCCATCAACACTCTTACATGCATCACGAAATGATGCAGTCATGGTAGGAGGATCCAATGAAGGACTATCCTACTATGTGACTAATTATAATAACTCACACACAACTTACAACAAACCAAAACAATTGACATAAAGCACCACATTTTATTCATTAGATTACTTGTAAGATTATCACTGAATTACAACATCAAGATTTGTTGCAATGGGCCCTACACACCAAGACACAACCATTTGATTACAATAAGATTACACAAATGGATAGTTTCCCTATAGGCTCCGTACATGCAAAAAATTAACTAAACTATGGAAACACCACTTCCAAACTTTCCACAAATAGCCACATAATGATTTATAATACAATATAACCTCAAAATTTTACCACATACATGCTGCATGGGCTACACAATGATTCAAGTATAAGTACATTCTTAGCACTAGATCGCATTTCTACATGCCACATTTGATCTCTTTAGATTGTACCCCACATCATACTCCTAGTTACCACACTCTACCTCTTAGATCTCACTCCCTCATTGTTGAACTTACCTTCTATGCCTCTACTCCATCTTAGTCTTCTTTGCTTTCTTTAAACTGATACAAAACCCTCTCTATATATCATCCTCAAGCTCCTCACATGATATGTGTTGGCCTCAAGATAACGTAAAGCCTGAAACCACATGAAACATGTTGTCGACTGAAAATAACAAACTTACAAATAACAAAAGTCAAACAATGGAGAATCTCCATGTGATACACCACATACCTTTAATGTTATTTGTTACTCTACTCTACCAATCATCTTTTGCACTATTTGTCCTTGCTTGTATTTAGTCACAACCCACTTGCCCTTTTCAATAACCAATCCCTCACATATGTCGCCCTCTTTCCTAGCTATTGCATACCTTTTTGTTATTATTCCTTCTACCACATATTCCTCAATACAACTCCTCATTTGCTTATTCATCTGTCCTATTCGAGCTTGATGTTTTCATTTTGGGAACTTCCATCCTCCTAGCCTCTTCTATACACTACTTATTTTGCATTTGTGGTGCTATTACTCATTTCAACAATGACACACACCTTTGGGATCAAAGCTTATCATCCATCCCTAATGCACACTCCAGTACTATTATAAAACTAACTTTCAATTATCCTCAGTAGCATCAACTTATGCTTTTGTCCATCCTTTTAGATAACGTAGGTGTTATCTCTCCCATCATACATTACTTCCCTATAAAATTACCACGGTCTTCCCAACATAAGATGTAACACATCCATTGAGAGGAACCTCCTGCAACAATATAATGAAAAATGCACGAAATAACAGAAATAGATATGAATAGAAGAAACACAGAAGGAATTTATTGATTGCAGGACACTTCGAGGGGGCAACCTCCTTTGAGCAAGCTCAATACAATAAATTCATGGATGCCTTCATTGGCCTTAACACGTACTTATATACTAAGTCTAATCTAAACAACTATTACTTCCCATGAATGCGGGATAATACAATATACTCATGAGACGACTTACAAAGCATATGCATCCAATATAATACACTAACAAAATAAAGAGAAGGGTTAAACACGGGTTCCTAACATTCCCTCCCTCTTAGAAAAGCTTTGTTCTCAAAGCATAAGATGTGGAAATTGTTGCTGAATCTGAAGGAGTGGTTCCCATGTAGTAATCTTTGGGTGCATTCCATGCTACTAAATTAATACCACTGTGATGGATTTGGAGTGAAGATGATGAGTGTGCCTGTCGAGGATAACCTTTAGCTCCAAAGGAATGGATCCTTCATTGTCCAGTTGTGGTAAAACAGTTCGTGCTCTGTTGTTGGTGCCAAGAAATGTCTTTAGACAAGAGACATGAAATACTAGATGAATGCGGGAAGAAGGAGCCAACTTATGATGCCCAATCTGAACCTGGGTGCAGAGAACCGTGTTGATTGCCTGAACTCATGAACTATTGAGGAAGTATAGAAGGAGCACTGGTGGTGTCTAACCATAGACTACTTCATAAGGAGTCATGTTAGATGCAGTATGGTAGGAGGTATTGTACCACCATTCAGTGAGAGGGGGCCACTTTGCCCACTGATGTTGTTGTTTTGAGGTGAAGCAACGAAGATAAGTTTCCAAACATTTGTTGATAATTTCAGTCTGACCATCTATTTGTGGGTGATACCTAGAACTCATCTTTAGTTTGGTGCCAGTGTGGTGAGATAGATCTATCCAAAAATGACTGATGAAAGTTGCATCACGATCTGAGACAATGGAAGAAGGTATGCCATGAAGATGGAAGATCTGGTCCATGAAAATTTGTGCAACTGAGGATGCGGTATAGGGATGTCTAAGGGCACAAAAATGACTATATTTTGAGAGGCAATCACCCACAACCAAGATCACTATCTTCCCTCCAAATTTAGGGAGCCCCTCAATGAAATCCATAGAAATATCTGTCCAAATCCTTGTAGGGATGGGCAAGGGTTCAAGCAATCCAAGGAGTGTCATTTCACCCTTATTGCATTGGTAGATATCACATGTAGCCACCATCTGTTGAATTGCCCTATTCATTCCCTTCCAAAAGAAGTGACGCTGTGCCCGCTCATAAGTTTAGAGGAACCTAGAGTGCCCCACTGATGGAGAAACATAGAGTTCATAGAAGACATCTTGTTGGACAGATTCCAACCAATTTGGAACAGGCATAGAAATAGCTAAAAGAGAAGCTTGGTCATCACATGTGCGAGAAAGAGAATCCACCATAATATTGTCCTTACCCTTCTTGTAAATGATCTCATTGTCATAACCCATGAGTTTGCTGATCCATTTTCATTGTGGTAGGGAGGAGACCCATTGTTCTAGGAAATATTTTAGACTCTGGTGAGAAGCCCTAATGCAAAAATGATTTCCTAGTAGGTATGGCTGCCACTTCTGTACTGCATGCAAAATAGCCATCATTCATTGTAGATCTGAAGGAGTAGTGGAGACCATGGATGGTTGCATCTGAATGGAATGAAGGTGAGTGATGATACCATGTGAATTATTCTTAAGAAGATTTTCCATGAGATGTGAACTTATGATGCTGAGAGACCCCAGTTGTAAGCCCTTCAATGTGTGTTTGTGCCCATTGTCTAAAAACTGCATCCAAAGTTCAATAAAATCCCATAAGATGGGTCCAAGTGTTCATAACCATTGGGCACCCAAAACCACATCACATCTACCTAAGGGCAAGGCAAACATGTCGGAGCATAGGTTATAATCTCCAATAGAGAGATACACATTACGACACTTCCCTTTGCAAGGTAATGTGCCCCCATTGGCAATCATGACTTCAAAGTTGGAGCAAGAATGAACAAAACAATTAGCCTGTTTGGCTATTCGAGGGTTATTAAAGTTAGGAGTGCTACCAGAATCAGTGAGTATTGTAAGAGGGAGCTTCTTGAAGTAACCCTTGACCCGCATGGTTTGTGGGGTATTGACTCCTGCTACAGCATGGAGAGAGATCTCTGGGTGGTCTTCCTAAGAAGTAGGGTCAACAGGCGACTGCTGAGTTTCAACCTGATCAACTATTGTACCTTGATCATCTACATAAACTTCAGTTTCAGGTGGAGAATCCACATCCAAGAGATAGATATTTTTCTCAACACATCTATGTCCCTGAGTGAATTTCTGATCACAATTATAACAAAGCCCTTTTTCTCTATGTGCCCGCATCTCTGCTTCAGTCAAATGCTTGATAGGAGTTATTCTAGGAACTGGCATTCTTTGAGGGCTTTGGGAATCCATATTTCTGAATGGAACAAAATTGGATTTGGAGCGCTGTTGAGCTGTGATCTTGTCCTCTGCCAACTTAGCCAACCCTAAGGCTTCCATCAATGTGCTTGGATAGAACATTTTAACCTCAAAGCGAATTGCATCCTTCAGACCACTGACAAAACAACTCCTGAAGAATTCATCAGACAATCCCTCTGTGTGATTGGCCAGTTTTTCTAATTCTGCCTGATATTCTCTCACAGTGCCTATTTGGCGCAGTTTTGTGAGTGCTCCTGTGAAGTCATCAAAAGCACTAGGGCCAAATCGTTGCAAAATGAGTTTGCAAAAATTTGTCCATTTTGGCTCTTCATGAGCCTTGATGTACCAACAGAACCATTGAAGGGCTTCATGTTCCAAATGAAAGGAGGCAAGTGGGACTTTGTTGACATCAAAAGTATTATGCAGACTAAAATATTGTTCTTCCTAGTATATCCATCTAGTCGGATCATCACCATTGAAGCGAGGAAAATCAAGCTTCGGTCCACAGAAATTGCCAGAAGAAGAAAACCCTATATCTGTAGAAGACTCTAGCTGCTGTCTATTGTTCATGGTTGAATGCTGAAGATTGAGCTTGAGAATTTTTTCATCCAGATCTTGGAGTTTGGTCTTGAGGGCTGCAAGTTCCTCCTCCATGTTTTTTGCTCCTGCGCGGGTGACAACCATAACCAGGTTTTTTTTTTGAAATGGGTAGAAAAACAAAAATGGAAACTTTTTTAGTAAAGGCAAATTTGGATTTGGGAAAAAATTTGATGGGTAATTGGGGTTTGATTAGGTGTTGGACACTTTCTGAGGGATAGGGAAGTAGAAAATTGGGATTTCAGAAGCGGGGTGAAAGAATGGGAAAATTTGTCCAAGAGGGACAAAGGAGCAGAAATAGAAAATGAACACTGTGGCAAAAAATTAAAGGCTATTGGGTGAGAATCGAAGAAGTTATGGCAAACCCTAAAAATAGACAAATATGGGATTTCTAGCTTCGATAAGTGGAATTTGGGGTCAGGTCCTCAAGGAAGGAAATATGTAGAATGGAATTTCAGGGGTTCCAGCAGAGTTTGAGAGGAAACAGAGCTAAAGGAAGGAAGATATGGTGAAAAATGGAAATTTTTTTACTGGAAACTATCTACCAACTGCTCTGGATGGATTCAATCTGTGATTTGCTGGCTGTCAATAGATATGGGCCCCAGGTATGTTCAGCTTCCTAAAGGTTCAGGGGATTCACTCAGCTACCAATGCTGTCCAACGACTTGTGTATTGGGGTAGTACCCCTCACACCACGGCTTAGGTAAAACTGATAATTGCTTTGCCACAAATGACAACTCTTGGTTTAGCTCACGGATGGGAACTAGTCAATCAGGTAGGGGTTGTTGCCCTTTTCGTTGGCAAGTCCTCTCAATGGACCAGCTACTTCGGGGTTCCTGTGGTACTGCAATGAGTTTTAGGGCTATGCCCAGGCACTTCCCACAGTTAAGCAGATAGGGATTATTCCTTGATCTGAACCTGCAACTGAAATGAACAATATAGATGTGAAAAAGAAAGAACTACTGTAATAATCATAGCGCCTGGAGGCCATTGCGGAAAAAAAAATTGAGCAGAAATTCCACCCAGCAAGCCCAAGAAAGCACTCTAATACTAGATGAGAGGAACCTCTTGCAACAATATAATGAAAAATGCACGAAATAACAGAAATAGATATAATGAAAAATGCACGAAATAACAGAAATAACAATATAATGAAAAATCCTCTTCTCTTTCATCTTTGTGGTAGCTTCCACCACCATCCCTACCTTTGTGGTTGCTACTACAATCATCTCCCATATTGCTACAATAGCTCATATCATCTTCTTTCTCTCCATAGTGGGAACTTTTGCCTTCTCTTTTGCTATAGTACTAGTTACCTCTCCCTTGACCTCTTGGGGTTGCTCCCCTATCACAACATCTTATCTTACTACTCTGGTTCTTCTCTTCTCCTCTTCTCTGATAATATTGTTTTTCCTCCTTTTGGTTTAGTTTCTTCTCTATGATGAGAGCCAACTAGTAGGCCTCCTCATCTATTTGGATATCCACATACCCATCTCCTCTTCGATGGATTCCCTCAATCCATTGACATATTTTCCACTTTCTGATCCCATTTGTTATGATGTCCTAACATAATGGTTATCTTGTAGCATTCCTTAGTGTATTCCTTCATAGTCATATCTCCCTACCACAAGTTGTGCAACTCCTTCAACAAATCCAACTAGTAGTTTGTTGGAATGAACTTGGATTTCAAATTCTCCACCATTCGGTCCCACTTTGCAATGAAAGGCTTTCCTTTTCTATTTCTCTCCAACTAGAATTCTTTCTACCATATCATTTCATAGCCTTTGATCTTGGTCTTCACAAATTTCACCTGATCTAGGTCCACAATGTCCTCATACTCAAAATGTTCTTCTAGATTAGTGATCCAGTCTATCAGCTCCTTAAGATTTGAGTTCCCAAAATAGTTCAAAATTTCCACTTTAGTCCTCTTACCAATGTTGGTTATGGCCTTAAATATCCTCTCTTGTCCTCTTCCCTTCTACTTGATTCCATAGGATTTGCCTCCTTCTCTTCATCACTCTCCTCAGTCCTAGGGTTAGGGTTCCTCCACTGGTCTTTCTATAGCACATCCATTCATTTCTACATAGCCTTCAAAATCTCATAGATCTCCTCCATTCTTCCTACAACATTGATAATACCTCATTGTCTCTTTGGCAACATCTTTAGGTTAGTGTTTTGTCCACAATCACCCCTTTGAAAACTACCTCACAGTTGGTGCTCTATCTACTAACTCCCATGGATTTCCATAGATTAAACTTTATTTAATCCCTAAATTTAGTACAAACATCAAATTATGTGCACCTCAACTTCTTATGGCTTCATTTACCTATCACCATCATAGTTTAGGTTTTAGTCAAACTCATTCTTAATAAATTACATTAATCAGGTGCACTCACATTCACATCAACAATCTTCCTATGATCTTACCTTCACTCTAATACCACTTGAAGTAGTCATGGTAGGAGGGTCCAAAGAACTATCCAACCATGCAACCAATTATAATAACTCACACACAATAATATTGCAAACCACAAAAATTCACATAAAACACCACATTTTATTCATTAGACTATTTGTACAATTATCACTAAATTACAACCTCAAGATTTTCTACAATGATGTGATTTCCCCCTCTAACCAGTGAAGAGGTGCGATGGGATCTTAAACAATCTTATTTGCCCTATAGGCCTCTTGCAAGACCTTCATGTCATCAGACACTTGGTCTAAAACTTCAAAAAATTTGTAATCTTTCATTTCAAAGGCTATAAGCCTCAAATATCTTCTTTTTAGACCTCATGGTGATGAATACAATTTTTCAAAAAATCCTCAAGATGAGGTACATGTTTCCTATAGGATCCCACCATTTACTCTATCTTTCCATGCGGATCAAATGACACTCTAGTAGTATGAAAATGGAAGTTCTATGTTTGAATCTTTGCATCTAATTCTTTAGCAATAGGCAAAGAAGGGTGTTGGTTGTTTTAAATTCCCAACCTGATCTCAAGAAAACAAATCTATAAAATAGCCATTTCTAATAATTGATCTATCTTGAGGGATTGGCCAACGAATAGGAAAGGGGTTTTCAATCCTTTTCCTCTACACTTTAGGCTCTACAAGACCAAGGAGGGTGTTGCTAATAGTCTTTTTGACTTGGGGTTTCTCAATACTTTCTCAAAACATTGTTCTAAACAAATATGCTCTTTCTTAAAATGCTTAAAGAATTATAGATATAGTGAAGTAATGGGCTAGATTCTCAAGCTTTAACATAATTCTTTGCAGAAGAACATGTAAACAAACTGATGTTGTTAATGAATACAGAAATGAAACCGTTCTTTGATTTTATAAATGATTAGGGAGATTAAATAAGAACAATAATCCTAAAAGATTAGTGCCTACATCTGGGGTCATAGAGTCAAAACAAATATAAATGAAACTAAAGTATAACAATGCATTCCCTACTCATATAAGAATACTGCAATGATACCTTACACCATTACACCTTGAAATTAGTCTAGAACTAATTCTACTTATGAATCCCTACATACATTTACTATATGCAATATTTTCCTTAAAGCATTAAAATTACTGTTTGAGTAAAAGTCATTAAGAAAAGATATCCTTGCACAGGAAAGACTATGAAGATGAATAAAATTGATATTTAATCAACTTGTATTTAGAAATATAGTGAATGACACAACTGTAGGAGATAATATAGTTTGAACCTTGACAATATATTCAAAAATGATGAGCTAGTACAGTTATACCAATAGCTGCAAGTACACATAAGTCTATTCTCAAAAAATGCCTAGAAGTGGAAAATTCCTAATTATGATTATGTACTGTGCTACAAAATTTTCTCCAAAATCCTTGTCAATAGGTCCTGAATTCCCTTTTATAGAAACAAGGGAGCAAACAAGCTTCAGACCTAAAGATAGATATCACATTTTCATTTGACAAAACCTCATCAATTAGAAAAAAAGATAACCGACTATGATCAAATATTTTCATAGGAGTAGAAGTTGTTACATGTGCGGCCACAAAACAAGTTGCCTTGGAAGATGTGCATTGAGAAATGTGATAAACTCTTCCCACCTATCTCCACTCTCTTCATTCTGACCTCTTCCTAGAATATCTGATGCTTCACAATAGGACAAAAAGGAAACCACTACGAGACAAATATGTCCACCTTTTGGAAATAAGAATGTCTTTATGCCAATTCCAAACAAGAAAAGATTCATAGAAGCATATTCTTAACTTGAAAAAGGAATAAGTAAGAATATCAACTTTATGAAATTCCACAATACTCAAGACCTTACACATCAGGCAAATCATTGTATTTCTCATCCCAGGCCTTGTATTGCTCCTTTGTTGGCCATTAGAATGTGATGAGATCATTCACACAAGATACATATTTGTTGTTATATATAGCTAAGGTTGATTTAGCTTCCTTGGTGCAATCTTTTGCAACTTGACAAGAATCCCATAATTTACTAATACTTCTTTTGAATAGGGGAATATCAATCTTGTCATCTAAATAGATGAAGAAAGAAAGGGTTGGGATGATAGCATTGAATCGAAGGATCTAGGACTGGCAATGCTTGATATCACCATTATCCATCTTAATTGTAGGGATCACTCCAATTTCATCATTGTCAAAATTTTGAATCAATTTCAATGCTTTCTCTTCAAGGCGATTGATAAATGCCTGTGACTCCCTGGCTTCTTTTTCTGCCATGTAGATTTGTTTGATTTCTTTAGGAGCACTAGGTTCATGACTTGATCCCTTATAAATACCTAGTAAAGGAGAAATTCTTGGGATCCATTTACTAAACAAAGGCATTGTTTGTTCTTTATCCTTATTTATTTTCTTAATGACTTGTAATAGGTCAAAATAACACTAGTTGTGAATATTAAATGCTTTATTTGAAATATTATCCATTAGTAATCCCAAAACATTTGAAATAATAAGCTGATTATCCTTTTGCTGATTGTTTATAGAACTTGCAAAAATTTCTTCAAAAGCATTGATTTCATGTCTCAATTCTTCATTCTCCTTCTCAAGAATGGACTTTGACAGGGAAGAAGGAGAAGGATAAAAAATTAGAAGGTATGAATCTCTTATTGCTAAGGTTGTTTGAAGTGAGGCTGATGTTGATGCTTGTTGTTCCTGTTGCTGCCACTTGATTTATCTCTCCTTCAACTTATTGTACTCATGCAGTAAATGCATGTGATCATCTTGTAATTTATCATGCCTTTTGTGAAGAGCATCAGTGGCTACTTTACTAAACTTTGCCACTTCCACTACCAAGTTAGATGCCTCTGGAGCAAGGGTATTAGATACTCTTTTAATTATTAGGATACCCTTTAAATCTCTATCAGGTTCTGCCACTAATGGTTTATCAGTGTTGGGGGCTAAAACCCAAATAGCCAATGTTTCCCACTTTGGATTGAACCCAGCTCCTAATAATGCAGCCTCAACTTCTTCCTCTATGGAAAAGACCCCTTGGTCATGTCTTTTGATAGTATCCAAAACAATAGCAAAAGATATATCCCATTCAAGGAGTAATATAATTCCATCATCTCTGATCATTTCCTACCTTGTTCTGGAGTAATATCCTTAAATTCTTCTTTCATCTTTGTAAATATCTTGATGGATACTTGCTCCTGAGTCTCTTGAGGAGAGTTAGACATTTCTTCCTCCAATGTCTTTTCATACTCAATTCTCCTACACTTCCATAGGAACTCAGCAAATTCCTTAGAGTTAACAAATTCATCATCACTTATGAAATTTTGACAAGCAACGACCCTCATGTCATCTGAAATGTCCCTCCCTTGAATGGGAATGTTAGTGATTCTATCTAAAGGCAACTGCCTGGGCTCATTTTTGCTAGGAGAAGGCATTTTATGCTGTATCTCACCCTCAGTGATTTCCATTTCCTCTTCATCATCATCTGGATAATCAACCAAGGGGCCCTATTAAACTTTCCTCCTTTTTGGAGATGATTCCCTATGGGGAAAATCCAATTCAATTATTGGCATAGAAGGGGAAGATACTTGTGGCACCGGTGAAAGAGATAAAGTAAGTTGAGTCTGTGGAGGGGCTTGTTGGTGCAGGGGCAGCATGTCAACTTTTGTAAATATGGTCTTATGCTAGGTTTTTGAGGTGTTTTGAGTTTTGTGAGTCTAATAAGGTCATAATGGACTATTCCCAATGTAATTTGAGTCATGTAGGTTCATTATTGTAAAAAGTGTACTATTTTGTAATGTTGTCATATAATGTCAAAATTGGAATATGAAGAGTCATTGGGTAGAGAAAGGTTTTTAGTCATGGAATCTCAAAGGACAGTTAGGAAAATGGTTATAAAAAGGCATAATGAGACCTTGGATGGTCAAAGGAGGATTGTATATATGAAGAAGATCAAATAACACCGTGTTTTTCAAAATAAAGTCTGTGTTTTCTATGTTTTTACTGGTAAACTTTTGTTGCAGGCTCCTATACAGCCCCGTACAGTCAGATTCTTGAGGGGCAGTCATTGGAATTGGTAAATCTATGAGTCTACATCATTTTGCATTGGGTCTTGTTGAATTTCATTGAGTATAATGAAAGATATTGCAATTTGTGTGCAAACTATCCAGAAACTCTGTGTAAGGAGCCCAAGAGCAACAAAAATGGTATCAGTCTCATTTCACCCAATGAAATCTTTTTAAACTTGGTAGAATGAAGGTATTTGGAATAGGTTTTGGCATGGTATGAGTTTTAGGAGCCAAGAGTAAGGGTTTGTGCATGTATGGTGAAGCCTAGAGGGAAAATTCATGTAATTTCATTGCAAATGATAGTGTAAGTGTTAGGGTTTGCAAAAAGGCCCTTGGAAATGATCATATGAGCATAGAGTGAGCATGAGAAGGGTATTTTAGAAGTGTTGGAGTGATTAGTTGACTGGATAGGGGTCAGGAGTATTGATTTCCTATAAAACCCCATGAAACCTTGTCTAGAATAGATTAACCAAGGGTTTGATGTTTTGGGCAACTTTGTGACTATTCCTACTTGTGAAAATTGTTGATTCTGTGGTTTTGAAACCTGTGGAGAGTATTGGAACAAAGTTGGAATTTTGGGAGAAGATTGGCATAGGGTTGCTTTGTAAAAGTGGCCTAATTAGACTTATTAACAAACTGAGATAGTCAGTTTTTGAGCCTTTTGTTTCAAAGTAACCCATATTGGGTTTTTGATATGTTTTAAAACTCAATAAAGGGTATCCAAAAAGCCCTTCATAGTCTTAAATTGAGGTCTATAGCAAAAGATATGCTCTGACAATCCTTTTTAGAGGGCTACTAGCATTAGGACAGTCAAAGAAAGAAGTACCTATTGTAGAAGCATTTAAGTTGCATTAGGGGTGTTGATACATTGTATTAGTTTATATTAACTTGGAAAAGGTCTGCCAAGTGATAAAGAAAGCAATAAGTTGTTGGTTCTTCATTTGATGGGTGTTTGTCATGTTGCCATTGAGTTATGGAGCCAGTCATGAGCCCATTGTTGTGAAATAAGCCTCCATTTGATTGAGTTAAACCCTAGCTTTGCATCACCTGTGGAGCTTGTTCTCTAACTTCCACCCTTTTGACTCTTCTTTTAAAAATATACTTCAATTGATAACTAGCAGGGGGCTGGTGTGATGGCCTTTCTTCTTCCTTGGGCCCAACAGACTTATTTTATTTTATGGCAATCAATTTATCAACATTTGATAGAATCTTCTTTATCTTTGTGATAGGGTCAGCAACATTTAGGTAAACTCCCCTATAAGAAGGCTTCTTCTGTCTCATTTGTTCATCATACTTCATGTACATAGCCCATTTTGTCCTTTCCATCTTGACTTCTTCTTCAGTATTGAAATTTCTGATGACATCTTCAGGGAAATACACCTGATGGGCAATGGCTGCCCTGTTGATACCTCTCCTTGTGTTGTTTATAAAACCCTCATGATCAAAGAATCTGACATGCTCTTGCCGCATATTGAAAACATTTAATTTGTCATTCAATTTAACAAATCCTTCCTTATTCATTCTGAATTCAGAAAAAGCTATTAAATAGGGGAAGAAAGATCCCTTCCTCTGGCCCACAAGGTGAATCCTTTCTGACTTAGTTAATTGCTAGATTACCTCCAAAAAAACCCACCCTCAGTGGTACATACTTGGGAAAAATATGAGGGCCAACAGGGGAACCGTATACTCTCAAAACTATGCATTCTTCATGGAGAAAGAAATCTCCCCAATTATGCTTAATATCTAAGATAGGCCTTCTTATCCATGATTTTAGGAAATCCAATAATGGGGCTAGGATTCTTCATATATTTGCTTGAAAATGGCCTAATACTTTGACCACAAAATGATCTTTGAAAATCCTATAATTAAAATGGAGATCATGCTTGTCCCATATGTAAGTCCAACATTGGACTAGAAGTAAATTTCGTATATTGTCAACAGGGTTGATCATCAATTTAGGACTCCATTTTATCTTCTCCCTCTCCTGATGCAGGAACACATGACATAACAATGAAAACCATTGAAACTTGACTGCTTCCTTTTTACTATTGATATTTACCAACCCTTCATGTATGTGATTTACTAGATAAGAAGCAAAATCAAATTGAATGTTTTGAGATGGATGCTGGATGTTAGTAGCCATGTAGGTATAGGCAATGGGGATCCTTTCATTCTTGTCTTCCCCCAAAACTTGACATAGTGCATAGTATGTTTTACCAAAGTAGCTATCAAAAGTGTCTAATCTAAAGGGCTCTTGCTCACTTTGCAGAATTCTGATTGACCTACCATTAGGAGCCTTCTCCCTATACCTAGGCAGATATATTATTCTGTAATTGCTCCTATCTTTTGTGTATATCTTCTTCAATCTGTTTGTGTCAATTTTAGTAGAAGAAGCTAAGTTTAACCCAAAGACTAAAGCAATGGTTTCTTTTTTAATTGCCACTAAAACACCTCCCCTTGTAGCCCTAATTACTTTGGCTACTTGATCATAATGAGAAGCCATAGCTAGGAGTAGCTCAATGTCATCAAATACATTAGTGACTACCAATTTCCCTAGGTCCTGCATCCATACATTTGACAATGGTGAGTGGGCATTTCTCTTGCGCCACCAATGGTAAAACAATGACCAACTAGGAACAGGGATTTGTACATCCCTACAACTAAAATAGTTGTCGACCAACCCATCTTTGCACTCTGGGCCACTAAGTTTTAATTTTTGTGCAAAGGAACCAGGAATTTGGGCTATGAGATCCTCATGTAGGGCTCATTTTTGGGGAATAGAGCAAGCCTGGGCCTTAGGGGGAGCCATTTCTTAGACAATGATGCAAGAGTGAGGGTTTTCTTCTTTCTCTTGTTCAAGGGTTCTTGTTTCTTTGCAATTTTAGATAGGAATTTGATTTTAAAACCCCAGATATTCTTAATTCAGGCTCCAAAATAGTTTTATAGAAGAAGAAAGGAAAGAAAAACCCTAATAAGAATAGCAAAAGATAAGAGACAAGATGTATGTCACTCATTGGATTATTTCGCACAGCAACCTTGAAATGATGTCAGGGAATTCGTAGTAGTCACTAGCTTTAATGCTTCAACACTTCAAATATCTAAAATAGAAAGTGCAAAGGAACTAAAGCGTGAACTATATAAGGATCAACATTAATTTTAGGCATGAAACTAGTCACGTCTACCATTACTTCCAGCTCATGCGAACTAGATTTACAGAATCATTTGGTTCTTTAAAATTTGAATATCCATCGTTAGATCATGCAACACTAGCAAAGATTAGACGGCTACAATCAGTCTCAAAGATTTGACCCCACCTGGTATGTCATGTGATGTCCATCAGGCCAATCATGAGATTCCATCTCAAATTTCCTTAATAAATCATCATAAATGACACGCCATCAACATTATGTCATCCTTGCCACGTGGTAGCTTTTCGCTATTCTACAGTTCGGTGGGGTACATCAATTTATGACTCCACAGAATGGTGGAAAGATGCAAGAGCACTCTACCTAGCATGCCTTTCTCCACCTGGATCTTATTATGTAGCACATATTCCATATGTCACTTTCCCGTTATTCCACGGATGTTAGGTGGTGTTGGGGTTTTTTCCCAACTGAATGTTTCCTAAGCAATCCCTATAAGGTAGCCATCACTCATCAATAGGATTCTCAGGTCAGGAACCAATAGTACATGAGACAGACTCTATTAATGTCTCCTCTCCTTCCTTAGGCTCTGCAAAACCTAGGGGGGTATTCTCTATCAACATCCATGAAATAAACCTATGAACTTGCTGGGATATTGATACAAAGCAGAAAAATCCTCTCCTAAATAGACCAAAACTATGAAATAAGTGCAAAGGGGGCTAGCTTTGGGTCATATATTTAGTTGTGCAGAATTTGCCAATTTTATATGTGCCTACTACAGAAGATTTTGTTCTGTACACAGATGCCTCTTATTATGCATGGGGTGGTCATCTCTGTTTTGTCAAAGATGGAGTTGAATATTTGGTTGAATATGCTAGTGGAGTTTTCCCGCCTGATGTCAGAAAATGGATTTCGTCCGATAAAGAGATTTACAGTGTTGTTAAAAATCTGAAGAAATTTGCTTTAAAATTAATGCATCTGAAGAAATTCATCATTCAGACTGATTGTTCCAGGTTCTTAACCTTCAAAGAAAAGGATCATGGTCGTAAAGACGGAAGAGGAAAATATCTGAGATGGCAAGAGTATTTTAATCAGTTCAATTATGAAGCTCAACACATCTCAGGAAAGAAAAATATTGTAGCCGATTATTTCAGTAGACCTAATCTTCCTGGAGTTTTCATGCAGAATCCTGGATCATCTTCTGAACCTCCTAGTTTCATCAGAGAAAAACATTATGATGCCCCTTTCAGACATATGAATCTGATAGTCCAGAGAGATATACTTCAGAAGGGATTACATAATCACTATGATGAAAATGCTATTCAAGCTGCTGACACTTTGCAACATACTGGTTGTATTTCTACTCCAGATCTTTATGCTACTGGTTATGGACAGTTCAAGATACTCCGCATCAATTCTGATCACATGTATCATCTCCTGTTAAATCTGGTCAGAAAGCCTTTTTATACCTGGAGGATCTCTTGTTTAGCACCTATAACTAAACAAATAGAAGATTTCTTCTATTTTGCCGGACCATCCGCTGTTCATCCAGAAGAACCGATAAGTCAAGAGCTCTGCACTAGAATCATCATCAACATGCGGTTAAAATGGGAATCTTTCTTTTCTCCTACTTTAAACCATGATATTGACGTACAAGATTGGATTGTCCACCAAAGATTCCGCATTAATGCAAAATGGCATCCTATCGGATGGAATGATGTGTATCGATATGGATATGACCCCACTCATATTCCATCTCCCGACAATAGTACCAGCTCTCATGACAGCTGTAGTACGTAAAGCGATGATTCTTACTCGCACTAAGGACTGTCACTATCTGCTTTATTGAGCACGATATACCTCCTTGTGCCGGTTAGATTCTACTTTACTGGCTATCCAAGTCATCTCAAGACTATAAAAGAGAGCTCAGGGAAGCATAATGGACACCAAGCATAAGATCGAGTGATCTTTCTAGAGAGTCTAAAGAGTATAGGTTGAGTCAGTGTTTCTAAGTTTGTAATTGTTTGCAGATTTGCTTTGATAATTAAGAAGCCGTAACCATTCGGCCTACAGCCTCCGTCGCTATTTTGTTCATGACCATCATCTGCTTCGTCTTCATACTCGTACTCTAGAAGAAAGTTACTTCGGTTGGAAAGCATACTGAAATAAGCTAATAGTCCCTTCAGAGGCCTGATATAAACCTTTCACAGGAGGCAATCTACCATTTTTATAATAGGTAACTTCCTGTTCCTTAAACCACTCTAGAGTTTCAGCTCTAGGCAAAGTCTGGGCCATATTACAGAAAGGATGATCAGCTTTTACATTTTTTCCCATTTCTTTCTTCCTTCCTACTTTCTCTTTTCCTTTCCCCATAGATCAGGACCTGTATTTAAAGGCTCATCTTCTACTTCTACAAACAACTGTGCTTTCTTTCTAGAACTTTGAGATCCAGTAGAAGAAGTAGATCTGAAAGAAGACTGAGGAGTAAGGAAAGGATTTGACGATTGTCCTTTCATAGAAAGATTACGAGGCATGATCCTTATCTGATTATTCTATACTTCATGTACAGGTTTTGTTCCTTCTAACAACCTAGGGGCAACATGCTTCATCCAGTCAATTTTCCATGTAGCAGGGATTTCTATATGGTCCATGTGGCCTTTTTGTAGCTGGACTTCACCATGCAAAGTCTTAGCATAAGGCAACTGTTCTAAGATATCTGGGTTGTTGGTATTTGTCATGGAATATAAAACTTGCACCTGGACTGAGGCATACTTAAATTTACCAAACATATTTAAGCCAAAGAGAGAACTAAGTATTCCCCAACAGTTTAAGGATCCTTTTTTGACTTCAGGACAACCTTTATCTTTTGCAGCAACTGTCAAATTCGGATAATATGTGAAGCAGACTGAATTCTTAGTAAGACGAGACAAGCTAGACAGGTGACAAGCATGTCGGTATTCTACTTGACGCCTATCACACAGAGACAGATAACAGACTGGACGTATATTATCAGGAACACATGATCCTATCAAGACTCTTATGGCTCCAAAATGAACAAAGTTAACATCTTGCCGACTTCTAATATAAGCAATTTCATCAGGAGGCAAGACAGACAACATCTTTGTCTGGTATGTAGAGGCAGGATCATATTCTAATGTCAACTCAACAGTTTTAAGACGAGGAATTACAAAAGATTTAAAAGTGCTCTTAAAAATAAGATTCATCAAAGGATTAGGCTTAGCTAAAGCCTTTTTCTTATAAACACCATCTGCAGAAAGAACAGGGGGTTTATAGTTACTTACAGTACCCTCGATAACATCCTCAGAAGTATCTATATCAGGAGTCTCATTAACCACCAGATCGCCTTCCGTAGGATTGATTGCAGGAAGCTCAAAAGTGCCTTCCATAAAAGCTTCATTGACACGTTCAATTCCATTATCGGGATGAGAGAATCCTTGAAATTCTGCCATTCTGTTTGCAGTTGAGAAGTGAGGATAGACTGAACACACTTACAGCGGTTTGACAGGAGAGTAAAACAAAACCCTTAACACACAAATAAGAAATAGCGGGTAAACAGACTCGATCCAAACACCGAAGTGAAACCCTACAGAACTCTCGTTCTTCGCGGTTCAGTAACTTCTCAGACTGTGACTAATAATTAGATAAGCAGCAGATCTCTAATCCGAAAGGAAAGACATGGCTCTGATACCACTTTCTTCTAGAGTACGAGTATGAAGACAAAGCAGATGATGGTCATGAACAAAACAGCGACGGAGGCTGTAGGCCGAATGGTTACGGCTTCTTAATTATCAAAGCAAATCTGCAAACAATTACAAACTTAGAAACACTGACTCAACCTATACTCTTTAGACTCTCTAGAAAGATCACTCGATCTTATGCTTGGTGTCCATTATGCTTCCCTGAGCTCTCTTTTATAGTCTTGAGATGACTTGGATAGCCAGTAAAGTAGAATCTAACCGGCACAAGGAGGTATATCGTGCTCAATAAAGCAGACAGTGACAGTCCTTAGTGCGAGTAAGAATCATCGCTTTACGTACTACAGCTGTCATGAGAGCTGGTACTATTGTCGGGAGATGGAATATGAGTGGGGTCATATCCATATCGATACACATCATTCCATCCGATAGGATGCCATTTTGTATTAATGCGGAATCTTTGGTGGACAATCCAATCTTGTACGTCAATATCATGGTTTAAAGTAGGAGAAAAGAAAGATTCCCATTTTAACTGCATGTTGATGATGATTCTAGTGCAAAGCTCTTGACTTATCGGTTCTTCTGGATGAACAGCGGATGGTCCGGCAAAATAGAAGAAATCTTCTATTTGTTTAGTTATAGGTGCTGAACAAGAGATCCTCCAGGTATAAAAAGGTTTTCTGACCAGATTTAACAGGAGATGATACATGTGATTAGAATTGATGCGGAGTATCTCGAACTGTCCATAACCAGTAGCATAAAGATCTGGAGTAGAAATACAACCAGTATGTTGCAAAGTGTCAGCAGCTTGAATAGCATTTTCATCATAGTGATTATGTAATCCCTTCTGAAGTATATCTCTCTGGACTATCAGATTCATATGTCTGAAAGGGGCATCATAATGTTTTTCTCTGATGAAACCAGGAGGTTCAGAAGATGATCCAGGATTCTACATGAAAACTCCAGGAAGATTAGGTCTACTGAAATAATCGGCTACAATATTTTTCTTTCCTGAGATGTGTTGAGCTTCATAATTGAACTGATTAAAATACTCTTGCCATCTCAGATATTTTCCTCTTCCGTCTTTACGACCATGATCCTTTTCTTTGAAGGTTAAGAACCTGGAACAATCAGTCCGAATGATGAATTTCTTCAGATGCATTAATTTTAAAGCAAATTTCTTCAGATTTTTAACAACACTGTAAATCTCTTTATCGGACGAAATCCATTTTCTGACATCAGGCGGGAAAACTCCACTAGCATATTCAACCAAATATTCAACTCCATCTTTGACAAAACAGAGATGACCACCCCATGCATAATAAGAGGCATCTGTGTACAGAACAAAATCTTCTGTAGTAGGCACATATAAAATTGGCAAATTCTGCACCTTTTGTTGGATATGTTTGACAGCATCAGTGTGGACTTGGGTCCATTGCGGCTTTCGTTTTGATAGAAGTTCTTGAAGAGGGGCACGATCAAAACCTGCATTAGGATAGAAATTGTTCACATAATTCAAAATACCTAAGAATCCTTGCAGCTCCTTTACAGACAAGGGAGGCTGAAATTCAAGGATCTTATTCTTAAAGTGAGGTTGGACTTCTAACTGTCCACCCTTTACAATCATACCAAGAAACTTACAGGAGTTTGTACACCACTGAATTTTACTAAGGGACAGAACAATCCCTGATTTTAAAGCAAGTCCATAAAATAAATCTAAATGTGAGCGGTGCTCATCAAAAGTTTGACTAAAAATTAGAATATCATCAATATATACACAAAGCCAATCCTGACAGCCTGTGAATATCTTATCCATCCTTTCCTGGAAGTAAGCAGGAGCATTCATAAGACCAAACGGCATTACTGTCCATTCATAGTGTCCAAAAGGACAACTGAATGCAGTTTTAAACTGGTCTCCTTTCTTCACTCGAATCTGATAGAAACCTGATTTACAATCAAACTGAGAAAAGATTTTAGACTTAGCAACTTTCTCAAGTAAATAAGACTTATCAGGTATAGGATAGGGAAATGGAAGTGTTATAGCATTTAATGGTTGGTAATTAATAACCATTCTCTTCTTTTTTCTCCTTTTTTCAGCTTCTTTATTAACCATAAATGCGTAACAATTAAATTCAGATTGTGAGTGAGTGATATACTTCCCTTTCTTTAATTCTTCAATAGCTGAGGCCATATCTTCATAATCATGCGCAGGAATTGGTATTCTTTTGCCACATTTGATTTTTGCTCCTTCCTTCAGACGAATCTCCATTTCTGGCATCTCCTTTTCCCAAAACTTTTGAGGATCATCAGAACAGATATCTCTTAATAGAGCAGCCTTTAATTCTGGTAAAGGTTCTACTGTCTGGATATGATGGATAACAGGATATTTCTCTAAGGCATAAATAAGTCTGGGTGTGCTTATTTTTTCACCATTCAAAGTAAACATAACACTTTTCTTAGTAAACCCATATGGTGTGTATCTGTCAATGAAATTTCCTCCCAATAGAACATCTACAGGCATGTGATTCATGGCAAAGAAATCACATTTAAAGGGTCTGGATTCAATAAATAGGGTTTGCTGATGAGCATATTTATCACAAACGAATTCATTACCCTGGATATCTCTGGCTGTATAAGTGGTTCTATTGGTTAACTGTTCCCAATTTTGCAAGATTTGGGGCTTACAAAAGGATAGAGAAGCACCTGTATCTACCTGGGCATCGTATTGTCTACCATTTACTTGTATGGTAATATACTGGGAGAATTTACCAGTTAACAGATGGACCAGATAGGTAGGATCTAATTGCTCAGAGGGTTCTGGTAAAACAGACAGTACTAATTTCACCTTACTAGGATCTATAGGAGGTTTAACCTCAATATCCTGAGGCGTTTCTTGTTCTTCTTCATACAAAGTTTGGATCTGTTCTTGGAATAGAGAATGATCAGGATAAGGATATCTAATACCGGATGTAGATGGCATATCTTCTATAGAGATACCATAAGAAGGAGTTTTACAGACATTTTCCGGACAATCATTAGTAATATGAAAATTATCCAGAGCTTGAGTAACAGTATCTGGCTTGAAGCGGCTATATTTTCTGTCACTTTTTACAGATGTAACAATAGGGAAATTTCCAGAAAAGACTGTTACCTTTGGAGGCATGAACTGAGATTGCTGTTGCTGTTGTTGTTGGAGGACCGGATGTATCCCTGGCGGATACTGAGAAGGGAAATTTGGCATTTGCACTGTAGGAATATCAGGCTCATGATATTGATAAGGTCGAGAATTTGAATTGTATCTCCTTCCCGAGCCACGACGTCCTCTTCCAGGGGATCTCCAAGTCTGATTCATAAATGCAGTAGGTTCACCATCATCATAATACTCTAATTGTTCTTCAGCACTGAGAAGAGTATCAGCAAGATCAACAAGAGCATCTTCTTCTTCATCTTCATATTCATACTCTTCAAAAAGAGGTTCATAAATATCTTCCTGTTGAAATAAATCTTCATCAGCATCTACAACATCCCACCACGCTGCTGCGGAAGGATCAGCATAAACAGCTTTAACAGCAGGGTTTTTACACGAACAATCAGGAGCTTTATGGCCAGGTTTATTACAAATATAGCAAATAATTTCTCGACTAGCAGGACGCGGTTGGTGACGGCGTTGCATGAAACGATGCTTAGGAGCATAGGAATGCTTTTTAGGAAATGTACGCTTTTGGAAAGAAAGCTGACGCTTCTTATGTTTCTTTTGTTGCTTGCGCTGAGTGTGAGAAAAGGGGTTACAGCCATAGGTATTGATAAAGCTAGGAGCAATGCGCTGGGCTTCATGACGAGTGAACTTTTGTTGATATTTACATTGATCTATGAACTGTAAAATTTGTTCCTTAGCAAACTGAATCAAATCAGTAATAGGGCAATCCTCAAAAGGAATTTCTCTTAGCTCAAGATAATTTAGAACCCTATCAGCAAGGTTGTAGGGCAATCCTTCTAAATATTTAGTTTTAGCAACATCAACCTTCTTTTTATCCTTCAACTGATATAACAAAATTCTGAATTCTTTAGAATATTTCTTGAAATCCTTCAAGTCACAACATTTCATAGAAAGAATTTCCTTCATTAACCGTTCTTGTTTAGAAACAAGTTCTGGGCAAAATTCATCAATCAACCAATCTAACAGACAATTTAAAGCAGGCAACTGCTGTTGTTGAGGCTGACCCTGAGAATCTAGAATAATAGCAATATTGTTATAAACACGCCTCTCTTTTTCTTCCTCAGGTATTCCATGCCACCAATCTGTTAGAATTCCCCAGAAATATGTAATTGCCATTTTAGCAATATTTGTCTGTGTAGTACCAGAAAGGCTAGCAATGATAATGAAAGTATTTATCCATTTGGTAATCAGATTGCGGGGATCTTCAACATGGTCAATATTCAGATACCATGGAGTTATAGGACAAGTGGTCTGCATCATATGTACTGAGCTCTTTCCACTATGCTTTTCTTTAGGCATAACAGGATTAGGAATAATTAAAGCAGTGGACACTGGTTTCTTTTCATGGTCAACTAACCAGTCTAAAGCAGCAGGAAGATCATGCAAAGCATTATCTACATTATCAAATCTGGACACAAGACTATTATTTACAGTTTGTGTTTGTTCTAAGACAGACTCAATCTGCGTCCCAAAGGGCTGTACAAGGTTCACTAATTGTTGGGTCTGACTTTCTAATTTAACCAGATGAGAATGTATAAACTCATATCTAACAGAAGATTGCTGAATATAATCTTTCAAACGAGTATTAGTATCATAAACTATGTTTCCACATTGCTTCACATCAGTATGCATAGTAGCAAAGGAATCTTTTAATCCAAGAACATCCTGACAACAATCATCAATATTCTGCTGTAAATGAGCACAGAACCGACCAAAATAATTTCTCTGTTTAAATTCAAGAGAAGGTTCCTTTTCTTCAGGAGTTTTCGGTTGGAAAGCATACTGAAATAAGCTAATAGTCCCTTCAGAGGCCTGATATAAACCTTGCTTTGATAATTAAGAAGCCGTAACCATTCGGCCTACAGCCTCCGTCGCTGTTTTGTTCATGACCATCATCTGCTTCGTCTTCATACTCGTACTCTAGAAGAAAGTGGTATCAAAGCCATGTCTTTCCTTTCGGATTAGAGATCTGCTGCTTATCTAATTCTTAGTCACAGTCTGAGAAGTTACTGAACCGCGAAGAACGAGAGTTCTGTCGGGTTTCACTTCGGTGTTTGGATCGAGTCTGTTTACCTACTATTTCTTATTTGTGTGTTAAGGGTTTTGTTTTACTCTCCTGTCAAACCCCTGTAAGTGTGTTCAGTCTATCCTCACTTCTCAACTGCAAACAGAATGGCAGAATTTCAAGGATTCTCTCATCCCGATAATGGAATTGAACGTGTCAATGAAGCTTTTATGGAAGGCACTTTTGAGCTTCCTGCAATCAATCCTACGGAAGGCGATCTGGTGGTTAATGAGACTCCTGATATAGATACTTCTGAGGATGTTATCGAGGGTACTGTAAGTAACTATAAACCCCCTGTTCTTTCTGCAGATGGTGTTTATAAGAAAAAGGCTTTAGCTAAGCCTAATCCTTTGATGAATCTTATTTTTAAGAGCACTTTTAAATCTTTTGTAATTCCTCGTCTTAAAACTGTTGAGTTGACATTAGAATATGATCCTGCCTCTACATACCAGACAAAGATGTTGTCTGTCTTGCCTCCTGATGAAATTGCTTATATTAGAAGTCGGCAAGATGTTAACTTTGTTCATTTTGGAGCCATAAGAGTCTTGACAGGATCATGTGTTCCTGATAATATACGTCCAGTCTGTTATCTGTCTCTGTGTGATAGGCGTCAAGTAGAATACCGACATGCTTGTCAGCTGTCTAGCTTGTCTCGTCTTACTAAGAATTCAGTCTGCTTCACATATTATCCGAATTTGACAGTTGCTGCAAAAGATAAAGGTTGTCTTGAAGTCAAAAAAGGATCCTTAAACTGTTGGGGAATATTTAGTTCTCTCTTTGGCTTAAATATGTTTGGTAAATTTAAGTATGCCTCAGTCCAGGTGCAAGTTTTATATTCCATGACAAATACCAACAACCCAGATATCTTAGAGCAGTTGCCTTATGCTAAGACTTTGCATGGTGAAGTCCAGCTACAAAAAGGCCACATGGACCATATAGAAATCCCTGCTACATGGAAAATTGACTGGATGAAGCATGTTGCCCCTAGGTTGTTAGAAGGAACAAAACCTGTACATGAAGTACAGAATAATCAGATAAGGATCATGCCTCCTAATCTTTCTATGAAAGGACAATCGTCAAATCCTTTCCTTATTCCTCAGTCTTCTTTCAGATCTACTTCTTCTACTGGATCTCAAAGTTCTAGAAAGAAAGCACAGTTGTTTGTAGAAGTAGAAGATGAGCCTTTAAATACAGGTCCTGATCCTATGGGGAAAGGAAAAGAGAAAGTAGGAAGGAAGAAAGAAATGGGAAAAAATGTAAAAGCTGATCATCCTTTCTGTAATATGGCCCAGACTTTGCCTAGAGCTGAAACTCTAGAGTGGTTTAAGGAACAAGAAGTTACCTATTATAAAAATGGTAGATGGCCTCCTGTGAAAGGTTTATATCAGGCCTCTGAAGGGACTATTAGCTTATTTCAGTATGCTTTCCAACCGAAAACTCCTGAAGAAAAGGAACCTTCTCTTGAATTTAAACAGAGAAATTATTTTGGTCGGTTCTGTGCTCATTTACAGAAGAATATTGATGATTGTTGTCAGGATGTTCTTGGATTAAAAGATTCCTTTGCTACTATGCATACTGATGTGAAGAAATGTGGAAACATAGTTTATGATACTAATACTCGTTTGAAAGATTATATTCAGCAATCTTCTGTTAGATATGAGTTTATACATTCTCATCTGGTTAAATTAGAAAGTCAGACCCAACAATTAGTGAACCTTGTACAGCCCTTTGGGACGCAGATTGAGTCTGTCTTAGAACAAACACAAACTGTAAATAATAGTCTTGTGTCTAGATTTGATAATGTAGATAATGCTTTGCATGATTTGTCTGCTGCTTTAGACTGGTTAGTTGACCATGAAAAGAAACCAGTGTCCACTGCTTTAATTATTCCTAATCCTGTTATGCCTAAAGAAAAGCATAGTGGAAAGAGCTCAGTACATATGATGCAGACCACTTGTCCTATAACTCCATGGTATCTGAATATTGACCATGTTGAAGATCCCCGCAATCTGATTACCAAATGGATAAATACTTTCATTATCATTGCTAGCCTTTCTGGTACTACACAGACAAATATTGCTAAAATGGCAATTACATATTTCTGGGGAATTCTAACAGATTGGTGGCATGGAATACTTGAGGAAGAAAAAGAGAGGCGTGTTTATAACAATATTGCTATTATTCTAGATTCTCAGGGTCAGCCTCAACAACAGCAGTTGCCTGCTTTAAATTGTCTGTTAGATTGGTTGATTGATGAATTTTGCCCAGAACTTGTTTCTAAACAAGAACGGTTAATGAAGGAAATTCTTTCTATGAAATGTTGTGACTTGAAGGATTTCAAGAAATATTCTGAAGAATTCAGAATTTTGTTATATCAGTTGAAGGATAAAAAGAAGGTTGATGTTGCTAAAACTAAATATTTAGAAGGATTGCCCTACAACCTTGCTGATAGGGTTCTAAATTATCTTGAGCTAAGAGAAATTCCTTTTAGGATTGCCCTATTACTGATTTGATTCAGTTTGCTAAGGAACAAATTTTGCAGTTCATAGATCAATGTAAATACCAACAAAAGTTCACCCGTCATGAAGCCCAGCGCATTGCTCCTAGCTTTATCAATACCTATGGCTGTAACCCCTTTTCTCGCACTCAGCGCAAGCAACAAAAGAAACATAAGAAGCGTCAGCTTTCTTTCCAAAAGCGTACATTTCCTAAAAAGCATTCCTATGCTCCTAAGCATCGTTTCATGCGACGCCGTCACCAACCGCGTCCTGTTAGTCGAGAAATTATTTGCTATATTTGTAATAAACCTGGCCATAAAGCTCCTGATTGTTCGTGTAAAAACCCTGCTGTTAAAGCTGTTTATGCTGATCCTTCCGCAGCAGCGTGGTGGGATGTTGTAGATGCTGATGAAGATTTATTTCAACAAAAAGATATTTATGAACCTCTTTTTGAAGAGTATGAATATGAAGATGAAGAAGAAGATGCTCTTGTTGATCTTGCTGATACTCTTCTCAGTGCTGAAGAACAATTAGAGTATTATGATGATGGTGAACCTACTGCATTTATGAATCAGACTTGGAGATCCCCTGGAAGAGGACGTCGTGGCTCGGGAAGGAGATACAATTCAAATTCTCGACCTTATCAATATCATGAGCCTGATATTCCTACAGTGCAAATGCCAAATTTCCCTTCTCAGTATCCGCCAGGGATACATCCGGTCCTCCAACAACAACAGCAACAGCAATCTCAGTTCATGCCTCCACAGGTAACAGTCTTTTCTGGAAATTTCCCTATTGTTACTTCTGTAAAAAGTGACAGAAAATATAGCCGCTTCAAGCCAGATACTGTTACTCAAGCTCTGGATAATTTTCATATTACTAATGATTGTCCGGAAAATGTCTGTAAAACTCCTTCTTATGGTATCTCTATAGAAGATATGCCATCTACATCCGGTATTAGATATCCTTATCCTGATCATTCTCTATTCCAAGAACAGATCCAAACTTTGTATGAAGAAGAACAAGAAACGCCTCAGGATATTGAGGTTAAACCTCCTATAGATCCTAGTAAGGTGAAATTAGTACTGTCTGTTTTACCAGAACCCTCTGAGCAATTAGATCCTACCTATCTGGTCCATCTGTTAACTGGTAAATTCTCCCAGTATATTACCATACAAGTAAATGGTAGACAATACGATGCCCAGGTAGATACAGGTGCTTCTCTGTCCTTTTGTAAGCCCCAAATCTTGCAAAATTGGGAACAGTTAACCAATAGAACCACTTATACAGCCAGAGATATCCAGGGTAATGAATTCGTTTGCGATAAATATGCTCATCAGCAAACCCTATTTATTGAATCCAGACCCTTTAAATGTGATTTCTTTGCCATGAATCACATGCCTGTAGATGTTCTATTGGGAGGAAATTTCATTGACAGATACACACCATATGGGTGTACTAAGAAAAGTGTTATGTTTACTTTGAATGGTGAAAAAATAAGCACACCCAGACTTATTTATGCCTTAGAGAAATATCCTGTTATCCATCATATCCAGACAGTAGAACCTTTACCAGAATTAAAGGCTGCTCTATTAAGAGATATCTGTTCTGATGATCCTCAAAAGTTTTGGGAAAAGAAGATGCCAGAAATGGAGATTCGTTTGAAGGAAGGAGCAAAAATCAAATGTGGCAAAAGAATACCAATTCCTGCGCATGATTATGAAGATATGGCCTCAGCTATTGAAGAATTAAAGAAAGGGAAGTATATCACTCACTCACAATCTGAATTTAATTGTTACGCATTTATGGTTAATAAAGAAGCTGAAAAAAGGAGAAAAAAGAAGAGAATGGTTATTAATTACCAACCATTAAATGCTATAACACTTCCATTTCCCTATCCTATACATGATAAGTCTTATTTACTTGAGAAAGTTGCTAAGTCTAAAATCTTTTCTCAGTTTGATTGTAAATCAGGTTTCTATCAGATTCGAGTGAAGAAAGGAGACCAGTTTAAAACTGCATTCAGTTGTCCTTTTGGACACTATGAATGGACAGTAATGCCGTTTGGTCTTATGAATGCTCCTGCTTACTTCCAGGAAAGGATGGATAAGATATTCACAGGCTGTCAGGATTGGCTTTGTGTATATATTGATGATATTCTAATTTTTAGTCAAACTTTTGATGAGCACCGCTCACATTTAGATTTATTTTATGGACTTGCTTTAAAATCAGGGATTGTTCTGTCCCTTAGTAAAATTCAGTGGTGTACAAACTCCTGTAAGTTTCTTGGTATGATTGTAAAGGGTGGACAGTTAGAAGTCCAACCTCACTTTAAGAATAAGATCCTTGAATTGCAACCTCCCTTGTCTGTAAAGGAGCTGCAAGGATTCTTAGGTATTTTGAATTATGTGAACAATTTCTATCCTAATGCAGGTTTTGATCGTGCCCCTCTTCAAGAACTTCTATCAAAACGAAAGCCGCAATGGACCCAAGTCCACACTGATGCTGTCAAACATATCCAACAAAAGGTGCAGAATTTGCCAATTTTATATGTGCCTACTACAGAAGATTTTGTTCTGTACACAGATGCCTCTTATTATGCATGGGGTGGTCATCTCTGTTTTGTCAAAGATGGAGTTGAATATTTGGTTGAATATGCTAGTGGAGTTTTCCCGCCTGATGTCAGAAAATGGATTTCGTCCGATAAAGAGATTTACAGTGTTGTTAAAAATCTGAAGAAATTTGCTTTAAAATTAATGCATCTGAAGAAATTCATCATTCGGACTGATTGTTCCAGGTTCTTAACCTTCAAAGAAAAGGATCATGGTCGTAAAGACGGAAGAGGAAAATATCTGAGATGGCAAGAGTATTTTAATCAGTTCAATTATGAAGCTCAACACATCTCAGGAAAGAAAAATATTGTAGCCGATTATTTCAGTAGACCTAATCTTCCTGGAGTTTTCATGCAGAATCCTGGATCATCTTCTGAACCTCCTGGTTTCATCAGAGAAAAACATTATGATGCCCCTTTCAGACATATGAATCTGATAGTCCAGAGAGATATACTTCAGAAGGGATTACATAATCACTATGATGAAAATGCTATTCAAGCTGCTGACACTTTGCAACATACTGGTTGTATTTCTACTCCAGATCTTTATGCTACTGGTTATGGACAGTTCGAGATACTCCGCATCAATTCTGATCACATGTATCATCTCCTGTTAAATCTGGTCAGAAAACCTTTTTATACCTGGAGGATCTCTTGTTCAGCACCTATAACTAAACAAATAGAAGATTTCTTCTATTTTGCCGGACCATCCGCTGTTCATCCAGAAGAACCGATAAGTCAAGAGCTCTGCACTAGAATCATCATCAACATGCGGTTAAAATGGGAATCTTTCTTTTCTCCTACTTTAAACCATGATATTGACGTACAAGATTGGATTGTCCACCAAAGATTCCGCATTAATACAAAATGGCATCCTATCGGATGGAATGATGTGTATCGATATGGATATGACCCCACTCATATTCCATCTCCCGACAATAGTACCAGCTCTCATGACAGCTGTAGTACGTAAAGCGATGATTCTTACTCGCACTAAGGACTGTCACTGTCTGCTTTATTGAGCACGATATACCTCCTTGTGCCGGTTAGATTCTACTTTACTGGCTATCCAAGTCATCTCAAGACTATAAAAGAGAGCTCAGGGAAGCATAATGGACACCAAGCATAAGATCGAGTGATCTTTCTAGAGAATCTAAAGAGTATAGGTTGAGTCAGTGTTTCTAAGTTTGTAATTGTTTGCAGATTTGCTTTGATAATTAAGAAGCCGTAACCATTCAGCCTACAGCCTCCGTCGCTATTTTGTTCATGACCATCATCTGCTTCGTCTTCATACTCGTACTCTAGAGAGCATTTGAAACCTAAAACTACTTCTAAAATCCTAAAAGTTTGTGAGTAAGATTTTGATTTTGATTTTGTGTTTAGATACAAGATCAGGACTTTGAATCATAAACTCAACACAAAAATAGACCGGTGCCTATCTCAGGGCTTGGATTCAAATGGACAGATATATATATATGTGAATGTTTAACACAAACTTATAACATTAATCAAATTTCAAGGAGCTTCTCTAGTATCTGCCTTACAAATACTACCCAAGACTGAGTATTCAGTTATCTGTGCTTACAAATATCCTCACTGTAGTGCATTCATCCCAATACTTAACCCAAAACATTTAATTTGTTCCTTGAACAAAAGTAGAAGATTAAGCATTCAACACAGAAGACCCATGTTCCAAAACCTTGAATAACCCTTAGCTATTTAAATTCAGAAGAAAAACACACACAACTTGGAGACAGATAACATAATACATGCAACAAGGAATTACTCATATAAAACAACATGAAACTGATAAATTTTATGCATAAAACATTCAACATACAACTCATAAACTTACAAGACAAAAGATAGGGCAACCCAACAGAACTATATTTTATTACTTCTCCAAAATTCCCAAATATTAAATAACCCCAAAATGAGTAACACAACTCTTTTATATATTAAGAGTGTGTACTTAGCATTGATTACATTGCATTTCAAATTGCTTTTGATACAAAAGAACTGCCAAAAGGCATTGGGAAACATTAATTGCATCAAAGAGAAGGAGAAGAGAAGAAGTAGTTGACTTGGGGAATGTGTAGCCACTTGAAGTGGTTCACTTGTCAATCCTTCTGTCCATATCTGTCCTTCCACTCACCATATGTCTCCTCAGTTGGCCAAGGGAATGAAATCACTTCTGCTATCTTGCCATTATGGCTGACATATCTGACATCCAAGATACTCTTCTCATTCTTGCAAAATATCTCAAAACTTATTTCAGCCATGTGTAGCTTGTCAAGTGATAAGCTCAAACCTGAATGGTTGGATCACCTTTATCACGACAAGTAGGGATTAATTGATGACTATTATCAATAATTTCTTTCTTTAACTTGTCAAGGTCCTTAATCTTTCCATCAGCTTCCAAAATGTGAGGCAACCACTTGGTGTCCAACCTTTCAATGGCCTGCATTTTCTCCTTCAAAACTTTGTCCAACCTCAATTGAAAATTGGCCACATCCTCAAAATGCTTCAATACATCTGACACTGGTTTCAACTCTAGAAGTGAATTTGCATCATACCTGGCACACCTAATAAAGTCTCTGACTTCTCCAGTTCTAGCCAGACACTTAGTTTTTATACTCAATAGCATCTGCTTATCAGACTCATGCTTCTCATAGGCTATCCTTAACTGTGAGTAAGACCTCCAAGTTTCTTCCACTCTGGCCAAGAGTTTTGTCACCCTGTTCTTGATGAAATTGGTGGTTAGATCCTTCACTTTATTTTCCACTTCTTCTTTCAACTTCTTGTTTTCCTCCTTCAATTCTCTAATCTCTGAAAGGAGAGGCTCTGTATCTATGAGGAAAGACTCCATTGTTGGAATCACAGGTGGAGGGGCTGAAGTACTAGCTCCCAATGACAATTGTTGCTTCAGCCTGCTTATTTCAGCAACTACTTGAGCATAATTGAGTTGCAGCTTATTTGTAACTACCTCTACAAATTGTGTAGTCTTTACATTTAGGTTTGCAGCCTGGGGAGCAGGGGTATCAGATACTCTTTTTATTATTACATCCCCTACCAATTCCCCCAGTCCAACCCTAGGCTTATTATTGCTTGGGGCTAGAGCCCATATTGCCAGTATTTCAAATCTAGGGTTGAAGGTTGCACCAGAGAGCCTTTTCAACTTGCTAACTTGTTATATCTGAATCATATCTGGTGATTGTATCAAATGCAATGGCATCTGATAGGGTCTAGTGGGGAAGAAGCAGAATATTACTTTTTGCAACCAATTCTCTCCCCTCCTCTGGACTCATTGCACTTATGGATTGATGAACCTCCTTTAAAACCCTTTGAGTAATAGCATCATATTATGTAGGGTCTGCTCCAACCTTGGCATCTTTAATCCTCTTTTGGAACTCTTCACTTCTTACTATCAAAACATAGCTCTTGAATTCAGGAGTGTTGACAAATTCATCATCCTCTAAGAATCTATCACAAGCCATTACCCTGACATCTTCAATGTCTATAGTTGGGTTACTCATTGATCTCACTACCCTATTCTCAGGGGATGAGTAAGGTCTCACTCTATTAGGTGAATTCACCTGAGGGCCAGTTTCTTGTACATGTTCTTCCTTCCCTTCCAAATCAACTACCTCAATTTATTCAGGGTTCTCCAAGTCAATAATTTTAACCTTCTTGGTAGGGGAGGGACCAACTAATTCTCTCTTAACAACATACCCTCTACTAGAACTGCCAAACTCATAAGTGGGTCTCTCTTCTCTTGCAGGGGCAGAACCAATCAGCTGCTCTACATTGTCTAGCATTTTCTCAATTCTTTGGACAGGGTCTTGTACTTCTGCAAATGCACCTAGATATGCAAGATTTATGCTTTTCTTCATCTTCTCACTTGCCATGATAGTGTCCCACTTAATCCTTAAGTGGTGGACATAATTCATTGTAAAACAATTTCTGGCAATGTCATCATTATAATCTACCTGGTGGAAATACCTGGGCCTTCCTTTGCTAACTCTTACTTTGTTGATGAAGCCCTCAAGGTCAAAGTACCTTGGTTGTTCCAAATACATCCCAAAACATTGCATGATTGAATAAATCTAATCTAGTCCACTCTTAGTAGCAATAAAAAAATCATAGAATCTAAGGGAAGAAGGAAAGAATGAACCATTCTTGCGGTTCCTCAGGTGCTCTTTGTCAGAATCATTTAGTTGCCTAATAACTTCTAAAAATGACACCCTTTTAGGCACATACTTAGGCAGTATATGAGGTGGCATTTCACATCCATAGACCCTAATGCAAGTAGTGTTTTCATGAAAAAACCAATCACCCCAATTGTGATCAAGTCCAAGGTGGGGAGTTCTATCTAGAGGCCTAAAAAAATCTAGCACATCAGGATGCAGCCTCTCACCTTCTGGTTCCAAAAACCCAAGGATTCTCCTCACAAAATATTCTTCAAAGATGATATAATCTGTTGTAGTGCAATGCATATCCAGCATGCATGTCCATACTTGCACCGGAAACATATTTCCTTGAGCATCTATACTCTTAACATGTAGATTTTGGTGCCACATTCCAGATAAAGCAAACAAGTACATGTGGCATAATAAGGAATACCATGTGAATTCAACATGGATATCTGGCTTAGACAGATTATTCTTAATTTTTGTCATCTGATCATGTATATGGTTAGCAATGTAAGTTGCATAATCATATGGCTCTCTAACATCCTGATTCTAAATATCAACTGCTATCATCATCATCAAAGAAATGGACATTCTGTCTGAAGCATCCTTGCCCAACACCTAGCACAAGCTGTGATAAGTCCTGACAAAATAATCCATGAACATACTGCAATGGAAGGGATTTTGCTTAGTATCTGAAATCTTCACCATTTTACCATCAAAACCCTTGGGCCTATGCTTGGCTAGGTTGTAATCCCTATAAGCATGTTTCACAGTCTTATATTTTCTCTTTAGAGCAGCAAGGTCAATTGTCTTGCTAGCTACAGGATCTAAATTGAACACTGTGGCAATAAATCCCTTAGTGAGCTTGGTTATTTTTGTGCCATTTCCAGCCACGACAGACCTTGTAGCAGGATCATACCTAAGCGCTATTGCCCTAACTAAGTTAGGGTTTGGGAAGCCATTGGAATAGATAAGCTTGGCCAAATCATCCCTCTAGGCATGACAAATAGGGACCTTATAGTTCATTCTCTTATGCCAATGTTTGAATAGAATCCAACCGGTGACATGCAATATGGCATCCCAACAATTATAGCAATAATCAAGAAATTTATCTTTGGGACCGCCTGGGCCATGCAATTTTAAGGCTGTCCTAGCAAAAGCAGGGAGCTGGATCATGAGATCCTCATCTAGGCTATGTTTAGAGGTGGAAGATTGGATGACTTGACTCATTTTTATGTTTATGCAGACAAACTAGGGTTTTTCAACTTCAGATTACTTCTTAATAGTTTAAAGCAGTTAACCGACAAGACATAGAAGAATGGAAACAACTTACTAGTTTTGGCACTAATAGTGGCTCAAAATTACACCAGCTTGTTCATTCTAAAGCTCCCTTCACTCTGAATGTAGCTTATGCTCTTGAAAATGACAAGGAATGCCCTAATTCTACCCATTTTATGCTGAATTCCTTCACAGTTCTCTGTATTAATGGAGGTTGCATCGGCCATTACTTAGTTTGTGCCATGGACACTTGGAAATCCTCCTTTTTGCAAGTTTGAATTTGGGCCATCGATCTTTTCCTTACATTTTTCAATCTATGGCTTTAATTTGTTCACTGGATTTGACAATATTTGTCACCTTCTTTGAATAGACTTCGCCCAATCAGAACAGGCCAAATCATCTGTACTTTCCTCATAGATCACATCACCTTTGTTCAGACTAGACATGTGGCACCACCTCGCGGCATCGTAGCTAGAAATGGCCCACCACATACCTACCACGCACGGGTGCGATAATGCATCCATGCTTCATTCCTTTATATGCTTTTGGATTCGTCATCAGAGTAGGGCCACGTGTTGCAATCTCACGACCGTGCAACAAAGATTCCTTCTTATGAGATTCCCTTGCAATGATGTGTGACCATTGGATTAAAGTTCTCCTGTAAACCATACTTAGATCAACATCTGACAACAAATGGTTGGCGAAGGCAAAATTCTTGGTGGAACAAGACATAAGCATAAATTTTGGGACATGTGTCAACCCATCGCAGCTGCGCAGCGGGGTGATGGTGTCACTAATGATGCGCTGCAATACTACGCTATTTATTTTAAAATAAACCTTAGGACTTAGGATATAAAGCGTTGATTTTTACTGGTGACAGCGGGTAATGGCTAAGCAAAGGGGCCAGTCAACCTATGAGCGCTATGACATGAAGTTATAACTTAAGTGACCGATGACCTGCTAAAGGCAGTCAACATGGAAATAGAAAATAAAGTGCAGGACCAAGGGAAAATAGGGTAAAATGATTTTCTAAGGTAAACAGATGAACATTTTAGACCTAAAACCCTAAACTCTAAGGGGTACCACTAGGTGGGACCCCTTTGGAACGGTGAAAACAAAAAGAGATTGCCACGTACCCGTCAGGAGTCCACCACTTCTTCTTGTTATAGTTGATGAAAGAGACCTGCCAGATGGCAACTTTCTGTGGTTCTATGGTTCTCCTTTTCTTCATTATTTTATTCCTGGCAGAATGGTGGAACAAATCAAACTGTGCCACCTGTCAATAAAAGTTAGTGGGACTGGACCCTTGGCACACTCTTTTAAAAACAACCGTAGTCTACTATGAGAAAGGGTCACGGGGGTAGTCAAAGCTGTTACTTGCTAAAACCCTAGGGATAATAATAATATTGGATACGGGCTGGAGGTGGTGAACTGTATGCAAGGGGCTAGTAGAAAATGTTTCTCAAGACATAACATAGTGACTTAAAGAATTGAGCAACGAGAAACAAGTGATCATCTGAGGATTATAACAAAAGAAACCCCCTTGCTTTTATTCAAATGGCACTAGGGTTTAGGGTTTTAAGGTTAATGCTCATAATATTTTCAACAAGTAAAACCCTAGGCCAGAATATTTTCAACATGACAGTGCCAGACAAAGCAAGAAACACAAGAACCTAGAAAATTTACATGGTTCTACCAAAGGGCATGCCAATGATATTTCGATTTTGAACTCGTTGTCTATGCTTCTCTCCATGGTCTTTGTGTGTTTCACAAATTTGCCTTGCCAACTCCAATAGTATTATTAAATATCAATAGGGTATTTTGGGAGCTTGTATGGAGGACCTATGAATACTTCTACTTTTTTATAGGTAAATTTAGCAAATTGAATGAACCAATTTTCATACTTCTTGATGAACTCAACAACATCCAATTATAACCTCTGATTTAAATCTCCCTCTAGGGTTCTTACTATATACATTGTGAAAGCATCATTTACTTTTGTAATGTATAAATGAATTATTCAACTAGAGTTATGGGTAGCAGTCAGAAACTTTGAATTATCCTCTAGAGTTGATTCTATTTCTCCCCTCTTTGTCAGTCCTAGATAGATGATTGGTCTTGTTGATAAGTATACTAGATAGGAGGTCATAAAAAATCTCCTTGTATCATTCACTTTTATTAGTTGAGTATGTAGATTGTCACTAATGAGTTTAGCCCAGTTAATCATCTCCTTATTTTCTAGTTCACATTATGGATGAATTTGAACATCTAGGACATGAAGGTGGAGGTAGAAGCTAAGTCCTTTATCCTACTTAACAATGTCACCATATCAATAATTTCTATTAGGAATTCACTTCTTAGGAGTGACTTAGGAAGCTTTGATATTGTTGGCCTAGATGTAATCATCCACCTTTTGTTGATAGACTTTAAATATGTGTCAAGATCTTGATTAAAATTATTCAATCCCTCTTCTTTAGTTAAATTGACTACTTGCCCATGATAGGGAATATCAAATGCTTCTATAATGGTATTAGAAGAAAGGTTAGCTAGTATTCTTCCATCATTTGTCACAATTCTCCTTGGCCCTACAACATAATGTTTTGCATAGGCTATTACCATCTCTAGGCATTGAACTAAAGTTGGGAATCCTACAACTTGTGTAATTCCATTGTTTACCATTTTCCTTGCTCCATTTGAACGATTGTTTCCATACATCCTATTCTTGAAATCCTCCAAGTCCACATGGTCCAAGTCAATGTCTGATATTACATCCCAAGAAAAATTGATATTGGAAGGTGGGGTGAATACTTGGATTTTTTACTTCATCTTTTTGGCCCTTGACATAACCTTGCAAGAAAAAATAAATCATTAGATTCTTGAAATCTTAAGAAATTTAAGGTTTAAATACTTTATAGTAGTTTGCAAGATTTCACTAGACAACTAGACATTAAAGTGTCACCATAGAAAACCTCCAGTCCAAAGAAATGCTACAAAAATTAACTAAATCCTTTTGTAAGCTTTAATATGTAGAAAATCAATAAGGAACATGATAAAAGAGGATAGCAAAAAAAATCTGGTAGTAAAGATAAGTTCTACAAATAAATTTATGCATGAAAATCATCCATTTTAAAACAAAATTATTTTAGACAAAAATGTGTGAATGTGAGCGACTTCTAATTTTTTAGTTTTCTATTAGAATGTCTAGTCATCATGTTAAAATCTACAACTAAAGTTATTTACCTTCCATGTCTTTCTAAAGTTTGCAGGAAAATGATATAGGACATGTAGTAAAAATGTGAGCTTCAAATATCTTCCTATCTATTAAAATTCTATAATTATATTTTATTTAAGAACTATCACTAAGTGTTTTACTTTCAACTTTTCCTTTATAATAACTTAGAACCTATGAAAACTCCCAAAGGTGAACCTAAAGGTTTCCAATTATGTTTCCACACCAAAATTCTACAATTTTAAATAAATACTCCATTTTGCCAGAAAATCATGTGGTAAAGTAGAAGAGGTTAAGACATAAATGCAAGTTCTAAAGTTCACTCTTCTACCAAAATTCCACAACTATATTTCTTAATGTTTTTCCTAAACTTCAAATCTTCCTTTAAGTGGCTTAAGTGAGGAGTTTTTAAGACATTCAAGGGTTAATCCAAAAGACCAAAACTTTGGTTCTCCATTTGAAATCCACAAAGCACTTCCTTATAGGATTTTCAATGCACTTCCAAATTCAGTCTCTTTCAACACAAATGCAGGGAATCTAGGGAGATCTTGGCATATATTTTATATTAAAAAAAGTTCCAATCCTCTAATGGAATCCTACAAAAAGTTCTCCATAACCTAAAATCTTTTACAAGAACTTGACCTAGGTTACTTAATAATTTTTTGAAGTAGGGTATTTTAGAGTTTTAAAAACTTAATCATTTTTCCTAGTTCTAAATTTGAATTTTCATTGTTGTTTTCATGAATTAGGATTAGGTTTACTGCTATGTTTCAATGCCCTACAATTTAATCTAATGGATGCAATTTATCAATGGAAACTATGTTATTGAATCAAATGGTCTAGATTAAATTTTAGTGAAACCTAGGGATTTCATTCTTTCAAATTTTCAGATGTATAGAATTTCAAACACTTAAAAGGGGAAATCCACCTACTAGTTTTAGAATCTCGATGAAGATATTGAAATGGTTGAACTTGGGAAGCCCTAGTACACAAAAAAAAGGCTTCAAAAACATGGAAAAAGACTTCAAAGTCTTCACAAATTGAGTTTGAATGCATTGGTTCGAGAAAATATCATTTCATTTAGTTGAAATTTATAGTTATAGGTTTCTTTGTGGTATATAAAGGGTGTAAAATCACCAAATTGCAAAGAAATTTTAATGTAAAGTGTTAAAATGATTGTTTAAGCCTAATTTATAGTCCTTTGGTTCCTAGTTCATGTCACCATTAATGTAGGGGAAAAGGTAGGTGGAATGCTAATGCAAGAACAACATCACGTTTGTGGAAATCATCGAGAGGAATGGACATTGAGACTTAATCACAACATTGAATGAGACTCTAAAAAACTGACAAATCTACAAAAAACAACATTCAAGCACCCAACACTCTACGATTCACTTTACAAAATCTTGTAGAAAAAGATAGGGTGTATGGACATGCAAAACAACACAACATATCCAATCATAAATTGATAGGATTCCATAAATAAACTCCTTGAATATTTTCAATTTTAAAACACCTTTAGACCATTTTGTGGGAAAAGTTAAGACATTTGGTGAAAAGAAATACATGTATAGTAGGAAGTTGAGATCTTGCAAACTTTTAATATAAGAAACTTTGAATACTTAGAAAAATCACATGAATTTTTGTGGAGAAAACCAAGTTGGGAGGACATAAGACCAAATGACAAGAAGTTTGGTAGTAAGCCCAAAGTCTGCAAACTAACTGAAGCCTTGAAACTTAAGATTCTACAAGGGGAACTAACTCATACCTTTTGATAATCACTTTATAATCCATTAATAAATTAAAGCATAGCCATTCTAAGACTTAAAAACACATTTCTCATTGGACAAAAGGGAAGGAAAAATAAAATTAGAAAAAAAACTAACTCATGAAAAAGCAAAAGAGGGGGTATATATTTTGCCAAAATGAAAATGGGGTATGTGTGCAAGGAACAACACCACGTTATTCCAAATGACGTCTTATTCCATGATAATTTAAGTCTAGAAGTAAGTTACATAAACACTGTAGAATGTTCATGCTAGTCCATAGTCTTATATTTTCATTTATGTAACTCTTCTACATAAGGAACTCTCCTCATGCTACTAATTAGGTTAACCAACCTAAATTAGTGACAAGATAATTGGGTACAATGTTGTGTCATCACTAATTAACCTAGAGAGTGGGAATCTTTAAGAAATGTCCTTAGTATGATGTCCATCTATCAACCTGAAAGTCTAATGTTTTATCATGTGTTTATAGGAGTTGTAAGGGAATATTCCTTGATTCTAACAGAGCTCAATGAAAAAGGAGAAAGGGGCAGTTTCTCATGTCTTGGTCTTGATTGATTTTATCTCTTGAATATGTTGTAGTGTATTCTAATAATCCTTGTGTTGTGATTCTTCACAACATGCCCCTAGTTTTCTATTAAAACTGGAGACCCTGTATTTCTTTTTGGTCATTTTACCCATGCTTCCACTTTAATTTTCAAATCAATCTACTTTTTGTGCTTAATTATTCTTTGGATGGGTAAAAGTGTTATAAGGGGAAATTTTGGAGTGTTTGAGTCTATTTTTTATTGGAGATTTTAAAAAATTCAAGGGTTTTTGTTTGTTGCAAGTTGCAAACTAGACCCAAAATTTAGTTTGCAACTAGGGCTATGTGTAGTATTTTTTGTGTGTGCATATTTTATCCCAATACCTAATTTTATTGACCCTTTAAACCCATTTTGATGATTTGTCTACCATTTTTATTGCTCAATATCTTTCCTTGTGGATGTTCAGATTCATCTTTCAGGTTGGTTTGCATAAATTTTCTTGATGATTGAGTTTTATTTCCCCCTAGGTTTTGTTGCAAGTTCAAGTGTTTTCATATGATTTATATTTATTTAAGAGTTTACATCTCAATTGTCCTTTGGATTAACATTTGATGATTTTTTTCATTTCTAGTGGCATTCCTTAGTTGATTTTTGGAGTTTGGCATGATTTATTAAAGACTTACTTTAAGTTCAGACTCCTAAAACTTTTTACAATTTGCAATTTTTTGCATGTTGTAAATTGACGATAAAATCTACTCAATAGTTGCATCTACTTTGCAATTTGCAATATTTTACAATTTCCATGTGGAGTCCAAGCTTCATTTTCTTTTCATAGTCCCAAATCTTTTTTACAACTTGCAAGGTTTTGCAAACTACAACCAGAGTCTGAACTCCAGTCATATTTTGCACTTCTAAAGCATTTTTTAGTTTGCATTTTTTCAAATTGAAACTAGAATCTAAACTTCGGTTGCATTCAAGAAACCCAAATTTTTTTGTAGTTTGCAAGTTCTCGCGCACTGTAAATTAGATGCGAGCTCTGACCGATAGTCTCACTTTGTTTGCAAATTATAAGTTTTTTGAAAAATGTAGTCAAAGTCTGAATTTTGATTGCAATTTGTAGGGAAAATTCATTTTGTACTTGCAATACTATTGAAAACTACAAACCAGATCCAAAATCTATTTTATAATTTACAAATTGTTTATATAGTTTGAAACTCTTCCAGATAATTTAAAAAGATTAAATTTTTTAGAGAAATGGAATATTAATCAAAATTCATCATACCAACCCATTTAATTAATGCAATTACATGATTTTGGATTAATTGTTGTATTAATTGTATCCTATAAAATAAGGATTTATATAGAAATACTATTGTGTGTCTATTTGTGGTAGGTACTTCTAATTGGGAATCTCTTCACTGATCAAGATGAGGTATGAATACAAAGGCATGGTACCACCTTCAAAACTAGTGTCTAAGTTGGACAAAATTACTAACATAGATTTTGGGCATGTGGAACTCGAGGAGTTTGACAAAAGACTACTGGAAAGCAAGAAGACCAAAATTATGTGGAACATCAAATTGAGAGGCCTTTTCAAAGTAACATTTATTTTAATTTTAGTTCAATTTTTAGACCTAGTCATGACATGTACAAGATTTTACAACAAGAAAGACAGGGTGGTTAGAACAATTGACAAAAAGGTGATCATGTAAATTCAACCACCTTACATGGAAGAAATGTTGAATCTACCACTGAGGGATGATTTTATCAAGATGTCCATGGATTCTTTTAGAGAGTACTTCAAGGCTCACTTTGATTAGTTCACATATGTCATCAACAATAATTGGTTGGCCAAATTAAGGGAAAAGGTCTCCCAATTGCTAAAGAAGTTATTCCATAGTAAATTCACAAAGGAGATCAATGATGTAGTTACTCTCTTGAGTTAGGATGCAAGACTCGATAATGCTAAGGAGTTTCATCCATGGATGTTCTAGTTTATTGTCAAATTCATTTCTAGAAAGGAGTTCATTGATTGGGCAACCCTCATAAATTACTACCTCCACAAGTAGTTATGTGAAGTCAATCAGTCCAAGTAATTCTACATGACTTCATACCTAGTGTATTCCATAGAAAGGAGATAATAGTACATTAGACTTGAACAGATTGGTGTCATTGGTTTAGGACAACAATTGGTGTATCAATACTATCCATAGCTAGAGTTGAAATAAAGTCTCAAGCATTTTAGAAGGGTAAATGATGCTTTCATATTTTTTTTTTATCATAAGAATGCTTGAGAATGATAGGGTGAAGAGGATGTCTCCAAAAACTATGGAGAAAATTCAAAAATGGGGAGATGGGTACTACTATTTTTCCACCTCTACCTACATTATAATTACAAGTTTCTTATGGGTGCCACTAAAACTCCTAGCTTATGTTAGTTACCAAGTAGCTCTTTTGGAGGTATGTAGAAAAGGCACTAAAGTTCATAAGATTTGTGCCAAGAAGAAGGTGGAATGTTTTCATTTTCTTCTATCCATTGGGAGATATACTTGTCCAACAACACAAGAAGCTAGAAATATAGAAATGGAATTATCTCTCTTGACACTTAGGCCATATGAATTAAGAGCTTCTTTCAACCCAAGATAGTGAATAGAAGGGTTGAAATCCATCATTATACACAAGCCCCATCTAGAGGACTATTGGGAAAATTATGCTAATGACATATAAGTTTGTAAGATGTCCTATTTGTGCATAGCCACATCTCAAATGAGAATGTATCAAATTATTATGGTGACTAGGGGGCTGCAAGACATTGGTAAAACTCTTGACCTTCATATGAGGCTAACAATTTGTATTTGATCAACCTTTGTCAACACAAGATTGGAATTTAGGAGAATTTAAGAATTTGGAAGCTAGAACCTCAATGGTGATTAGGAACAAAAAGTGGCTTGAGGAGACATTTGTAGAATTTCCTTGATGAAATTCATTCTATTAAGATAATGACCATAGTTAGAGATGAAGAAGATGAGATATATGAGGTAGAGATAAAGCTAGTGTAGAAAAGGAATTGATCCAGATTGAAGTATGTGTGTTCAAGTTTGAATTGACTAGAATATAGGTAGACTCAAGGTATGGATGTCCCTCCCAACCACCATAATGTTCCTTTTCAAGCCCCTTCTCAAGTTGTTTAGGCTTAATTAACCCAAATTAATGATCTTGTACCTTCTTCTTTTAAGGAGATTTTTCAATCACCACCTTAGTCTCCCCCAAACTCACCTCTTATCACTCAGTCCCTAAGCCTTTCCTTTGTAAACCCTCCTAGATATGATTCAAAGGAAACTTCTATCTCATCTCCCAAGAGGATACTTGTTATACTCTTGATAAAGCTTCATCTCCTCCTAAAATTCCTACCCACCTATTTTTCCTAATGTTCAAACACACAACAACAACCTCAATCCAATATCCTAGTAGGAGAAGTGCAAACTATGGATACACCTTGAAGTGGTTTGATCAAATCATTTAACAAATAAAGAGGGTCATGAAATTGGCATTCGACAATCTCACTTAGCTAGAAGCTATTTTCTAAAAGCCTAGTCTTCCCAAAATGGCTAGGGTGAGATCTTCCATCACAACTAGCATCTATGGAAATAGACAAGCACAAATCATTAAACCACTATCAAACATTCCTAATGTGACATTCAGTATAGAATACTCTATACCATGAAAGATTTGGCTATGAAGGTAGCCACCCAAGATCTAGGAGCTTCAGTAATGCAAATACACAATATGAAAGAATAATTCTATTCTATCAAAAGATGCAAATACACAATATGTACATCAATATACATGACTAAATGAAATTACAATGAGAAGCCCTTGGTTATATAGGCCAAGGTGAAACATAGGACAACATAAGATTATGAAAAGTATCTTAATCTTATGACTTTAGACACAAAGAGATAACTATCCTTAGTGTACCCTAAGTATGCCCTAAGTAAACTTAACTAGACAAGTGTGAATACCTAATGTGGAACCAGTTAGGTAATATATCCCATTCACACCAACACCCCCCCTAAGTGCAACTTAGGGAGAATATGAAATGATACAAAGATGTGTTCTAACTGTATAAGGCCATGTTAGGCACCCATGTACAAACAATCTCTCACAAATAGAGTAAGGGAGAAAATCCCGCAGGATAAAACCCCTCTTCAAAAGAAAGAAAACATAAGAAAGATGCTCTCCAATAGTATGAGAAGGATAAAACCCCATGTGAAGAAAAAGTCCCCCCATAAGAGAGAAGAAGAGAGTGTTAGATTTAGGACAGACAACTGAGAGGGGGGGTGAATCAATTGTCTGAAACTTTCTCTCAATTAATCACTTTAAATACTTTTCTTATCCAGAAACATAATAACAAATCAATCATGGAAATGTAATGCAACAATTCAAGAGTAGAAACACATTAACACATTGACACCAAGATTTTGACATGGAAAACTTGGTTAAGGGAAAAACCACGGGGTGACTCACCCAAGATTGTATTCTCTATTAGAAGAATAGAAAGAACAAAATGGCACATGCCAATTAGGGCTCACTGCCCAAACACACTACTCACAAGAGGCCCACTGCCTATATGAGACACACTGTCTACAAAATAATAAGTATTACACACTTGAACTGAAGAATAGCATCTTTACCATGCTTGAGTTAGTTCCATTTAAGCACAACACTTCTACTCTACTTTTTGCTTTCTACCTCTCTACCACACACTCATCTCTATTAGACACACTTTGAAATGACTTTACAACTCCTTATTTATACAAGACATTGACTTAGGAATTATCATCCAAGTCTTCATACATTACAGAGCAAGTACATAAATACAACATGACTTATTACAAAAAGACTTCACACAGATCAACACACTGTTGGCTACATAGATCTGAGACTTTAATCTTTCTTTGGGAACATGCCATTCTTCACAAGACACCTTCCAGATCATCCGCAGGATGTGTAACTCATCTGGTTAGCTAGACTTAAGAAGAACATCATCATCCAAAAGTAGATCTTTAATTGCGAGCTCAATCTTCAATGCAGACCACCAACACGAACTGGACACAATCCAAAGACCTCCACAAGCTTGCCTGAATCACCAAGAGCATCCACACTACTTATGCCTACTAAAATCATTCTCTCCTTCATCCAGAACCTCAAGAACACAGTCTGTCATCACTGTCATATTGGAATAGATGCTTGCGGACCTCCGGACCACGAACCAATTGAGTTGTCAAACCACATTGGCTTCCTAAACACTCCACCCAATCCGCAGAACAAGATATTGCATTTTTGGATCTCACCAGACCTATCTGTGTCACTCTGTCACCTCTGAATACCTGCCGAAACCAGTTTTACTTAAGTGGCCATAACTTCTTTAGGTCTTCATGCAGACCTTTGAAATCTTTACTGGATCATCTTAAGACATATATATACAAACCCTTTGAAGCATTTCCTCTAATCTTCATCTTAACTAGGATCTTTACCTCATTGTCTTTACTGTTCTTCTCTATTTCTGATTAGGACTAATTTTCTCAATATCCTTAGCACACAACTCATCCAATCCTTATTATCAATGCAACAAGAGTATGTTGATATTAATGACAACACCAATTAGGCCTATACTTGCAACAATCTCCCCATTTGTCATTGATGGCAACATATGATGTGAAAAACTATTTTAACCATCAAGACAAAAACTTCTCCATACTATCACAACTCCCCCTATCAACAACAACCACTCACATGTCTTCTCTTCCTTTACTACTCCCCCTTTGATCAGCATTCACTTATTTTTCACATGTCTTCTCTCCCCCTTTGACATCAATGGCAAAGGGCACATACTTGCATTACTTTAGAAACATATCAGTTACTCCCCTTGAGTAGTAGCTTCCCAACATCAATCCAAACCACAAAATATGACTGTGAGATCCACCAGACTGATGCACATCAGTGCACCTTAATTCAGAATGGTAGGGGCAATAACCCCTAACTTCTCCCTAAGATACTGAAAAGGGTCCTTAGGTAGAGGTTTAGTAAAAATATCTGCAATTTGATCCTTGGAAGGCACAAACTCTAATCTGACTTCATCTTTGTTCACTTGCTCTCTCAAAAAGTGAAACTTGATGGCTATGTGTTTAGTCTTTGAATACACACCGGATTCTTTGATATGTTTAATGCACTTGAATTATCACAGAAGATTGTGATAGGTTCCTTATACTCAACTCTGATGTCCCTTAGCATTTACTTCATCCACAATACTTGAGTGCAACTACCTGCTCCTACAATATATTCTACTTCTGCAGTGGATAGAGATATTGCCTCTTGTTTCTTTCTCAGCCAAGAAACCAATCTTTTCACCAAAAAGAATGCTCCACCATTGGTACTCTTCCTATCATCCACATCTCCTGCCCAAGCCGCATCTGTATGTGCATGAATAGAGAAATCATGATCTCTAGGATACCACAAACCATACTCAAATGTCCCTTTTAGATATCTAAAAATCCTCTTGATTGCCATGACATGAGATACTCTAGGATCAACTTAAAATCTGGCAACAAGACCAACAACATTCATAATGTCAGGTCTAGTTTGAGTGAAATACAATAGTCCTCCAATAATTCACTTGTACTTTTTCTGATTAGCCTTAGGAGAATCATCATCTTTTCTCAATTTACATCCAGTTGTCATGGGAGTATTCATTGGTTTTGAGTCTTCCATCCCAAATTTCTTCAATAGTTCTTTGACATATTTGGTCTGAGAAATGAAGATTCCTTTCTTTGTTTGAGTGATGTGCAGACCCAAGAAGAAATTCATTTCCCCAAAGATGGACATCTCAAATTCACTTTTTATTTGATTTGCAAAGGTTTTGCACGTACTATCTCTTCCTCCAAAAATGATATCATCAACAAACACTTCAACAATCAAGATATTTTCATGATCAATTTTGAAATACAAGTTACTGTCAATAGTACCTTTGTTGAAACTAATCTTCAAAAGAAGCTTATCCAATCTTTCATACCAAGCTCTTGGGGCTTGCTTGAGTCCATACAGTGCTTTCTTCAATTTGTAGACCATATCACCATGATCAGATAATTGAAATCCATCCGGTTGGTCACTGTAAACTTCTTCTTCCAAGTCACCATTTAGGAAGGCAGACTTGACATCCATTTGATATACCTTGAAATCCTTGAAGGTAGCAAAAGCAAAGAAATAATTTGATTGCTTCAACTCTTGCCACCGGAGCAAAAGTTTCTTCAAAATCAACTCCTTCTACTTGGGAGTAACCCTTGTAGACCAATCTGGCTTTGTTTCTGACTACTTCACCATCTTCATTTAGTTTATTCTAGAAGACCCATTTGGTTCCAATCACATTCTTGTTTTTAGGTCTGGGAACAAGATCCCAAGTGTAATTTTTCTCAATTTGCATTAGCTCTTCCTCCATTGCTTTAGTCCAGTTTTCATCATTGCAAGCTTCATTCACTATTTTAGGTTCAATCTTTAAAATTAGAAAATACTCTTCTTAATTTTGAGCAATCCTTCTTCTTGTTTGTACACCTTTGCTTTTATCACCTATGATATGATCTCTAGAGTGATTCAGTCTTACATACCTGGGAACTTTGGGAGTTTCTTGCACTTCTGATTCTTGAACAAGTTCATTCAAACTTATCTCTTCTTCCTGATTTATCGGATCAGTCTGAATCTAATTTTCAGAGGGAACTTGGACTTCTTGAACAAAAACATCATTTTGATCATCTTCATCATATTCATAAAACCTTGAGGGTTTTTCAACACCTTCATCAACCTTCACATTTGTACTTTCAACAATCTTCCTTAATCTCTTGTTATAACATCAATATGCTTTTCTTTGAATAGAATAACCCAAGAATATTCCTTCATCACTTCTAGCATCAAATTTTCTTAGATCTTCATCTCTTTTAATGTAACATTTTCTATCAAAGACTCTGAAATACCTCACAGTGGGAGTAATGCCAAACCAAAGTTCATAGGGAGTCTTACCTGTATTGCTTCTGATTTGTACTCGATTGAGAGTATAGACTACAGTGCTTACAACTTCTCTCCAATAGATATGAGGAACATTTGCTTCCATCATCATGGTTTTAGATGCTTCCTGGATGGTCCGGTTCTTTCTCTCCACTACTCCATTCTGCTGTGGAGTCCTAGGAGCAGACAACTATCTTTTTATTCCATGTTTCTCACAGAATTCTATGAACTCACCAGATGTGAATTCTCCACCTCTATCAGACCTTAGACATTTTAATTTTAATCCAGTTTCATTCTCTACCATAGCTTTGAATATTTTGAATTTCTCAAGAGCTTCTAATTTCTCTTTCAGAAAAGTTACCCACATCATTCGGGAAAGGTCATCAATTAATAACATGAAGTATCTATCACCTTGCACACTCCTGATTCTTGCTGGACCACATAGATTAGTATGAACTAAATCCAATAATCCAGTAGAGGATTGTTACTTGCTTTTGAATGAGACTCTCTTTGTTTTCCCAACTGACATTCCTTGCACAAACTATTGGTAGGTTTTACCAATCTTGAAAGATCTCTTACAACCTGAGTGTTGCTTATCTTGATGATATTATCAAAATTTACATGACACATTCTTCTATGCCACAACCAACTCTGATCAATTTGAACAAATAAGCAATTTTTACCAGTACCAACCAGGTGGAAGATATTACCTTTAGTTTGAGTACCAGATGCAATCTTTGTTCCAGAACTTTCAAAGATCTTGCATTTTCCATTCTTGAATTAGAGATCATAGCCTTTGTCCACTAACTGTCCAACACTGAGAAGATTGTGCTTCAGACCTTCAACATACAGTACATTACTGGTTTTGTTCTTTCCATCAAAAGAAATGGTTCCTCTACCTCTAATTCTACTAGCAGAATTATGACCAAACTTCACCACTCATCCTTCATACCTTTCCAAATCTATGAACTTATTTTTGTCACCTATCATATGGTGAGAGCATCCATTGTTAATGACCCAATCATCCTTTTCTTCAACTTGAGAAGCCAAAGCTTTTTCTACAATTTTATGATTGATAGATTCAGAGGGCATTGGATCTTCTTCCTTGATGGCAATAAACACCCAGCCACTTTTGGATTTGTTTCCTGTTTCTGATTCATCATCTATTACTCCTTCATTATCATCATCTTCATGAACATAGTAAAAATTATTCTAGAACCTTGATCTATTAGGGTTTGTCCTTGAAAATCTTTTCAGACACTTTGAGGCAAAATGACCAATCTTATTGCAGTTAAAACATTTACAAGGTAATTTCCCTTCATACTTACTGGATCCTCTTGGCAGTCTTTTTGCAATAAGGGCTTCAAGTTGAGAAGCTTCTGCTTCATCTTCTTCCAGGTCTTTTTTTGCTTTCTCATAACATGATAGTTTCTTTGAGGAGTTCTCTCTTGGATCAAACTTTTGTTTTCCTTTAACAGAGGCACTAGCTTTGAATGCAGATTTAGTCTTGGGGGGGCATCTCCAAACTTAGTCAATTCAAATGCAGCCAATTTACCAACCAATTGATCTCTTGTGATACCTAAAATAGATCTGAATTCTTCAATAGCAGCAACCTTGTATTTGTAAGAATCAGGAAGAGATCTGAGAACTTTGCCAACAATCTCATCTTCATCCAAGACTCCACCAGCACATCTAATGCCACAAACAAGCTCATTTACTCTTGGCATAAATGTAGTAATATTTTCATCTTCTCTCATCTTTGGATTTTTGAATTTTCCTTTTAGACTTTGTAGCTTGGCACATTTAACATACTTGTCTCCTTCATGCAGAAGTTCCAGTTTTTCCCAAATCTCAAAAGTAATTTGTAGGTCAACAACATTTGTTAGCTCTGAATTAGAGAAGGCACTTAGAAGAGCTTCTTTAGTTTGTAGATTGCTTTCAACATCTTTGATTTCATCTACGGTTCTCAGACCATTCTATGGAGGAGTATACTTCTTTGAAGCCATGATCTAATATTACATTCCCATTCATTGTAAGTGACATTCCATGCGACTTTTCCAAAGAGTGAAATTGGTTCCATCAAACCTCAGACTATCCTTATTGTAGGATGACATCTTGGATCTCCTCAAACGGTTAAGCTCTTTTAGAGGAACTTATCTCTGATAACAATTGTTAGATTTAGGATAGACAATTGAGAGGGGGGTGGATCAGTTGTCTTAAACTTTCTCTCAATTAATCACTTTAAATACTTTTCTTATCTAGCAGCATAATAACAAATCAATCATGGAAATGTAATGCAACAATTCAAGAGTAGAAACACATTAACACATTGACACCAAGATTTTGACGTGGAAAACCCGGTTAAGGGAAAAACCACGGGGTGACTAACCCAAGATTGTATTCTCTGTTAGAAGAATAGAAAGAATAAAATGGCACATGCCAATTAGGGCTCACTTCTCGAGCACACTGCTCACAAGAGGCCCATTGCCTACAGGAGACACACTGTCTACAAAAAAATAAGTATTACACACTTGAACTGAAGAATAGCATCTTTACCATGCTTGAGTCAGTTCCATTTAAGCCCAACACTTCTTCTCTACTTTTCACTTTCTGCCTCTCTACCACACACTCATCTCTGTTAGACACACTTTGAAATGACTTTACAACTCCTTATTTATACAAGACATTGACTTAGGAATTATCATCCAAGTTGACATACATTACAGAGCAAGTACATAAATACAACATGACTTATTACAAAAAGACTTCATGCGGATCAACACACTGTTGGCTACACAGATTTGAGACTTTAATCTTTCTTTGGGAACATGCCATTCTTCACAGGACACCTTCCAGATCATCCACAGGATGTGTAACTCATCCGGTCAGCCAGACTTAAGAAGAACATCATCATCCAGAAGTAAATCTTTAATTGTGAGCTCAATCTTCAATGCAGACCACCAACACAAACTAGACACAATCCAAAGACCTCCACAAGCTTTCCTGAATCACCAAGAGCATCCACACTACTTATGCCTACTGAAATCATTCTCTCCTTCATCCAGAACCTCAAGAACATAGTCTGTCATCACTGTCATATTGGAATAGATGCTTACGGACCTCTGGACCATGAACCAATTGAGTTGTCAAACCACATTGGCTTCCTAAACACTCCACCAAATCTACAGAACAGGATATTGTATTTCCAGATCTCACTGAACCTATCTGTGTCACTCTATCACCTCTGAATACCTGCTAGAACCAATTTTACTTAAGTGGCCATAACTTCTTTAGGTCTTCATGTGGACCTCTGAAATCTTTACTGGATCATCTTAAGACATATATATACAAACCCTTTGAAGTGCCTCCTCTGATCTTCATCTTAACTAGGATCTTTACCTCACTGTCTTTACTGTTCTTCTCTGTTTCTGATTAGGACTAATTTTCTCAATATCCTCAGCACACAGCTCATCCAATCCTTATCATCAATGCAACAGGAGTATGTTGACATCAATGACAACATCAGTTAGGCTCATACTTGCAATAGAGAGACCATGTAGTCCCCCTCAATGTATAATCTCTTGCAATGATGGTAGATGCTCAATAATGAATGCTGAAGATGATTCATGAATGCCGAACAACATTCCTCATCTTAGGAAGAAACAAAGCCAAAGATGTATGTAGGAAGTCTTCACATTCCTAGAAGGAATATGCGGGAATAAAACTCTAGATATATGATGTATTTGAAAGTTTCTTATGTGTCACCATGTTAGTGCCAAAGGGTGCCACAATCAAATTAGGAGTTGTAGGCCTAACTGAAGAGTGTGACAATCTAGAACCTAGTGGAAATGGATGTAGAACATGATCCAAAGACAAATATGACCCCTCTGAATGGGTTTTAAGAATATCCAACCCAATTCCAAACTATAATGAATGAATATGTGGAGAAAGAGCAAGAGGGTTTGAATGTTCCCTCATCACATTTGAAGAAGATTATGCAATTCCATGAGAGCTAACATCAAAGAGGAGATGAATGCCCTCAATAGTGTCCTCCAAGTCTATAGGATATGACTCACAATATAAACCATGCAATGTCTATCAAGTACTCATCCCATGGAGCTAAATCTAAAAGATGATGATTGTCCTGTTACACTAAATCACTAGAATCCATGGATGTAGCAACACTGAACACTATAGATGCAACATGAGATGATGGAGGAGATGGAGTGTTATCACATGTCTCTAGAACCTAAGTTGATGAAGAACACCAAGATTTAAATGACCATACTATATATTCTCAAAAGTGTCCACACTAGATACCTAATTGTGTACATTAGCTGAAGGAACAAATATGAGTAAAATGTGAGAAGGTGTACAATCAAGATTGATGATCTACCTTTCCAACTACAACAATATCTCTTCTATGCAAATCTTGAATAACCACAGAATCTAGTGTGAACTCAACACTCTTCCCTATTTTACCATGTGTGATATGATAGATAGAAAGGATATTGGTTGACAATGAAGGAACACAAAGGACATCATTGAATGATCCTTCATCCATGTTAAGATATACTTTCCCACAAACACACATATATGTGTTGTTAGCCATCAAGATGTGTGGTGATCAACAAGTCTCAAATGAAGAGAACATACTCTATTATGAAGCCATATGATGTGAAGCTCCATAATTAAGAATCCATCTCCCTAACTTAGAATCTGCAACTACAACAAGTGTTTTCCCATTCTATCTCTCTAAATTTGAATAATAAGAAGAAGATGAATATGAATCCCCTAATATATTTGAAGACAAGTTGATTTGATTCTTCTTTATAAGATGCTTCAAGTCATCAATTTGTTTTGAATAACATTGATGTTTGTCATGCCTTGATTTATTGCAATATGCACATTTGGGCTTCTCCTTCTTAGTTGATTCCATATTGGAAGAGGAATTTTTATTTTCTTCTATGGAAGTGGATGTGGATTGTTGTTGTGTGTTCTTCTTAGGATTATTCTTTTTCTTCTCTTTTCCACTAGAAGCCTTCTCACCCTTTTCAATCAAGGCTTGTGATTTTGAAGACTTCAAGGTGCCCATTTGAATAAGCTTATCTTGCTCCCTAGTGAGTGACATAGAAAAATTCTCAAAGGAAGGCATCTTAAACTCACTCCCAAAGCACTCTTTGTAGCATAGAAATTAGTCACAAACACTGAATATTCAAGTCCAATCTTAGAAAGAACACTTAATATCAACTATGTTTCTAATTTTTTAATTTTACAATTCTTCAATTGTTCTCTTAGTGACTTGAATTTGGTGATGAATTCCTATATATTGTTAAAATTGCATGGATTGAGACTTATTAGTTCATTTTCTAACAAATGTCCTTAGATTTCATCTTCTTACCTAAATAATTTTGACAATCTAGTCCACATAACCTAGGTGTATACAAGTGCTCAATGTGAAACAACAACTCAGAAGTGACATACAAGCATAAATAGCCAATGGCTTTTTCACAACTATTCAACCACTTATTCTTTTGAACTTCATCATCAGTTGGTTCACCATCAAGCCCATAAACTATCCTATACAACCTATTGACTCTTAGTTATTTTTTCATTTTATATTTCCATTTAAGATAGTTCTAATGTGTTAGAAGTGGAACTAAATATTGCTTCATGATGAAGCAAGAAAGAACACAAATCAAGAAGAATGCAAGCACAACCACAAAAAGATCCCCCAAATTCACTCAATCAATTATCCCCACAACAATATATGATCTTGGCACTTTATACTTAGTGCAATTACGATTACCACTTACCAAATCATCAACGTGGTCTTTTTTGGCATTCAAAGTTGAAATTCCTTAAATCTCTAAAATAATCAACTCTTGAGTGCCAGGGGTGTCAAACTCAAGACAAGGATTATAAACTTATATTCAGGATGAGGCAACTAAGGACAACATTCATAAGGTGGGTAAGACCTTCTCCTTTTGGCTATGCTAGACCAAGGGGGTATTTCCTAAGGTGTATGAGAATAAGGAATTCTAACAATGTGAAACTAAACCTTGAATAAAACCATACCCAATGCATAGGAAACTCTAATTTTCTATCACTAAGTGCCTGTATGTTGGTTTGATGAGTTCTAGGGTGTTACACCTTCATATAATAGATACACAACCATATAGAGAGCCTAAACTAATGCTTTGATATCCCATAGTGTAGAAGTATACATCTAGATATGGATTTGAGTAGGACATATTTGTTCCACAACCTGCTACCAACAAATATCTAAGAAATCCCAAGTTCCTATGCTCAAGATTGTTGAAGGGTTGACCACTGAATGGGAGAAAATGGAAGTATTATCCCCTACACTTTAGGCTCTACAAAGCCATGGTGGGTATTCCTTTTGACACACTAGCTTGAAATAGATGAAATATTCACTCAGTTTGTAGCAGATGTAAAGACTCATACAATGTAACAAGGATTTACAAGTGTGGATGCAATCAATATCACATTCCCTATATTATCAAAATTTAAGTTGATATGAATATTTTAAAAACTTAAATGATTTTCCATTAGATCTTCTATGTTTAAATTTGGATGGATTAGAGGGTTTCTTATAGATGAGTGTTTTTTTATGGGGTTACAAAGTCCATGCCCATTTGTTGCAAGTATGTGCTAATCGGTGTTGTCATTGATGTCAACATGCTTTTGTTGTCATTGGTGTCAACTATGTCTTTTGATGAAGTTGCCATTGTTTAATTAAGTTGTCTTGCTAAAAGTGGTTTGTTTTTGTGTTGAGGTGCTAAAGAGGTTAAGGATATGCTTTTGATATTGAGTTTCCAAGTGCTTTTAAGAAAATTTGATTAATACTAGAAACAATGTGTTGAAGAAGTCTTCTGACTTACAGAGTGCTGGCCGAGTTTTTTCTCCGCATTTCTTCTATGTTGGAGATATGAGTGTGTAGTTTGGATATGTTATCGAGAAGTGTTTGAAGATGCTTAATCCAGAATTTGGTGCTCTGAATTGCTGTGCAGTGAAAGTTATGTTCACCAGTTTGAGAATAGTATTTGACAATGTTTCTAAGATATGCAGAGGTGTCTGGGAGAAAGTATTTTGCTCCGCATTCCTCCACAGAAAGGTTTCAGGTGCTGCAATTTTGGATATGTGTTCATAAGGATCTTACCTATCTTCCATCCAAAAGGTTTGAGAATTGGTGCTCTAGAAAGTAATCTATTGTGTGGCAGAGTTTGATAGTGTTGTGTTCAGGTGAAATTTGTTGTGGCTAAATTTGTTGGTTTCCAGGTGACTTCAATATGTTCATGGATGTTTCTAGATTGTGTTAAAAAACCCTATGTATGGTCTGCAAGTTATGGTTGTGATCGTGGAAGCATGTGATCAAGAATTCCTTATGTTTACATTATTTGGTCGACCTTGAATATTTGAGGAGCTGATGTGGTGATTATGTGAGTGTTATGTAGCATGCCTAGATAGATTTGGGTCTGAGCTAAGGCATAGAGTAGTTTTCCTTCATTCCTTTGTGCCGTGGAATGTTTAAGTCCAGACCTAATTCAAATATTATGTGTTTACCGACTTTGGAGATTGTTTCAAGGATTGAAGATTGTGTTTCCAACCTTGAAGATTGTTTCAAGGGTAATGATGGTATAAATAAGTGTTAAGGATTCGTGTATGCATGTGCGAATGGGGGATATGATGTTGTGATGTGAATTTGATTAGTGCAGCGAGGGTTTTTATGTGTTAGGCTACTAGATGTAGTGAGTAGAGGGTGTCTACAATTTTTGGTGATGCTGCAAAGGTATTGCGTATGTTGTGGTGTATAATGAGATTCATTAGAATTGAACTCCATGCATAGGTTAGATGCAACTATATCAGTTCAAAGTCTGGTAGTGAGCCATACTTTTCTTCTTCTTCTTTCTTTCTTTCTCAGTGGGTAATGAGTCCACTTGGATAGTGAGTCCCCTGCAGTGAGTATTCTCCCTATGGCAGTGAGCCTTTGTAATTTGGTATTATTACTATATTATATTGTGAGATAATCCTCACCATGGTTTTTCCCTTTTAGGGTTTTCCACGTAAAAATCTAGTATTCTCTTGTGCATGGTGTTGATGTGTTTAAGTTTCTGTTATATGCTTTTTATGTTTAAACCTCATATTAGATTAAGGGTTTAAGTGAACTGATGTGGATGTGATTATGTTTATGAGGGTTTGAAGTTTTTGATACAACTGATTCACCCCTCCCTCTCAGTTGTCTTGTTCCCTCAACAATTGGTATCAGAGCAAGGTTCCTTTGAAGAAATCTTAACAGCTTGAGATAGATTCGGGATGGCACACAAGAAAGATACTGCCTTGTTTGATGGATTAGATTATGCACTTTGGAAGGTAAGGATGGAAGCCTTTATAATTTCTCTTGGTTATGAGTTCTGGAAATGTGTCAAGTTTGATTACACTATACCTAAGAATAGTGTAAATATTGAAGATGAAATCAAAGCTGTTGAAATAGACGGTAAGGCAAAACATGCTCTCTTAAGTGTAGGAGGTTTCAAATTATTTGGAAGCTAATTTTGTGAGAATAATGAAATTGGGTACTAGTAAGTACAGTGGTAAGTTGCCTTTCAAGTGTTTTAGTTGTGGCAAGATTGGTCATTATGCTTCAGGATGCCTAGAAAGACTTTTGAGAAGTAAGAATAGGGAGAACAAGAGTAGAGTGCCTAAGAAAAGCTACAATGTTAGAGAAGATGCAAGTATATCTAATGATGAATCTAATTATGAGAATAATGAGGATGATGAATTTCTGTTCATAGCTTTAAGAGATGATACTGTTTCTACTAACTTTGGGACACATGTGAAGGAAAAGGCTCTGGAGGTAGGTCTTAATTTTGAAAGCACTTTGATATCTTCTTTTCATACTACAAAAGAAAAGAACCTTTGGGTAATTTAAAGTGGATGCTCAAATCATATGACCGATGATAAAAGTAAGTTTGTTAAACTTGAAAAATATGATGGAGGACTAATTAGATTGGGTGATGATAGAGCTGATAAGATATGTGGAAGAGGCTCAATTAGTTTTGATGGCAAGCATAATACTGATGGTGTTATTTATGTCAAGGATTTAAAGCATAACCTCTTGAGTGTTGGACAAATGTGTGGAGAAGGATATAATATTGTGTTTTAGGATGGTGGTTGTGAGATCAAAAAAGATTCTAGAACTATAATAGCTACTAGAAAGAGGACAGATGGAAATGTTTATCATCTCAAAGGTGGTGATGGTTATTGCTTCATGACTCAGATCAGTGAAAGTTGGCTATGGCATAGAAGATTGTGTCACATCAATTTTGTTACCCTGGTAAGGATAAGTTCAGTTCAAGCTGTGAGAGATCTACTAAAGATTACAAAGCCCATCAATGTTGTCTGCAAGGAATGTCAGATTGGAAAGAAAGCAAGAAGAAGTTTCAAAGTCAAGGATTAGTCTTCTACCGGACTGTTCAAATTGGTGCATACAGATATTTGTGGCCCTACCAATGAAAGGAGTTTTCAAGGTGACAGGTATTTCATGCTATTTGATTGATGATTATTCTGGGATGACATGGGTTACTTTTCTCAAAGAAAAATATGAAGCCCTAGATAAGTTCAAAGCATTCAAAGTCATGGTTGAGAATGAAATGGATATAACAATTAAATGTTTGAGGTATGACAGAGGTGGAGAGTTCACCTCCAATGAGTTTAACATATTTTGTGAGAATCATGGAATAAAGAGGCACTTATCTGCCCCTAGGATTCGTTAGCAGAATGGAGTGGTTGAAAGAAAAAATATGACTATTCAAGAAGCTGCAAGGACAATGATAAAAGAAGCAAACCTACCAGAGGTCTATTGGAGAGAAGCAATTCATACTGTTGTTTATATACTAAATAGAGTGCAAGCAAGAGCAAATAGTACAAAGTCTCCTTATGAGTTATGGTAAGGAAGGATTCCTACTGCCAAATATTTCAGAGTGTTTAGAAGAAAATTTTATACCAAAAGGAATGAAGAGAATCTAGGAAAGTTTGATGGAAGGTCTGATGAAGGTGTCTTCCTTGGGTATTCTACTAAAAGCAAAGCTTACCAATGCTACAAAAAGAGGTTGAGAAGGATTGTTGAGAGTGTAAATGTCAAAGTTGATGAAGATCTACAAAAGAATTCAGAAGTTAATGGATATGAATCATATGAGTCATCTTGTAGAGAAGAGGAAATTGCTGATGAAAAGGAAGTATAGACTAAAGAAGAAGATGCTTCGGAAAAGACTCCTAAAACTCCCAAGTATGTGCAGAAGCATCATTCTGAAGATCAAATCATTGGTTACAAGAACAAAGGTGTGCTAACTAGAAGGAAAGCTATTGAAGAACAGGTAAATCTATGTTTACTCTCTAAAGTTAAACCTAAAACAATGACTGAAGCATACAAGGATGAGTTTTGGATCAAGGCTATGTAAGAAGAACTAATGCAAATTGAAAAGAATTAGACTTGGGAACTTGTCCCAAGACTAGTAAACAAGAATGTGATTGGAACTAAGTGGGTATTCTGAAACAAACTGAATGAGAATGAAGCGAAGCTTGAGTATGTGCCTACAAAGGATCAGGTTGTTGATATATTCACCAAGTCTCTTCCTAAGGATACATTTGAGTATCTCCAGGAGAAGTTAGGGGTTATTGCCCCTCCTTCTTTGAACTATATACATAAGGAGATGCATTAGTCCAGTGGATTCCAAGTTTCATTCCTTATTCTGGACTGATGTTGGAGGCTACCTCTTAGTGGGAGTAGGTAGTGGTCATGATGGTTGTGGTAGTTAGGGGGAGTAAGTTCTAATGTTGGTTGCTTCTAAGGGGGAGCATGAAAAGAAGTAAAAGAAATGATGTTGCAGAGTAGTAGTAAGTAGGTACAAGGTTGAGCAGTTGTCTAAAAGTAAGATTGAAAGAGATGTGTAGCCCTTTACCATTGATGTCAAAGGGAGAGAGAGAGCAATGTGAAAAAGAAAAGAGTTAGTGGTTTGGAAGAGAGAGTAAGATGTGTAAAAGAAAGAAAGAAAGGGGGAGAGTAAGAAAGAAAAGAAGTTTGGTGCAGAGTTGTGTCTTGATGGTTTTTCACATTATGTGTTGCCATCAATGACAAAGGGGGAGATTGTTGCAAGTATGTGTAATTGGTGTTGTCATCAATGTCAAAAAGCTTGTGTTGTCACTGGTGTCAACTATGTCAACTGTGTGAGTAAGAAATGGTGTAAGAGTATGAGCAGTTAGTGTTGAGTGGATACTGTCTCTGATGATGAGGTTGGTTGAACAGAGATAAGGTTGTTGCAATAGTATGAGTTGTTTATTTAAGTTGTTTTGCTGAAGATGACTTGGTTGCTTTGTAGAGGTTCTGAAGATGTTGAGAATATGTTTTTGTTGGTTGGTTTCTAAGCGCTTTTGAGAAAATTTGATTATTAAAGGAAACAGTGTGTTGAAGTGGCATTTTGGTTTACAGAGTAGCCCTCTGGTTTTGCTCCGCATTTCCTCTATGTTGAAGATCTATCTTTGTAGTTTGCATATGTTGTTCAAAGATGTTAAGAGATGTTATATTCTAGTTTTGGTGTTCTAGTTCGTTGTGCAGAGGAAGTTGCATTTACTAGTATGAAGAGGTATCTGGGAGAAATGTCTTTGCTCCTCATTTCTTCGCAAAGTGGTTTTAAGTCTTGCGGTTCTAGATTTGTGCTTATAAGGTTTATATATTTCTTCTATTGAAGTTGTTCATGGTTTGGTGCTCCAAAAGTTGGTTTCTAGAGATGCAGTGTATGACAAAGATAGTTAAGCATGCTAGATAAACAAGATAAGGTTGTGTGGCAGGTAAAAGTTGTTGCGGAGGAATTTGTTGGTTTTCAGGATGTTTCAAGATGTTTATGGAATACTCTAGATTGTGTTGAAGTCTTACATGTTGTCCACAAGATGTCATTGGGTTTGAGGAAGTGTGCACTTAAAAGTTCATTATGTTAACATAGGTTTGGTCAACCTTGGGTGTTTACACTAATTGCAGAGGTGTCTCGGTAATTGTGAAAGCATGAAGTGGTGTGATTGGATGAATTTAGGTCTGAGCTAAGATGTGTTGTGGTCCGCCTTCATTCCTTTCCACCGCGGGAATGTTTAGGTCCAGAACTAATTTAAATTTTTTGGGTTAAGGTGATTTACTGACCTTGGAGAATATTCTCAAGGTTGAAGACAATATAAATGACTGTGAAGGGATCGTGATTGGGGGTGTGCGTGATGGATGTGATATGAGTAACAATGTAGTTTAATGGGTGGTGCAATACAAGCTTTCATGCATTAGATTATTGGTTGCAGTGAGTAGGAGGTGTCTACAATTCTTTAGTGTGACTGCGGAGGTGTTGATGGTGTTGTGGAATTCTCTATTGCATTGAGATGGTTTTCTCCTTGTAACAAACTTCTCTATCTTGTTCTATTCTGGTAGTGAGCCTTTCTTTTGGGTAGTGAGCCTTTTGTAATTCAGTGTTGATACTACTTTATATTGTGAGCTAATCCTCATCGTGGTTTTCCCTTCTTGGGATGCAGAGGGGAACTCACACAACCCTCACACAAAATTAATCAACATCATCAACAACAAAAGGAGCACACAAATGTGTAGCAATAAAATTTATCTTCACTATTTTATTGGCAACAAGGTTTCATAATTTCATAGAAATTAGATTACAGAAGTTTGTGCAGCCATACAAGCTACATAAAATCATTACAAAACAAATTTAAATCTTTTGTGTGATAGCAAACAACATCCCAAAATTAATTACAAAAGCTTCCTCTTTATGTCATCTTGAATGTGGGGAATTAAGGTGTCTCAACCCTATAAATTCCTTGTATTTATTATTGTAATGTAATTTATTTACTTAGCCTATGTTGTAATTTTGTTGCACATCATGTTTTGTCATCTAGTGTGAAGTGGCATGATGAGTTGTCACTCCACTTGTAAGGTGACTAGGATGGTCAACTTACTCCATGTGGAGATAGGTGTCCCTTTTGTGTGGTAGAGGTTTTCTGCCATGTTCGGCATCTTGACCAATGTGTAAGTGAATCTTGACCGAAATAGTTATGACAGATTCCTATGACAGTTTTATGACATGTAAGAGTCAGAAATAGAAGGTTCTATGAGAAGTGAAGACATGTGTCACAAGGCATCTTGGAAGAAGGCATCTTTGGGTACCCCAAGGAGGGTTTTGTCATGTTGTAAGAGAATATGCTATTTATAGCCTACTTATGACATATTCTCTTACAGTTGTAAGTTATGACAACTATGACAGATTCTATGACAGCCGGTTGGTGCGTAAGAGCATCTGTCATTGCCCAAATTGGAAATAGGCAACCATATTGGGATGGGTTGATATGGCAAGTGTCATGACCATGCTGTAGTGTTGGACAAGTGTCCCTAGGCATGGGTTTTGGGCCATGAGGCCAAGTTGGACGCCCATTCCAAGATATGTTCAGTTTTGCCTTGAAAACTTTATTATAAGCAGGTGCTTGGAGAGGATATGTCAGAGGTGATTAACAGGTGTTGTTATGCTACTAGTTTGACTCCAAATACGAGTGTCGAAGACTCTTGAGAGCTTGCATTGCAAGTGTATTGTAAACCATTACAGTTTTGATAATACATTGTGCAGGTTTTGGAGTGTGGGGTTTTTTACCTGAAAGGGTTTTCCCCACATTATATCTTGTCTCTCTCTCTCTCTTCTATCTACATTCTATGTGTATGTGCATTACTACAATATCTTTGTTGTTGTATTAAACATTCTATAATTGTAAAGGTTAAAATGAATTTGCACTCTTATCTCCTCATTAGATTAGTGTAGGAAGCAATTTCCGCACACCTTACTTCCTTTCAGTTGGTATCAGAGCTATTCTCTTTGGTCCTAGTTGTTGGATAGGGGTTTTGTGTACTAATCTTAGGTTGAGTGGGAGTCCATGTAGAGTATTCTGAAATCTTGTTGTAGGAATGAGATGGCAGGCACATCCGGAAGAATAGAGATGAGGATGTTTAACGACACAAATTTTGAGTTACAGAAACTTAAGTTGGAGTGTTGTGGAGTTGATCATGTGATTGCATTTAGTATGTTATTGATCTGGAGCTCTTGTTTGATAGTATGAAATAACCCTCATGCATAGTGGTTATGTTCCATCATTCTATGGTCGTTTGCAACAAAGTATTCATGTTGGGTGTTTGTTCTTGGCTCCCTGATCACATGGAGAAACTTGGGTTGTCATGACTGTGGTTTGATGTGCTTATGTTGGGTGCTTGGTTTTAGTCCCTGGCATAGGAAGACATTGTCTTGTTAACCCCAAATGCATGTAGGTTGTAGAGTTAATCTTTGGATGGTTTAAAAGCTTCTAGAGCAGCCTAGCTCCTTCATATGCTTGTACATGGTGATGGTTGTGGAGTTGGCCTACAAGTGGGCCTGAAGTTCCTGGACCTCTATTTCATTTAGCTAGCTATACTTGCATGTCTCAGTTTCATATTGTTTTGATCTGAGGGTTTTGTAGATGTTCCATTTCAAAAATCTACGGTTTTGTTTAACTATATTGGTGATGCATGGGTTTGATTCAGTGTTTATGCAGATTTTGTTGGTTGGCCTTTTTTGTGGTCATTTATGTATTGGTATGTTGCATTGGGATAAGATGATGGATAATTACAGTGTAATGGATAGTCGGTTATTGGGACTTATAGCATGTTTATCATGATGTCATGGATAGCTTGGTTACATAGTTTAGTGTGAGCTTTTGACAGTGATGGTTTTATCTTCTTGACTTGGAGATCTTGGATCTATTTTATTATTTTTTGTTGCTAATATTGCACAGGACAATTGTTAGATTGTGTTAGAGCCATGGATGATCTTTATTGAGAGGATGGTTATCATGATGCCTTGATAAGCTCGGTATCATAGTTTTAGTGGGAGCTTCGGCAGTGATGGATGATCTTCTGCAGTGGATATTGGTGTCGTGGAGGAGCTCTTGGTTTTGAGACTTCTTTGAAATTTTCAGTTTTGTTGTCAGGAGATGGTTATCTTCATATGTTTGGAGATGTTGACATCTTGATTGAGGTGTCAGGTTTATGATTTTTTAGTATGGCATGTTTATCCTTTGTTTAGAGATGTTGTTACTATGTCATGATTTACCCTTGATGCTAGCTTAAAGTTTTGTCATGATACAGATTCTCTTGAGACAGGATGTATGCATCATTGTATGCTTTGTTGTATGTGATCTTCTTATGAGGAGATGGTTAGATCATGATGTCATGATGGGCTTCTTGATCATGCATGTGTGCAGTGGGAGTTCTGACAGTGATCTTGTTTGTTCTCTTTGATTTTGAGTATTAATCATTTGCTTGAAGCTTCATGATTTTGTAGAATGCATTTGAAGTTGGCATGTATTGGTTGATGGATGCTCATGGATACTAGAGAGACTTGAGGTGAGGATTGAGATCTCTTGTTGTAGGGATCATGTGTTGGAATGGTTAAATTTCAACAGAAAGACCGAGAAGCCTTCACTTGTTATGGACGTGAGTTCATATTTGAACTTGAGAGGAGATTGTTCTTGGAGAGAGTATATGAGACTCGGTGTATCTCAGTGGATCAGTCTCATTCCTACTCTCAGTTCACTCGGCAGAAAATGTTTTGATAGGTATTGCCCAGGTTATTTTAGATTCATTTTATTTTTATGCTTTGATTTCTCATGGATATGAATCTCGAGCTACAGTTATTAGTTCTGGAGGTTTCATGTGAGGGATGATAGCATGGTTATCTTCTTGATTTGTATGGTTAGGTTTATGATGTTCATTTATGAGGAGTTTAGGAGATGTGATTGGGCTTATTCCTTATTATGGAATGGTTATGAGTTTGATCTACCTTGATTAGAGAGGCTTACATTCATGTTGATTTTTATTTGATTTTATAAGATTGAATGTTTGGGTGTTGTTAAGGCTTTTCAGTTGGGGTTTTGTGAAGGAGATCATACTTGGCATGGCTTAGCACTTGGTGGTGTTGGTAGAAGGACATGTTATGGTTTGTGGTTTCTCTTTGTGGTCTCTTTTTCTTCCTAGAGGTTCTTTTTCATCTAGTATAACCATTGGGTTTGTGGTCATCTACTGTTGTTGTACTTTATTGTTTTTTGGCAATAGTATGTGTTCTTTTTAGATGTGGACTTGGGAGAAGTGGAGGAGATCAGAGGTGAGAGAGTGACTAGAAAACTATTTGTGGAAGTATGCTTTTGCAGTAGTTGGTTGTAATTTGCAGATCATTGTAATGTTTCTTTGTATTATGTATTTGTATTATAAGCCACTTTTATGTAAGTGTTGTTTGGTAGACTTTGAGTTACTTCAGTTGGCATTGCTCATGCAGTTTAATTCCTAGGATGCATGTATATCTTTGGTAGATGGTTTTTCATTGGACTGCAGTATCAAAGGTCTTCAAATTTTTTGCACATCAATGGTTATTAGTATGTTTGTTATCATGGGAGACGATAACTTTGAGCAGGACAGTCGATTATACAGGGATGAGAGTTGCAGTATGGGTTGAATATGTCATGTGCAAAATTTCTATCATTGGTGGTTATTTAGTTGGATGTAAACAACTAGCTATGGTTGTTGTTCTAACTATTTTGGAGCTTACGTGCTCGATCTTGTTTTAAAGATGTTTGGACTTCAAAGTTATGTTCTGTTAACCGGTTTGAAGTTGGATACATTGGTGTGTCTATGTGGCATTTAGTGTTTCATCATATTTTGGCATTCTAATCTTTTGTCATGTTGGTGATCACTTGGAAGATGTTACAGGTGCTTCTGTAAAGCTAGTGAGCATAGTGGAGTTCAGTTGAGCTAAGTATTTGGCAACTACTCATGCTTCCAAGGAAGCCATTTGGCTTAAGAGATATTGTGTTTAGATATTGGTGTTGGTGTAGGACAATTTACTATATGTTGTGATAGTCAGAGTGTGATGTTGTAGATGCATTAACAAAACCAGTGGGCACAGAGAAGTTCAGATGGTGTTCAGAGTCTATGGGCCCCTCGACCTATAATAGTTAAATCTTGTTAGTTCTATTGGCTCTTACAAGGTGTTCGACAAGTGGGACAATGTTGGGAGTTAAGGTGTCTCAACCTTGTAAATTCATTGCATTTATTATTGTAATGTAATTTATTTACTTAGCCTATGTTGTAATTTTGTTGCACATCCTGTTTTGTCATCTAGTATGAAGTGGCATGATGAGTTGTCACTCCACTTGTAAGGTGACTAGGATGGTCAACTCACTCCATGTGGAGATAGGCATCTCTTTTGTGTGGTAGAGGTTTTCTGCCATGTGTCAGCATCTTGACCAGGGTGTAAGTAAATCTTGATCGAAACGGTTATGACAGTTTTATGACATGTAAGAGTCAGAAATAGAAGGTTCTATGGCAAGTGAAGACGTGTCACAAAGCATCTTGGAAGAAGGCATCTTTGGGTTCCCCAAGGAGGGTTTTGTCATGTTGTAAGAGAATATGCTATTTATAGCCTGTTTATGATAGATTCTCTTACAGTTGTAAGTTATGATAGCTATGACAGATTCTATGACAGTTGGTTGGTGTGTAAGAGCATCTGTCATTTCCCAAATTGGAAATAGGTGACCATATTGGGATGGGGTGATATGACAAGTGTCATGACCATGCTACAGTGTTGGACAAGTGTCCCTAGGCTTGGGTTTTGGCCCATGAGGCCAAGTTGGATGCCCATTCCAAGATATGTTCAGTTTTGCCTTGAAAACTTCATTATAAGCAGGTGCTTGGAGAGGAGATGTGAGAGGTGATTAACAGGTGTTGTTATGTTGCTAGTTTGACTCTAGATATGAGTGTCAAAGACTCCTAAGAGCTTGCATTGCAAGTGTATTGTAAACCATTACAGTTTTGATAATACATTGTACAGGTTTTGGAGTGGGGTTTTTTACCCGAAAGGGTTTTCCCCACGTTATATCTTGTCTCTCTCTCTTTTGCCTACATTCTATGTGTGTGTGCATTGCTACAATATCTTTGTTGTTGTATTAAATATTCTGTAATTATAAAGGTTAAAATGAATTTGTACTCTTCTCTCCTCATTAGATTAGTGTAGGAAGTGATTTCTGTACACCTTGCTTTCTTTCAGTGAAATTACCTCTCCAATCTGCAATATTCAACAAACAACTGTGTTGATCTTCAATCATGGATTTCATAATCCATTTGCTGCTACTGTACACCTTCAAAACCTGCAATAAAAATGCCTTCACACCCTCCTCCATCAAATCCATGCCTTCCTCTCTTCTCCTCCAAAATCTGGAATGATAAGAATTTAAAAATTGTCCAAATCATCTCAATAATGTCTCCATTATCTCAAAAAATCTGCAACCTCCAACTCCCATGCTCAAATTAGGAGAGTCTTTGAAAAAATCATGGAAGAAAATATTAAATGCTCCATAAAAGCATAATAAAATTCACTTCCACTAAATTTCCAAGAATAAATATTAAATGAAATTCCCACTCCTAGAAAATAGCTCCAATTTTGGAAAAAGAATATGCCAACTCAACATGGGGGCCCAAATCCTCTAGCTACATTTGAGGAGAAATAATGAGTTGTCTTCAAGTGTAACTCTCCAAAAATCCACTCCCAAGATTTCCTTTTTGAATTTCCACTTCAAATTGCCTTTATGAATTTTACACTCCAAAATTATCTCCTAGACTATCTCCCACTCCTAGATTTTATGGAGCTGAAGATGACAAAGTAGTGAGTGTGAATGAGGTTTCAGTGATGGAAGGGACTAAGGATATGAAGTTGACAGAGAAAGGCCAAGAGAAGGCCCAAGGCAGAGTGTTTGAGAAGACTCCATATGCGTTGGAGAAGTATGATGACAGTGAGGATAGGACAAGGTTATGCCCTTTAAGGAAAAGTGAGGTTGGTAGTCAGTTTGGTGCTACTATGGCAGAGGGTACTACATCTAATTTCATGAGGGAATCAAGGATAAAGGATCTGAAAATGAGTGTGAAGACAAGGAGTGAAGTGAATGGATATATTCAGCAGGGACAATGGGGCAATTTTAAGTACACAACTGAGGTGCTGAAGAAAAGAGTTCATGAAACATTGAATAAGAGTTTGTTTGCAGGTGTGGTATCAAGCTTTGATGAGAGGAAGAGTAGTGGGCCTGTAGCAGATCAGATTGCAGAGAAGAGGCAACATCAAGTTGTAAGACAAGTCCAAATTGACGAGTTTGATTTTGTTCCAAGGGTTAAGATGAAGATAGTCCAAACCAGAATGGGAAAAGGTACATTTGCAGGTGTAGAGGCAAGTTCTACAGTCATCTCAGAGGTAGAAAGAGTTAGCAGGTGTGAGAAAGGTCTGTGTGGGAGGATGGAGCAATGTCAAAGTGAAGGCAAGTTCAACAGTGCAAAACATGATGCAACTTTCAAGTACCTGGTTCAATGGATGGGATTTCCAAATGGAAGAGCACATGATAAGCAAGCATGCAAGTTGAACAAGACAAGGAATGAAGTGGTACAATCCTCATGGGACATGAGTCTTTTTTTTTGGCTGATTGTATGGTGCAGCAGCACCAAGGCCTATTAAGTGGATAGGAGGTCTAGAAGTAGGGTCTTAGTTAGTTTTATGGTTTTTGAGTCTAATAAGGTCTATTAACGACCACTCCTCATGTATTCAATCAATTTTATAGCATATTTTGAGTGAGGTGAGAATAGATGTGTGAGTGTAGGCTAAGTTTAGTATGCTTTTATGATTGTGTTTTATTGACAAGCTGCTCATGCCTACTTTTTAGGCTTTTCCACAATGTGGATGTTATGGAATGAAGATATAAGGTTGTAGACATGTTATATTACTCCTTAGACATCTTGAGGTGTGTGGTGTTGTAGTTGATGAAGTGTTATGAAGAAAAAATGAAATAAAATTACAATTTTCTGCCTTTTGACTGTCTTTTTATTGTTTCACTGCTTAGGCTATGTCCGTACAGTGCAGTCATGGCACCAAATGGATAAAATGCTTAAGTGGATGGTGTTACCTTTGATTTGTATCAATTTTAGATAGATTTCATCAACATTGAAGGATTTTATCAAACATTTTCTTGTTCCTGCTCTGTTTTCCAGTTTTATTTCTATTTTTTATGTTGTTCCTCTAGATTGCACTTGCCCGTACTATACAGTCAAGGGCACAATTGATCAAAATGGTGTATTAGATGATCTTACCTTCCATTTGAGTCAAGTTGGAGGGGATAACATTGGGGGTTTATGCATTTTGTAATTGATTTAGTGAAAGTAACCCTTAAACCCTAGTTTTGAGGGTTTTGTCAAAATCGATGGTTTCCCTCTAGTTTCCACATGCAACATATCCCAATAATGGATGGATTGGAATGGTTTAGGTTGGTTTTGAAATGATTTTTCATAAAAGAAGTAGGGGATGTAATTTCATGTGACTGTCATAACTTTTGAACCTAATATCCTCATATGTTAGAGTATCTTGCATTAGTAGAGTTGAATTTTGCTGGAAAATGATCTTGGATGGTGTTTAGATCCCTAAAACCAGCTTAATCCCTCTATTTTCAACCTAATTCACACCTTGGAACAGGTCTTACAAGTTGGGAGTAGTTTGAGCTCATACTTCCTTTGCAAAAGAGACCTAATTAGGCCTAGGAACAACATGAACAATCCATTTTTGAGGCTTGTGTCCCAAAAGACCACACCCTGTATGTTTTGTATGTTGTGTAATGCCATAATGGGTATCTAGAAAACTAGTAATTTCATGGGTTTGTTAGGTTTTATGCAAGTTATGCCCCAAAAACACCTTAGACATGGCTACAAGCAAGTTGGTCTACTTACAAAGAAAAGACAAGAAGGGTCTGTGGTCAGGAATCCTAATGAGTTTAATTAGTTTAAATGCATCATTTTAGTGAGATTTCAATTGTCTTGGAGGATAGGCATGAGTTCCATGCATATAAGCCATGTTGGTTACCTTTCCCATTCATTGAAGCCATGCATTGTAGAAGGAACAACCCACTTTCTTGCATGATCAGTCAAAGCTACATTGGAGTTGATTTGTAGTTGTCCCCTACTTTGCATTAGTTTTCCACATAAATCTGGTGTTCTCTTGTGTTTGATGTTGGTTTGATTCAGTTTTTGTTATTTTCTTTCATGCTTATTCATCATAACAGTCTAAGGGTTAATTGAATCTATGAGGATCTAAAGGTATGTGAGGGTTTTAAAACTTTAAGCTACAACTAATTCATCCCCCCTCTCAGTTGTCTTATGCATTCAACACCTAAGTGGGCCTCTTGGAGGGTAATTAGTATTTTAGACTTTATTAGGCAACAAAGGAGGTTGTTGTAACCTTGCCAATATAATACATTAGAAATAAAGATGTAACATTCTACAAGCTTACAAATATGAGTGCAAGAAATTTTATAAGAATTGTTCAAGAATGTACCATTATGCAAATAATTATATATATGGGAGTACCATTCCTTATAATCAATGTTGGAACATAAAATAGTGTCATCTAAAGAATAATTATCCATGATAGTAGGTAAGGAGAGTGTATGTATAACAAAGTAGTAATTATCTACCAAATCATCAAAGGAAACAAGTGTTGCAACACTATCCATTACATCCATATGGAAATTTTCTTTGTACGGAATAGTGCCTATAGAGAAAGAAGAGAAGCAATGAAGAAGGGTAGGGAAAAGTCATGGTATTGAGAGATATTATCTTGACTAGCTTGATAAGTACTAGTGACTTTCCTTATAATCAACTCAGAATAACCATAGATATGAATAGAGTTAACATTAAGAGATAGCACTGCATGAAAGCTAGAAATAAGGGCTTCATACTTGGTGATGTTATTAGTACTTGGAAAGTTGAGGGGAAAATGAAGTGGAATATGTTTCTCTAAAGGATGGGCCAAGATTACGCTAGCACTAGAGCTAGTTTGACATCTTGATCTATCAAAGAATAATTCCCAAGGATGATTAGTGCCCATGGAGAGGATGTGATCATTAGGTGAAGAATTGGGATTAGGAAACGAAAAGGGGAGGGAGTTTCTTCTAAATGATCAGTGAGATCTTGTCCCTTAATAGACTTTTGATAAAAAACTTTAAGTTGAGTTATATCAAGAGCATGATCCATTTATTCGAACATCTTGATACATTAGTTTTAGGAAATAGATGTTTGAGATGACGAGTTTAATGATGACATATATTTCTACATGGAGAAGATAATGTCTTAACTTGTGAGTACCAAGTGAGACATTGCTACTATAATGTGGTATAATGAGTTTTGGAATCAAGGAGGATACTAGTGATATAATAAATAGTGTGTTCCCTACCTTCATCATCATGTTGATCCAAGAGAGCAACCAAAGCATGAGATGAAGTAGAAGATATAGAGAATAAGAGTATGTCTAGGAATAATAGGCATTAGTATAGGCGGGTTAGCAAAATAGTGTTTAAGATCTTCAAAGGCTGTTTTGGAGTCTATGTTCTAGGAAAAATATGCATCTTGTTTTATAAGATGTGTGAAGGGAAAAGTACGATCCACCAATTATGAAATAAATTGATGATTGGCCTGAATCTTCCCATAGAGACTACAAAGTTGTGAAATATTTTGATGTGGCATGTTAACAATAGAATAAATCTTCTTAGTGTCAACCTTAATACTATGATGAGATATAGCCAATACGTTTTCCACTATCGACGCCAAAGACACATTTGTGAGGATTCAAACACATGTTATATAGATGAAGCCATTCAAAGATAAGGTGAATATTATGTATGTGACCCTAGCACAAAATAGACTTGGCCAAAATATCATCGACATAGTCTTCAAGTATGTTATGGGTGAAATCATGAAAAACTAGGATCATGGCCCACTGGTAAGTTTTTCTAGTATTCTTTAAACCAAAGGGCATGACCACATAGTAGAATGTACCCCATGGAGTTGTGAAACTAGTTTTATATTGATCAAGAGGGTTGATTAGTATTTTATTGTAACATGAGAAACCATCCATGAAAGAAATAAGTGGATGGCCTATTGTTGAGCCAACGATCATGCCTATATTGGGAAGTGGAAAATAATATTTTAAATATGCCTTGTTTATATCATGAAAGTCAATGCATACATGAATGTAGCCATCAAGATTTGTGACAACCACAATGTTAGAAATCCAAATGGAATAAGTCAATGGGGCAAATAAAACTAACTTTTAAAAGATTTTCTATCTTATCCTTGACCATTAAAAGTCCACCTTAGGATGCACTTTTCAAATCTTTTGCTTTATTGGTTGTGTGTCAAGATATATCACTATATTATGAACCACAACCTTAGAATCGATGTCAGGCATATCCTCATATGTCCAAGAAAAGAGGTCTGGAAGGTCATGTAGGAGTTGAGAATGTGATGAGCATTCTTCAGAAGAGAGACATTCACCAATTTGAGTAACCTTCTCAGAATTGTTGGGATCCATGGGGAAATCAATACTATCACCTACTAGAATGGTACTATGATCCCGAGGATCAACAATGGTTGGAAGATCATTAGAATTATTAGAATATAAAATTGAGTCTTTAGATGACATGATATATTCCCCAAAGTATGATTGTGCATTTAAATAGTAAGGGAATCCCCAATCATGTTGATGTGAAGGCATGTGAGCATATACACTGAGAAACTTTGCTAGAGCTTCATTTGTAGAGAAGACATCTAGAGGAACGGTATATGTTCTTGAGAATAATCCATGATTAGATTAGGATGTAATAAAGGTAAATAAGAAGAACGAGGAGATGTAGAAATCATAGCTACATCCACGAAGTTTGATATGAAAACCTAGTAGGGTGAGGAGGTTGGTAACCAAGGCTTTCTTTTGAGTAATGTGGATTAGCTTCTAAATGGATCTTGATATCTTGATCCCTATGACCACAACTTTTGCCTTTATATCCAATATTTGAAAGTATTTGAAAACCACATCCATGGTGGGAATGAAACTAAGCAATAGATGGAGGATTCATGTTAAAAGCATAGTTTATGTGTGATGTATAGTCACAAGGTTTGGAAGAAGGATTAAAAAAACAAGTATTTATATCTTGTGATGAAGATGGTATGAATTGTACTTTTGGGATGTCAAAGTGAGAATTAACTTTATACTTATCTATGAAAGAGGGAGTAAAATCAAGAGATCCCTTGTCATCACCTAGACACACATTATAAGAAGAGAAAATATAATTAACAACATTGTCAATAGGAGAGGATGATGGTGTAATTTGTCTAGGTGAAAAAGGAATGAGATTACAAAGTGTAGGAGATGAAATTTTTTTATGGTCTAGATCTATTTGCTAAGAGTACTACATAGGATATGGATCAACCTTGATTGTGAATGTTTTATTATCATGAATGAATTTCACAGATTGGTGTAAGGTAGATAGAATTGCACCCATAACGTGAGTCCATAACCTACCTAGAAGAAGATTGTAAGAAAGTGTTTTAGGAATTACATGAACTAGAGTAGGAAATGTAATAGGGCCAAACTCGATAGGCAAGGTTATGGTGCCTAGAGTTTGGTGGCTAAGTTATCAAAGGTATGAATATAAAGGTTGGTAGGAGAAATGAAAGAAGTATAAAAATTAATATGATTCAAAAGTTTTCTACAGTACATATGTTGAGACCCAAACTGTTATCAATGAGGGTATCTTTTATGCCAATGGAATTTACTCCAAGGATGATAAGAAGAGGCTCATTTTTCTTCTAGACCTTAATAGAAGGAATATTGTATTATTGAAAGATGATCTATGTAGTATTGGTGTAGATGCAATTGAGTAAGGCATGTAGCTCATTAGGCTTAGTAGAAGATGAAATGGGAATCCTTTACAAATATTTCTAGAGCATGCCATGGTAAGTAGGAGAAGTTTGTATTAATTCCCAAATAGAGATCTTAGCTCAAGAGTAGTTTGAAGCTACTCAGTAAGATGATAGTCTCTAAGAATCTTAGAAGAAAAATAGTCTCTAAGAATCTTAGAAGAAAAATGAGGAGCCAAAGGAAGAAGAGGAGATGAGGAAGGAAGAGAAACCATGACAGGGGTTACTTATTTATTCCTACAAGTGTTATATGTGTGGGATATAGCATGCAAATCATAAGCCATGTGCACATGAGATGTGGTTGAATGAGCAATACAAGTATATAAGTTGGGAGTTTTAGGTATATCTAGATTGCCTTGAACAATTATTATGAGATGAGAAAGTTGACGTATATTAAGAATACCATGCACAATATTTTTTGGTTTTGGGAGCTCTATTGTGGAGCTTGAAATGAAAATTTTATGTATATTAAGTGTTGAGAAGAAGAATTAGATGATGTAGATGAGGAATGAGAAGGGACATGTGTAAAATCATTGGGTGCCTCATCTAACATGTTCAAATATTCCTTACAAAGAGAACTTTAAAAATTGTTAAAGTTTTGAAGAAAGAGCTTTAATATTGTTAAATAAAGGTGAAAGACATCAAGTTAACCAAAATGTAGTGTATAAAGAGTGATTTAACTAAGGATTTTTATGTTTTCTAGTTAAATGAATAATTTTAGGATAAACTACTTTTAAGAAAATAATTTTTTTTGTTGTTGTTCTAATATAGAAAGAACAAAATAACACTAGAATATCTTAGGAAGTTTTAAACTTAGAAAATAATATTTTTATCTAAGATAAAACATAGAGGAAAATGATAAGATGTTTTATAGAAAATTGGAACACAATTTTAGAATACTCGATTAAAAATTAAACATAGTAGAATAAAAAAACCTTGGCACCAAAAATTGAAGCTCACTGTCTAGGACACCAATGCATTGTGTAGATGTCTACGAATTATGTTGTTGTCTATATGGCCTATAGCATTTCAAAACTCTAGTAAAATGTGTTTTTCTACTAGATCTCCTACCCAGTTGTACAATAGGAAATAGGGAAAACAAAAATAATATTCCATGTGATATAGAAATGAAAGGAAATAATAAGATCTATGCATCTCAAATGGAAAATAGAAATGAAAAGAAAGGGGAAGACATCACCAAACCTCCATGTAGTTGTATATATCCCAAATACTTGTAGTTGAGAACAAGAAAAATGGTTGGGGTTATATGGGAGCTTGATAAGAGTGGTCAAGCCCCTATGTTGGTCTTTCAACCTCCATAGATAGATAATGATAAAGAGATTAAAAATAATATGTGCTCTTAGCCTAAGTGCATCTAGGAACTAAGAACAACAATAGTAAAGTAAATCTATAGGTATTAATCACTAGTCTATGGTGGAGAATACCTTAGTGTGTGTATGACTAGATAAAAGGTGGCGATGGATACCAAGAGATTTGCTAATAGAGATATAAAGGAAATGTAGTAAAGAGATTGCAACAATATTATTCAAAATAAATGTAGGAATAATATTACTAACATATGAGGGATATCCCACAATAATGGGTTACACTTTTTGGCCAAACTTGACATTGAAATAAACATTTCGAACTAAATCTTCACTTTCTGACACCTATAGCCGCTAAACCGTTAGGAATTTGAAGATGATGCGAACTAGTGATTTGTGAGATTTTGTCTATTGATTCTAAATATATATATTTTAAAAAAATTGGAGTTAAATTGTAAAAAATTTTGCGTCTCCTTTGATAACTAGTTTTTAATAGTAAACAACATTTCCTTAAAGTGATGTGTATTCTGTCGCACATAACTTTTTTTCTACAAAGGATATTCTGATTCTTTTGAATTTAGATTGGTAACACCAATATCTAGAGGATGCATTTGGTTTCATAATGTTTTGCTGAATATTTTTTTTAATTATGTTTTGAAGTCAAACCAATTATAATTTAGACATAGGTGTATTCTATCCAACATAACTTGTTTTGTATGTATCAAAATTCAATTTTTTTTTTGTTGGAATAAGGAGATCAATACCTAGAGGACATGTATTTTTTAGAATTGTTTTTTCTATTTTCCTATTTTTTTGTATGTGTGAAACAAAGACCTTGATGTTCATTGAAAAACCTACATTCGCAAGAAATAAAAAATAAATATAATAATCAAATTAAATATATTTAAAATTATACTTTTTGGGAAGCTTATAATAAGGACTACATACAAAACATAAATTTTAAATGAATTCATTTGATCCCCCAAAAGGTAAATCAAAAGTGGTTTTTTATTAGCATTTTGATAGGTGTAGAAGAGACTCCATTATAGCTATGGTTTAAAACTAGTGGGATTCTATCCAAGGGGTTTTGAATCTAAGGGGGTTTGATCAAACCCTCTTCAATTAAAATCCTTTAAATGGAACCTTTCAAGGCTTAAATCATTATATTTTCTAAAAATATGTGATTTCAGCAAAAATCAGGATGTCCCAGAAAGTGTAACCCATTATATGGCAACACCCATGATGTAGAAGAAAAGAGATGAGCTCTATGGAGGATTTAGTGTAGCAATGTGAATCCTTGAGAGAGCTTCAACAATGGTGGTGTTTTAGTAGCATATAACTAAGAGGAGTTGAGAAAGAGAGATTGTATCTAGTAGTTTCAAGATTGCAAGTGATTAATGAGAAAGATTTAAAATTTTCTTTTGCATGAAGCTTATGGGGAAGTTGAAGGACTGAATCTGAGTGTAGGAAGCATTTTGCTGGTAGACAAGCATTATAGAAAGTAGTTGGGTGGGAGAGAAACACTTAATTTTTGAAAATTTCTAGGATGCTAGCATGTTGCATGGATGTCTATGCATCATGCTAGCATCCTAGGGGAATTTACTCAAAATTGACATATCTCTAGGTCAGCAAGAAGAATTAGATTGTGATGTAGAAATTTGACAATCTAGTGAGGGAGAAAGAGGCCAAGGATAAGCTAGTGTGATCCCTGAAACACACTATGAAACTAGACACCAAAGTGAGTTCAAAACATGATGTGAAATTATGAGGGTCCACAATTTCCTATGTTACAATGGTAAAGTAGAGGATTCGAAAGGGCCTCATCTATTTAATAATCTAGAATAAGAAACAACAATAAAATAAGAATGTACAACAATGAAGTGTTAGCCAAAATACAATAGCCCCTACATTGGGTAGAAGAAACAAAATAAAACTAACACCAACAAAACATTACAAAGCTAGATTGAAAGGAAATCTAAATATTAAGGTAGAATGCTCCAAATCCTCTTGGAGGGTTTTCAAGTGATTCACCACCATCTCCTAATCATTTTGCATGGGTTCCTTAGCTTTCTAGCTTTGAGTTCTAGTACTAGGGCCTACATTAACCTAGATCATTGAGGGTTGATATTATATTGAAGCAGTTTAATGTTGTTTTTTGTGTTTTGAATGGTTATGCAAATGTAGTCCACGACTTTCTACAAATTACTGTTTATTTCAAGAATATCCTTCTCTAGGCTAGTCACCCTATCATCTTGCATTGTGATCTTTGCTTTGAATCTATTGGTTTCCTCTAACTAATTGGCTAAAATATTTTCCATTTCCATAGGGGTGAAATCTTCACTGTCCAAACTCTTAATCAACAAGGAGGTTTTGAAGCTAATTTTGTTGAATTCATCATGAAACCATCAAAGCATTTTCTGAACACATATTTCCCCACCTCTTCAATTGAAGATGTTGACTTAGTGATTTCCTTGGGCATTTTGACAATTTTTTCTGTGATCATGGAAATCACTAAGGCAACATCTTCAATTGAAGAGGTGGGGAAAGATGTGTTAGGGATAAAATACCTCTCCACTTTTTCAAATTCATAAAAAAAAAGAAAATCTATCTTTTTCTATTATAACCTCTTTGCCCTTCTTTATATAATTAGAAATAGGGGGAACCTTCTAAACATCACGGTGACCAAAATCCTCAACACAGGCAACCTTTTCTTCTTCTTTTAAATCTTAGAAGAGTCACCCCTAGACAAATTTTCCCTGCTCAATAGGGAGGAGGGTCAATTGAAGTGGGAACAACTAAAGGGAATCCTTTTTAAGGTCCAAGCCTAGGTTAAGTTTAAAATTTGTATGCTTAGGAGAAAAGGAATGGTGGACTAGAGAAGATTGAGTAGGGGCTACGGTGCAAGGGGCTTAGAAGCTATAGCATGGTTGACCACTAACATAATTAAGGATTGGTGCAGGGCACTAAAGCAACACCTTTTTTAAATTCAAGTATCAAGTGCTCTAGGGAATATAATAGAAAAGAATAGTAGAGTCAAATGGAAAGAATACATTGATTGAAATCTACCTTCCAAAGCTACATACTTGATTAGATACAAATCAACTTTGTGCCATGGATGTGGGCAAGAGGTCCTAGTAAAGTCATTATGAATTTTCTTCAGCTATTCACCATTTCTTAATAATAAATCAATATCCCGCTCTTTGTTCCTTCTATCTTTGAAAATCTTCATGTCATTGGTACAAAGGCCCATCACTTGCATTATTAGTTCTTCAAAAACTTCATTTTCAACTCCTTTCATTTTAACCATTCTTGAATCCTAGTTTTGAGAAAACTCAATGGATATAGTGGGGTCATGGCTCTTGATTCTCTTAAAATATCTAGTCAACACCCCTCTTCATAGGATTCTACATGAAGCAACATTCCTTTTTGTCAATTCAAAGGAGCTAGGCTCCACCTAATTCATTTCACCCCCATGGGGAATAGTCATTGCAATAGCTTGATAGTCGAAAATGATTTCTTCTAGTGAGCAACGAAAAAACTACTATAGAATAGGTAAAAAAGTTTCCCACAAAAAGAGAATCTTCTTAATTTACCATTTAGAATCATGATTGTAATTCATGTAAGACCTTACCCCTACATGGAGGAGTAAAGCATAGGAGTTGGCATCATTTGGCATAGAGTCCATCATTCTCAATTAAGGTGGTGGCATCCTTAAGAAGTTGCACATTCCCCTTCTAAATGCAAACACCATCAAAATACACCCATCAGTTAGCAAAGAAGTATGCGACAAAATTGCTTTCCCCAAAGGCATGTTTAATTATCTCAAAAGGGATAGAATCAAGAATAAATCACCTTCCCTTTATAATCTTATGTTGTAATCAAGAAATTAAATAAATAAATTAATGAATTGAATAGATTTTTTATCATGTTATATGATGTTGATTAATTTATGTATTTATTCATTTACACTTGAACTAAGTAATTGGATAATGAAGTGTACTTTCCTTTTTTCTTTAGTTGTTGTTTTTGTGTCTAGGTGGTGGGTATGAGGACTTGATCACTGGTATAGACTGAGACCTTTCTCTTTCTCTTTTGAACCCCACGTTGAGTTGGTTAAATTCTTCCACTTGTGCAAAATTTTAAGAAAATTTAATTTGTTGAAACATCATGAAGAATGTAAACAGATCTATGATACAACCAGGTTGATTACAGGCCAATACAATTCATGTTAGATGTGAATATGTATTGAGCGTACGAACGCAGAAGAGCTACTGATATGGTTGGGCATTCGCCAGTACGAACATATGAAACGCTAGTTTAGTTTAGTACCAGCAATAGTTTTTCATGACGTCGACTGTAACTCATTTATCATGTGTTGTGTCTCTGTACAGCCATCATTTTGCATAGATGGAAGAACGTATTCGCAAAGGAGAAGGAAATTGTGAAAAATGAGATGCAGAAGAAGTGGCAGGAAGAACGGGGTAATGCCAAAATGGTACATACAGAATGACATTACCTACTGTCGTGCTAAACTATTTGCATGTTAAAAACTTGAAAGACAGAAAAGAGTACGAACTGGAGTTGGATATATCAGAAAGAGTGCCTTCAAAGAGAGGCATTACAATTACTCTCATTTTAGGTTATGCCTTACTCTCATTTTAGGACATGACTTTTGTATTGATTATTAGGGGTGTGATTTTGTTTCATTTGTTTTTATGTGAATTTTATATTATAATATAGAAAGTATTATTTATCATTTAGAAAACTAAGCTCGTGTTTCATTGTTTACTAAAGAAAAATATAGACATCCATCTTAGAAACAAACATAATATCATTTGTCTTTATGTGAACTAATTTATTATATTTTTTTATTATAAAATAGAAAGTATTATAGATTATTAAAAAATAAGATATAAAATTACATGTGAATATAGACATACTTGTGTTTCAAATTAACCATTGTTTACTCATTTTTAATGATCTTAGTTATTAATGGCTGCCAATTTTTACTTGACTCATTTTGATCCTTAAATTTTGATTATAATCAATATATCTTAAATAGATGGTTATGTAGAACTTCATTTATCAAAATTAAAAAAAAGTTTAGACATCTATCTTGAGGACAAACATAATATTCAATATGTGGTTTATTTAATCTTCTAGACACTTGTTTTATGTCTCAATATCTAAGAGTATAAGCTAAAAGATTTATTTAACATTATTTGTTTGGTTCATTATCACTAATTTACTCTTGACTAACTTAATCTTTTCAATTTATTCATTAGTACAAGTTCAATTAATAAAGTTCATAGCCACATCAAAACAATATAAAGAGTTCTTAGAGTTCTTGAACAAGTATTCATGATGTAAAGCATGCAATCTCTTTTCATACCAATAAGACATTAAGATAAATGATCATACATTAGAAATCATTACAATATATAATAGAAAGTTGGTACAATTTATTAGCTAGTGTACATAATCATGAATTAATACAAGTATCTAATAGAGTGTTAAAAGTGTATTTACATTAATAAATGAGGACTATAACATTACATAAAATACAATGTACATATTTAATTTTTTTAAGTACAAATCATATTATAGTATATAATCATGACCCATTAATAAAGATAATCAATGTTCTAAATAGATACAATTGTATTATAAGTACAATCAAGGTTACACAACTAGTACAACCTTCAAGTGGTTCTATTGTTGAGATCGAATAAATTAACCTATAAATTTTTGCAATGCATTTTCAATTTTTAGTGGAATGGTGTAAGATGACCCCAAACATGTGAGTACGCATCACATGCCCACACCTTCCATGGAATCTATAGAACTATCAAAAAAGTGATTTACAATGCATATCACTAGTAGGAATCTCCCCACTTTTTGCATCCTCCTTGTTTGGAGATTTCCCTGGTGTGACAAGTGACTAGCCCCATCATTAACCAGTAAATCTGGTGTAGTAAAAGCATGCACTCTACTCAATGGATCAGGGTATCCCTTATCAAGCAACTCACTAGTTTCAATGTTCTACATTTATAATGTCAAACCAGGTTCGTATTTTCTTGGATGGTACATGTATTGTATGTATAACTTAGGGATTTCTGGGAGTTGGCCTAAGAGGTCGTGTATAGAAAACAAGCTCTACATTAAGAAGAAATCTATGTTATGGTTCACTTTAATCAAATAGAAATTTAATAGTAGTTGCTACAGGCTATCATCAGTGTTGTAGGTTCTGTTAAGAAGAATATATTACTATGATGCATGTATCTACTACTTATATGATTAATAACCAATTATTTGTATGAAGTAAGTAAGATTAAAGATACCAAAATTACCAACAACTAATTACTAACAAGAGAATTACAATTTTACCTCAAGTGGGCCCTTGCTTGGGTGAATTGTACTCTTTTACTCACAAGATATTAATCAAATCTCTTAACTATTCATTGCACAACATTGATTGAACTGAAAACTATCTTATTTGAATTTAGAAAACATAGTACAAACTGCTGGTAGAAAAATCTCCATCATCTGTTACACAAAGTCCCTTGAGTATATAGACCTATTCTATCCATCTTTAACTAATCTAGACTTTTAACAGCCCAAGCTACATGTGTCAACTCTTTCTTAAGACATAGGAAGAGGACCATTTTTATTTCAACAATTTAACACAAATAGGAAACTTAGTTGCAATTAAACTTCCAAAGAGTATTATCCTAATACAACTTTTCAACTAAAAATGAAAGAAATAGAAGTAATGGAGACATGTAGATAAGGGACATAACTTATGCAATCCTTGCTGAAGGATCATTCTGGTTCTTTTCCACTATCTACTGATACTTTGATTTTTCTCTCATTTTTCGTAGAGGAGATAATTACTGTTGGATAAGTTGTTGGTTATTGAGGTCATGGCTATGGAAACTAGCTCCTTCATATTGAAGCGTTTGATCCTTCAGCTACGGGTACTTATTCCTTCAACTACAGATAATTATTCATGTGGCTGCATGTTTACAACAACCTTGGCTACAGGTGTATGTTGTCTTGCTACATGAAGGGTTAGCTTTTTTCCATAATACTTCTATACTAAAATCACTATAATCAATATAATATCTATTACAATTTGAGAATAATTATCAAAACACATAGTCTTTTATCAAGATATTAAATATTAGTTCTAGTGCTTTAAACTTTAAATATCTATATAAAGTTTTAGGTATAAGGTGAAATTATTCAAGGAAATGTTTTGGGAAATAGAAAATAAACATAAGAAATGGGAGCAATTACAAGTCCCATCACTCTTCACAACTTATTAGTTTTCTTGTCCTTAAGCAACCTAAGGCCTTCATTTATATTGCAACACCATGACCTTGTAATCCATTGGTTCTATGATCCCTTCCTATCTTGGAATTATCATCATCTTTTTTGAATTGTTTTTGTCCCTGCCAATGTGGTATTGGAACTAAAGAAGGATCTAGGCTAAAATACAAGAGTCAAACAAGTATAATCCCATGTCTACCAGCTTATCTAATATAAATGTGTGCTCTATTGATTATTGCCAAGTAGTTGTATATAGAGTGGGTTTCCTTTTTCCTTAATTCCATGGTTAATTCATTCCATATAGCCTTTGAAAATTCTAATGTCTCTTTACTAGTATGGGTGGCTAATGTCTTAAACATTGAATAATCTGTTGTTATGTTCTCTAGGTTCCTTTCCTCTACCTCAGGTTATTCTATTAATGTGATCCAATCCACTACTAACTTGTTAGGACCTTTTGCTTCATCCCTAATTCTCAAAGGAATTGATTTTTCCCACTCATGATATTGACGTAGCTGAAGACCCCTATTTTGTTCATTTTGGATGAAGGATGCCAGAGATTTGATCTATACATCCCCTACATATAAAAGTGGGTTCCATTCTATGTTAAATGATGCTACATGTAAGTAAAATTCACAAGTTGATAATTGCAACTCGGGTGGATTTTTGATAGACAAAGAAGAATTCCTTAGGTGTTGTTATAGAACTTGGGAGGTCATAGTATATTTGCATAAATTGTAAACTTAAAAATTGGTCCTGAAGGAACAAAACATACACCCTAGTTGGGGGTCTACACCTTATAATTTGATTTGTGATCCCAACTATCTGGTCCACTTTCCTTTTTATACTATTTATTTCTGCATCTTTATCCTTGGTTTCCTTTTTAAAAAAAAAATCATTTCTTCTTTTTCTATTGCCCAAGTCCTTTTCATTACCATCATTTCCTCTATCCTTTCCCACAACAAAAGTCCAAGGGATAGCCAGGCTATTTGAGGAAACATTATATGGGAACTAGCCTAGTATTCAAGCTTTGTTTCCCTTTTATCTATTTCTACAACAACCATCTAGGCTAGCTTATCTAGCCCAATCCCTTTTTGCTAGTAATTTTGAAGTAACTTCTCTAGATTTTCAATTTTCTTCAGATCTACATGTAGCTTGTCCATCCCTTTCTATATCTCTACCATCAATTCTTATTCCCTTGACTTTGAGGAGGGAGTTGACTTATCATGATACCAAAAGCTGGTAGGGGACTCAGAGTTTCCCTTTCTCACAAATAATTCCTCCCTCTGTGAGTCTATGTCAGACTCAAGAAATCACCTTTCTGGAATTCTTGCCTAATGTAACCCCTTTTTCTTAAGGCAGTGTGAGTGCCTTGAATGATTTATGGGGTTCTTTTGTTTCCGTGATGCTCAGGAAGAAGAAAGAGTTGTTCTCTGTTTCTTGATTGTTTGTGAGGGAGAGGGAGTATCATGTATTATAGGTTATTGTGGGATTGTAGAAGGGATCTCAAATGTTGTGGGTTGTGCGACTTGTGTTGCATGTTGTTCAATAGGGATATGTATAGGTGAATTTGTGTGTCCTAAAGACACTACATGTTCAGGGGAAGCTATGTGGCTGGGAGTTGCTACATATTGCAAAGTCTGCAGTGCATATTTAATAATTGGGCTATGGGCAGGTGAGACTACATGGTCAAGGGAGACTATGTGTCGGGAGGAGGTTGCATGTAACTCCTCCTCTTCTCCTATTTGTTCTTCCTCCTCTTGAGCCCAAATATCCCAAGGTTGTCTGATCCTCAGGCATTTTCCATGCAATTCCTTATATTATTTATTTCTAGAAAATCTTCCCAGGATAGGTCTGGGAATTAAACATGTAGGCTTCAGTTTGTCAATAGTATTACCAAACAATGATGTGAAAGGAAAGATTTTTTTCCCTTCATCTACTCTATTGAAATTCTTTTTTGCAAATGAAACAAAAAATTTGGAACATTCACCAATTGATTATGGCGAAGATGGCTAAGCAACTCAAAATGAACTATGTACAGAAGTGATTATCTTCTCTCACAAGTTAAATATTTAATAATGTACATAGTAGTTGAGGCCCATAACTAGGGTAATGAGAGGTGTTTAGTACCTTCTGATGATGAGTTGAATTTTTTGGAATACAATGGATCCCTGAGAGGGGGGGTAAAACAATGATCTAATAAAACTAGTTCATTCATTAGCCCAATAGTTGTAAAAGCAATTAATGCCAACATGCCAAAGACATAGAAAACAATAGAATCATAAAATGAAACCATAACACAAGATTTAAAGTGGAAAACCCTAAACATGGAAAAACCAATATCCAACCTCATCAAAATAATCATTAGGTCTCACTAGCCAAAATCTCACTGATTACATGTATGCCTCATTGGCAAGGATCTCATTGATCACATCTTGATAGGAACACCAATCCCTAGCATATCACAAACACCAACTCTATTCATCAAGAGCACCCACTCCAATCAAAAAACAAGTAAACATATAGAGTACTACTCTATTTACAATATCAACAAGGGCTACAGATGGATTCTATAACTCTCACTCAATCACCTTCTCTATGTGAAGATATTCAAAATCAATAACATCTTTGAACCCAATACAAACTTACAACAAACCCTTTTCAATGTGCTTCTTTACAATACTATCTACATGTTCATCTTTTCCTTACAAAATCATACAAACACTTACAAAAGAAACCCTACATTAACCACATCATCTTTACTCTCTTCAAGTTCCTACATACTCAATGTAGAAGGTTAATGATGTATCAGAGAACATACATAAATGCAACATGACTCCACTCACTCAACACTTTGTCAAGATAACCCTCTTCATTTTCAAACCATACATCAATAGACCCTTCTCAAAAGTTCTCTACAAGTTTTTCATTAGCAAAAAGGTTATACTCATTGTTCACAATGTTCACAACAATCTCTCCACCAACTCACTTTAACATCTTTTCTGTATCATTATTGTTCACATCTTTCTTCTTCATATTTACCTTTATTTTTAAATGATTCTACAAAATCTTTTCGATAAAAACCAAATCCCACACAAAGAATTACACTACATTTATCATCATTCTAGAACTCTACTCTTCTATGAGCCCACTTCATTTCAGTTTGAAGTCTCCCAACCCTTGGTACCAAAAAATAATCACAAACCTAACTGTAACTACAACATACAACATATATGGGCATTTCTCCATCAAATAGCACTCACAGAGAATGTTCATTGTAATTTAAATGAAGTTTAAATCTCCACCTTTGATTTCAATCTTCGCGCCCATGATGAATTGAATTTACACCGTAGATAAGACTTTGGCACTTCGAAAACAAATTGTCCCTCGGCTCACTCGGTCACCTTAGGTCAGGGGGGGCAGTTCCCTTATGACTTCAAACCCTTAAGTTGTCACTTAAGTGACTTCTTACAAGCTAGAACATGTCACTTTAAAATTAAAACAAAAAGTGCATAATCATCAGTAATATAAGCCTTTGTTTCAAAGAATGCTAGGGTTTCTAGTATATCACTAGGGTTTTAGGAATTTAGCTCTTAGGATTTCCAAAAACTTGCTCAAACCCTAGAATCTTGTAACCATTAAATCTCTAAGCCATGATCCTCAGAAGGCATGAAAATTTTTAGGGTTTAGGATCTTGAACTTCAATATTTGTGAAATTTGATCATATTTCCCTGAGATCTTGATCATGTTACATGCCACTGATGATACCATTGCTCTCTACTCTGAGCTATGATGCCACTGCTCCTTTCCTGCTCTACCAAAACCATATGTTGTAGAGACACCTCTTATGCAGAGAAAGGGCTTCAAGATAAGTAGTAAAGTGACAAAAAGTCATCCTTATGTTGTGAGAGATAACACCAAGACAAACCATTCATAACTTCACCTATAATGTCAACAAAAGCTAATGCTGACATGACTATCACTTGATCACTGTCCTATCCAAGATATGTGTATGCATACTCAAATACTCAATCCTGAATTTGACATCTAACTTTGACATCACATCAATTCTATCCAAGACATACACATCAATGACAATAGCAATAATCTCCAATAGATGACTTTGTAGCATGATAAAGACCTAAACATCAAGGTGACCTTTGACATCAATCTGATGTTTACCTTTGACATCAATCTAAATGGACTCTAGCTTTACCTTTGATATTATGCCTTTGATTAAACCTAATGACATCAATACTATGTTGTATCAAACAAGCTCTGACATCCATACTATGTTGCAGCCACTGAGCATATCCAATTGAGCCATCATCACTTCATTACTAACATACCAATCCAACTGAGATCATGTGACAACAATGCTTTTGACATCAATGACAAAACCAACTATGACAACACTAATGCTATGTTGCAGCCACTGAGCAAATCCAACTGAGCCATCATAACTTCATTACTAACATACCAATCCAACTGAGATCATGTGACAACAATGCTTTTTGAAAGGAAGCTAGGTGTGTGGAAATCGCTTCCTACACTACTCTAAGGAGGGGAGGAGAGTGTAAATTCAAATTTATCCTAACTATTACAGCAACATTAAACCATTAACATGAGATATTGCAGCAAACACATAACAAAGGTGAGATAGAAGAAGAGAGATACAATATATACGTGGGGAAAACTCTTATCAAGTGAAAAACCCCACACTCCAAAACCTGCACAATGTATTATCAAAACAAGGAATGTTTACAGTACACTTGCAATGCAAGCTCTCAGGAGTCTTCGACACTCATATATGGAGACAAACTAGCAGTATAATAGTACCTATCAAACCTGTAATTCATCTCCCTCTCCAAGCACCTGTTTATATAGAATATACAAGGCAATATTGGTCCAAACTTGGAATGGGCATCGAACTTGGCCTCATGGACCAAAACCCATGCCTAAGGACACTTGGTCAACATTGTAGAATGTGCCTGACACTTGTCCACAGCTTGCATCCCAAAGAGGTCACCTATTTCCAAAATGGGCTATGACAGATGCTCTTACGACACTTACGACTGTCATAGAATCTGTCATTGCGATTACAACTTACAGCTGTAAGAGAATCTATCATACACAGGCTATAAATAGCATATTCTCTTATAACATGTCATAGTCCACCTTGGGGCACCCAAATATGCCTTTTTCAAAGATGCTTCATGACACATGTCTTCACCTGTCTTACAAGCTTCTATTTCTAACTCTTACATGTCATAACTTTGTCATAGGAATCCGTCATAACCGTTTCGGTCAAACATTCCCTTACACAACATCCAAGATGTCGACACATGGAAAAATACTCCTACCACAAAGTGGGACACCTATCTCCTCATGTAAGGACAAAATTACAAGTTGTCATCTTCCATGTAGGATGACACATCACCGTGCCACATCCCACAATATGACAATATGGATTTTACAATTAATTTACAACATAGGCAATGAATTAATAAATACAAATGTAAATAATGCAAGTAATTACCAAGGTTGAGACACCTTAATTCCCAACATTCTCGCACTTGTCGAACACCTTGCTAGAGCCAATAGAATAACAAGATTTAACTGCTATAGGCTGAGAGGGCCCATAGACTCCGAACACCATTTGAACTTCTCTATGCCCATTGCCTTCGTCAATGCATCTACAACATTCTTCAAAGTATCTATCTTCTCCAAATTTACCTTTCCATCCTCAACCATGTCTCATATGAAGTGAAATTGAACATCAATGTGCTTTGTTCTAGCATGGAAAGTTAGATTCTTCGCAAGGCAAATTATACGCTAACTGTCACAACTGATCATAATTTGAACTACATCAACACTAATATCTGAACACAATCTCTTAAGACAAATGGCTTCCTTACAATCATGAGTTGCAGCCATATACTTAGCTTCTATAATGGACAAAGCAACCATAGGTTGTCACTTACTCATCCAACTAATCGCACAACCAAACAGTGTAAACACATAAGCATTGGTGGATCTCCTGCTGTCAATGTCACCTGCCTAATCAGAATCCACAAATCCATGAATACTAACTAAATGTGGAAGTCCTGTAGCCTTGCCATGATAGAAAATGGAATACTCAAAATTACCCCTCAAGTATCTGAACACTCACTTAACTGCATCCCAATGTACCCGTCCAGGATTATCCATAAACTGACTAAGGACTCCCACTACTTGGGCAATGTCTGGTCTTGTGCAGACCATAGCATACATCAAACTACCAACAACACTAGCATAAGGGACTCTGCTTATGTCTTCCACCTCACTAGGAGATTTCAGACAATTATTAATAGACAACTTTGTCCCCAATGAAACAGGAACACTCAATGGTCTAGAATATGTCATGCTGAAACTGTCCAACACAGTCTTCACATACTTACTCTGTCTTAACCAAAGTTTTCTGTTAGTTCTATCTCTTCTGATTTCCATTCCAAGAATGTACCTAGCTACCCCTAAATCTTTCATTTCAAACTATGCTGCTAACTAAGACTTAAAATTAGAAATCATATTCTTACCCTTCCCAATGAGCAATATATCATCAACATATAATGCAACAATGAGAATAAGATCACCATCAAACTTATAATACACACAATGATCCAATTTCGATCTCAAATAACTAATTGACAATACAAAGGCATCAAACTTCAAGTACCACATCCTAGGAGACTGCTTCAAACCATACAAAGACTTCTTAAGCTTGCAAACCAAATTTTCTTTACCTTTCACTATGTAATGCTCTGGCTGTGACATGTAGATTTCTTCCTCCAAATCACCATGAAGAAAAGTTGTCTTCACATCCATCTGTTCTATCTCTAAATCATAAGCATCTGCAAGAGATAACATAAATCTAATAGATGTCATCTTTGTAACGGGAGAGAAAATTTCACCATAATCAATTCCCTCCACTTGTGAGTACCCCTTCGCAACCAATCTAGCCTTGTACTTTTCAACACTGCCATCTACATGGAATTTCTTCTTGAACACCCATTTACAACCAATGGGTTTCCGTCCATCAGGAAAAAGCACCAAGTCCTATGTTTTGTTCTTTTCCAAAGAAGACATCTCATCTTCCATGGCCTCCTTCCAAGAACCTGCATCTTTCATGCCCATAGCCTCTTTCACAGTTCTAGGCTCATCAGTGTTAAAAAGTAAAGCAAAAGCACAACTAGAATCAAGTAATGAATAATCAAACCTATCAGGTTGCTTTCTTGTTCATGTAGACCTCCTCAATGGCTGAGGTTGAGGTTATGTTTCTTCTTCTTCACTTCTAGAGCTACTAGAGCTCTCCTCATCATTAGGCCTCACTGGGTTTATTAGTTTAGTCTTCTTAGGGGTAGAAGGAAACTGAACTGCATCTTATTTCTTTTATGATTGTTCTGGTTGTAGAACAACGGAAGAGGGTGTTAGCTCTCTGAAGATAACACTTCTGCTATATAACACTTTCTCATTCACAGGATCCCAAAGCTTGTATCCTTTCACACCAACACCATAGCCAATGAAGATACATTTAACAACCTTGTTCTCCAACTTAAACTATTTCTCCCTAGGCACATGTGCATATGCCTCACAACCAAAAACATGAAAATGCTTACTGAAGGCTTCTTACCAGACCACACCTCCATAGGTTTTTTTCCAACAAGAACTGATGTAGGAGATCTGTTTACCAGATAGCAAGAAGTGGCAATAGCTTTAGCCCAAAACTTTTGTTCGAGGCTTGCTCCACTAAGCATACTCCTAGACTTCTGCATCAGTGTCTTGTTCATCCTCTCTGCAACTCCATTTTACTGCAGGGTGTATGGAGTTGTCTTATGTATTTCAATCCCTTGCTCTTTGCAGAACTTATCAAATTCTGCCGATAAAAACTCACCACCGTTGTCAGTTCTCAAACACTTATTCTTTTTACAAGTCTGATTTTCAGCAAAGGCTTTAAACTCCTTAAACTGACTTAAGACTTTAGTCTTGCTTCCGATAAAATAAACCTATGTCCTTCTATTATAATCATCTATGAAAGATACAAAATATATAGATTTTGATAATGAAGGAACATTAACAGGACCAAGCACATTAGAATGAATAAGATCCAATACACCAGAAGACTTGTGAGAACTAGAGTAAAACTAAACACAGTTTTTCTTTCTATAAATGGAATGTTTGCAAAATTCAAACTCAAGATTACAATCATTTAACCCCTCAACGAGGTTTTTATTTTTCAGGGTACGCAGACCCTTCTCACCAATGTGGCCATATCTCAAATGTCATAACATAGTCTTTTCAGTAGGAAGCTTTGCTTCCAAAGCATGTGCACAACCATTAGAACTGGTTACAATAGGTTTCTTCACTGTATGTTTAGATGGTGGGGATGAAGTGACAGTAGCTCATTTCTGACAAGGTGTCGTTGTACCTCATCATTTAATCATTTTTCAGATGTCAAAATCCAGGGGCTATGTCCTCGGTTGTCTGCAATTAGAGATTCTACAGTTACCAGTTTACCTAGCTAATCTTAATAGCTTCTACCAATTTGAAGAAATTAATCTGTCTACTTACTGAATGAATTTAAGGAATGTTGAAAACAGAATTAAATAGGAAGTTACTTAAAGCAATCTTAAAAACAGTAACATGCATCTATCTATCAAAATCAGTAAATACTTTTCAGAGCAAAATTTGAAGTAACAAAATAGTGGTACTAGCCTTCTGCCTTGGTGGTGAGAGTGGGCCCTTGCTCCACACCCTTGGGGCTGAAGGCTATAGTAGGAAATCAACACAAAAGAAGAAGATTACAACTAAATCCGGTCCAATTCCATTAACTTCGCATTCATGAAAAATATTGATATCAGAGAAAAACTGAGATTACCGAGAATCAAAATAATCCAATCATTGTATATTTTTTCTATTGTTTCTATTAGTCTATATAAAATGAGTGATGACATATCACTTATCTTATCTACTAGTTCTTCTATGAGATGGCATCCATCTCTTTATTACACTAGCTATCTAACTATGGAAAAATAATCATGCAATAAAAGTAGACTGAGTGGAACAAAAGTCCACTCAGAATTCTAAGTTTGAGTCTTAATACATTTAGGCAGTGAGGTCTTGAGAATATGGATATTGAATCAGTTCTATCCATAACTCATGCAAAAACTTTAAAAAGATAAAAACTCTAACAGTTAACTAAAGATGACCCTTCACCACTCAGGTGATGATTTGAGTGAAATGAGGGGTATTATGATCACTGCTGAGAGTGCCTAATCGACCGCTTATGCTAGAAATATGCCCTACTCTCAAGAGGAACCAGAGATATTTGTCCCTATCTACAGCTCTGGAGATATGTCTGTAGCTCCGGAGATACCATTGTGACCTTTTTGTTCAGCTCTGGAGATGCTCTAGACTCCCGCCCAGCTCCGGAGAGGCTTTTCTCTTTACTTCAAAACTTCTGGTGTCATGGTACTCTGGTATTGTCTCCAGAGATCATTGAAGACTACCTCCAGAGATGCACAAAATTGTCATTCTGAGCATCTACACCTGTTGATTCAAAAAGAGAGAAGTTTTTTGCATTTTTCCATCAATTCCATGCGCATTAGTCCCTTAATCAGAAATTATGATCTTAAGTAATTTATCTCAATTAATCATTATCTAGAACGATCTTGCTAGCTTATTCGAGTGCAAACATTAAGAAAGATGGGATTAGGAAGGAGAAAAAGAGATGTAAAAAGATGTATTTCATGGGTGCAACTTGGCACTCATCATCCCCCCATACCTAAGGTTTGGCAGGTCCTCCTGCTTCTCACAATCTAGATTTATTCTGGTGAAGTAGCTTGTCAGTCAAGCTATAATCCTGTGCATAGGTAGACCAAGTTGTGTGGTTGGTATTACCATTGCCTTTGTATTGATCAACCTGCTGCAACCAGTCCTGCAATTTCTCTTCGTCCATCTATTTAGCCTAGACAGGGAGTGGCTCAATTATGAGAGGGGGCCTGAACTGTCCACCTATCCATTCCTACTTATGCTTATCCATCATTTTAGATATTAACTTTGCTTTTCTCATAAATAATCTTAAGTTTGCAGGGGTCACCACCTCTCTCATTTTCTGCTTCAAGGTCAAAACATTCCATCTTTTCTTTGCTATGGCAAGTATTGGGTTTGCTGAATTGTTCATGAAAAGAACAAAATTGATGGAGCACTCTTGTAAACTTTTTAGGTATAATGGCAAAATTTTGTTCTTACTTTTAGGGTGATAGATATAGGACCTGAATTGGGTCTTAAAAGCATTAGGATTGGGACATTCCTTCCTGATGAAGAGATCTGTTTCTATATCTTTCTTGAGATGATCTTCCATTCGTTCATTCCAAATCTGATGATTTCTCATTAGGGACATAAATGCTTTAAGTTTGAATTCCCCCAAAAAATGATTAAGAATGAAGGTTATATCATTAACACAGAAACCATGCAGGTATAATTCACATAGGAAATTCTTGTCCTCATCATTACTCCTTGTCTATGATGTCATGAATCCTTCTATTGTCTCTGTATCCTCAATCAGGTCAAACAGGACTAAAGAGAATTTCCTCTACAGGACTCCTTCCTGTAAGAACATAGAATAGCTAGCACTTGGAGGCCTACATGATAAAATTTTTGAAGAAAGGGAGGCCATTTCAATGATTTTTCCTTCCAGAGTTTCTATTCTTTTTGTTTTGGCAGTAACTGCCCTTTGCAATTGTAGCATAGGCTTGGAAGCCTCATATTCTCTACATTTCTTTTCCCAATGGAACAGGGCCTTAGGAATGTCAATGGGGATTGGACCCACATATGCATCTGTTTGTATTTCTTGCTCATTGGTTGCCCTTGGGCTAGCCAACTCTTGAATATATTCCTCCTGATCATCTAGTTTGTTGTTGGCCCAAGTTAACTGTCTATCTTGGCTATGCATTTTCTCAATTAATGCTGCCATTACGATGAGGCCATTGTCTCTAGCCATGGGGAGCTCAGAAACACACTATGCTGCCTCTTTCTCTTTTTCTTCTAACAATTTGACTGCTTCAATTTTCTGGGCCTCCAATTCTGCTTCTTTCTCCTGGATGATTTGGCTTTTGCTCTGGAGCTCTGTTTGTAGATTTTCAATGACTTATTTTTGCTCCATTTCTACCTCCATTATGACCTTCTTAAGGTCAGTAATAATTTGATTCTTCCCCAGAGTAGTCTCTTTAGGTTGTCAATTTCTTCTAACATTTGTTGTTCTTTTGACATTTCAACATCCTCTTGCTCAAAGGGGTGAGGGAAGGTTTCTGCTTCTGCTTTTGTTTGCTGAACATCAGGGTTTTCCATGGCCATCTGCCCTTCACTGTCAACTGTACCCATTCACCTTGTTTCATCTATTTCTGAAGATTGCCTGTCTTGAGGGTCCTCTTGGGTTTCCTCTGCTTCTGCTGGCACTGATGAAGGCCCAGCCTTATCCTCATATGTTCTAAAACCCAGGAGTACCTCAGCTAGGAGAGCAGTATCTTTATCAGCCTGTGAGAGCTATCTTTTCCTTTTGCTTCTCCATAGCAGAGGTGGGGTAGGTGCCTCCGAAACATGTCTCTCATCCTCAGAATCTAAAGAAATAGTAAGAGTTTGTCCGTGTTCTATCTCTGGAGCATGTGATGGTTCTAAAATTGGACTTGACCCATATGGACAGATGGTGTTGGGGAAACTTCTCTTTGTTTTCTCTTCCTGACTAGATGGATCTCATCTAAATCATGAGATGTTTCTTTAGCCTAGGTTTTCTCTATTTTCTGTCTTGACCTCTCCCCTGTTAATTCCTTAGGGAAAGATTCCTCAATTAGAGCCATCTTTCTTTGAACTGATCGAGTCATGTATGGGGTTTGTTTAGGAGCAGACTCTGTAATTTCTTTGCCTTTCTTCTTTTTATTAGGAACATGGGCCGCAGATGAAGTTGCCTCCTATGAGGACTTCTTTCCTCTTTGAACAACTATGGAGGAGGTTGAAGGCTCAGTTTCTTCTTCTTGGTGAGTAGGGGAACCCTCACCTCCTAGTTGTGCCATCTCTAGTTCTCTGTCCTAGGAATTTTGTTTAAGAAAGTTTTGCCATAATTCTTCCCTGGCCTGAGACAGGAAGTGGTGTTTAACTACCAGAAAAACAAGGCCATGATGTTTCATGGGACCCTTATTTTGCTGATATTTTTCTGTAGTTGCCCTGATGGTAGAATACAAGAAATTGGGAATGTTTATGCTAAACTCAGGGTGTCCATTCCCATGTCTTAGAAAAATCAGCATTTTCATTATTGGTCCTAAAAATAAAGGAAATTGACCATCACAAGTGAAGTATTTCATCAGCCAGGTGGCAACATATTGCTAAGGGTTTGGAAGTGTGGACCTAAGAATTCCTTTTACTTCATTTTTATTTGAATGCAGTTGTATTGTAGGTTCACCTTAAACATAGAAATTCTTAATTAAATCAGTGTATAAGGTTTTCAGGTGATAAAACCTCTCATCTTGTTTAGGAAGCCCAGAAATGCGACTGATAGTGGTTGAGGAGAGATTGATTCAGACTCCTCTGACAGCTATTTGATTGTCCCTTAGATTTCTAAGGAATTCATCCACAACATCTTCTTGAAACGCTTCAAATTTTTCTAGAAAGTCCAACCATCCTGCAATTCTTAGAATGTTTGCTGCAGCTTCATCTTGCAACAGACCCGCAGCACTCTCTGGTTCAGACTTGTTCTTTACTCCCATTGCCAAATTGGTTCCACCTTCTGTGTTTAATTCCTCACTTTTCTATCTATAGTTTGTCCCTTCTTCTTAACTCCATAGGCTCTAGAGGACTGTTCAATTTACTCTATTCTTCAGGGTATTTTGGAAGTTTGAATGAGGATTGTTATGTCTCTCAGCTTAGGCTTATGGAAGATTTGCAGATTAGTTAGAGTACCTAGGCAGTGATAAATGCAACATAGTGATAGGACACTCTGGAGGCAAGGTGATAGTACAACACAGATGGTGGCATGTGTGAATTTAGAAAAGAAAATGATGGCAGGAGGACGTGTCATAGTGGCGGCACCCAAAAAAAGAAAGACAAGATAGTTTCTATTTAATGCTTAATTTAAGATAGAATTCCCTAGATCATTTTTAATGATGAGGAGTGATGTACATGGCAAAGATGCTGCGACATTTATGAGACTACACACAATGTGTCATATGAGTAGGTTTTGGCAGCTTGAGATGATGCCCACTACTCCGTTGGTACACGACCTACAATCATTTCACTGAGTGGTTCGAGAATCCACGTTCCTTGGGTGACGTCAGCACTGTCTTTGTGAATACCCCTGCAATTGAAATACATGTTGATTTTGTGTTATTTCTATCATAAAGCAGAGGATGAGTCATGATGACCTCATCATGTGATGTGTTCACCTTATTGCCTGGAGAGGTGGGTCCCCTCCCTTATTATTGAAATTGACTCTTTATTGATGGAGCACCGGAGGTGCTCCTAGTTTGGGAAGCGTCGGAAGTGCTCCTGGTTTAGGAAGTGTTGGAGGTGATCCTAGTTTGGGAAACGCCGGAGGTGTTTGACTAACTCCCGGCACCTGATTACCTTCACAGCTCGATTGTTTTCAACTATCCTAAAGAAGGGAACCACCATTTGCTGGTTTTCAACTCCTTGGTTGAGAAAGACAACCATTTACTGGTTTTCCATCTTTCTCTATTTTTTTTTCTTTTTTTTTAGAAGGCCACCATTTGTTGGTTTTCAACCTTCCTTTTTTTTTTCCTTTTTTTTTTAGAAGGCCACCATTTGCTGGTTTTCAACCTTCCTTTTTTTTTCTTTTTTTCAATCCAACACTGTGATAGAGGAGGTATCCCCTGTATCAAAACACAAATCATTAAGAAACTCTTCTTTAGTAGATGGTCTTTTATAGAGTCTGATTCGGTGACCATTTACTAGGAATGTGTCTGTGCTTCCATTAATAGGTTCTAATAATACTGTTCCATTTTCAAAAACTTCCTTTATTTGATAAGGACCCATCTAATGAGTTTGTAATTTCCCTTTGAACTCTTAGAATTTAGAATCATAAAGAAGAACCCAATCACCTTGTTGAAATGTCCTCCTTTTGATGTGTTGGTCATGCCATTGCTTCCTCTGATACTGAACCAGTTTTGTTTGTTGAATGGCCTCTGTCTGAATTTCATCCAACTCATTGAGCTGAAGAATTCTATTCTGTTGAGTTATAGACAATGGTAGACTAATATCCAATATAGTTTTAAGTGTCTGGAGTTCAAATTTTATAGACAAAATAGGTTTTTTCCCATAAACTAATTCATATGGTGAGAACTTTGTTGTGGACTTCCAAGTGGTATTGTAAGCCCAAACTGCTTTAGGTAATCTGTTAGCCCGATCTTTTCTATTCATTGCTACTGTCCTTGTCAGAATATTTTCATGTTCCCTATTAGTGACTTCTACCTGCCCATTCGCTTGAGGATGGTAAGATGAAGATTTTCTATGCTTGACTTGATATAAATCTATGAATGCTTTGATTACTTGTGAAGTAAACTAAGGTCCTCTGTCTAAAACTATTGATCTTGGGGCTCCAAACCTTAAGAAAATCTTATTATAAAGGAAATCAGCAACTTTTTCTTCTCTTGCAAATTGTAATGCTTGAACCTCAGCCCATTTAGTAACATAGTCTGTGCATACTAGAATGTACTCCTTACCTAATGATGGTGGGGAAATTGCTCCCACAAAGTCTAAACCCCACTGCTCAAATGGTTCCATCATGACTTGAGGATGCAGTAGCATCTCCTGGGTAAAGGTTCACTATCCCATCCTTTGGCACTGGTCACAGTGCTGCACATACTTCTTTGTATCTTTATGAAGAGAGGGCCAGTAGTAACTAGCTCCAAGGATCTTGTGGACTGTCTGGTGGAAGGAGTAATGACCACTAGATGGTTCATCATGACATGCTCTCAACACATCAAAAATCTCATCAGCTTTTAAACACCTGCGTAGAATGAAATCAGGACCACATTTAAATAGTAAACCATTCAACTATTTGTAAGATAAACTTTCTTTAACTAAACATTTTTTTTGTTTTTTGGTAAAATGGGATGGATACAAGCCTGTAGCTAAAAGATTAGCTATGTCAGCAAACTAAGGTGCAGTAGAGGAGATAACAAAAAGATGTTCATCTGGGAACTTGTCCTCCACTAGTTGGTTTTCTCCTCCCGTATGCAATCTTGACAAAAAATTAGCAACCAAATTAAACTTTCTTGGATTATCAACTATGGTAATATCAAATTCCTACAATAGCAATAACCACCTGATGATCCTTGCACCCACTACTGGTTTATTCATTAGGTACTTTATGGCTGCATGATCAATGTGTACAAATATTTTATATCTAGTGATATAATGCCTGAATTTATTTATAGCATAGATGATTGCCAAGAATTCTTTTTCAGTTGTGGTGTAATTTCTTTCTGAAGAGGTAAGGTTTTTGCTGATGTAATAAATGGCATGCATACTTTCTCCTTCCTCCTTTTGTCCTAACACTGCCCCAATGGACTTATTTGAAGCATCAGTCTGTATATGAAATGGTAAAGTCCAATTAGGTCCTCTCAAAATTGGTGTAATAGTAAGCTTCTCTTTCAAGGTTTCAAATGCTGATTGACATTCTTCTGTCCATAGAAATTCTGTCTTTGTTAAGCAGGGTAAATAGGGGGGCAGCTATTCTGCTGAAATTTTCTATGAATCTCCTACAGTAGCCTGCATGACCCAGAAAACTTCTAACATCTGTTTGATTTTTGGGTGAAGGCAACTGTGTGATCACTTCTATCTTGTTTTGATCCACTTTGATCCCCTTTGCTGAAATGTGGTGTCCTAAAACAATTCCTTCCTCCACCATCATAAAGCACTTTTCATGGCTAAGGGATAATTGATTTTTCTCACAGCATTTTAGTACTTTCTCAAGGTTTGTGAGAGCTTCTTCAAAATTATCCCCATACACAGTAAAGTCATCCATATAGACCTCCATGCATTCATTAGCTAGTTCAGCGAAAATAGCTAAAACAAGTCTCTGAAATGTAACTGGGGCATCGCATAGTCCAAAGGGAAGAACTTTGTAAGCAAAAGTTCCCCAAGAGCAGGTGAAGTTGGTTTTGTCCTTGTTTTCAGGTGCTACTTGAATTTGATTATACCCACTAAATCCATCTAGAAAAGAAAAATACTTTCTCCCAGCAAGGTTGTCTAGTACTTGGTCAATGAATGGTAAGGGAAAGTAGTCCCATTTTGTGGCCTTGTTTAGTTCTCTATAATCAATACACACCCTCCATTTCCCATTCCTTTTAGGCACTATGACAAGGGGTGAGACCCATTGACTATCTGAGATTGGACATATAAACCTTGCTTGAAGTAATTTTTCTATTTCAGTTTTGACAATGTCCTTTAAAGCAGGATTCAAACTTCTCTGGGGTTGTCTGACAGGTTTAATATCCTCAGTGTATATATGATGGTACATATCTCAGGAGGTATGCCTTTCATATCTTGGTATTCCCAAGCAAAAGCTGTTGAATGGGAAATTAGAAGTTGGATAAGTTTTTCTTCCTGATTTGTAGTTAACTGAGTATTGATATAAGTGTTTTCCCTGGTAAAATTATGACCTATTTTGTGATTTGATCCATAGATGTAGTTAATTCATACATTGGAGTCATGGTATTGAGAGGACAAGAATGTGGAAGCAACATGTGGAAAGTGGCCAAGTCTTTGTAAAAGGTTTCCTCACATGGAATGATGTTGGCGAGGGTACAATGAGAAGAAGTAAGAAGTTCTCTCCTAGAATCTTGGGTGAGCTCCATCACATCCTTATTGATTAGGATGTGAGTAATGTCTTCTATTGTATCATAGTATATTTCTTCTTCTAACTCTCCCAGATGTTCCTTGATGGTTACCATAGCTACTGAGGCACTGTTGTCATTGTTCTCTGGTTCATCCACCCATACTTTTCCTGTATAATGTATTGATGGTTTAGCTGGAGGATACCAAGATATTTTCTTCAAATCTATCCCATTAGAAATGACCATATCTCTAGTTCAACAATCAATAGATGCTGCTATTGTAGCTAGCCATGGTCTTCCTAAAATCAGTGGATAAGCATTTCTCTGGTTTCTAGGTTCTAATATCAGGAAGTACACTTGAAATTCCCATGAATCTATCACAACTGGTACATCAGTAATTACTCCTTTTGGAACAGCTACTGACTAGTCAGCAAGTTGAAGAATTGTAGTTGTGGATTCGATACTTGATAGAGCTAATTTGTTCATTGTGTGAACTGTCATCATATTAATTGCTGCTCCCAAATCAACAAGAACATTTGAAATTTCTACCCTTGAGATGAAATAGTTATGACAAGATTTCCAAGGTCTCCATATTTTGGGAGGAGAATTTCTCCCATTAATAGATCTACTACTTTTCCTTCCACCTGTATTGTGGAAGGAAAGTTTTTCTTCCTACCCTGCGCTTTGATACAATGCTGTTTAATGAACTGATTTAGTTCTAGTACATCTCTGATTGCTTGGAGAAGAGGAATTTCAATTTTTAGTTGCTTGATTTCTTGTAAAAGTTCTGATTCTAGGTTGGTTTAGACTTGTTTTTGTAAGATCTTTTTTTGGGGAACATACTGTTTAAGCCATTCTGGGTATGGTGCTAGTTTTTCCATCTCCGGAGCATCTCCAAAGCTGTTGTCAGAATTGTGTTTAGGAATGTTCTCCAGAGTCAGTCTTTTAGGAGCAACTCCAGAGTTGTCCAAGGATGATTCTTTTAGCACTTTTTTGTTAGTAATCTCCTCCGGGAGTTGAGTGGACAAATTTTTAGGTTCCTCATCATTGGTTCCTTCAACTATAGTTGGAGGAGATGGTCTTGGGAATGCTTTCCTAGAACGCAGATGGAGATTATTTGAATATATAGCATTAATTCTAGCTAGATTTTCTTTCTCTTCCATGTAAACAACTGCTCCCTATTTATTACGTGGGTTTGGTATAGGCTGAGCTGGTAAAGGTGGTTGGCTAACTAGTTCATTTTGTGATTGACCTTGTGTGTTGGAGGGTCCAGTTAGTAAAGCTTGTTGTTGAGGTTGGAAATGTCTAGGTTGTCCCTGGTATTGTTGATTATATCCTAGTTGAGAACCCCATTGAGGTTGCATGTTTTGTGATCCAAACTATGGTGGCCACTGTTGATTTCCCCAAGGCTGATTTTGCCAATTTTAGTTTTGCCAATGTTGACTTGGCCAATCTTGCTGTCCCCAAAGAGGATTATTTTGAGGCCCATGCCAAGTTGGATTCTACTGATTATTTCCCCAATTAGAAGGATCCCTGTGAGAAGCCTGGTTTGGATACTGATTGTAAGGGAAATTCCTAGTTTGTTTTTGTCCCACATAGTTCAATTCCTCTTCTATTACAACATTCTTCTTACTCAACCTTTTCAAGGCTGGAAGTTGACTACATTGACTGGTAGGATGTTCCCTATCACAGATTTGGCAAATCTTTGATTTGTCCAAAGGCCATTCTCTCAATAGATGCTTGTTTCTACACCTAGGACAATAGATGGAGAGTGGTTCAGTTGTTCTATTTTGATCAGCTGTTCTAGTTTTTGCTTGAATCCCATCCAATGTGGTATTTAATTGGACCAAAATGTCTGTTTTTAGATTTGCAATCTCTTCCATTAACTTTCCTATTTCATTCTTCCCTTTAAAAGTTTTGGATGACCTCACTCCATCTTGGGTTCTAGAATAGTTCTTACAGAGTTCTTCTATAGCAGGTATATCCATTTTGTTGATATTTCCTTTTCCCATTAGATCCAGTGCCTGATTCGATTCTTTATCCAATCCTTTTACAAACAGGGTTCTGGCCAAGGAGTGATCTACTGGGTTGCCATATCTTCTCAAGGTGAAATTAAACCTATCCACATAGTCCTCTAAGGTCTCTTCCCCCCCCTGCCTAATTTTAAACAATTCTTCATTTTTATTACTAGATCTACAATAATCTTGATACTTTCTCAAAAATTCTATTTCCATCTGATCCCGAGAATGGATAGAATTCTAGGGTAAACCCATAAACCATCTCACTGCATAATCTTTTAGGGTTGAAGGGAACAATTTGAGTTTTTGGTTATCTGATCCATAATCATAAGTTTGGAAGACTACTTTGAATTCAAACAAAAATTGATTTGGATCCTCAGAAGAAAGTCCTCTAAAATTTGGCAAGTGTGCTGGTGAGATATTCTTCATAGGAGCATTGTCTCCAGTAGCCAAAACAATAGGATATAAGAAGGTCCTTGGAGCCTGATTTTCCTCTTCTTCATGATTATCATTGTCCCTGTCTAGTACTAGTTCTTCTCCTTGAGGTTTTAGGAAATTAGTTTCTATCAAAGGATCTGCTTGAAACTTTTGTTGTAATTCCTGGATATAATCAACAAGTGGAAGATTTGGAGGATATAAGGGATTATTGATTTGAGGTGTAGCTTCCAAAGTAGGTTTTAGGTTTCTCTCTTCAACAAGATCTTTTTCCACCCTACTACTTTCCCCTATGGCTTGTTGATGGGGTGTCTATTTTATATATCTTCCTTTCAAATCTCTAGCTCTAACCATACAGATCTATCCTAAATATTATTTTAGCTAAGTTTCCCTAATTAAAACAATAGATCCCCGACAATGGTGCCAAAAATGACAAGGTGTCGTTGTACCTCATCATTTAATCATTTTTTAGATGTCAAAATCCAAGGGCTGTGTCCTCGTCTGTCTGCAATTAGGGATTCTATAGTTACCAGTTTTCCTAGGTAATCTTAATAGCTTCTACCAATTTGAAGAAATTAATCTGTCTACTTACTGAATGAATTTAAGGAATGTTGAAAACAGAATTAAACAGAAAGTTACTTAAAGTAATTTTAAAAATAGTAACATGCATCTATCTATCAAAATCAGTAAATACTTTTCATAGCAAAATCTGAAGTAACAAAACAGTGGTACTAGCCTTCTGCCTTGGTGGTGAGAGTGGACCCTTGCTCCACACCCTTGGGGCTGAAGGCTACAGTAGGAAATCAGCACAAAAGAAGAAGATTATTACTAAATCCGGTCCAATTCCATTAACTTCGCATTCATGAAAAATATTGATATCAGAGAAAAACTGAGATTACCGAGAGTCAGAATAATCCAATCATTGTATATTTTTTCTGTTGTTTCTATCAGTCTATATAAAATGAGTGATGACATGTCACTTATCTTATCTACCAGTTCTTCTATGAGATGACATCCATCTCTTTATTACACTAGCTATCTAACTATGGAAAAATAATCATGCAATAAAAGTAGACTGAGTGGAACAAAAGTCCACTCAGAATTCTAAGTTTGAGTCTTAATACATTTGGGTAGCGAGGCCCTGAAAATATGGATATTGAGTCAGTTCTATCCATAACTTATGCAAAAACTTTAAAAAGATAAAAACTCTAGTAGTTAACTAAAGATGACCCTTCACCACTTAGGTGATGATTTGAGTGAAATGAGGGGTATTACGATCACTGCTGAGAGTGCCTGATCAACCGCTTATGCTGGAAATATGCCCTACTCTTAGGAGGCACCAGAGATATCTGTCCCTGTCTGTAGTTCCAGAGATATGTCTGTAGCTCTGGAGATACCATTGTGACCTTTTTGTTCAGCTCCGGAGAGGTTTTTCTCTTTACTTCAAAACTTCTAGTGTCATGGTACTCTGGTATTGTCTCTAGAGATCATTGAAGACTACCTCCGGAGATGCACAAAATTGCCGTTCCGAGCATCTACACCTGTTGATTCAAAAAGAGAGAAGTTTTCTACATTTTTCCATCAATTCCATGCACATTAGTCCCTCAATCAGAAATTATGATCTTAAGTAATTTATCTCAATTAATCATTATCTAGAATGATCTTGTTAGCTTATTTGGGTGTAGACATTAAGAAAGATGGGATCATGAAGGAGAAAAAGAGAGGTAAAAAGATGTATTTCATGGGTGCAACTTGGCACTCATCAATTTCCTTGAGTCAAAAGAACTATTGTAGTGAGAAGTGCATGCCTCCAGCTGAAACAAAGTACTCCTCCGAGTACCCTTTGCAAGCACCATAGATCCTCTTGTCATATTGCATCCATACTTCAAAAAGACAACCTGCACACCTGTATTATATAACATACTTATAGAAAGCAAGTTCTGTGCAATGCTTGGAATGTGCATAACTCCAGTGATACCCTTCACTCATCCATTAGGGAATCAGATTGAGACTCTTCCACGAACCAACAATCTTCAGATAAGAGTTATCACCAAGGTACACCTTTCCACCATTGAACTCCTCATACTTAGTAAACTAGTCTCGATGTGAGGTCATGTGGAATGATGCACCAGAGTCAATCAACCACACATCATCAGATGCATGGGTGGCCAGGGCTGCGATGAAGGCATCACCATCATCTTGTGACTTGTCAGAATCTGAATCAGGAGCTTTCTTCTTCTTTTTCTTCTCCTTTTTGTATTCCTTTCAGAAATGCCTGGTTTTAGCATAGTTCCAACACAGAGCCTTGGACTTTCCAGGAGATTTAGATCTCCCACAGGATTTGGATCTGCCCTTATCACTTTTCTTGTCTTTCTTCTTCCCTTTTTCCTTGGGTCTTCTATGAACTGCAAGAGCCTCTTTGGCTTATTCGGATGTCTTCCTCCACATTTATTTAGATAACAATGAGGATACCACATCATCCATCTTGAAGGTGGTAGTGGTGCTTTCGATAGCCATTACAAGATGATCCCGTGAATCTAGCAAAGAACAAAGCACGGTCATGCAACAATCCTCCTCCATTTTAACACCCACAGATGTCAACTGTGCAACGATCATGTTGAAAGCATTCATGTGATCCACAATAGATTCTCCATCTTAAACAACTTCTTTTTTAGGAAGAGTTTTTTCACCAAGGACTTGGCCTGATAAACATCACCCAACTTCTTCCAAAGGTCCTTTGTTGTCTTTTCCTCATGGATGTTCAACAAAATAGATTCAGCTAAACAAAGTCTAATGAGACCCTTAGCCTTCCAATCTTTGAGGTCCCAATTAGCTTGTTGCATTGCTATGGGTTTTACACTGGATATCATTTCCCATAGGTCAGGATCAACAAGTAGGTCCTCCATCTTCAATTTCCACAACTTGAAATTAGTACCATTGAATTTCTCAACCTCTAACCTTCCAGATGTGGTTGCCATCTCCTTGCTGCAATAAGATACAGAATACTCTGTACAAGACTCCCACTCAACCTAAGATTAGCTCAAAAAACCCCTACCTAGCAGTTAGAACCAAAAAACTATCCAGGCTCTGATACCAATTGAAAGGAAGTTAGGTGTGCAGAAATCGCTTCCTACACTAATCTAATGAGGGGAGGAGAGTGCAAATTCAAATTTATCCTAACTATTAGAGCAACATTAAACCATTAACATGACATATTGCAGCAAACACATAATAGAGAAGGTGAGACAGAAGAAGAGAGACACAAGATATATGTGGGGAAAACCCTTATCAGGTGAAAAAACCCCACACTCCAAAACCTGCACAATGTATTATCAAAACAAGGAATGTTTACAACACACTTGCAATGCAAGCTCTCAGGAGTCTTTGACACTCGTATATGGAGACAAACTGGTAGCATAATAGTACCTGTCAAACCTGTAATTCATCTCCCTCTCCAAGCACTTGTTTATATAGAATATACAAGGCAATATTGGTCCAAACTTGGAATGGGCATCCAACTTGGCCTCATGGCCCAAAACCCATGCCTAAGGACACTTGGCCAACATTGTAGAATGTGCCTAACACTTGTTCACAGCTCCCATCCCAAAGAGGTTGCCTATTTCCAAAATGGGCTATGACAGATGCTCTTACGAGACTTATGACTATCATAAAATCTGTCATAGTGGTTACAACTTACAGCTGTAAGAGAATCTATCATACATAGGCTATAAATAGAATATTCTCTTATAACATGTCATAGTCCACCTTGGGGCACCCAAATATGTCTTTTTCAAAGATGCTTCATGACACATGTCTTCACTTGTCTTACAAGCTTCTATTTCTGACTCTTACATGTCATAACTTCGTCATAGGAATCTGTCATAACCGTTTCGGTCAAACATTCCCTTACACAACAGCCAAGATGCCGACACATGGCAAAATACTCATACCACAAAGTGGGATGCCTATCTCCTCATGTGAGGACAAAATTATAAGTTGTCATCTTCCATGTAGGATGAAACATCACCGTGCCACATCCCACAATATGACAATATGGAATTTACAATTAATTTACAACATAGGCAATGAATTAATAAATACAAACATAAATAATGCAAGGAATTACCAAGGTTTAGACACCTTAGTTCCCAACACTTTTGACATCAATGAAAAAACTAACTATGGCATTTGTCATTGATGGCAAAACATGAATCATGAATCTCTCCACTCTTCTTGAATCTCTCCCCCTTTGACATCACGGAAAAAGGAATGTGATTGTACTCTTTGGCATGAGATAATCTGCTATCCAATGAAGCTCCCCCTATCTTTCATGCAATAATAACACCTATTTTGCAAAAAATGTACTTTTTGAGATCATGCACTGCCACTACTCTGAGATCACAATGGAGGTGATAATGACAACCAACACAATGCCATGTAACAAGGATCACCAACAACAAGTATAACAACACTATGATGAGTTAGATGCACTCACTCCCCCTAACTGATTATTGACCATTCATCCTGATAATAATATTGATCTACACTATCACACATTTGATTAGACTCCAACTCTCAAATCAGCTTCTTTGACCATCTACAAGTGGTGTCATACACAAGGGTCTAGCATATTCCATATGAATTTAGAGAAAAGAAAACATCTAAGTCTAGACTATTCTTTATAGTTTCCATCCTAGGTCTTAGATCATAGTTTCAGATGTCTCTCTATAATGCTTTTGAGTTCACAACATTTTATCTCTGCTCACTGTAGTTTCACTATCCCTATTTCATTCTCTTACAATGGTGGACATTATGTGCACAAATTTCTAGCAAGTCTTCCCACAGTGCTATTGGTTCAACAGACTCAGATTCTTGTCAAAAACAAACCACTGCTACTAAACAAGGATGATACAGTGTATTTGAAAAAACTACTATTACAACCCACAAACATTGTACACTGTCCTGTTACAGTCACTATGACAACACCACTATCAATAGCCAATCACAAATATTGTCCTGGCGCAACCACTACTACATCACTGTCAATGTATTGAAAAGCTTGATAACAACAAAGCAACAACATCATTGTCTACATACAAACAATCTGACTCCATACTGATGACATTGATCATTGCTGATCATTGTCGATACAGTATAGTCTCATGTAAATTGATGCTAGACCAGCACTATCCTATCAAACTAATTCCAGCATTGTCTTGTTAGACAACTGATACCAACACTATACAGAGATAGCAACATTGATAGGGATACCCACATTGTCCTATTTAGACCCTATAAAGAAATCATGAAGCCATTAAGGCTGTGGTGATTAAAGGTGACACTTACATCTAATACATCTGATAAAAAATCCACTTTCAATTATGCTTTGATGTATGTCCACAACCACTTCCAAAGTTCCAATCTTGAGCAGAGATAGGAAACATCCTAGCAAAGGTTAAGTAGTTTGAATTTACACCCATCAGATGCATTTGATTAGAAGTTTATATGGCCTTTTTAGCAAACCCATGGTTTAACATATCCTGAAAACATGACATTCCATTAGACCACATTTCTTTGAGGCATTTTGTCACAAAGTTCATGTGCCTTGTCTATTCTTCTACATTTTGCATACATGTCTACCAGGGCACTTGCAACTTCAACAATTGACAACAATCCCTCTTCCTTTATACTTTGATGGATGCTATACCCTGTTCCAAATCTCTCATAGTCTACAAGAATGCTGGAAAAGGTTGCAGAGTCTAATTTTACACCTGCCAACAATATTTTCTTGAATATTGCTAAAGCCTTTTCAACAAATCTATTTTGTATGTATCCTACAATTATTGCATGGACTTCACAATACTTTGAGACACCACTACAATACATCACTTCACATTGTAAATGCTTGACTAAGCATTTGCCTTGACAATGCTTCACCTTGACTTGAGTCAAACAAACTCAACACACTTTTATGCCTTTACAGTCTCTATTGTGACTTCTTAATTCTCATCCTATAGATGCCTATACATGTTGTCAAGTGGCATCTTGCAAATCCTATGCCCTACTTTTTCTTGCACTCTCATACTACTCTTTATCATGATTTCAACTACATCATAAATTTCTCTAACATTGTATCTCTTCCTCTTCTCTTATACTTTAAACTTTATGTCTGTATCACTTGAAGTCTTGAGATTTGAAAGCTTGCTACTGATCCCCTGCTATTGTCTTTTTCTAAGGGGTTGAAGGTAATGCAATAATCAACTCCCCTGAACTCATGGGTCTATTTATGCACTCAGTGATGCCTCTTGTTCATTATACACAAGATTAGGTTTTTCTTTCTCTTGATCTTGTTTTCTTCTCCAAACTTTTATAATACCTTTCTTTTGCTTGGTCAAAGTATTTATTTTTTTGTTATGTATAGATGGTTCCATCAACCTACTTCTATAGGACCTTGTTGTATGACCAAGATTATTACACTTATAACAAATGTTCTTGTAACCAACCAAAGGAACGAAAGAATTATATCTTCTTGAAAATACAAAACCATAATTTCTTACTTGTGTACTACAAAACTTTGCAGTGTGACCTAGATGCTTGCATTTAAAACATAGGACATTACTTATTCTATTTGACAACTCATTAGAACTCTTATTCCATCCAACTTTCCTTGCATGCATCCAACACTCTATTGCTATATGACCAAATTCATAACATGAATATCAATAACCATGAAAAGAGTTTTCAAACCTGGTGTTTTTAGGTTGTCCGTGATGGAAAAACCTTCTGAATTTGTCCTTGTTGACATGTGGACTTTTCTTTTGTCTTCTTCTTGTCTTCAGTCTTAGGAGCAACAGAATGATAGTTTAGATCTATTTTCTTCCTAGGAGTTTCTCTAACCTTAGAGCTTTGCCCTTTTTCATAACCTAAGCTAGTAGTATCCTTGTGATGTTTTTGTATGCTCAACATCTCATTCAACCTGATGGTGCTATCTTCAAATTTTTGCTTTTTCTTTGACTGAATCTTGGGATTTTCAAGATCTTTTCTTAGAGTGACTATCTTTTCTTCTAGTTTTTGGCATTCAATTGTTTTGGCTTCAAATTCTGATTTTGTCACATCTTCTATCCTTTTGACCTCTTCAATCTATATTTTTAGGCTAATGCTTAATTTGTATGGTTCTTCAACTTGTACCCTTAAATCCATGATCTATTTTTCTGCCGTTTCAAGGGTTGAAAGTACTTTATCCTTGGAGTCCTTTTCTTCTTGAAGCTACAACTTTAGTATTTGTTATGTCAAAAAATGTCCCCTTGGGGGCTTTTCACTCTTAAGGTTTAGCTCCCAAGTCCTTAAATCACATTTAGAGCATCTTACATGTTATTATTGACTCCCAATGAGAAAACCCTAAAGCCTTATGGCAAATAGGACCTAGGGGATTAAATTTTGATGAATCTTAAAAAAAAATGGTAGGGTGGACTTGGGTGCTAGTACCCTAGTCTTGCCCTATTTTGGGTCTGCCCTAATTTCAAATGTCAGTTTTATGACTGTTATGTAGGTCCTATACCGACATCTCAAGTTTGAATTATGAAATTCTTAGCGGAATCTTTGTAGTTGCATATATAAGCATGATTAGGTTTCATTTGCAAACTAGATGGAAATTAGATGAACATTTTGATTGACAAGCTTATGTGAAAGTGTTTCAAGGCATTCATTGTGTTGCAGAGCAGTACTTTGTTGTTATTGTGTTTGTTATTTGTAGATTTGACATCCATCTCCTCATGGCATGAAGAGCATCTTCCTTCCATGAGATCTACACTTCAAGGTGATATCTATTATGTTTTAAATCATTTATCATTTGTATTTTTGCCTCTATCCCGCCAGGATACGCACTCTCATCTGACAATGGTGTTCGGAAGACTTGAATGTCTCTCTGGAGCTTGACCAAGGAAAGCCTCTAAACACCACAACCCCCTCCCACACTCCTTTGTTATTACAGGTTATAAGTACCGAGTTTTGCAGAGTGGATTTGCATAAAGGGAGTGGCAGACATCAAAGATTTAGGATCTAAGAAGCAGAGGACTCCAGTGAACATTCCTGGACTAGGGTGCTAGTCCCCGTGTCCTCCAGTTTTCCTGAGGCAGAAACAAAATTTGTAGTGTAGATCAGTGTCGAGAGAAGTTCCAAATTCTGTGATGAAAAGTGTACCTTGGACTTGGGCGCTAGTCCCTATGTCCCAGACTTTTTTGCCTTCCAAATTTTAAAAAATAGTGAGTTAAATATCTCTATCCTTCACCTTGATCTGAAAGGATTTGTTGTAATTCTATAATTTGCTTACTGTTTTGCATATTTAAGGTATTAAGTGAAATTAAAGATTAAATTGAGATATTGTTTGATGAAAACCAAGATTCTGCATCTTTTGAAGTGGTAGCCCAACCTAATAGGTGAATCCTCTTGCACAACTCGGAGGTTCAACTCGGTTAATATGCCTTTGGAATTTTTTGTGGAAGGAGGACTCTGAATAAACCCTTGAAATCAACCTTCCTCTTCTTAATACAAAACATTTTGGTGAACCCATGATTTTTTCACCTTGCTGAGTGTTGTTTGATAGATTTGCATTTATTCATCTTATGGCATTCAAAAAAATTTTAAAAAAAATTGAAAATTTTGAAAAATTTGAAAAAATTGGCATCTTAGGCTTGCATTTTAGTATAATTTGAATTAATTGGCATTTAATTTCATTAAATTTCAATTATTTTCATCAGATCTGATTTAAATTATAGAAATTTATCATTTATTATTCATTTGCATTGCATTTGCATGCTTAAATCGTCAAAAATTGCTTGAAAGTGTGCATTTTTCATAAAAACCTAGTTTTGTATTAGCTAGGGTTTGTAGTCAAAATCTTGTTTCATATTTTACTACCCTTTTCAAACACTCATTAGGACTGATTTCTAATTGTAGTGTTGCATCATAGTGGTTTTCTTGCAAAATTTCATGTCTAGGGTTTGAAAACCTTGCATTTTCACTAGATTTCATTACAAGTGTGTTGTGAGGGATATTATTAGGGATATTATCATAGATTTGCATTACAAGTGTGTTGTGAGGGATTTTTCTATATTAGTTGGATTTTATTAGGGATATTATCTGCTTCCCCTCCTCAAAATCCTTACAACACCCTCTCTATTAGGCCTTCACATTGAATACTTGTGAAAATTTGCATATTGTAACTATATTTTCACTAGGGTTTGACTTAGATTGGCACTATAGGCATGTTGTGATGGATTTTATTGCATTAGGTGGCTGATAGTAGTGTTATAATTTGCTTTCCATCACAATTTTTTCTCACAACACCCTTTCTCTTACTCATTTGCATTGATAATTGTGGAAAAATTGCATATTTTAGCACATTTTTGCTAGGTTTTGGCTTATTGACTCTTTAAGTTGACATCAAAAGCATGTTGTGAAAGATATTGCTGCATCATTGGAATTTTATTAGGTATATTATTTTCTATCCTTCTTGAAATTATTCCCAACACCCCTTCTCCTAGTGATTTGCATTGGAAAAAATTGAAAAATCAAGCAATTTAGTTCATTCTCATACATACTTTTGCACTTGTTCTTGCATAAGTTTTGAAAATCTTTTTGAAATATGATTTGGAATTAATTTGAAAACATACACATGACACCTTCATGCCATTTTTCTATGGTATCTTTGCATGCATTTATCAAAGCTCTTGATTTTGACCAATTTTTAACCCTCATGAGTGAACATCCTACAATATTAGAAAGCTTAATTGAGTTCATCTCTATGAGTAGAAATGAAAAACATAATTGTGATAGAACTTCTCCTATATCTACTACATGTGATGATGACATAAACTTGTCCTCTGGTCCTTCTTTCAAAAATGATTCTTCCCATGAGGATATACTAGTACAAGACAATGAAATCACTGATCCCTTCCCAACAACAGGAGAAACACAACTTTTGAAAGACAACATGCCTCCTACAACTACAATAGAAGAACAAGTATTTCATGATGTTGAGAACCCTATTGATGTGAGAACACATGTAATTGATGAGCAAATAAACAAACTTGACAACAAACTAGCCAATTTTCAAGCATTTATGGAAAATGAAAGGATAATGGACCAGGCTATACCTATTATTCATAACATAAGAGAGTTATTAAAAGAAGGACAAGATGGTATTAATGTTGTTTGAGGATTAATTTGTTGATAACTGAGAGGGGGGTGAATCAGTTATCTTAATTATTTCAGCTTTCTGAACTTTCTTAATAATTAGTGCAGCATCAATTCAAACAAGCAAACATAACCATGAAATGGAAATACACATGACACAATATTTTTGATGTGGAAACCCTGTTAAGGGAGAAAACCACAGGGTGATTAACCCAAGATTGTATTCTCTGTTAGAAGAATGGAAATACAAAATGGCCCTTGCCAATTAGGGCTCACTGCCCGAGCACACTGCTCACAAGAGGCACACTGCCTACAAGAGACACACTATCTACAATTTATAAGGAGTGTAATACAATACTTGAACTAATAAGGAGCATCAACATATGCTGGAGTTTAGTTCCGGTTAGGCTCTGTACACTGATCTGCTGCACTTCATCTTTTCTCTTCTTTTGTGCTGCTCTCCTTTCACATACTGGACCTTCCTTTCTGCTTTTATTCAGCTCTATTGCTTTTCTTCGCACCTCATCAAAAACCATGACACCCCACACAACTAAATCCATCTTATATATATACGCATAAGTGATTTCATCACCTTTCTAGTCGGCATCTGGAATAGTTAATAATTTCCTCAAACTCTGATCTGTTGGCTGAATCCTTGCACACCAAGTAATGCGGATCAAGCATATACCTGTAGAAGTCATCAATCACGTTGGCCAAACATAACTTATGCCTCAAGAACCTTTTCCATCATCTGTAACACATCCAAAATAATGTTTGATGTTCTACCAGTCAGTTCTTTCTCTGTTCACACTGTCACTTGGGAACCCGATACTCAAGTATTCATATCTTTTTCTTTATCTATCACGGGAGGCTAAATCCTTGGAATCTATCACTCAAGGTAGTCCTCTTGACTTCCCAAATCCGCACTTCACCAAGGTACTTCCTCTGAGAGATCCGAAGCTGACTGTCAGACCTCACCACATGCTCTGTTCTTGCTTACCGGATCACAATACTCTGCAAGCTGCCTTCTGATAGAGACTCATCATGTCTTGCGAATGTGTGGGCTAACCTTTGTTGCCATCAATGACAACAAACATGAAGCTCCAATGTGTCTCTTGCCAACAATCTCCCCCTTTGGCATTAATGGCAACACTTAGTGAAAAATGACTAAGTGTCACACTATACTCCCCCTTGGCTGATGCTCTGTCTCTATGTACATTTACTGAAGCTCCCCCTTAGTTGGATTCCTCATTTTTCACTACTCCTCACTCCCCCTTTGACATCAATGGCAAAGGGTGGGTTCCGCACACCAAAAATTTCTCATAAATATGTCTATACTTAGCTGCATAAGTATTTACACATGGAATACTTACATATACTAAAGTATGTCTGCAAAAGTTGTTTTCAATTGAATGAATTCTGGAGCCCAACTTTGCTTCATTCTATCAAAAATTGATATATGACCACTCAACAGGAATGCATACGCATCTACCCTTTTTAGATCTATTGGATCATTGGTCCAGGCTGTGATTTGAGCTTCTTTTATGGCCTCATGCATGGCCTCTAACTTAGGGATAATTATCCCTCTGAGCTCACTCAACCTACTGATTCTATTTTTCTTGTCTTTTTCAAGCTTCTTAAATTCATTAAAAACTGCAATCATTTGACATTCTTGATTTATTATGGATGTAGTAAGTGGATCAAAATTTTAAGAAAGTTTTATTAGTTTATCCTCATGTTCTTTCATTTTCTTCTCAATCTCCACTATTGTTTTAGACCAGGATATACAAAATTTGTATACATCAACTCCATCCTTAAGGGCATTTTCCAAACTTTTTATCCCAATACCCATAACTCTTCTGTCATTTGATATTAACCCTTGCAGCTCTGAGAATCTCTTATCCAAAAATTCTTTCCTGACCTTCTCCTCAACTGATTTCTCTAGAGAATTAAAATGTTTGCTAACACTATTGACTAGAGTTTTGAGATTACCGAAGGAAGAGGCTGTGGGATCCTTTTGAAAAGATGGCATGATTTTTTCTAACACTCTAGATGCTACCTCTATAAGCTCACAGTCTTCCATGTGAGATTTCAGTAGTTTCTCTTTGGCCTTCAGATTTGCAAATGAAGCTATCTTCATTGTTTGTACCGGAGATAGAGAGTCAAAATCTAATGACCCTTTTAGTAATTCCAGTTCATCCATCTCATTAGTTTCTTTTGTCAAGAAGTCCTTGACAGATTCTGCAGTGTCTCTTGCCGGAGACAGATTCTTCTTCTCTTCTGTAGTGTCACTTATGTTCTTTTTAGCTTGACTTCCTTCTTTACTTTTCACCTCTTTTTCTTTCTCCTTTATTATTTCTTCTTCTTTAGATCTAGGGTCAACAGGGGAATCCAGAGGAGAAATGTTAGTCTGTTCATGGACCACCTCTTCTGGAGCAGAGGATTCCAAGTCCTTAGCTATTTCTGCACTGGTATTCATTACCTCTTCTATCATTTTCTCAATAGACTCTTCTGTACCCAAGTCCTCTATAATTGGAATGTTGAATCTTTTGAACACATTCTAGAGGATCTCTTCTGTCTCTTTTACAACTTTGTCAGTCTCTCCGAGCATAAGTTGATTCATTCTGGCTTTGCTCCAGAATTCATCCTTACAATCTTTGAAGATCATACTAATCTGCATTGGGGTGATTGAAGGATATAGCTGAATAGCTATCTGCTCTCAGATCTCCATATCCTTCTCTTTGGCATTATTCTTCCTCAATTCAAGTTCCTTCTTAAGGCTTTTAGGAATTAAAGATACAATCTCAGTGAAAGCCTTGTTGTAAATGTTCAGATACTTAACTATGGCATCCTGCAGACTCTTCTTATCAGCTTCACTGTATTTATCATAAAATTCTGTTAATGGCTTCAGATTTCCATCCACAGTGATTGCCTTAACTATATCATCTAAGGATAGGGTGGCTCTTTCAACAAACTCTTCTGCTTCTGCCTCCTTGGTTTCACTGGATATCTTCTTCTTTTTCCTTATTTTCTTCACCTCCTCGTCTGATTCAGTTTCTTCATCATCCTTTTGACTGACATAAGACCTTGTGGCCTTTGTTTTAGTTCTTTTCTCTCCTATGCCAGATGATTTTGCTTTCGGTTTTGATGTCCTTGAGCTTTTAGCAGTGATAGGTGCTGATTTCTTTGATGATCTTATCCGGGTGGAAGATTCTACCGGAGCACTTTCCTTGCTTCCCTTTTCTACCTCTTTCTTCTCTTCCTCAGCCCTTTCCATCTTTTCCCTATTGGCATCAAGTGCCTCCTTTGAGATGCCTAAGCCTTTGGCAATTTCTTGAACTTCTTTTCTCACTTTCCTTTTTATTTCCGGTTGTCTGAGTTCCACATGAACTTTTACACTTAGCTCTTCAAAGGTTCCAAACCTTTCTGCCTTTGGATCCTTTGGCTGACTTAGCATGTGTTGAACATGCAGCTCCATAATTTGTTTATCAACTTCATACCCCATAGGCATGATCCAGAATGTCCTTGGCTCTACTGCCTCCATTAGGCATTAATCAGTGTCTACCATGAAGCACACTGTATCTTTATATTTTTCAACCAATGATTTTGGGATTCTTTCTCTGATTTGCATAGTATTTTAGAAATTCTTAAAGTACCCTCACAGAGCTGTATTCCTTGCATTGGCATCCCCAAGTTCATGTAAGTAATCTCTGATTTTTATTGCTACCAGTTGGTTATTTTGCCATACCCATCCATTGGATCCAGGCAGCTCATTCATGAAGTAGAAAAATAAACACAATATTAGTCCACCATATTTAAAGGAGTTTTTCTTGTCCTTTTTGATCTTTTGTATGTTCTCCATCAATTGACTTAGAAGAAGTTGGTGCAGGAGCACCTCGAAGACATTGAGAATCTGAGGATTCTATACATTTTATGTTATGTCCAAAATACCACATTGTAAGGCCTTAGTGCCATGTCAAACCTTAGTTGGCTGAGTAACGGCATAATATTGAAAGATTGCATATGTGTCAAGAAAAGATCTAAAGAATTGTAACCGAACAAGGAAGAAGTAGAATGTAACCGATTGGCAGGGTGGTTGAGGAACGGTTCACCTTCCACCTTCTGTAACTGCCAATGTATGAGTCTTTAAATAGTTATCTCTGTATTCGTAGAAAGAGCAGACAGAGAGAGAGAAGATTGTAAACTAACTCTGGGAAGGAATACAAATTCTATTTCTAGTGTAAATCCGCAGAAGACATCATTTGGAGTCATTCCACTGGTGGGTTTCTTCGAAACCAGTGGAATGACCTCCGTATAGAGTAGTGTGTTTTACTTTTCTGTTTTGTGGGTTTTTGTAGTTCTGTGTGTTTTGTTCAGTTACATGAGTTGTGGAGAGAAACTGTGCACTTTAAGTGTATACAACTAATGTATGTGGAAAGCATTCCGGTGTATATCGCAAATACAGTTCGTGTGTATCTTCCTTTTGAGTGTTGCTGTTGTATTTGGAGAAAGATGCATTCTAAATGATATAAAGGTTGACCGGTGGAAACGGTAAGGAGGACCGGTATAGCAAGTCTGTTAATGTGTATATGAAGTAAAAGACATCGGAGTGACATGGCTATCGGAATGACAAGTTTACTTTGATCTGACAATAGTAGTCTCACCGATCGTATTGTATCAGAGTGTCGATCAGTAAGACTCACCGATGACTACCTTGGCCGAGGGCATCGGCGTAAGTGTTCCCATCGGCGAGGTTGAGAAATGTTTGACCAAAGGTGTGTGTCTTGTCGACAGTAAAGAGGGTGGTAAGTGATGCAGAGGCATCCACACTAAAACCTTGACATATAGCATGGATGTCCGCAACCCTTCATCATCATATTTAACTTAACACTGTCAGCATCATCATATTTTCTCTGCCGACCGATATCCTCCTGCAGACAAGCCTTCGCCCTTTCGCATGTCAGCAGCATCATCATATCTGACTATCGGCAGCATCATCACATTCGGCAAGCGCAAACATCCTCCTGATGTCCTTTGTTCATCTTACCGACAACCTCTATCTTCAGCATCATGATGTTCAACATCATGTTCATCAGCAGGATATAGAACATCCGGTTCCTCCCATATATCCTGATGATGATACTCAACTTCACGCACCTTTCCTTCGATGCTTACGTCACCCCGATATCCTGATGACGATTATCCTGATGACGATGACGTCACATGCAGCTCCTCAATATCCTGCTACCCCGATATCCTGATGACATATATCCTGATGACGATGACGTCATATGCAACTCCTTCAATATCCTGCTGTTGGCCAAACTTAACCTTATCGGCCCGTGAAGGAATTGTCAACCCGATCTTCTACCTTATGCCGATACACTCCTCCTCGGCAACACCTGATGATGATCACCCCGAAACGCATTCACCTTATGCAATCGACTGCATCATACTCATCTCCATCTACTTGGATGACGCCCGAAGTAACTGTAGGATATACACAGAAATATCCTGATGATGCCGTTGCGATGGATTTTCCAACCTTAGCGAATTTTCAATCCGCCGAACCTCCTGAGGTGACCCGATCTGCTTCCTGGACAACCTTCCAGACTCTAACTATCAGCATGACCTAGCACATACCCATGCTAGGGTCCTCAACATCTCTCGACTGCGATCCTGCAAACATGCATGCAAACAAACACAAAATGCAAACTACATCCTAACCTACTGTACATAGCCATTCCACCGATTCGACGAATCAACCGGTCGAATGGATCGGCAAATCCATGTAACCACCCAAAACAGCAAATCGATTAAACAAAGGAATCCAAACAGAGAATTGACACAACAGGATCTCTTTATTGATTTCAAAAGATGCTATTACAATACTCTGTCTCTCGCACAGCACAACCTAACTCCTCTGCTCAATCTCATTTGCAATACTATATCCCAATCTGTCCTAAGACCAACCGATCCTCATGTATAAATAGGATCTCTTGTGAGTACTACTGACCTGACTCCAAGCGGTTGGGAAATCTCTCCAGGTGGCTGGGAGGATCCAACCGGACCTACAGCATAACAGCTGTCATAACAAACTATCTAAAAATAGTAAAGTATGGTCAACATGACCTTATTACATGCATTGGTCTTATACGACCTTCTTGAAAACATTAACAAGACCTAAAACAAACTAACTGCCTCATGGAGGCCAGCTGTCAGGTAGGTGCTCCTGCACCATACTCCCCAACAGAAAAGAACTCATGTCCCATGAGTTTAGTTGTGGAAGTCCTCCACCTTTACACTTTGCCTTTGCAATATTCTGACCTGTTCCAGCTTTATCCTCTGCTGGCTCTTGGCTGCTCGAAGACTTCTGAACTGTAACTTGCCTTCTTGCAAGTAAATCCTCATGCCTGTCAATGTAGGCCCTTCTCTCACATACCTTGTGTTTGTCAGGTTGTCTGACCAGAACCTCTGTCTGAATGCCTCTTGAACTTCTGCAATGTTCAACTCTGTCTTTCTTTCAACCTTTATAGGACAAACAATAGTCCCAACTATGACAACATCCTTGTCATTCCTCTCAACTGGTTGCTGTTTGCACACTTGTTTCTGAACCTGCTGCTGACCTCTGTCAGTCAAAACTGAAACTGTCTTCAAACTGTTGTCCTTAACAACTCCTTTCCATGCAGTGTCCTCAACTGCCTTTATGCCTGCTCCTATAGGCTTCTGCACAAATTCCTTCTTTCCCATTAAAATGATTTTGGCTGCCCCCTGTGCTGCAGCTGCTTCCTATAATGGCATCAACATAATAGTCTTCCCATCTTTCTTGATGGTGTAGGTATTAGCATACCCATCATACAGTACCCTTCTATCAAATTGCCATGGTCTACCCAACAGTAGGTGACAACATTCCATGAGCAAAATGTCACACAAAACTCTATCCTAATATGCTCCAATTTGAAAATCAACATATGCCTGTTCATAGACAAAAAGTGATTGACTATCACTCACCCAAGATGCCTTGTAAGGGTGTTGGTGTGGAATCCTTTCCAAATGCAGTTTATCCACCATTTCCTGAGATACCATGTTATCTGTTGAACCAGTATCAATGACAACCTTACATACTTTACCTTTGCTCTTGCATGTGGTCTTGAAAAGAGCTCTTCTTTGCATCAGATCCTTTGATGCCTGCAAACTAATTCTCCTTAGCATCAATGCTTCTCCCTCCTCAGGATATGCATAATTGTCAGGAACTCTATCTTTTTGATAAGTGTTTGAACTTGGCACACTTTGCTCTACTTCCTCTTCTTGCACAAGTTGTACTCTCTTGTCATTCGTTCTATCATCTCTGGATGATGAACCTTTGCTTTCTAGACATTTGAAAAATGGATGACCAAACTCACCACAGGTGTAACACTTTCCTAAAAATGTAGTAGAACCTCTACCACTTCCAAATCTGCCTCTATTACCTTTCCATCCACCTCTGAAATCAGACTGTCCCTGTCCTTTACCAGTGTCTTCTTGACCCTCATTGGTTTGCCTTGTTGTAGGGGCTGCTCCTCTTCCCCTCATATTGCTGCCTCTTCCTCTCATGGACTTATCTTGTCTCCTATTCATCTTTTCTTCAATCCTGATTGCCATTTGGTAACAATCCTCCACACTCTTAGGGTTAGCTAAAACTAACTCATCCTGTATGTTCAATCTCAAACCAGCCAAGTACCTAGCCACCTTTTCTACCTCATTCTCATGATGACCAGATCTCATACTTAACTTATAAAACTCCTCAGTATATGCCTTCACATCCATTTCCTTTTGCCTTAAAAATTGCAGCTTCTTAAACATCTGAATTTCATAATCCCTAGGCAAGAATTTACCTTTGATCCTTGCTACCATCTTATCCCATGAAGTGATCTTTGACTTTCCTTGTTTCCTTCTCTCGGATTGTACATAATCCCACCATACCAAAGCATGACCTCCTAACTTGGTCTTTGCAATCTTTACCTTCTGATCCTCAGCAACATCTTCACATTCAAAGTGATTATCAAGTGCAGCAATCCAATCCAGTAACTCATCTTCATTCAAACTTCCATTATACTTGGAAACATCAACCTTTACCTTAGGTTTATCATTCTGCACTGCCTTTAACAGTTTTGCAAATCTCTGGTCTTCAGCATCCAGATCTTCAGCTACCTCTTCATACTCTTCAACAGTATCTTCATCTTCTTCAGACTCACTGTCTTCTACTTCCCTCTTTTTGTTCTTTTCCAGGGCTACAAGCCTGGCTTGAAGTGCTTCAGCAAGCTCCTTCATCTTCCTCATCTCTCTGGCATGTTTCTCCTTCATCTCCTGTAATTCCCTTGCAGTACCATTACCTTTCGGAGGCATTTTGTCAACCTCTCACTCCTCTACCTCTGTCCTTTCGGTGACAGACTCAACTCTACCTCTGCCCTTTCGGTGACAGAATCAACACACAACAGCCCAGACCTTTTGCTGAGCTCTGATACCACTATGATGCAGAGGCATCCACACTAAAACCTTGACATATAGCATGGATGTCCGCAACCCTTCATCATCATATTTAACTTAACACTGTCAGCATCATCTTATTTTCTCTGCCGACCGATATCCTCCTACAGACAAGCCTTCGCCCTTTCGCATGTCAGCAGCATCATCATATCCGACTATCGGCAGCATCATCACATTCGGCAAGCGCAAACATCCTCCTGATGTCCACTGTTCATCTTACCGACAACCTCTATCTTTAGCATCATGATGTTCAACATCATGTTCATCAGCAGGATATAGAACATCCGGTTCCTCCCATATATCCTGATGATGATACTCAACTTCACGCACCTTTCCTTCGATGCTTACGTCACCCCGATATCCTGATGACGATTATCCTGATGACTATGACGTCACATGTAGCTCCTCAATATCCTGCTGCCCCGATATCCTGATGACGTATATCCTGATGACGATGACGTCATATGCAACTCCTTCAATATCCTGCTGTCGGCCAAACTTAACCTTATCGGCCCGCGAAGGAATTGTCAACCCGATCTTCTACCTTATGCCGATACACTCCTCCTCGGCAACACCTGATGATGATCACCCCGAAACGCATTCACCTTATGCAATCGACTGCATCATACTCATCTCCATCTACTCGGATGACGCCCGAAGTAACTGTAGGATATACACAGAAATATCCTGATGATGCCGTTGCGATGGATTTTCCAACCTTAGTGAATTTTCAATCCACCGAACCTCCTGAGGTGACCCGATCTGCTTCCTGGACAACCTTCCAGACTCTAACTATCAGCATGACCTAGCACATACCCATGCTAGGGTCCTCAACATCTCTCGACTGCGATCCTGCAAACATGCATGCAAACAAACACAAAATGCAAACTACATCCTAACCTACTGTACATAGCCATTCCACCGATTCGACGAATCAACCGGTGGAATGGATCGGCAAATCCATGTAACCACCCAAAACAGCAAATCGATTAAACAAAGGAATCCAAACAGAGAATTGACACAACAGGATCTCTTTATTGATTTCAAAAGATGCTATTACAATACTCTGTCTCTCGCACAGCACAACCTAACTCCTCTGCTCAATCTCTTCTGCAATACTATATCCCAATCTGTCCTAAGACCAACTGATCCTCATGTATAAATAGGATCTCTTGCGAGTACTACTGACCTGACTCCAAGCGGCTGGGAAATCTCTCCAGGCGGCTGGGAGGATCCAACCGGACCTACAGCATAACAGCTGTCATAACAAACTATCTAAAAATAGCAAAGTATGGTCAACATGACCTTATTACATGCATTGGTCTTATACGACCTTCTTGAAAACATTAACAAGACCTAAAACAAACTAACTGCCTCATGGAGGCCAGCTGTCAGGTAGGTGCTCCTGCACCAGTAAGTCTATCGGCGCAACCCGCGATGTCGGCCGGAGATTTAAGGGATTCGCCAACAAGCGATGTCATGCCGATAGGTAAATCTAACGAAGACTTCATCGGTGTGACATGGAAATCGGGGTGAGTTGCATTTTGATGTGCCGATAGTCGTTGTTAGCCCGATAAGTCTATTTCGGGGAGAAAGTTAAAAGGTCTTGCCGATAGGCAAGAAAATGTCTATTTCAGTGAGACAATCCAAAGGTCTTGCCGATATACACTATAATGGCTATTTTGTGGGCTTTTCGAGGGATCTTCCACCTATTTTGTATGTTATCTAGTTTTTCTCTGCATCAGATTTGTATCAGAGCTAGTAAAAGCTCTGGGAGGAGATGTTGTATTGATTCTGTCACTGAATAGGCAGAAGAAGAATGAAGAAGAAGAGAGAAGCAAGAAGCTGACAAGAGTGCTAGAAAAGAATTTTGCTGACTTCCGGTTGCAGGTGCAGATTCACTCACTACAGTAGGCAGATGAGAGATCTGTCATGGGCCTGAGAAGGAGGTCTAGTTGGTGTCACCAAAAGTCCTGGGGAGAGAGGCGAGAGAGGACTCCCAGGTGAGGGACAGATGTGTTGGTGTAGCATGAAGGAGTGGATTTCAGTTGTTGCATTTCAGAGGCAGCCATTGATAGAAGGCACATTTGCAGAGACATAGAGGAAGCAGCAGAGGCATCCAGTTAGCATTGCAGACATCGAGAAAGTCAACAGATATTGCAGGCTTTTCACTGAGCATTTCCATGGGACATGGAAATTTTTCAAGTCCGGGAGTATGGTGCAGGATCACCTCGAAGACATTGAGAATCTGAGGATTCTATACATTTTATGTTATGTCCAAAATACCACATTGTAAGGCCTTAGTGCCATGTCGAACCTTAGTTGGCCGAGTAACGGCATAATATTGAAAGATTGCATATGTGTCAAGAAAAGATCTAAAGAATTGTAACCGAACAAGGAAGAAGTAGAATGTAACCGATTGGCAGGGTGGTTGAGGAAAGGTTCACCTTCCACCTTCTGTAACTGCCAATGTATGAGTCTTTAAATAGTTATCTCTGTATTCGTAGAAAGAGCAGACAGAGAGAGAGAAGATTGTAAACTAACTCTGGGAAGGAATACAAATTCTATTTCTAGTGTAAATCTGCAGAAGACATCATTTGGAGTCATTCCACTGGTGGGTTTCTTCGAAACCAGTGGAATGACCTCCGTATAGAGTAGTGTGTTTTACTTTTCTGTTTTGTGGGTTTTTGTAGTTCTGTGTGTTTTGTTCGATTACATGAGTTGTGGAGAGAAACTGTGCACTTTAAGTGTATACAACTAATGTATGTGGAAAGCATTCCGGTGTATATCGCAAATACAGTTCGTGTGTATCTTCCTTTTGAGTGTTGCTGTTGTATTTGGAGAAAGATGCATTCTAAATGATATAAAGGTTGACCGGTGGAAACGGTAAGGAGGACCAGTATAGCAAGTCTGTTAATGTGTATGTGAAGTAAAAGACATCGGAGTGACATGGCTATCGGAATGACAAGTTTACTTTGATCCGACAATAGTAGTCTCACCGATCGTATTGTATCAGAGTGTCAATCATTAAGACTCACCGATGACTACCTTGGCCGAGGGCATCGGCGTAAGTGTTCCCATCGGCGAGGTTGAGAAATGTTTGACCAAAGGTGTGTGTCTTGCCAACAGTAAAGAGGGTGGTAAGTCTATCGGCGCAACCCGTGATGTCGGCCGGAGATTTAAGGGATTCACCGACAAGCGTTGTCATGCCGATAGGTAAATCTAATGAAGACTTCATCGGTGTGACCTGGGAATCAGGGTGAGTTGCATTTTGATGTGCTGATAGTCATTGTTAGCCTGATAAGTCTGTTTCGGGGAGAAAGTTAAAAGGTCTTGCCGATAGGCAAGAAAATGTCTATTTCAGTGAGACAATCCAAAGGTCTTGCCGATATACACTATAATGGCTATTTTGTGGGCTTTTCGAGGGATCTTCCACCTGTTTTGTATGTTATCTGGTTTTGCTCTGCATCAGAAGTTCACATAGATCATACTCTGCATTCTTTCTTAGCATCTCATATGTAGTATACACTGTAGTTCCAGACACTGAATTCTCCCTACTGGAATGATATATCTTATACCGTATTATCATAGATGCAAAATTGATATCTGGGTCCATGATATCTTTAATGGTCATTGCCCTCTTATCAAATTTTGATCCGGTGGCATCAGTCACAATTTGGTTTTTGACAAATTTGAGGACAGGTATCCCTCCAGAGGAGTATAAGCCGGTTACTGCCCTAATTGCCTCCTTAGTGATTTTGCAAGGTCTGTTCAGCCATAGGAAGTTGTCATGCATCCTACTCAATACATATCGAACCCATTCATCTTCTTCAAAGTAGAGGAAATGAATGAACTGATCAAAATGTTTCTCCTGGATGCCCTTATATTGAGTTTTAAGTTCAAAAGCATCATCTATCAATTGTTTATGATAGATATCACTTAGTTTGGATTCCCTGAACTCTTCAATATTCACGTGTATGTAAACCCTAATATCTTCTGTATGCAACACACCATGTGGAACACTGGAAAATGCTCCTAGGGGATCTACTTCCAAAGATTTGTATGGATGTTTCTTGAATATGGGGTGAGGCCTGTCAAAGATCTTCACAATATTTGGAGTACCCATTATTCAAGGATTTACAGAAAGATATTTGATAATAGAGAATACCTTTTGCACCTTTCGGTTACATGAAGTGAGCCAGATCAATTGCTAGATGAATCAGATTCTACAAATGATCTTTGATGGGCTTGAGGAATTTTTGTTGCAGAGCTTCTTTTCATTTATTCTTGAATGCAGAATGAACAAATGCTTAATGAGAAAGCCCTTATATTGCTCTACAAACCCTAATATCAAGTTGCAATAAATGCTCGACCTAAGTCATTCTGGTTTGCCTTATTCGGATGACTTGAAGAACCGGATCAATCTTGATTGTAAACATCTTGTGGATCATCCAAATCTTAACCATAGTCTACTTAGATGTTTCTCTTATGAGCCCTTTAATCCACAACTCTCCTTGTGCCAGTTCTAGCACCAACTGACTGGCTGGGGGAACAAGGTTTTCTTTGTGCCTCCCCCTAAGCCAGAGCTCACTTTTTAATTTCTAGAAGGAATATCAGCACCAGAGTCTGCTACGGATCCATCCCCTACATTCTTTGTACTTTTCTTCACCCAAATCTTGTTCATCTCACTGTGAACTTCATCCGCATTCACTTTTTGTTTTCCCTTATCTTGATTCTGATTATAATATACCAGACCTCTTTTGTCCTGATTCTTGCTTCTACAGAATTTTGCAATATGACCGGATCTATTGCAAATTTGGCAAACAACATTTCTTTGCATATTTGATTGATATCCTCTTGATCTACATTGATTAGCCATATGACCCATTCTATTGCATGTAAAGCATCTACCATTGAATGAATTGTTCATTTGCATATTTCTGCATTCATGAGATTTGTGACCATACCTTTTGCAGTTGAAGCACTGTCCGGAGAAGGATGTATTAGTCTGATTCATTTTCTTTCTGCACTGATTAGCTTTATGACCAAAGTTATTGCAGTTGTGGTAGTATCCATTGAAGGATGGATATCTTTGAGCATTAGGCTATCTTACCAGAGGTCTTCTAGGCCTGTTCCTTGGATTTTTTGATCTAAGATTCTTCTGACCGGATTCAGAGCTTTCTCCTTTCTCATATTCCAAACCACACTTGTCATCTACCCTCTTTTGACTTTCAAGAAGAACTTCAAGTTGAGCAGAACTTATCTTGAATTTCTCTTTATATTCATTTGCTGCTTGAAGATCCCTTTTAAGAGAGACAATTTGATCCTCAAGTTTTTCTTCATTATCTTTAGCATCTTCAAGATCAGATTCAAGATGTCTGATAATTCTATCCATCTTGTGGCAATCTTCTGATTTCTCTTTGAGAGATTGTCTTAGATCATCTTCAGTTTTTCTTTTCTCTTCAACCTCTTGGGTAAACTTCATAACTCTTGATTCTATTTCATGTCTTACCATAATGATTTCTTTTGATAACTTTTCATATAACTTGGTTTTCTCCTTCAGATCTTCATTTGTATCATTGGCTTCACCTTGACTTGCTAATTGCTGAAGTAGCTCCTTTCTCTTTTTCATAGAGAGACTTAATTTGTCTTTTAGTTCTTTCATGAAATCATCAGCCTGTTTAAGTCTTTCCTTTAATTCATTGACTTCAGAGTTTGACTGCTCAAGATCATCAAGGGTAGTCTTGAGTTGCTCCCTTAAACCATATACCTCCATTTGAATTCCTAGATCTTCCTCAAGCTGTTAGACTCTGTTAAGAGGAAATTGGCTCTGATACCAATTGTTGATAACTGAGAGGGGGGTGAATCAGTTATCTTAATTATTTCAGCTTTTTGAACTTTCTTAATAATTAGTGCAGCATCAATTCAAACAAGCAAACATAACCATGAAATGGAAATACACATGACACAATATTTTTGACGTGGAAACCCTATTAAGGGAGAAAACCACTGGGTGATTAACCCAAGATTGTATTCTCTATTAGAAGAATGGAAATACAAAATGGCACTTGCCAATTAGGGCTCACTACCTGAGCACACTGCTCACAACAGGCACACTGCCTACAAGAGACACACTGTCTACAATTTATAAGGAGTGTAATACAATACTTGAACTGATAAGGAGCATCAACATATGCTGGAGTTCAGTTCCAGTTAGGCTCTATACACTGATCTGCTGCACTTCATCTTTTCTCTTCTTTTGTGCTGCTCTCCTTTCACATACCGGACCTTCCTTTCTACTTTTATTTGGCTCTACTGCTTTTCTTCGCACCTCATCAAAAACTACGACATCCCACACAACTAAATCCATCTTATATATATATACGCATAAGTGATTTCATCACCTTTCTAGTCAACATTTGAAACAGTTAATAATTTCCTCAAACTCTAATCTGTCAGCTGAATCCTTGCACACCAAGTAATCTAGATCAAGCATATACTTGTAGAAGTCATCAATCATGTCAGCCAAACATAACTTATGCCTCAAGAACCTTTTCCATCATCAGTGTCACATCCGGAATAATGTCTGATGTTCTGCCAGTCAGTTCTTCCTCTGTTCACACTGTCACTTGGGAACCCGATACTCAAGTATTCATATCTTTTTCTTCATCTATCACGGGAGGCTAAATCCTTGGAATCTATCACTCAAAGTAGTCCTCTTGACTTCCCCAAATTTGTACTTCACCAAGGTACTTCCTCTGAGAGAGCCAGAGCTGACTGTTGGACCTCGCCACATGCTCTGTTCTTGCTTACCGGATCACAATACTCTGCAAGCTACCTTCCGGTAGAGACTCATCATGTCCTGCAGATGTGTGGGCTAACCTTTATTGCCATCAATGACAACAAACATGAAGCTCCAATGTGTCTCTTGCCAACATAATTCATATTGTACAAAAGAATGTTATGCCACTATATGATCTAGACAATTACACATCTCTCATGAACACATACCCTCGGGTAATAGAAGACTTAACACACCACATTGAGAATGATGAGTATGAAAATTCTCTTAATGGATTGGAATCATTAAATAAAACTTATGATGATGAGGATGATAATGATACAACACCTAAACATCTTAAAAACACTTTACCTTTCTTTCATCCCAGCCAAGATGAAACATTAGTGAGTACAGAAAGATATCTTATAGAATGACAAGCTTATTATGATTATGATGAAGATGACTATCTGAACTGCGATGAAATAATTGGTATAATAGAAGTGGACAAGGAGAAAAGTTGAGAATTCACCTCATCCATAGAAAAATAGCATTGATTTAATTGTTGACAAAGGTTAGTTTGGTTGTCCTGGCAGGTAAGTATTTCTAACCCTTTACCTCCGTGTTGTGTTTCCCCCGTGATGTGTTATGTGTTGTTTAGGCCTTCTAGGATGACCCTTGATACTCTTGTAAAGTCAAGGATACTGGGAGACCGCCTCTGTTGTGACCCTTCTTCTATTTGTATCATCATTCTTCTATATTGCTTCTCCTCTATTTTCATTGTTGTGTGTTGTGTCTTATGGACATAGCATTGCGGTTGGTGACTTGGGGGCACCTTCCTACATGACTGTCCCTAAGGCACTTGTTTCTCCTCTCTTGATTTATTGTTTACCTTCCTCTAGTGGTTCTATCTAGTGGGCAGATGACAAAAACATATTATACTGATGTGGACCTAGTGTCCCTCTAGCGAGTAATCAAAAAATGGACCTAGTCCATACATGACCATGGGGTTGTTATATATTATCCAATGCTTGGCTAGTAGAATCACTCTGTGTGATCTTGATGTTGTCTTATCGCACTTACAAAACATAACAATAATGCTACTCCGTGAACTTTGTCTATCTTGGATCTTGCATTCCTCGATTCTCTATGTGAATGATTACATGCATTGTTGATTATCATGATTATATCGATGCTACCACCCTTTTCTTGTAGGGATTTATGTGTTTGTGGAAACATTTGGCGATTGTAAAGTACATGTCATCTATGGGGGGCATGGGCTTTGCAAGAGCTTGTGTTCCCTTGTGTGTTTTCTTCCTACTTTAACGTGCTTAATATCGTTATATGATATCAAGCACCTTAAGGTGGGGGCATATATAAGGTAAGCTATCTGATGTAGATGCTAGCAAGTGTGTTTGTGAATCTTGAATCTATTTCAATCATTTAAGCCCTCTATGGAGGTGGGATATCACGTTCATTCTTTTTATCTTAAGCCCTTTGCAGAGGCAGGGATGGTATATTTCTCCTGGAGAGAACACATCCTATCACTTTCTAAAAGTCCTTTGCAGAGGCGGGGAGCGGATCTGAGACTATCTTAACCATTAAGCATGTCTTCGGTGATTGTTGTGGTGAAGCCCAATCGTCGGTGTGTGCATGTAATGTTCTTGAGATGGCTACGAACATAGCAATAGGTTTCTTCCATCACTTGTCTGCCGTGTTTTCTTTTTGTCTTCTATGTGTGTGTGTATGGCGTGTTTGTTCTCGAGCATAGTCTTAAAGACTGGTGGTGATTAGTCCCTCCTATGCTTTGGGATTTGTTTTGCATGCTTGATTTGTATGGCATGTTTGTTCTCAAGTGTAGTCTTAAAGATTGGTGGTGATGGGGCCCTCCTACACTCTGAGATTTGTATTGCATGTCTATTTCCCCTTATGCAGTCTTAAAGACTGGTGGTGATGAGTCCCTCTTGCATTTTGGGTTGTGTTTACTTTCCTTGTACTTGCATCTACATTTCATATATGAGAAAAAAAATAGTCACTTCATTCACTGTATTCACCGTGTTTTGCATGTCTTCAATGTTGTCTTCTGTGTGTTTTGCGTGACTGTAACTATCTTCTCCATGTTTTGCATACCTGTTACTATCTTCAATGTGTTTGGCATGTCTTCACCATGCTTTGCATGTTTGTTGACCTTACTTTAATGCATGTATTTCCCTTGCATTTATACATACATTAAAGTGGTGGCTAAATGTTATGTTAGAAAATGTCCCTTGGGGGATTTTCTGGTGCAATCACGGTAGGAGGGTTCATAGAATGAACTGTCTAGACTGTGCAGCAAGAGTAAACACAATGGAAATAACTTAAAGATCTTAAACAATTGTAGATTCAATCATTCAGTATATCATAGAACTCAAATACAGATTGGCTGGCAATATGCGGGCTTACAATTAGGGCTCACAGGCATGATTACAGAATATCAGAATATGCACAAGATATAGCTTTGAAGCTCCTTCGCACAAAATCTAAACTATCAACTATCACTATTATCATTCACTACTTTCTTAAGGATCCATTACATTAATATATATCATATCCGGAACATACGATTCCTTTGCATCGGCCAAGGAAGATCACAAGCTCCAATGAAGAGTTGTAATGTGTGTACATGGATAGGTCAGACCTAATCATGTAGAACACCTCCACAAATGCATGAAATGATGTACGGATCTCAGGTAAGGTCAGCCATGAACCAAGGATCAATGAATGATGTATCGTTAGGCTCCATAGATTAGGAAATGCTCCGCAAGTCTTCTCCTTCAGCTGATTGTCTGATACTGTCAGGATGCTCTATTCTGAAAAAATAGTTGATCTTTTGATAGCAATAACTTTCTGGTACTTGATCCAAATGCTTTGAATTTTGGATATGTCGTAGATGAATGAATCTATATGCTAAGTCCAACTCCACAAGGTCTGAAATGATACTATGGCAGAATGTGGACCAAAATATAGAAACTACTACTGACTGAACTACCTGAACTGACTGGAAAATGAAAAGAAACAAACTGAACTGCAAGCAAACTAAAATGCAAATGTTTTTGGTTGATGCAAGATTTCTGTTGAACCAGGAATGCTCCTGGATTAGACATCTGGGGTTATTGAAAAAGTGAGTCTCTCACTTTGTTGGGGCTAGAGGAAAACCAAGATGGTCTACCTCATCCTAAGAAATCCATGATGAATCTTCTTCTAGTCTGCCTTTCCACTTCACAAGGTATTCTTTGTATTGTCTTGCTCTGGTGCTGCGTCCAACTCTACTATCCAAAATGTCTTCAATCTACTCTGGTGCTTGTTGTGGTAACTAAATCTTCAAGTCCTCTACCATGCTATCACTGAATTCAGCTTCATGATACTGATATAGATCTACAATGTTGAAAATAGGTGATATGTTCAATATCTCCGGTAGTTCCACTTCATATGCATTGCCTAAATCAAATTTCCTAAGTATCCTACAAGGTCCAAACTTCTTCATCTTCAACTTGTTATATGTCCCAACTGGAAATCTTTCTTTCCTCAAGTATACCATCACTTCATCTTCAACTACAAATTCTTTATGTTTTCTCTTCCCATTTGTCATAGGTAAAAATTAGGTTAATAAGATCAAGCATACAAATGAAAACCTAATCCTACCACCATCAAAGAATCAAATCCAAGTGAAATCAAAAGCATGCAATTCAAGAACAAAATCACCTAGATTGTATGATTCCTTGTTTGCGATGTGGATTGCTTCTTCGACAATAAACAATTATGAAGATCAAAGCTGCCATGATGGATGGATGATAATGATAATATGCTAGATGGATGCAAAAGTACTCAATATGCTTAGGATGATAGTATAGACGCTATATGAAAATGATGGATAGATCTAGTATGAAATGAGAGGGTGTTTATATAGACCTCAACCAAAATCAATCAATGGTAGAGATTTGGTGTCTATGTGAATGGCTGAGATGAAATGATAGTCATAGGCAAATGTGTAAATGACAAGTGGAGGGAAGATAAGGCTCATGTGTGACCGTGTACATAAAATGTACTACATGTGAAAGATATTAAAAAAAATGTAGTACCACACAAGTTTTTAAATAAAAGATACACACATGTCGGCTTGTGATGAAAGATGAAGATAAATGATAAGAGAAATTAATTAAATGAATAAGATTTATTTAATTAATTTAGATAGAAATAGAGATAATTAAACAATTAAAGATTATTTAATTATAGATTAGAGAAAATAGAAGAAATAGATAATGAATTAATTAAATAAATATAAATTTATTTAACTAATAGAAGAAATAGGCGATTTTGATGAAATAAAGAAATTGCTCAAGTGTGTTAGACAAATGCAGATGGTAGATAATGCAATATTTGATACTAATGATAACTAAGTCAATTTTGGGTGTCTACACCATCTGCTTACTCCTTATACTTGATATTCATATCTTCCAAATGCTTCTTCACCTGATTATGCATTGTCTCCATATGTTCTACAAATTCTTCTACTTCTACACTTCTCTTTTCTGCCATACTGATAACTCTCAATTCTGCAACTCCTCTAGGGTTTACTCTAGTAACAATCTCAAAAGGTGTTCTTCCAGTACTCTTGTTCACTGAATTATTGTATGCAAACTCTGCTTGTGAAAGAATCAAATCCCAACTTCTTGTCTTCTCTCCAACCAAACATCTCAACAAGTTTCCCAAACTCCTATTCACTACCTCTATCTGTCCATCAGTCTGTGGATGCAATGCTGAACTAAACTTCAAATCTGTCTTCATCTTCTTCTAAAGCATCTTCCAAAAGTAACCAACAAACTTAGTGTCTTTGTCTGAAAATATGCTCTTAGGTAATCCATGCAATCTCACAATCTCCTTGAAAAATAGGTCAGCCACATGCACTACATCAGTTGTCTTCTTCCAAGGTATGAAATGTGCCATCTTTAAAAATCTATCTACCACTACAAATATTGAATCATGTCCTCTCTATGTCTTTGAAAATCCCATTACAAAATCCATACTTATGTCTTCCTAAGTCTCCGGTACTATCAAAGGTTTATACAATCTAGTGTTCTGACTACTCCCTTTTGCAACTTAACAAATTCTTCAACTTTGCACAAATCTCCTAACATCCTTATGTATCTGTGGCCAAAAGTAATATTCACTTACCAAAGCTACTATCTTGTCAATGCCAAAATGTCCTGCCAATCCACCACTATGTTTCTCCTTGATCAAATTATCTCTCATTGAACTTCAAGGTATACAATATTGATTTCCTCTAAACAACATATCTTCTTGAATGAAATAGTCCAACCATTTACTCTGATCTGTGACAACTGGTTCCTTACATGCTTTCCAAGATTCTGCAAAATCAATGTCTCCCTTATACATGTTCTTCAATTCATCAAATCCTATCACTTCAACTCTCATCTTTGTCAGCAAGTTCCTTCTCCTACTCAAAGCATCCACAACTTTGTTTGATTTTCCACTCCTATGCTTCAATACAAATGTATAATTTTGCTTGAAATCCACCCATCTCATATGTCTCTGATTCAACTTTCCTTGACTTTTCAAATATTTCAAAGCTTGATGATCTGTATATAACACAAACGCCTTAGGCAACAAATAATGTCTCCACTTCTTCAAGGCTTGAATTATGGCATAGAACTCTTGATCATAAATTAAATATCTTCTTCTTGAATCATTCAACTTCTCACTAAAATATGCTACAGGCCTACCTTCTTGACTTAACACTGCTCTAATTGCATTTCCACTTGCATCACAATCTACTTGAAATACCTTATTGAAATCTGGTAATGCCAAAATAGGTTACTCTGTCACTTTCTGCTTCAACAACTCAAAACTCTTATCTGCTCCTGATGTCCATTTGAAATCTTTTATGTCACCCCTTATTGTCTCTATAATAGGATTACAAACTGAACTAAAATTTGTGATGAACTTCTGGTAGAAACAAGCTAATCCATGAAATGATCTAACATCTCCAATGCTCTCTGGTGTAGGCCATTTAACAATTGCTCTAACTTTCTCAGGGTCCATCTTTAATCCTTCCACAGAAAACACAAATCCCAAATATACCAACTCTTCCTTCATAAAACTACACTTCTTGATGTTTATCAACAATTTCTCTTCTCTCTATCTCTGCAAAACTTGTCTAAGGTGCTACAAATGTTCCTCTTTTATCTTACTGAAAATCAGAATGTCATCGAAATATACAATAACAAACTTACCCAAGAATTTCTTCAAGACCTCATTCATCAATCTCATGAAAGTACTAGGTGCATTTGTCAAACTAAAGGGCATCACTAACCATTCATAGAAACCTTTATTTGTCTTAAAAGCAGTCTACCATTCATCTCCTTCTCTGATTCTGATCTGATGGTATCCACTCTTCAATTCTATCTTTGTGAAATATCTTGCTCCACTCAAACAATCCATAATATCATCCATCCTAGGTGTTGATTAACAGATTTGTCCTTATTCTAAAAATAATTTATTCTGACTCTACACCCTTCCTTTGAAGAACAAATGAGTTAAGCAACAAATGGGTGAACCTTTTAAATTAGTTCCCCTCTGAATTTAGGTACAGCTCCCTTTAAGATTTTCAACAAATTTAATCTATTCAACTATCCACATGCACTTTTAACCAGAAAATGCTTAAGGCAGACTAACATTCATACATAACCATGTTATGAATGCGATAGATTTATACAGTAACAATGAATAATAGGGTGCATAGATCCTATTTTTGGTACATTTAAATATATGAATACATTCACACGAGCTTGCTAAACCAATAAATAATAAAACACATATGACGAGTTGTCCAAATAAAGAACAATTACCAGATGAAAGGAGATTTCACACAGAAAATCTAATTCCACACATTCAGACGCACAGATCCAAATAAGCAATAAATGTTTCTTCTTCTCATTCACAAATGAAAATTTCTTAGACAATCATCACATAATGTAAAATTATGAATAGTTCAGCTAAAAATTTCCTTCTTTTTTTTTTCTTAAACTTCTGTGTCTCTCTAAGATTTCAAAAACCTATAAATATAAATGCCTTAACCATGTCCTTGAGTAAATTAAACCCAGAGTTAACATAACTCTGACCCATACGGGATTTATTTTTTATTTTTTTAACAACTGAATTAAAAGATCAAGATGCTGAAAATAACATGATAAAGGAACTAAAATAGAGAAAACGAGCCAATGAGGTCATGACTGGGATGATGGGTTTGTATCTCTGGATTTGTTATCGGTGGCCTGGGAAGCACGTTGGGTCTTCCATTCCTGAAAAGCAGCAACAAATTCTTGAATCTTCGGGAAGTTAGGAATACCGATATGCTTCATTCTTGACTTCCAAACCTCCTTTTCCCTTCGCATTATACCAAATTTTTCTTTGTGTTCCGGAAGTGCATTGATGCAGAGGTAAAGTAGTGATTCAACTTTAGAAATTCTAGAGAAGTCCTCAATTAAAACATTGTCATTTTCTCTGATGAAGTTGATTTTATCTTTGAAAGATTGGACCACTGCATCGACGTCTTCCACTAGTTTTCCATCATCTTTAATATATTTAATATCAATACATTGCAAGTCATTTTGTAATGATTGAGTGAATTCTGTTATTTCCTTAATTAACTTTGAGAGTTCAAAATGACCTTGCTGGGATATGGAGTTCCTCCATTCAATATTCTTTTTGTTCACATATAACAAATCCTCGTCCAAACCAGTCAGGCTTTTCTCTGTCAAAAAACTTTGCCAGCCCATATTTTTGAACTTCATCCATCTGGTTTATTACATTCGTCCACTTGCCCTCATCTTTCACCCAAACAGCGACCTATGCTTTGAAATCTTCAACGGTGGCACTAGTCAGGTCATATATACCCTTGAGCTCACAGATGTATTCAGCTCCTTTCTGCTCAAGGTTATCCAACCAACTGTTAAATATTTTTGTCACCATTTTGCTTCTATGAACCTGATCTAACATCTTTTGGTTGACAAGTGATTTCAGGTCAAAAGATAGGGGAAGCTATGAGATCAGCTGCGGGTTAGGGTTGTTAATGGCCTCAATGTACTCTGCCATTGAGCGCAGAGTTTGTTTCAGCTCCTTCTTGTCCTTTTCATCTTTCCATGTTTGACTGACCATCCTCTTAGTAGAAGCTTCAAGGTGGTGGACATCTGCAGCTCTGGAGGCAGTACCGAGATCCACTTTCTCCACAGTGAAATCATGCACTGTTGGATCCTGCACCTTTTCCTCTGTCATTGGCCTAGCAATTTCAGCACTCCAGTTACCAGTGCTTGGATCAATATTTATTCTGGATGTCATCTTGAGTCTCTTGGACTTGGGGGTTTTCCCCAAACATTTGCTTACCATGTCCTCCAAGGGGACAACAAAAGGAATCACTTTTTTCTTATCAGAAATAGAACTTTCTAGCCATTTTGGTGCAGGGGCTGAGGTTGTCTTCTCGGGGTTCACTTCATCAGAGGATTTATTTGAAATCATTAATATTTCAGGGGTCTCTAGAATGGCCTCTGACTGTAACCTTGTGTCAACCTCCTCTGTTCTGTTCGGGCTTAGCTCCTTGTCACCCATAGGTCCTTCTGAATCTTCTTCTGAATTCAAATCAACAACTATTGTTTTAGAAGCCTGTTTCTTTCTTTTTCCTTTAGTCCTCAACCTGGTAACACTAGATGGCAGAATATCTGTGAGGACTCTTTCGGATCTCTTAGTGACAGGGCTTCTCTCAGTTGATGGCTTTGAAGCACCTGCACCACAGATAGCAAGAGGTTGATTAGAAGACTCTATGGGAAGTGGTGATCCAACCATTGAAGATATTTGTTGGACATTTTTATCCTAAAGTTCTCCCTGTCTCTTTTCTCTTAGCCATTTCTCAGTTCTTCTTATTATTGGAAGAGTTTTAACTTCAATTCTATCTTCTTCCTTTTTGCTCCAGTCCACCTCTGGAATGGGTAAGTGTTTTACTTTTTCAAACTGTGGATCAACCACCTGTTCTCCATCATCAGAAATTCCAAAAATATCCATGTTTAAATTGAGTGTAATTATTTGCCCCAAAAACAACCTACACCATAGCCTTCTTCTGACCTCAAATTCATCTGGGTAGTCTTCCCAGTAATCCTCCAGTTTAGGAAGGTGTGAATGCCCTGTTCCAGAATCTAGGTTCTCTCTGACAAATCTTTTACTGTCAAATTGAGACCTGGCAGTGAAAGATTGAAAATTGAACCTTTTGAGGTTCACCTCCAAATTCAAGGCATTAGATTTTGAATGGCATGAATAATGCCCAAGTTCAATAGGAAAAGAAATACCACAACCCCTTTTTGATGAAAATTTCTTATCAACATTATAGGCTTTCATTATTCTAGAAAATAAAGAATACCTTGATTCTCCTTCACGTCTTCTAATGTAAAAAGAGCCTGAACTAAAACCATAGGGTCATCATTGCATGCAGCTTGCTAGCAATTTGTTTGGGTCTCTAAGTGATTAGTATTATGGACTGATGTATAATTTGGGACATACCTCCATCAGCACAAAACGATCAAACATATATCTAGGTAACTTCACAAGTTCACCATCAAATCCTCCAACTCTGATATAAGTGAACTCAAAAAATTGGATGAAGAAGCTACCATAGATACTGATCAGTTGCATTACTTCACTGGACATTCTCTTACCTGGGTTCCCTGCCAATTCATAAGTCATTTTCCCAGTGAAGACATCATTAACCCTTTTGTAATTTTCATAGCAATTCTTTCTCTGCAATTGTGAATAATATTCATAAATTTTACTATTATCAGCTATGGGTGCATGGGGTAGGTCAAACCAATCTCTTGTAGATGCTAGACAATTCAACTGGTACGGAGACATATAGAAATCTCTGTTGCCCAGACAATTGCTCAAACTCTGATGTAGACAGTCAGCCACTATTTTGGCCCAATCCAAATATTGTTCTCCTTGAAGGATGACTTGTAAGAAAAAGTACATCCAATCTTCCCAATAATAGGCATGCTGATTGCCTCTCAGTCTGTGTAACAATACTACAATATCCCTTACTTCTTTTATCAAATGATCTCTGGTAAGTGGCCTGGGCAACCTTGAACCACCCTTCTAAAATTTTAGCAGCCAGTTCCTCGCTATTACACTTTTGTAAGTTGGTCTTTTCTCTGAGAAATACCCATTGGAGGCAGTAATGTCGAGGCAAGAATACGCCTCCTTAGGCAGTATCTTCATCACAGACATGAGGGTTTTTCTGTTGACATAAAATAACACATCCTCGTTTGTATTTCTGACACATCTGTCCTGGGGATCATACCTATTCATACACTCTTGAACCAATTCTGGGCACAGTACAGCCTGAGGAAAGGCTGCGGCTTCAATTAAGCCACTATCTACAATTTTCTTCATTGTAGGGGTTTGAACACGGTTTCTAGCTCTTTCTTTAAATTCCTCTAAATCATATTGAACCAATGCAGTATCTCCAAATTCTGAGTGAGAATAAGTAAGGCCAGGACCATGTTCATCCCCGAAACACGTAGATTTCAAAGACATAGTTGGAGAATTACAATAAAACACTTGGAATTTTGAAAACAATAGAAATTCCAGAGATTCTTCTTTCCAGCATAAGAAGTAGGAATAGCATATGGGAAATAGAACTCACCTTCAAGATATCTGAATTCACTATGAAAACTTGAATAAAAGAGCCTTACACTTCCGGCGCTATCCTCCTCTGCATTGCATAGTATGTTAACTTGCTAAACTTGGCTTGTTCTTGGTTAATAATGGCACTAACCAGAATGAATAATTATCACTCGAAACAAAACGTGCCAAAAATATTTGAAAAGACGTGAACTCTGATTTCTTCATTAATAGCAAGTAGTATTCATGCGCCATCATGAAGTATAATGATTATCCGTAGTCTCCGTTAAATTAGAGCTCTTGGTCTCATAATGAGTTTTTAACATAATTTCCTCCAACTTTCCCGCTAAATTTGACTTAGAAAGCCGTGGGAACAAACGGGACCAAAATCACCAAACCTTTGAACTATTGAACCATTGAACCTTTAGGACGTGGTTCAATGCATTGGTTCAATATGGTGGTTCAAACATGCCAATCAGACCATATAGATAAGCAAAGGAGTGACTTACTGAAACAGGAACTTAACTCATGAACCGTTGAACTTGAAAAGACATGGTTCAATACGAAGGTTCAAAGATGCAAGGGTTATGTAGACCAACAACATGGCTTTGGTAAAAGGTTTCCAATTATGAAATAGTGAACTCTTGAACCTTGAACCCCATTGCAGAGTACAAGTAGAAGGTTCAACGATACAATAATTACACAAGGTAACTGCATGACCCAACTTATAAGAAGACAGAGTGTTGAAACGTAAGACCGTTGAACGATTGAACCTTGAACCCTGCTATAGAGTACGAGCGGAAGGTTCAAGTTCAACCTGAAAGTTCAAAGGTGCATAAGACAAACAAAATGACAGCTTGCTTTATGAGACACTTAGACATATTGAACCATTGAACTTTGAACTTTGAGAATGGTTCAGGTTCAAAGGTTCAAACCTTAAGTAACCTTGTCTACAAAGACAACAAATGGATACAAATTGAAGGACCAAGAGCTGATTTACGAAACAAAGGCATGACCAAAAATATAACATGGTAAACTGGCTCTTGGCTCGGGAAATATTACCAATGAATAAATAAATAAGGGGCGACTCAAAAGGTAACATTGGCTCTGACTAGGGACTGCATTTTATGACAAAATGTAGAGGACTCAGAAGCTCTGGTTTCGCAGAAAAGGAAAATAGAGAAGAAAGGAAACATAACGGGACAACAAAAATGGGAAAGGAAAACACAAAACCAAACAAGAGGGAAGACTTTGTACAAAACAGGGGACCCTGTTTACAGACGATACAGCTTGAGATCCTGTCCATTATAGGACAGTGGTAAAACATTTCCATCAGGATATTCCAATTTAAAAGAATTTGGACCCAATATCTGGTGAATCTTGAAAGGCCCGCTCTAGAGCGAGTCAAATTTGCTATGTACACCTTTTGGTTCTCTTCTTCTGTCCCACAATAATACTTCATCTCCTTCCATAAACCTCCTGGGTCTTGTTTTCTTGTCAAAAATTTCTTTAACTCTGGCCTGATGCACAGTAATTCTGTCTACCAACTCATTTCTCTCTTCTTCAATCTTAGTCAAATACATAATCCTCTTCTCCAGGGAATCTTGGAAATACTGATCCTCAATTACACTTTGCAGCTTGGCTGTAGATAGCTCCAGAGGTAAAGATAATTGAGCACCTATCCCATAAACTAATTCAAAAGGTGCCATCCCAATTGCTCTTTTCAGAATTATTCTATCGGCCCAGAGTGCTTCATACAACCTCTTATGCCAATCTCTGGGATTGTCATTCACCAATTTCTTCATGATAGTAATCAGATTCTTGTTACTAGACTTAGCTTGTCCATTCCCTTGGGGATAGTAATCTGATGAATGGGAGAGAGATATACTATGTTCATAATAGAAAGAAGTCATTTCAACTGAAGAGAAACTGGTAGCATTATCTGCTACAATCTTCTGGGGCACACCAAATCATACCAAAATATTTTCTTTGAGAAAATTACAAATCACCTCCAAAGTTGTTCTTTTAACAGGGGCTGCCTCAACCCATTTTGTGAAATAATCTGTTGTTGTTAAGATGTGGGTATGCCCTGCACTTGAGAGGGGTGAGATAGGCCCAATAAAATCCAATCCCCATTGTTTAAAGGGTTCTTCAACAACAACAGGCCTGAAAGGTAGAGCTGCAAGTTGTGGCCTTCCTGAGAACATTTTACATTTTTCACAATTGCCCACCCATCTATATGCATCTTTAAACATACCTGGCCAGTAGTAACAATTTCTGAGAATCTTGAAAGCTATAACTAAAGAAGAAAAATGTCCACCACAAGCTTCATTATGGAAAACTTCTAAGAGCTTATTCTGCTGCTCTTTATCTACACACCTCAGGAAAGTTCCATCTAATCCTTTCTTCTAAAGAACATCTCCCCAAATAACATATTTTGCAGCTTTTAGCTTCAGGTTTCTTTTCTCTTTAGGAGTTAGGTGATTAGGACAATCCCCATATGTAAGATAATGTGCCACATCCAGAAACCATGGGTCCTACAAGCTTACCAATAAGACTGCGGGAAGTCCTTCTCCTTCTTGTTCTTTGTTCTCAGCAATTAACTTACATAAGTCTTGACCCCTGATTAGCTTAGTAGGCTTAACTTCCAGATCATATTCCTGAATTTTAGCAACCCATGTTGCTCTATTGTTTAATCCCACTTCTTGCTGAGTCAAAATACTTTTCACAGCTGAATTTGGAACAAATACAACTAAATGGGAATGAAGTATATAATATCTGAACTGTTTAACAGCTTTAGCCACTGCGAAAGCTTATTTTTCAACCAAAGAATATTTTAGCTCATGCTTTTTAAGGGGAATGCTCATAAAAGCTATGGGAACCTCTTCATCCAGTTCATTTTTTTGTAACAAAATACCTAACATGGTGTGTTCCGAAGCATAACAGTAAATAATAAAATCCTTTTGAAAATTAGGATTTACCAAAGTGGGGGTGTTTGCAATCGCTTCCTTAATGTCCTCAAATGCCTTCTTAGCAACTTCATTCCACTTGAAAGTTTGTTTCTCGCTCATCATCCCAACAATGTGTTTTGTAATCTCAGCAAAGTCAGGAATGAACCTCCTGAGAAAATTGATTTGACCAAAGAAGGACTTGACTCCAGTCCTATTTGAAGGGAGACTAAGCTATTGAATTGCCCTGACCCTCTCTGGATCAATTCTGATTCCGTCTTTTGAGACTAGGTGTCCCAACAATTTTCCCTCAGTCACATAGAAAACTGACTTCTTGCGATTGAGTGAGATGCCATGGTTTCAACACCTTTGCAAGATAGACTCCAGATCTCTCAAGTGATCTTCTCTATTCTTGGAAAAAATAGTCAGATCATCAAGGTAAATAACAATAATTCTATTCTTTAGGTCTCTAAAAGATGAATCCATTGCCCGCTGAAAGGTTGCTCCCGCATTAATCAAGCCAAAGGGCATTCGACTATAGGCAAAAGTTCCTCGAGGTGTGGTGAAAGCAGTCTTATGTTGATCCTCTGTAGCCACACCTATCTGATTGTAACCTAAGAAACCATCCAGCATAGACATCATTTCAGATCCGGCAACTGTCTGCAAGATGTGGTCCATCACAGGCAAGAGATAGTTATCTTTTAGGCTGGCCTGGTTCAAGTTCCTAAAGTCAACGCAGATTCTTATTTCTCCATTCTTCTTTCGTACTGGAACAATATTTGCCACCCAAGTGGAGTGATGGATTGGATAAATAATTCTAGCTTTCAACATCTTATCAATCTCCTTAAAAATAGCTTCAACAACTTTGGGGTTATAATTCCTCAGCTTTTGTCTGAATGGAGCTGCATTTGCTTTCAAAGGAATATGGTGTTGAAACTGTCCATGTCTAAAATTTTTGAGATCATCATAGCACCAAGTGAAAACATCCTTGTATTTGATTAACAATTTAATCAATCTGTTTTTCTCCTCCGAAGAACAGCACCTACCAATGGATACCCATTTAGGATTAGCTTTATCCCCAATATTTATCTTCTCATAATCCTCTGCTTTATCAGGAATACAGGGAGGTTTGCCTTTAACATATTCATCTCTTCGAGAAAATAGATGTTCCAAAGAGACCAGCCCTTTAGGGATCTTGTTTCCCTTTAACTGAATCATGTCATCTCTTGGATTAATCCCAGGGTCAGGTCTAAATTCTTTACACTCTGCTTTGGAACCTTCAAAATAAGTCCCCAGGAACATTTCAGCATTTTCTAAAAACTTTCTAATCTGATTATCACTTTCAAAAACTTGCTAGCTCTCGGCATTGTCAGGGACATTAGGATGATATATCATTTCTATTCTATAAGAATCTTTTTTGAAATCCGGATGCGGCAAAAGGAGAGAAGCTGAAACTGCTAAAGAATCTGCTCGTGAATTTTGATCCTTGGGAATTGTTTCAATAGAGAAGGCATCAAAATATTCAATCTCATCCCATACCCTGTTTCTGTAATGTCTTAGTCTCTCATTCTTAACAGAAAAGATCCCCCTTACCTGTTTCACAATTAGTTCAGCATCACCCTTCACCTTAAGTACCTTCACACCCTTTCCTTTAGCTTAGAATAACCCAAGTAGTAAAGCTTCATATTCTGCAGTATTATTGGTGTTTTTGAACTCTAGCTTAAAAGAATAAAAAAAAATTTCACCTTCAGGTGAGATCAACACAACTCCAGCCCCTGAACCAACAGTAGCACAACTGCCATCAAATTCCATAACCCATAAATCATTAGAATGTACAGACCTTTGCATTAATTCTTCTTTGGGATCTAACTCACAGCTCTGTTCAGAGGAGAGAAAATAGTTGCCAAATTCACATTCCTCAAACAAAATCTGGGCCTTGGGATCATCAGAGGGGTAGACAGTGAACTTGCACTTGGGCTCAAGTTCCAGCTTCACTTTCTACTTCCCCACTAGGATTGTGGCCTCTGACCAATCCAGTTTAATTTTTCCACCCAAATCCTTGCAAAATGTCCTGCTCAAAAGAATTCCATAACTGGCAGGGATGTCTGCTACTAAAATAGTCAATTTCACCCTTTTGTCAAGGTAAGCTGCAAGAGCGACTCGTGCATCCTTAATCTGCCCAAGCAAGGAAACCTGTTTTCCATCCATAGAATAACATCTACCAAATGTTTTTGTGAGTGATAGCCCTAGGGCTTTAGCCACAGAGGAAGGCATAATGTTATCAGAAGCTCCTGAATCTATAATTCAGTTACTAAGTTTATGGCCATTGATAAACAAAGACACATAGAAAGGATTGGGTTTCAAATCAGTATAAGGAGCATTAGTTGATGAATTGGGAGTCGTTTTAGGGGTAGACAAGGATGACTCAGATGAGGAAGCAAATAGTCTGGCAATGGGGGATTCAGTATCAACCTCTAATTGATTCTCAAATTCAGTTTGTGCAGGACTACCCTTAACATGTTTAACTAATTTGTCAAGTTCAGTAGGTTTCAACTTGAGATACTCAATAGGAGAAATTTGGATTTTTGTAGACTTACAGAAATCTACAATATCAAAAGAAGCATCTGGATCATTTTTATGTAGCAATCTATTTTCCTGCGCTTTCAAATTAGCATCATGAATTCTAGTTAAAGGCTCCTTACCTTTGCCAGGTACTTCTTGAGTATTAGAGGGTCTCATATTCCTCTGACTCCTAGTGAGCACGGTGCATGAAGGATCTTCAAGGGTTACCAATATTTCACCTCCCCTTTCTGAATCAGATTCATATTCTAGGAAGTGTATTTCAGAGCTGCTAGGTTCCTCAAAGTTCCTTTCTTCTTCTGTGGATTCCCCTAGCATATCTTAAGTAGCAGTCATCTGAGTGTACCTGAGCATTTCTGGGCAAGAATTTCCATCATGGTCGGTAGTCAAGTGAAAAATACACATGTTTCCCCTCCTAGGAGGAGCTTCAATAGCTAGTCTTGGCTGTGCTGATGTCAGAGGTAAAGCTCTACCAGTATTTGCTTGTTGATTCAAATTCCTTCTGCTTATATCTTGATACGGTTGTTGAAAGGGGGCACCAGTTTTAGGTAGTTGCCTCTTTAAGGCAATCATATCATTCACCAACCTTTGCACTACAGGATCTGTAGATGATGAGGGCTGGGCATTTGGCACCTGGACCTCTCTCTTCCATTTACCGGCCATAATGAGGTCATCTTCCAACCTGACTGCTAAGGCTTGTGCAGCTGGTAAATCAGCAATTACACCTCTCCTGAGATTGAAGCTAATATCAGGAGGCATAGAATTCACAAAGAAACATTTTTTATTTTCACCAGACGGTCTTTTAGTAGAAGGGATTTTGTTTACAATTCTATTAAATTTAGCCACGAACTCCCTCATAGGTTCATGAATCTCTTTCTTAAGCTGAGTCAGCTGTGCAAGGAGGTAATTCTCATCCTCTGCACTTTTGAACCTATTTTCAAAAGCAGTCTTCATTTCATTCCAATTTAAAATTGAGGAATCAGTTAGATGATAGAACCATTGTGCCGCAGTGTTAGTCAAAGTCTACACAAAGAGCCTTATGGCAACATCTTGGTGTTGTACACCTAACACACTACATGCTGCTACAAAAGCACACAAATGTTCTTCTGGTGATTGTTTACCGTCTCCGTTGAACCTAGGCAAATGTTCTCATGCATTTTTAGGTAAAGGATTTAGGTTAGCCCCTAGGTTCAAAGGCCCTATGGCTGCTCCCCAAGGTTGAGCCATGGGTAGAAAGTTTATAGCTAAGGGGATAACGGTGCCTGAAAGGGTTAAAGCTTGACAGACAGGGGAAGTAGCAGGTTTGGGAGGGCTAGGGGGTCTACTTCTAGCTCTTCTTGCATGAGTAGGGATATAAGGAAAATTAAGATTTTGCAGTGCTGCAGTGCTTGAAAGGTAGGGTCTTCAACTCCCTCTCTTCTCGAAGACCTGGTATACGGTCTAGAATCTAGCTTAAAATATTGAGGCTGGATAGGCAGTTATTGATTTCTTTGCTGTTCTTGATTTTTTTGTGCTTCAAGGACTTGGTTTCTTGATGTGTTTCGTGCCTACCTTCTTCTCTACCTGAGTAATAGCAATCTTAGGTTATCGGCCAATTCCTCTTCTTGTTCTAATACTCTGCTTGCTCTTCTGTAATCTTCACTATTCCGACGAGTACGCCAAGCAAGGGTATTCAACTGGCCAATAATGTCTTCCTGCTCGTCTTGAAATCCAAGATTTGGTTGCAGAATAGGAATTATGTTTTCGTGTGGAAGCACCATTGTTGCTTCATATTCAGGCGACCAATCTTTAATTAATGATTTTATCTATATATCCCCAGTAGAGTCGCCAAAAACTATTGGTTAACATATTTGTCCTTATTCTGAAAATAATTTATTCTGACTCTACACCCTTCCTTTGAAGAACAAATGAGTTAAGCAACAAATGGGTGAACCTTTTAAATTAGTTCCCCTCTGAATTTAGGTATAGCTCCCTTTAAGATTTTCAACGAATTTAATCTATTCAACCATCCACATGCACTTTTAACCAGAAAATGCTTACGGCAGACTAACATTCATACATAACCATGTTATGAATGTGATAGATTTATACAGTAACAATGAATAATAGGGTGTACAGATCCTATTTTTGGTACATTTAAATATATGAATACATTCACACGAGCTTGCTAAACCAATAAATAATAAAACACATATGACGAGTTGTCCAAATAAAGAACAATTACCAGATGAAAGGAGATTTCACACAGAAAATCTAATTCCACACATTCAGATGCACAGATCCAAATAAGTAGTAAATGTTTCTTCTTCTCATTCACAGATGAAAATTTCTTAGACAATCATCACATAATGTAAAATTATGAACAGTTTAGCCAAAAATTTCCTTTTTTTTTTTTTTTAAACTTCTGTGTCTCTCTAAGATTTCAGAAACTTATAAATATAAATGCCTTAATCATGTCCTTGAGTAAATTAAACCCAGAGTTAACATAACTTTGACCCATACAGGATTTAGTATTTTTTTTAACAACTGAATTAAAAGATCAAGATGCTGAAAATAACATGATAAAGGAACTGAAATAGAGAAAACGAGCCAATGAGGTCATGACTGGGATGATGGGTTTGTATCTCCAGATTTGTTATCGGTGGCCTGGGAAGCACGTTGGGTCTTCCATTCCTGAAAAGTAGCAACGAATTCCTGAATCTTCGGGAAGTTAGGAATACCGATATGCTTCATTCTTAACTTCCAAACCTCCTTTTCCCTTTGCATTTTACCAAATTTTTCTTTGTGTTCTGGATGTGCGTCGATGCAGAGGTAAAGTAGTGATTCAACTTTAGAAATTCTAGAGAAGTCCTCAATTAAAACATTGTCATTTTCTCTAATGAAGTTGATTTTATCTTTGAAAGATTGGACCACTGCATCGACGTCTTCCACTGGTTTTCCATCATCTTTAATATATTTAATATCAATACATTGCAAGTCATTTTGTAACGATTGAGTGAATTCTGTTATTTCCTTAATTAACTTTGAGAGTTCAAAACGACCTTGCCGGGATATGGAGTTCCTCCATTCAATATTCTTTTTGTTCACATATAACAAATCCTCGTCCAAACCAGTCAGGCTTTTCTCTGTCAAAAACTTTGCCAACCCATATTTTTGAATTTCATCCATCTGGTTTATTACATTCCTCCACTTGCCCTCATCTTTCGCCCAAACAGCGACCTATGCTTTGAAATCTTCAACGGTGCCAGTAGTCAGGTCATATATACCCTTGAGCTCACGGATGTATTCAGCTCCTTTCTGCTCAATGTTATCCAACCAATTGTTAAATGTTTTTGTCACCATTTTGCTTCTATGAACCTGATCTAACATCTTTTGGTTGACAGGTGATTTTGGGTCAAAAGACAGGGGAAGCTGTGAGATCGGCTGCGGGTTAGGGTTGTTAATGGCCTCAATGTACTCTGCCATTGAACACAGAGTTTGTTTCAGCTCCTTCTTGTCCTTTTCATCTTTCCATGTTCGACTGACCATCCTCTTAGTAGAAGCTTCAAGGTGGTGGACATTTGCAGCTCTGGAGGCAGTACCGAGATCCACTTTCTCCACAGTGAAATCATGCACTGTTGGATCCTGCACCTCTTCCTCTGTCACTGGCCTAGCAATTTCAGCACTCCAGTTACCAGTGCTTGGATCAATATTTATTCTGGATGTCATCTTGAGTCTCTTGGACTTGGGGGTTTTCCCCAAACATTTGCTTACCATGTCCTCCAAGGGGACAACAAAAGGAATCACTTTTTTCTTATCAGAAATAGAACTTTCTAGCCATTTTGGTGCAGGGGCTGAGGTTGTCTTCTCGGGGTTCACTTCATCAAAGGATTTATTTGAAATCATTAATATTTTAGGGGTCTCCAGAACGGCCTCTGACTGTAATCCGGTGTCAACCTCCTCTGTTCTGTTCGGGCTTAGCTCCTTGTCACCCATAGGTCCTTCTGAATCTTCTTCTGAATTCAAATCAACAACTATTGTTTCAGAAGCCTGTTTCTTTCTTTTTCCTTTAGTCCTTAACCTGGTAACACGAGATGGCAGAATATCTGTGAGGATTCTTCTGGATCTCTTAGTGACAGGGCTTCTCTCAGTTGATGGCTTTGAAGCACCTGCACCACAGATAGCAAGAGGCTGATTAGAAGACTCTATGGGAAGTGGTGATCCAACCATTGAAGAGATTTGTTAGACATTTTTATCCTGAAGTTCTCCCTGTCTCTTTTCTCTCAGCCATTTCTCAATTCTTCTTATTACTGGAAGAGTTCTAACTTCAATTCTGTCTTCTTCCTTTTTGCTCCAGTCCACCTCTGGAATGGGTAAGTGTTTTACTTTTTCAAACTGTGGATCAACCACCTATTCTCCATCATCAGAAATTCCAGAAATATCCATGTTTAAATTGAGTGTAATTATTTGCCCCAGAGACAACCTACACCACAGCCTTCTTCTGACCTTGAATTCATCTGGGCAATCTTCCTAGTAATCCTCCAGTTTAGGAAGGTGTGAATGCCCTGTTCCAGAATCTAGGTTCTCCCTGACAAATCTTTTACTGTCAAATTGAGAACTGGCAGTGAAGGATTGAAATTGAACCTTTTGAGGTTCACTTCCAAATTCAAGGAATCAGATTTTGAATGGCATGAATAATGCCCAAGTTCAATAGGAAAAGAAATACCACAACCCCTTTTTGATGAAAATTTCTTATCAACATGTGCCAGTTGCCTACATACCTCCATCAGCACAAAACGATCAAACGCATATTTAGGTAACTTCACAGGTTCACCATCAAATCCTCCAACTCTGATATAAGTGAACTTAGAAAATTGGATGAAGAAGCTACCATAGATACTGATCAGTTGCATTGCTTCACTGGACATTCTCTTACCTGGGTTCCTTGCCAATTCATAAGTCATTTTCCCAGCGAAGACATCATTAACCCTTTTGTAATTTTCATAGCAATTCTTTCTCTGCAATTGTGAATAATATTCATAAATTTTACTATTTTCAGCTATGGGTGCATGGGGTAGGTCAAACCAATCTCTTGTAGATGCTAGACAATAGAACATGTACGAAGACATATAGAAATCTTTGTTGCCCTGACAATTGCTCAAACTCTGATGTAGACAGTCAGCCACTATTTCGGCCCAATCCAAATACTGTTCTCCTTGAAGGATGACTTGTAAGAAAAAGTACATCCAATCTTCCCAATAATAGGCATGCTGATTACCTCTCAGTCTGTGTAACAATACTACAATATCCCTTACTTCTTTTATCAAATGATCTCTGGTAAGTGGCCTGGGCAACCTTGAACCACCCTTCTAAAATTTTAGCAGCCAGTTCCTCGCTATTACACTTTTGTAAGTTGGTCTTTTCTCTGAGAAATACCCATTGGAGGCAGTAATGTCAAGGCTAGAATATGCCTCCTTAGGTGGTATCTTCATCACAGACATGAGGGTTTGTCTGTTGACATAAAATAACACATCCCCGTTTGTATTTCTGACACATCTGTCCTGGGGATCATACCTATTCATACACTCTTGAACCAATTCTGGGCACAGTACAGCCTGAGGAAAGGCTGCGGCTTCAATTAAGCCGCTATCTACAATTTTCTTCATTGTAGGGGTTTGAACAGGGTTTCTAGCTCTTTCTTTAAATTCCTCTAAATCATATTGAACCAATGCAGTATCTCTAAATTCTGAGTGAGAATAAGTAAGGCCAGGACCATGTTCATCCCCAAAACACGTAGATTTCAAAGACATAGTTGGAGAATTACAATAAAACACTTGGAATTTTGAAAACAACAGAAATTCCAGAGATTCTTCTTTCTAGCATAAGAAGTAGGAATAGCATATCTAAAACAGAACTCACCTTCAAGATATCCAAATTCACTGTGAAAACTTGAATAAAAAGAGCATTACACTTCTGGTGCTATCCTCCTCTGCATTGCACAGTATGTTAACTTGCTAAACTTGGCTTGTTCTTGGTTAATAATGGCACTAACCAGAATGAATAATTATCACTCGGAACAAAACGTGCCAAAAATATTTGAAAAGAAATGAACTATGATTTCTTCATTAATAGCAAGTAGTATTCACGTGCCATCATGAAGTATAATGATTATCTGTAGTCTCCATTAAATTAGAGCTCTTGGTCTCATAATGAGTTTCTGACATAATTTCATCCAACTTTCCCGCTAAATTTGACTTAGAAAGCCGTGGGAACAAACGGGACCAAAATCACCAAACCTTTGAACTATTGAACCATTGAACCTTTAGGACGTGGTTCAATGTGTTGGTTCAATATGGTGGTTCAAACATGCCAATCGGACCATATAGATAAGCAAAGGAGTGACTTACTGAAACAAGAACTTAACTCATGAACCATTGAACTTGAAAAGACATGGTTCAATACGAAGGTTCAAAGATGCAAGGGTTATGTAGACCAACAAAAGTTATGTGGCTTTGGTAAAAGGTTTCCAATTATGAAATAGTGAACTCTTGAACCTTGAACCCCGCTGCAGAGTACAAGCGGAAGGTTCAACGATACAATAATTACACAAGGTAACTACATGACCTGACTTATAAGAAGATAGAGTGTTGAACCTTAAGACCATTGAACCATTGAACCTTGAACCCCGCTATAGAGTACGAGCGAAAGGTTCAAGTTCAACCCAAAAGTTCAAAGGCGTGTAAGACAAACAAAACGACAGCTTGCTTTATGAGACACTTAGACATATTGAACCATTGAACTTTGAACTTTGAGAATGGTTTAGGTTCAAAGGTTCAAACCTTAAGTAACCTTGTCTACAAAGACAACAAACGGATACAAATTGAAGGACCAAGAGCCGATTTACGAAACAAAGGCATGACCAAAAATATAACATGGTAAATTGGCTCTTGGCTCGAGAAATATTACCAATGAATAAATAAATAAGGGGCGACTCAAAAGGTAACACTAGGTAAAGGGAATCTATACTTAACTATGATCTTATTTTGTTGCTCTAGAGTCTGTACACATTCTCCATTCTCCATCCTTCTTAGGTGCTAACGCTGCATGTATTGCACAAGGACTCAAACTTTCTCTGATCAAACCTTTCCTCAACAACTCCTATATATGTCTATTTAATTCTTCATTCTCTATCAGTGTCATTCTACATGTTTCTTTGTAAGGCAAACTAGCTCCAGGTATAAGATCCATGTGATGAATGATACTCCTTATAGGTGGCAATCCCTTAGGTACATTATCTAATATGATGTCTTCATACTCTGTCAGCAACCCTTTTATCTCCTCTAGTTTTGATTCTTCAATCTCCTTCAATGTTTTAGGCTTCTTAGGAATTAAAGCATAACACATATTTGCATGTCTCAAACCATCTAGAAATTGTCTTCCATCGACCAAACAGATTCTAGCATTCACACATACTTCATTCTTAGGATCATCTTCCAAAGGAATCAAAATAATTCTCCTTCCATTTGATGTTATAGTGTATGTATTCTTTCTTCCATCATGTATAGCTTTTCTATCATACTACCAAGGTCTACCCAATAAAATATGACATACATCCATAGGCATAATATCACAAAAGACTTCATCATGATAAGATCCAATATGAAATTTCACCAAACATTGCTCACTCACCAGTACCTTATGATCATCCTAAATCCATGCTATCTGATAGGGCTTAGGGTGTTTCAATCTTTCCAATTTCAGCTTAGTCACCATCTCCTCTGAAACTAGGTTATCTGAACTACCACCATCAATAACAACTTTACAACATTTACCCCCTGATTTGCATCTTGTTCTGAAGAAACTTTTCCTCTGAGGTAGTTCCTCATTTGTCTCTATTTGAAATAGTGCTCTCCTCATCACAAGTGATTCTCCTTTCTCCAGTTTACCAATTGAACTAGGTGATCCAACAGGTTCTTCTTCAACATAGGCTGCTCTTCCATTGTTCTGTATTCTCTTTCTTGTACTCCCTTGCTTACATTCAAATACTCTATGTCCTTCACCTCCACACTTGAAACAAGTGCCTCTGAATGTTCCCTTATCAAATCCCCTTCCTTCTCTTCTGTATCCTTCATTCCAGTATGCACTTGGGTTTCCTCTCCGGTAAGTATTATTATCTCTATCATCCTTCTTGAATGTGTTATCTTGTCTGTTTTGTTCTACAAATGATCTATCTCCTCCAGAAAATGTTCCACCTCTCTGAAATTTGCCTCCTCTACCTCTCTGTCTTTGATCATACCTCTAAAATTTACCTCCTCTGCCTCTCTATCTCTGATCATGTTTCTTGTTCATCTTCTATTGAACTTTCAGGGCAAATTGATATGCTTCTTCCAAAGATGTCATCCTTACCAAACTTAGTTCTTCTTGAATGTTCAATATCAGTCCATTGATGTATCTAGCCACTTTCTCTTTGCTTTCTTCATTATGTCTTGTCCTTATGATCATTTTATGAAATTCTTCAGTATACTCCACAGATTTCTCCTTTTGTTTCAGGTTTTGCAATCTCTTCAATAATTCCAACTCATAGTTAGTAGGTATAATCTAATTCTTCAATTTTGTCACCATTATATCCCACTTTGTAATCTTTTCTTTTCCTCTTCTATTTCTATCTAATTGAACTTCTTTCCACTATATAGAAGCATGTCCCTTCAATTTTGTCTTTGCAAATTTTACCTTCTCTGGATCTTCAACTTCTTCATATTCAAAGTACTCTTCCATGTCATTTATCCAGTCAATCAAGTCTTCAAGGTTCAAATTGTCAGTGTAATTTGGTACATCAACTCTAGGTCTCTTCCCAATCTTTGAAATAACTCGTAACATCTTGACTTGATCTGATTCTTCTTCTTCATCACCTCCTAGGGTTTCGCCAATTTGTTCAACAGATTGAAATTCTTCTTCATCATCACTTTCAACATTATGTCTAGGTGTCAATCCTCTTCACCTATCTTCTTCAATAGCATCCAATCAAATTCTCATTGTTTTCATCATTTGCATCATCTCATCCATTCTACCAGCCATTGTTCCAATAACAAGGATTCTCCTCGGTGGCATTCTTCCTTCGATCAAGTGCAAATTGCCTCAATTCAGTGATTAGGCTACAAGGTGACAGCTGCCTCACACTCAACAATTGGTTGTGACACAAGTAACCTACCTTGGATCAGCGATATGTACATAGCAAGATCTTATGGAATTCCTTCGCCAACTTCACACAATCTGCTCGCAAAATTTTAAACTTTCGCTCTGATACCACTTGGTGCAGTCACAGTAGGAGGGTTCATAGAATGAACTATCCAAACCATGTATCAAGAGTAAACACAATGGAAACAACTCAAAGATCTAAAATAATTGCAGATTCAATCATTCAGTATATCATAGAACTCAAATACAGATTGGCCAGCAACATGTGGGCTTACAATTAGGTCTCACAGGCCTGATTACAGAATATCAGAATATGCAGAAGATATAGCTTTGAAGCTCCTTCACACAAAATATAAACTATCAACTATCACTATTATCATTCACTACTTTTCTAAGGATCTATTACATCAATATATATCATATCTAGAACATAAGATTCCTCTGCATTGGCGAAGGAAGATCACAAGCTCCAATGAAGAGCTATAACATGTGTACATGGATAGGTCAGACCTAATCATGTAGAACACCTTCGCAAATGCATGAAATGATGTGCGGATCTCAAGGAAGGTCGGCCATGAACTAGGGATCAATGAATGATGTATCGTTAGGCTCCATAGATCAGGAAATGCTCTACAAGTCTTCTCCTTTAGCTAATTATCTGAGACTGTTCGGATACTCTGTTCTAAGCAAATAGTTGATCTTTTGATAGTGATAACTTTCTAGTACTTGATCCAAATGCTCTTAATTTTGGATATTTCATAGATGAATGAATCTACATGCTAAGTCCAGCTTCGCAATTTTTGAAATGATACTGCGGCAAAATGTGGACCAAAGTATAGAAACTGTTACTGACTAAACTGCTTGAACTGAACTAAAAAATGAAAAGAAACAAACTGAACTGCAATTAAACTAAAATGTAAATGTTTTTGGTTGATGCAAGATTTCTGTTGAACTAGGGATGCTCTTGCATCATTTTCCCTCTTAAGGTTTAGCTCCAAGGTCCTTAAATTACATTTAGAGCATCTTGCATGTTATTCTTGACTCCTAATGAGAAAACCCTGAAGTCTTATGGCAAATAGGACCTAGGGGATTACATTTTGATGAATCTCAAACAAAATGGGTAGGGTGGACTTGGGCACTAGCACCCTAGTCCTGCCCTATTTTGGGTCTGCCCTAATTTCAAATTTCATTTTTATCACTGTTATGTAGGTCCTATGTCGACATCTCAAGTTTGAATTATGAAATTCTTAGTGAGAATCTTTGTAGTTGCATATATTAGCATGATTAGGTTTCATTTGCAAACTAGATGGAAATTAGATGGACATTTTGATTGACAAGCTTGTGTGAAAGTGTTTCAAGGCATTCATTGTGTTGCAAAGTAGTACTTTGTTGTTATTGTGTTTGTTATTTGCAGATTTGACATCCATCTCCTCATGGTATGAAGAGCATCTTCCTTCCATGAGATCTACACTTCAAGGTGATATCGATTATGTTTTAAATCATTTATCATTTGAATTTTTGCCTCTATCCCACTGGGATATGCACTCTCATCTAACAAGGATGTTCGGAAGACTTGAATGTCTCTCCGAGGCTTGACCAAGGAAAGCCTCTAAACACCACAACCCCCCCATACTCCTTTGTGATTGTAGGTTACAAGTACCGAGTTTCAAGGAGTGGAGTTGCAAAAAGGGAGTGGCAGACATCAAAGATTTAGGATCTAAGAAATAGAGGACTCTGGTGAATATTCTTGGACTAGGGTGCTAGTCCCTGTGTCCTCTATCTTTCCTAAGGTAGAAACAAAAGTTGCAGTGCAGATCAGTGTCAAGAGAAGTTCCAAATTTCTTGACAAAAAGTGTACCTTGGACTTGGGTGCTAGTCCCTGTGTCCCTAACTTTTCTGCCTTCCATATTTCAAAAAATAGTGAGTTAAATATCTCTATCCTTCACCTTGATCTAAGAGGATTTGTCGTAATTTGATAATTTGCTTACTATTTTGCATATTTAGGGTTTTAAGTGAAATTGAGCAATAAATTGAGATATTGTTTGATACATCCAAGATTTTGCATCTTCCTAAATGGCAGCCCAACCTGATAGGTGAATCCTCTTGCACAAATTGGAGGTTCAACTCGGTTAATATGCCCTTGGAATGTTTTGTGTGAAAGGAGGACTCTGAATAAACCCTTGAAATCAACCTTCCTTTATTTAATACAAAACAATATTGAGTTTTCCTTTTTATGTTTTTCAACCACATTTTAAGCATAAAAGATTTCTTCTTCAAGATTTACTTCTTCATCATCCTCTAGATCTGATTTGGCTTCTTCTTCATATGAATGTCTCCTTTCTTTGTCATTATCCTCAATCACCAGGCTGTCCTCTCTTTCAAATACATCATCTTGATAGATGCTAATCAATATCTTCCAAAAATCCTGTGTAGTTTCATAGTGCATAACTTTACAAGAAACATCATTAGACAGACCACAAAGAATAGCACTCTTTTCCTTGAAATTACATTCATAAGCCTGTTTATCACTTGCAGTAGTAGGTGGTTGAGAAGATATAAAATACCCATTCTCTACTGGCATTCACACATCAAACCCTAAATAAGATATATAAGCTTTCATCCTAGCAACCCAAATAGAGAAATTTGTGCCATCAAAGAAAGGTGCTCCAGAAAATTCTTCTACTAGCCTTGTATATGTTTCAACTTGTGAGCCATTTCTTACATCTGCTTCTCCATCACCATTTGTATTAGGTTTGGGTGATGCTTGTTGATCAACATTTTTTCTTCCCTTATTTCTTTTTCTTTTTGCCATAGTATTCCACTACCAAGATCAACCCAAGTCTGTTAGACTTTTGCTAGGAACATGCTGCTCTGATACCAATTGTTGGAATACAATCGATCACTGAGAGGGGGGTTAATAAATGATCTAATAAAACTAGTTCATTCATTAGCCCAATAGTTGTAAAAGTAATTAATGCCAACATGCCAAAGACATAGAAAATAATAGAATCATATAACTGAAACCATAACACAAGATTTAAAGTGGAAAAACCTAAACAAGGAAAAACTACTATCCAACCTCATCAAAATAATCATTAGGTCTCACTAGCCAAAATCTCATTGATTACATGTATGCCTCATTGGCAAGGTTCTCACTGATCACATCTTGATAGGAACACCAATCCCTAGCATATCACGAACACCAACTCTATTCATCAAAAGCACCCACTCCAATCACAATATAGATAAACATACAGAGTACTACTCTGTTTACAATATCAACAAAGGTTACAGATGGATTATGTAACTCTCACTCAATCACCTTCTCTATGTGAAGATATTCAAAATTAGTAACATCTTTGAACCCAATACAGACTTATAACAAACCTTTTTCAATGTGCTTCTTTACAATACTATCTACATGTTCATCTTTGCCTTACAAAATCATACAAACACTTACAAAAGAAACCTTGCATTAACCACATCATCTTTAATCTCTTCAAGTTCCTGCATACTCAATGTAGAAGGTTAGTGACATCATAGAACATACATAAATGCAACATGACTCCACTCACTTAACACTTTGTCAAGATAACCCTCTTCATTTTCAAAGCATACATCAATAAACCCTTCTCAAAAGTTCTCTAGAAGTTTTTCATCAGCAAAAAGGTTATACTCACTGTTCACAATGTTCACAACAATTTGTCCACCAAATCACTTTAACATCTTCATTGTCTCATTATTGTTCACATCTTTCTTCTTCACAATTACCTCTATTTTTAAATGATTCTACAAAATCTTTTCGATAAAAGCCAAACCCCACACAAAGAATTACACTACATTTATCATCATTCCAGAACTCTACTCTTCTACGAGCCCACTTTTTTTCAGTTTGAAGCCTCCCAACCCTCGGTACCAGAAAACAATTACAAACCTAACTGTAACTTCAACATGCAATATATATGGGCATTTGCCTATCAAATAGCACTCACAAAGAATGACTGTTGTAATTTAAATGAAGTTTAAATCTCCACCTTTGATTTCAATCTTTACGCTCGTGATGAATTGAATTTACACCATAGATAAGACTTTGGTGCTTCGAAAACAAATTGTCCCTTAGCTTACCCAGTCACCTTAGGTTCGGGGGTTGGTTCCCTTATGACTTTGAACCCTTAAGTTGTCACTTAAGTGACTTCTTACCAGCTAGAACAGGTCACTTTCAAATTAAAACAAAAAGTGCATAGCCGTTAGTAATATAAGCCTTTGTTTCAAAGGATGCCAGGGTTTCTAGTATATCACTAGGGTTTCAGGAATTTAGCTCTTAGGATTTCCAAAAACTTGCTCAAACCCTAGAATGTTGTAACCATTAAATCTCTAGAAGCCATGATCCTTAGAAGGCATGAAAACTTTTCAGGTTTATGATCTTGAACTTCAATATTTGTCAAATCTGATCATATTGCTCTGAGATCTTGATCATGTTACATGCCACTGATGATACCTTTGCTCTCTACTCTGAGCTATGCTGTCACAACTCCTATCCTACTCTACCAAAACCATATGTTGTAGAGACGTCTCTTATGCAGAGAAAGGGCTTCAAGATAATTAGTAAAGTGACAAAAAGTCATCCTTATGTTGTGAGAGATACACCAAGACAAACAAGTCATAACTTCACCTCTAATGTCAACAAAAGCTAATGCTGACATGACTATTAGTTGATCACTGTCCTATCCAAGATATGTGTATATATACTCAAATACTAAATCCTGACTTTGACATCACATCAATCCTGTCCAAGACATACACATTAATGACAATAACAACAATCTCCAATAGATGACTTTGTAGCATGATAAAGACCTAAACATCAAGGTGACCTTTGACATCAATCTGAATGGACTCTAGCTTTACCTTTGTCATTAATGTCTTTGATTAAACCTAACAACATGAATACTATGTTGCATCAAAAAACCTCTGACATCCATACTATGTTGCAGCCACTGAACAAATCCAACTGAGTCATCATCACTTCATTACTAACGTACCAATCCAACTGAGATCATATGACAACAATGCTTTTGAAATCAATGTCAAAACCAACTATGACAAAGCCAATGCTATGTTGAAGCTACTGAGCAAATCCAACTAAGCCATCATCACTTCATTACTAACATACCAATCCAACTGAGATCATGTGACAATGCTTTTGACATCAATGACAAAACCAATGCCAACAAAATTGTTCTCTTGGAAGCATGAACTCGTTCTTGGATGCTATGGCATCTGATCATTATATAAATTCTTCCCCTACTAGAGGCAAACCTAATATATTTTCAATTACTACCTCAGACACATCCACCCTTAACCCCTTGATAGTGGCCTCATTATTTTGCAATGTTTGGGTGAATTGTCATGTCATTTCCTCATTGCACTTAGTAAAACACAGGAAGTAATCTAACCAGCCTACTTGCTAGAATATTGGCATGCAGGTTTGGTCATTTAATATCATTGTGTGATCACTTGGCTCCCTACAAAGCGGCTCTCCCCTATTTTATTAAAATGCATCCAATTCTTCTTCTAAAAAAAATTGTCCTATGTCTTAAACGCTACAAAGCTAATTCCTTTTGTTTTCTATTTTTGCTACTATATGCATGTGAAAATGAACATAAGGAAATAAACTAAACTAAGTTAACCCATTTCATTCACCTTCAAATACACCTCAGATTGAGCAAATAAAGGAATGTATAACATGAAAATGGAAGCTAAATCACTTAACTACCATGAAAACTTTGTTGTTTTGATGTGTTCCTTTGATGTTGTGATGTAGGTGGCTCCTCAAATGGAAAACATTAATTTGCAATTCATGGAGTCTTGAAAATGGCTAGGATGAGTGACTATTTATAAATTTTTTGGATGTTAGATGAAGGGCTAGGATTGATTGGAGAGATCAATGGATGAGGTTTATTGAGAGCTCTCAAGAATGGATAACTTTCCATGTGGATTGATTTGGTTGAATGAGAGAGGATGTCCTTGGATCAAGGAGGTATTAATGGTGGAAAAGCAAGTTGGAAAAAGGGGATGGTTGAGATGAAGTGAGGACAAAAGGACCTTTTGTACAAAGGACTTACCCATCACTTTGTAAGAGGGCCATGTGGGCTTGTAAAAAGGCCATACCTTTGTACACATGGGAGATTGTGAGGGTTTGACTAGGATTAGATTAGGAATTTGGGTTAGGAATGTGCAAGTGAGGGGTTAGTTAATTAATTAGGTTTAGGCAACCTAATCAAAAGTGTAGAAAATATAGAAATAAATAAATAAATATATTTATTTAATTGATGGGATGGGAAAATAGGATATTAGAAAAATAAAATTCATCTAATGTTTGGACCATAGGGGAAGGTTAATAAATGATTAATTAATAATTTATGCTAGGGAGATAGTACGGGTGTAGGTACATATGAATCATGAAAGTATATGAATAGCGATTTTGACAATAAGATATTATTTAATCATGGTTTGAAGGGGATTTGGATGATTATTTAGATAAATAGGGATTTATCCAATTACAAGGTTAAATGATGGTATGATTAGGGCTGAATTGTGTCAAGATGAAGAAGGGTCGATTTTAGGTGTCTACATTTTGCTCCTCTTTGAGATGGTATTGTGAAGCAGCATCATTTCAAAGAAAGATAAGAAAAATAGTGCTGAGTTGGATAGAAGATGGTAGGATAAGGGATGATGATGCCCCAACCACTTGAAGTGAGAGTGACAAGGAGGGATGATGGTAGGGATGATGGTAGGATGATGCCCCCTTGAGAGGGTAGGTGGGTTCGAAGAACATGGGTGTGCTCTTAAAAAGAGGAAGAGGGTTGGATTAGAAAGAAGAGAGTGGAATTTAAAAGACCACATGGATGGGAGGATAGGGTAGATGGGATGTAGGGGATTAGAAGAAAATGGATGGCTAGGATGAATGACTTGGATGAAAGGATTGGGTGGAGAAAAATGGATGGATACAAGTTGATTCATGACTCCATGAACTATCCATAATGATGTACTGATAAATGAGAGCCATCTTTGTTTGATATGGCATGAGATGTTATGCACCAAGGTAAAAGGAACTAGGGTGACAATGTGTCCCATGCATAAAATCCAACTGATAAGGTCACAAGCAACCCTATAACATATAGCACCATGATATGGAAGACCATGATACCGTTGTGGTAGGTAGGTTACGAGGACCGATATAAGATACAAGATAAAATGATAATGCACACACAAGCAAGTACACATGCACAAAAAATGATACAAAGACAAACATGATGTTGCCCTTGGTCAAGATGAAAAGCCAAAGATTGATGGATTGATGATGTTGGATTATGTTGTTGATGATAAGAACAACATGAGGATTGGGAATGATATATCCCAATGATGATGATTGATGATTTGGATCAAAGGCTTACAGCAAGGTTAAAAACAAGACCATGGAAGCGATTGGATGATTGTGTACATATTTCTATCTTGATATGTGCATTGATAAGGATGTTCTTACGATTTGGATGTTTGGGAGATTTGGATATTTGAGGGATTTGGATTGCTAGAAGGGAATGCATTGCTGTGCATGTAAGTAGCCTTAAGCTAGGTACCAATGACAAGGGAAAGCCAAGTCTATTGATGAGGGCTTATGGGATGATAGGGAGGAAATAATAAGCAGATAATGGATAGTTGATAATGGATGAGAGGAAAGGATGGGGGTAGGATATATGATAGATATGAGATTGAGGAAAGAGGATTTAGGAGAGATGGTTTATGATAGATGGATGGAGAGCATGTGGATGGGATTTCCAAGGACTATGTTGCATAGGAATAGGATGGCCCACTCGAGATGTGCATCACTCATGATGAGGTGATGGGATGCATGGGGATGGATGGACATTATAGGATATGCTTGGAAGGGATAGATGTCAAGAGGCATCCAAGACATGTCTCACATATTTTTCCCCTATCCTAATCAGGATCACAAGTAGGGAAGGAGGAGGAAATGATGATAGGAGGAGATAATGGATAGGAAGGCGATAGGATAGATAGGGAGGTGATGGATTGACCAACCAAGTAACTGGTTGACAATGTGAACTATGGACATAAGAACACTATAAGTGGACCTGAGGGATGTTAGGAAGGTAGATGGGAGGACAATAGGATGAAGGTGTGCAATGGATGGGAAGTGATAGGCTATGTGAGATTTGCCCCCAAGTGTAGGGTGCAAATGGATGGATGGATTATGCATGATGCCAATGAGGGGTTTTGATCATGATAGTTTCCCAAGGTGCCATAAGGAGTGGTTTTTACCATTGGATAGATTTATTTCTCTTTTCTTTTTTGATTTTTTTGATTTTTGATTTTTTTGATTTTTTGATTTTTTGATTTTTTTTCTTTTCTTTTATTTTCTTTTATTTTTTTGGTAATATTTGGATGGGATGGGTGAGTGTTGGATGGAAGATGGGGACTCAAGCATTGGTTTCCAAGAGGAGGTGATAATGTCCCATTATGGATAGATATGGCATGTGAACCATGTCAAGGGTAATGACATGCATGTATGCTGGTAGAGGATGGCATGAGATAGAGATGGAGTGGATGCAAATAGATGGATTACGATGTGGATTATGGAAATGATGGATGGTGGTGAAATAGTGGATTATGTGAAGGCATGGACCATAAGGATGTGATGGGGGAGATATGCCGGATAAGGGATATAAGATAGTAGGATGGAGGTATGTGTAAATTTTGTGGGGTTAAGGGGAACCAAGACCAATGGTTGCACACACTGTAATGGGTTTTGAAGCTTTTGATTGTGAGGGGGTATGGGGATCAAAGGGGATTTTGGATTCATGATGGATTTATAGGATCGAGATGCGGGATGTTGGGATTGCTGATTTGGGAATTTAGGAGCCCAAACAACCTTATGATTTTTAGGATGTGTTGATGGGGAGAAAGATTTTTGGGATTTGGGAATGGAATAGGATGTGGATGCCCCACCTGGATTTAGTGATTTTTCTAGGTGACCCACACCATTTTTGTTTTCACTTTTGGGAGTGTGGGATTATGTAGCCTTTTGGATTTTGGATTTTGCTTGTATTTTGTGTATCGATGCCCTACGACATGATAATATTTAGGCCTTTGTGGATTTTTGGCTTTATGTAGGGAGGCATCTAAATGTATAGTTTTGAATCCCATGGGTTTGATGGTAGATTCATGTTTGAATGATGTGTGCATTCATTGATCTTGGTTAAGGATTTTGATGGATTTGGATTTATGGATACGGGATATATGGAGGATGGTGTTGAGGATGTGATGCAATCCTTAAGCATCTAGTGGTGTAAGGGCAATCTTGCATCACCTAAAAAATCATGATTTTTTTTCTATTCTTTTGAATTTTGGTATTTTTAGATACCCAATTGCTTGAATAATGATGCAAAACCTTTATTTTTCCCAACCTACTAAAAATAACAAACTTTTATTTTTAGAAAGTTTACATTTGAGAACATATGGAAGCAAAAATGTATTCAAAGCTTCAAAATTGAAAAATATGACCTTTGGTGAAGGAATTGGCGAAATATCACTTGTAGGCTAAAAGATATTAAAGTTTCCATTTCTTTAAAAACCCGTGAAAAAGTTTCAAAGTCAAATATGAGGCACTTAGAAGCCTCATATGACCCTAAAAATAGGTGAAATAGGTAGAGCAAATTTTAAGGGCCTAGAGCACTTCACAAGCTTTCCAAGGCCTCAAATGGTTCATTAATCAAACACCTAGATCAAAAGTTATGGTTCGCAGAAGTTGACCTATTTTTGGAGGGAGTTACACATTTTAAAATTTTGGCTGGAAGGCACCAAAAAGGATATTTATGACCATTTTTGGGAATCCTTTGGGTAGTAGAGAAAGGGGTAAAGTGGTGAGTTAGGAAAAGAAGGGAAAATAGAAAACCTAGAAGAGTTGAAGCTAGAAGGAAGAAGGTTCCATAATTGAGCAAAAGGAATTTGTAATGTGTTGTAGCCTAATGAGGATTCATCCTCTGATTTGATTCCAGTTTATGTAATGTAATGTGTTGTTAAGTTCTGTTATGTCGTAAAATGTCCCCCTAGGACTTTTACCTCCTATGTTTAGCTCCCAAGTCACTTAATCTTAATCATGCATATTAGAAATGAATCTTTGAGAAAAATCCCCTGAAACCCATGACAAATGGGACTTAGGGGACATTTGTGAACTTAATCCAGCCCTAAAATAGGTGCATAGACAAGGGCACCCGTGCCCTTGTCCTACCCTACTTTGTCAGGGTCCCAAATTTGAATGTCAGTTTGTGACCATTAAAAGGTTTCCATTGTTAGCATCTTAAGTTTGAATTACTAAAGTTTAGCGGGAATGCATATATAATCATGTTTTGGACTTCATTTGTAAACTAGAAGATGATTTTGAGATTAAGGTGAACTTATGATCATAGAGAACTCAAGGCATTCATTGTGTTGCAGAGAAGAATTGTGTTGTTGTTGTGTTTGTTATTGTAGATTTGGCTTCATCTTCTCATGGTGTGAAAGATCTTCATTTCCTTGAGAGCTACACCTCTGAGATGATATCTATTTGTGATTCAATCTATCTATTTTATCATTGTTTTTTCCTTTGTCCACCAAGGACACACATTCTCTATCTAACAATGGTGTTGGAAGGCTTGAATGCTATTCTAGGGCTCGACCGAGGCAAGCTCCTAAACACCACAACCCCCAACCCCTCTCTTGTGATTGCAGGTGACAGGTGTCGGATCTTGTGGAGAGGAGTTGTAGAGGATCATTACAAAGCATAAGGATCCTAGATCTAAAGAAAAAGGTAGAAAATATCACAAAAAGGTCAAAGGTGCCCACTCTTTTGACCTCCAGTTTTGCAGTGCTAGGAATCTTGGAGTAGGTTGCATTCTGTAGCAAATTTCATCCCGAAGCCCTTAGAAAAAGTAGTACCTTGGGCTTGGGCATCAGATCTTTCGACCCAGAAGTTTCCACATTCTAAAATCTAAAATCTAGTATGTATATGATTTGTATTTAGTGTCTTTATGTGGAAGCATTTGTTGTGTTTCATCCATTTGCTTATGATTTTGCATAATTAGGGTTTTATGCTTAATCGAGCTAGGGTTTAATAAACTAATCAACTACTTCCAAATTTCCTTATCATTCCAAGTGACAACAAATCTAATAATTGAGTCCTCTTGCAAAAGCTATGATTCAACTCAGTTAAATGTCCTTGAATGTATTGAGTGAAAGGAGGACCTAATCAAAAGTTACCAATCAACCCCATCATCCCTCTTTTCATCCATTACATTTTGATGAACTCGAGTTTTGCTGAATATTGCATCTTGCTGAGTGTTGTACATCAGATTTGCATTCATACATTCCATTGTCATCATTATACATTTGAAAAAATCAAGCATCCTAGGCTTGCATTTAGACATAGTTTACACTATTTCCATTGCATTTCATCTAAATCATTTAAATCTCTGATATTTACATCAGATCTAACATTAATTATAGCATTACATCATTACATAATCATTTATGTTGCATTTTCATACTTTATTTGTTAGGGTTTGCTTGAAATTGTGCATTTTTCATATAACCTAGTCTTTGCAAAAGCTAGGGTTTGTGGTTAAAATCTTGTTTTAGATTTACTACTCCTTTGAACACTCTTTCAAATCTCATTTTGGATTGTAGTGTTTATGTATTGTATGTATTTGCATTTTACATTTGCATCCTAGAACATTACATTGGAAAAAGTTAAAAAAATCAAGCATTTAGGTCATAAATAAACATAGTTTTGCATCTACTTCCTTGCATTTGTATTAAAAATCTTTTAAAATCAGATCTTGCATTCATTTGAAAGCATACATACATTTCTCATCTAAAAATTTGGCATTATTTCACACTCTTGCTTGAAAATTTGCATGTTTTTAATTACACATTGTGTATTTCAACGTTAAGGGTTGTATACACTTTCTTTAAACAAACTTACAAAACACTCATATTTCCTTGCTATGTTGCATTATTTCATTCTACCCACTTTGTTTTCTATGGACCTTGTGTGTCTTTTAGTACTTGTTTCCCTCAAACAAGTGCTTAAAGGGTGAAATATTCTCACATACATGGCTTCTTATCACAACAATAATGCTAGGTTCCCTCCTAGACCTTATATGAAAAGAAAGACCCTTGAACCTGAAATAGTATTCACACCTCATGATAGAATAATTGGAGACATTGAAGGACCTCTTTACATCACAGTGAAGGTAATGGAGACTCCTGTGCATGGAACACTTATAGATCCTAAATGTATGACAAATGTAGCAACGAAAGAGTTCCTTTATTCACATGATTTGATACAAGATTCTTATGAACCTATGGACATAATGATTAAGACACATACTAGAGCTTTGATTCCTACCTATGGGAAGATATCTTTGTTGGTTACAATATTTGAGAAAGATGTGTAACAATTATTTGATGTCATCCTTGCATCCGACCTCTTCCACATAAAATTAGGCCATCCATGGCTAAAAGATATGAAGGTCGTCCCCTCAACAATTCACAAATGTATAAAATTTCCTCTACATGGACAAGTGTACACTATTCATCATAATACATGGCAACCCATGCTTACTCATAAGAACTTTACTGTTGATTACTTTTGGCCACGACCTACTGAGGAACCTGAGCCACAAAGAGACCAAATTTTCTTGGGATATAGATGATATAAGGCAAAACTACTATCTAGAGTGGCCGGACCTCCTATTCAGTAAGCAACAACTAAAAAATAGCCCACATTAGAAGAACTTCCTAGATCAAAAGGTAAGGGACTCTATGCAGGTTCCTCCTCCGTCATCCTTGCAAGGATCGGGAGGTACTCGTGGAGAAAAAAGCACTTCATCAAAACAAATTAAGTTTGTACTCACTTCCTCCTCTGAAATGTCAAAAACTATGGAAAATCATGATAATCCTTTTGACAACATCACCAATAAACAATGAAGAAATAGACAAGCAAGAGAAAGGAGGAAGAGAAGACAAGTGTTTGCTCAACAAAATGCACCTCAACAAGAAAACACTCCACCACCTAACATTGAACCAAACAAAGAAGAGCTTAAAGAAAAATAGTTTAAGGACAATGTGATGCAGTCAAGGTGGGAGGGTCTAGTTAGGGACTATCCAACCTTGCAGCTTTAAACTATTAACTCCATGGACATATAGATATGCAACGGAAGTTTATAGTTTAACAATAGAAAGATAACACAAGATGTATCCTGGGAAAATCCTAATAGGGAAAATCCCAGCCTTCAAAGCTTAGTCTTCATAAATTATACTTCAAATTGAATAACACATGCCTCAAGGGATTTACAGGTGCTAGGCCATAGCCCAGGGATTACAAAAAAATCATATAACAACTCTCTTGAATGAATTCCATCGTCGGATTATCAATTCTCAGCTCTGTAACTTCTTCTATCCTCTGCTTTGTTCTTCACTTCAGTTCTGCTACTTCTTTAGATCATAATGACTTATCTTCATGCTCTAGATCTTCATGTCATCCATCACCTAGAAATAATTATTTTGCTCTTATTTATACCATCCACAATCTTACAAATCATCAACAAGTCAGCCGGATTACATTGGCTAGCTTATGTAACATGTACACTAAATAGGTCAGGCCTAAACATAAGGCACAACATCAAAAATGCATAAAACTTTATGCGGACCTCACTGAAGGTCATCCAAGTCCTTAAGCTTCATCAACCAATTCTTATTTTCACTCTGCAAGTCATGGAAATGATCCGCAAGCCGATTCCACTCCACTAAACACAGTCGGCTCTGTTCTGTCAGAACAGCCAATCTTCAAACAATGATAACTTTCTGGAATCAAAACCAAACAATATGAATTCTTGATATGTTGTAATTTCCTATGTCTAGGTGTTAATTCTAGATCCGCAGCCTCTAATATTCAAAAACCATAATTCTCCAAGGTCACTCTCTCTGCAATCTACAGCTTCACTATCAACTATCTCAATTGCTCTAAATGCTTCTGGATGCTCTTGCATCAGACTCTCAGGGTTATTTGAGAAGTGATCCCCTTCACTTAGGTCTGTATTAAGTTACATTCAAGGTTCGGTGATCTATTTTTAGGTACTTGCAACTGCCTCAAGGTTGGCGATCTGTTCAAGTCCACCCTGCAAAAACTGCCTCAAGTTCATCATCTTGTCATGGTCTAGGTTCGGCGGTCTACCTGCAAGCCTTGCACTGCCTCAATGATCGGTAGTCTGTGCAAGTCTTCTCTACAAGTTGCCTCAAGATCAATGTCTATTTCAATCAAATTCATTCATGCATCCTCCAGAACAATCAAGTTACTTTCTGATCCAACCAATACACTTCCTGAACTTCTTTGCAACACTTTCCAATCCTGATCTCAAATACAATTTCTCTCACACATCTTAGAATCTTACATTTTCTGCTTTGCATATACTGCTTCAATACTTTTCTCTATTTCTTTATCCACAATTGCTTTACTCTGGTACACAAACTTTCTCCTCCAATAGAATATCTTGTCATTCCCTCTTTCTCTACCACATGATGTTCTCTATTGTGCTTCACATTTGTTCACACAACTTTATCTTCCACTGCTTTATCAGATGATTTTGCACAAACTCTCTCTTACTTTGCTTTCTGAATTCTATAACACAAATCTTCTTAAGACCAATGCTTCTCCTTCTTCCAGTTTCTCTATTAAACTCAATGATTCAAAAGGTTCTCCTTCCTCTTCTGCATAAACTATCTCTGCATCACTTTCTTCTGGTTCCTCTGTCAAACTTAGTGATTCAATCAGCTCTTCTTCTTCTACACAAATCATTTCTATATCAACAGACTTTTCAACCTCTATACAAACTATCTCTGAACTACTTATTGTTTCTCCTTTATCATCTTCTTTAGTTACAGGTTCTTGATGACTTTCCTTGCTTGATTCTTTTCTCCTCCAAACTTGAAAACAGGTTCTTCTTGCAAATCCTTTTTCATTCTTCTGGTATCCTATACTATGATAAGAATTATGACTCTTGTCACTTCTCCCTCTGTAGTTTGAATTTCTTTCCTTGTTCTTCTCCACATAAGGTCTTCTTTCTTTGCATCATAATCCAACATATGAACACTTTAGTCTATATCTTCCTCTAAACATACCAATAACATGTCTCCATTCCCGTCCATCTATCCATCCATAGTTCTTCTATATACAACTTGTCATAGGCTTTCTTCTCTTTAACTTATTCCAACACAACTTTTCAGAATGGTTCCTCAATCCACATAATTTACAAGGGTGTATATCCCAACAAGATTCCTCTTCATGTCCATGGCTATTACAAAGTGAACAAAACATACCTTTTCTGCTTTGATTTGATTTGAAGTTTTCCATAACCTCCTTAGCTCTGTCATATCCAATCCCTTCACTTCTTGATCTGATCACTGGTTCAATAGGTTCTATAATTCCTTACTACTGCTTTCCCAATCCTTGTCCTTCATATCCCATTCTTTGCATGATTTTGAAACCAATACCATCACCAACCACTCCAGGTTTAGTCACACTGTCATCTTCATCATCACTTCCTAAAGAAACTTTTGCTACATCACACAAGTCATTAGTATCACAAGAAACATCACACAATATAGGCTTAGATCTCAAATTTTCATTCTCCTTTCTACATGCTACAGGTGACTGCTCTAACCGATTAACTTGTTGTTTCAAATCTAATATTTCATTCTTCTGCAAATTATTTTCTTTCTTCAATTCTTCCAAACTTTCTTTTGGATCTCTGCTCCTTTCTTCCACCTTTCCAAACAACTTGAATCCTTCTTCCAATTCTACAAATTTCTTTTCAACATCTTCAAACAGTTTCAGGTCTGCCTCTCAGTCTTCATTTTTGCTTCTTACATCTTTTAGTTCTTCTTCAAGGACTTCAAACTTGTCTCCTCCAAGATCTTTCATCTTCTCTAACAATTCTGAATTACACTTCTTGATTTCACACAATTATCCTTTCAAAATATCCTTTTCGCACATTAGGGTTTCATTTTCTTTCTTCATCCTCTTTCCAATCTTGCCCATCTGAAACAAATTAAATAAACAACTTAATTTGAAAAGCATACTGAATATTCCTTGCATTGATCTTTCTTTTTTGATGATTTTTGTATACTTCAGGGTTTCGTACTTCATTCCAACAGATTCAAAACCTTCTAATAGATTTGCAACCTTCTAATAGATTCACAACCAACCCAACAGATTTGAATCGAACTCTGATACCACTTGATGCAGTCAAGGTGGGAGAGTTTGATTAGGGACTGTCCAACCTTGCAGCCTTAAACAATTAACTCCATGGACATACAGATATGCAATGGAAGTCTATAGTTTAACAACAAAAAGATAACACAAGATGTATCCTGGGAAAATCCTAATAGGCAAAAACCCAGCCTTCAAAGCCCATTCTTCATTTATTATACTTCAAATTGAATTACACATGCTTCAAGCACTTTACAAGTGCTAGGCCACAACCTAGGGATTACAAACAATTCATATAACAACTCTCTTGCATGAATTCCATCATCAGATTATCAATTCTCAGCTCTGTAACTTCTTCTATCCTCTGCTCTGTTCTTCACTTCAGTTCTGCTACTTCTTCGGATCATAATAACTTATCTTCATTCTCTGGATCTTTGTGTCATCCATCACCTAGAAATAATCCTTTTGCTCTTATTTATACCATCTGCAATATTACAAATAATCAACAAGTTAGTCAGATTATATCGGCTAGCTTATGTAATGTGTACACTAAATAGGTTGGGCCTAAACATAAGGCACAGCTTCAAAAATGCATAAAACTTCATACAGACCTCACTGAAGGTCGGCTAGGTTCTTTAACTTCAACCAATTCTTCTTTTCATTCCACAAGTCATGGAAATGATCTGCAAGCTGATTCCACTCCACTAAACATAGTCAGCTCTGTTATGTCAAAACAGTCAATCTTCAAACAGTGATAACTTTCCGGAATCAAAACCAAACAATCTAAATTCTTGATATGTTGTAATTTCCTATGTCTACATGTCAATTATAGATCTGTAGCCTCTAATATTCAAAGAACCAAATTCTCCAAGGTCGCTCTCTCTGCAATCTGTAACTTCACTGTCAACTATCTCAATTGCTCTGAATGCTTCCGGATGCTCCTGCATCACAATGGCAAAAGTTGGGCAATCGTGCCTTATGTACCTCTCCTCTGACATTTGAGAGTGGGAAGACAATGATTTTGTCTATGATAACCGCTAGTTCAGTTGTGCAATAGGTAAGTATTTCTAACCTTGGTGGCCACCTTTGTCGTAGCATAGTTTGCTCGTTTATGTGGCCTCCCCCTTGTGTTGTGTTCCCCTATGATGTGTTATGTGTTTTTAGGACTCCTAGGATGACCCTTGATACTCTTGTAAGGTCAAGGATGTCAGGAGACTGTCTCTGTTGTGACCATTCTATTTTTTTCATCATTCTTCTATCTTTCCTCTCCTCTATTTTATTGTTTTGTATCATGCCTTAGGGGCATAGCATTGTGGTTGATGACCTGGGGGCATCCTCCTATGTGGTGTTCCTAAGGCACTTATTCTCCTCTCTCATTTTATTGTTTACCTTCTTCTAGTGATTCTATCTAGTCGACATATGATGAAAAATAAACAACTAACTGATACAGACTGTGTGTCTCTTCAGCAAGCAAAGCAAAAATGGACCTAGTCCATACATGAAGACGGGGTTGATTTACATATCCGATGCTTGGCTAGTAGAATCACTCCATGTGATATTGATGTTGTCTTATCTTTTCTAATAAATCATAACAATACATCTACTCCATGCACTTTGATTGTCTTGTATCTCACCTTGTTGTTACACTCGGTTCTAAGATAAACAACTATACTCAGATTTGAACCCATACATGTAGCCTTGGTTTCTTTAATCTGATCTCATACATGATTCATGCATAGATTTCATGTTTGTCTTTGGTTATTATCTTAGAGAAAGATTTGTAACCTCTCTTGTTATCTTATCTTAGCATATCTTATCATTGTGTTTGTGGGAACATTTGATGATCATGAGCACACGTCACCTTGGGGGCATGGGATTTGTGAAATCTCTTGTTCCCTTGTGTGTTTTCTCTCTACTTGAACGTGCTAGATATCGATACATGACAACAACCACATTAAGGTGGGGGCATATATAAGATTATATGTCTGATGATTTTGGTACTAACGAAGCATGTTTGTAAGCCCTCTGCAGAGGTGGGATGTTGTATCTTCAGTGTAAGTACAAATCTTTATTTATATTGTAAGAAAAAAGCCCTCTTTGTGAGGTGGGATAGCATATCATTTTTATCAAAGAAGCCCTCTGCGGAGGTGGGATAACATATCTCTTGAGCTAGTGCATATCCTTTTATTCAAAAGCCATCTGCGGAGGTGGGATGGTATATCTCTTGAGCTAGTGCACATCCTTTTATTTCAAAAGTCCTCTGCGGAGGCGGGGTTGGATCTTGAGACTATCCTCCCTTAAGCATGTTTTTGGTGGTTGTTGTGGCATAAGCCTAACCGTCAGGTGTGTCTACAATGTGTTTGAGATGGTGGGACTTAGAAATAGGGTCCTTCCATCACCTTGTTTGCCATGTTTAAGACGTATAGTATGTCTATGGAGTGCTATGCGGTGCTTGTGTTTTCTGTGTGTCTTCTATGTGTTTCTCCCCTTCTGTAGTGTAAAGGGTGTGGTGATGAGTCCCCCTTACACTTGGGTTTTGTATGGTGTGTTTCCCCCCTCATGTAGTGTAAAGGGTGTGGTGATGAGTCCCTCTCATACTTGGGTTTTGTATGGCATGTTTTCTCCCCTTGGTGTAGTGTAAAGGGTGTGGCGATGAGTCCCCCTTACATTCTTGGGGTTTTGTGTTGCAATATTTATTTCCATGCATCTATATATATGAAAAATGAAAATGTTATATCAATGTATTCATCATGTTTTGCATGACTACTCTCATGTCTCCATCATGTTTTGCATGTCTTCAATACTGTCTTCTCCATGTCTTGCGTGACTGTTACTGTCTTCACTGTGTTTTGTGTGTTTGCGATGTGTTTTCTAATGTTTACCTGAGATTGGGGGCTAGAAATAGTTCCTCAATCTTGGTGTACGCCTTAGCTTCAAGTGCCTGGTGTGTTTGATGTGTTTTAAACCATACTTTAATGCATGTATGGGTCGTAAGATCATACATACATTAAAGTGCGGGCTAAATGTTATGTTGTAAAATGTCCCCCTAGGACTTTTACCTCCTAAGTTTAGCTCCTAGGTCCCTTAATTTTAATCATTCATTTTAGAAATGAATCCCAGAGTAAAATCCCTTGAAACCCATGACAAATGGGACTTAGGGGACATTTGTGAGCTTAATCCAGCCCTAAAATAGGTGCCTGGACAAGGGCACATGTGCCCTTGTCTTGCCCTATTTTGTCGGGCCCCCAATTTGAATGTTGGTTCGTGACTATTAAAAGGTTTTCATTGTCAACATCTTAAGTTTGAATTATGAAAGTTTAGCGGGAATGCATATATAATCATGTTTAGGACTTCATTTGTAAACTAGAAGATGATTTTGAGATTAAGGGGAACTTATGATTATAGAGCATTCAAGGCATTCATTGTGTTGTAGAGCAAAATTGTGTTGTTGTTGTTGTGTTTTTTAATGCATATTTGGCTTCATCTTCTCATGGTGTGAAAGATCATCTCCTTGAGAGCTACAGCTCCGAGGTGATATCTATTTGTGATTCAATCTATTTATTTTATCATTATTTTTGCTTCTATCCACCAAGGACATGCACTCTCTATCTAACAATGGTATTGGAAGGCTTGAATGCCATTCTGGGGCTTGATCGAGGCAAGCTCCTAAAAACCACAACTTCCAACCCCTCTCTTTGTGATTACAGGTGATAGGTGTCAGATCTTGCAGAGAGGAGTTGCAGAGGATCATTACCGAGCATAAGGATCCCACATGTGAAGAAAAAGGCAAAAAGTATCACAAAAAGGTCAATGGCACTCGCTCTTTTGACCTCTAGTTTTGTAGTGCCAATAATCTTGGAGCAGGTTGCAATCTGTAGTAGATTTCATCCAGGAGTCCTTAGAAAAAGTAGTACCTTGGGCTTGGGTGCCCATTCTTTTGACCCCAAAGTTTTCACATCCTAAAATCTAAAAGTTGGTATGTATTTGATATGTATTTAGTGTCTTTCTGTGGAAGCATTTGTCGTGTTTCATTCGTTTGCTTACTATTTTGCATAATTAGGGTTTTAGGCTTAATCGAGCTAGTGTTTGATAAACTAATCAACTAATTCCAAATTTCCTTATCATTGCAAGTGACAGTAAACCTGATAGTTGAGTCCTCTTACAAAAGCTATGATTCAACTCAGTTAAATGTCTTTAAATGTATTGATTGAAAGGAGGACCTAATCAAACTACCAATTAACCCCCTTTACCCTCTTTTCATTTATTACAAGTTCAATAAAAGAACATTCCTAATTTTTTTGTGCTATATGTGTTATTGTGTGTTCTGGTATTAACACCCTCATCAAGGTGGGATGATTAGGGGATGTGAGGATGGGGATATTTGGATTTGGTAGGAGTGGAGGAAGTATGGATTTGGGGATGGGAGTATGTTTGGATTTATGGATACGATAAGATGAGGGATGTATGGCCACATGTTTTTTGGGTTGATGATTTAAAATAAGATGGAGAAGGAAGGATAATATCAGATAATTTGGAGGTGTGATGAGATGCACTAGGTTTGGGATTGGAAGAATGGATTTTAGAAGGCACAAGGGTGGTACCAACATGTTTGGATTTTTTTTCTTGAGGTATATAACCTAGTGCAGTCATGGTCGAAGGGTTCACAGAATGAACTATCCAGGCCATGCAGCAAGAGTAAACACAATGGAAACAACTCAGATATAGAATGCAATGGGAGATTTAAATGGTCAATATATCATATATTCAGAATGCTTATATGTCAGCAACATGTGGGCTACAATCACAAGGGCTCACAAGCTTGAATTCTAGATTACAACTGATAAGCAAGATATGGCATTGAAGTGCCTATCCAAAAAGAATCTAACTACCTCTCTTATGAATTATGCTAACTAATTAACTACCTTTCTAATACATCTTAGAGAACTATATATCTCATCTCCAAGCTCAAGAAATCCTCCGCGTCATCCAAGAAAGGTTACAAACTCCAATGAAGGAATGTAACATGTAGAAACAAATAGGTCGAGCCTAAACATCTGGTAATGCTTTGCAAATGCATGAATCAAACTGTAGACCTCAAGGAAGGTCTATCTAATCCTTACGTGCCTTGTATGATGTTCCATTTATCTCTGCAACTCATGGAAGTGCTCCACAAACCTTCTCCTTCAACTAACTATCTGTATGCTCTACTCTATGAGAACATACGATCTTTTGATAGCGATAAATTTTAGCAGACAAGTCCAAATGACCTAAAATTTGGATATGATGTAGATGATGTTGTCTCGATGCTAAGTCCTACTCCATGATCTCTAATATGAAGATATCACAAAATGCAGTACAAAATGCTGAAACTACAACTGACTAAACTGAATTGAAAAATGCAAGAAAAGAAAGAATGCAAAATGTTTTTGGTTGATGCAAGATTGCTCTGCAACCTGGGATGCTCATGCATTAGACACTTGAGGTTGTTGAAAAAAAAGTGAGTCCCTCACTTTGTTGGGGCTAGAGGAAAACCAAGACAGTCCACCTCAGCCTGAGAAATCCAAGTTGAGTCTTCTTCTGGTCTACCTTTCCACTTGACCAAATATTCTTTGTACTACTTGCCTCTGGTATTGTGTCCAACTTTACTGTCCAAGATGTCTTCTATATGTTCTGGTTGTTGATGTGGTAACTGATCCTTCAAACTTCCTTCAATATTGTCACTTGATTCTCCTTCATAATACTGATATAAGTCTGCAATGTTGAATATAGGTGATATACCTAATGTCTCTGGTAGCTCCACTTCATATGCATTTCCTGAATCAAATTTCTTGAGTATCTTACATGGTCCAAACTTCTTCATCTTTAACTTGTTATATGTCCCTACTAGAAATCTCTCTTTTCTCAGATATACCATTACTTCATCTCCAACTAAAAATTCTTTGTGTCTCCTCTTCTCATCTGCTTGCTCCTTATACTTGCTATTCATATCCTCCAAATGCTTCTTAACATGATTATGTACTATCTCCATGTATCCTACAAATTATTCTACCTCTACACTTCCCTTATTCTCCATACTTATGTCTCTCAACTCTGAAACTCCTCTAGGTTTCATTCCAGTCACAATCTCAAAAGGTGTTTTCCCTGTACTCCTATTCACTGAATTATTGTATGCAAACTCTACTTGCGGTAGAATTAGATCCCAATTTCCTACCTTTCTCCTACCAAACATCTCAACAAGTTTCCCACACTCCTATTTACCACTTCTGTTTGTCCATCTGTCTTGTATCCTTGTTTGAAATTATGCTCTTAGGTAACCCATGCAATTTCACAATCTCCTTGAAAAATAGGTCAAAAACATGTACTACATCATTTGTCTTCTTACAAGGTATGAAAAGTACCATCTTTGAAAATTTGTCCACCACTACAAATATAGAATTATGTCCTCTCTATGTTCTTGGTAATCCTACTATGAAATCCATGCTTATGTCTTCCCAAGGTCTCTCCGGTATTGTCAAAGATTTGTACAATCCAGTATTCTTTCTACTCCCTTTTACAACTTGACATACTCTATAACTTTACACAAACTTCCTTACATCCTTATATATCTGAGGCAAAAAGTGATGTTCACTTACCAAAGCCACTATCTTATTAATTCCAAAATGTCCTGCCAACCCACCACTATGTTTCTCCTTGATTAAATTGTCTCTCATTGAACTCCTAGGTATACACAACTGATTTCCTTTGAACAACATGTCTTCCTGAATGAAATAATCTAACCACTTACTTCTAACTGTAACAACAGATTCCTTACATGCTTTCTAGAGTTCTGCAAAATCAATATCTTCTTCATACATATGCTTCAGTTCTTCAAAACCTAATACTTCAACTCTCATCTCTGTCAGCAAATTTCTTCTTCTACTCAATGCATCTACAATTTTGTTTGACTTCCCACTCCTATGCTTCAATACAAATGTGTAACTCTGCATGAACTCTACCCATCTCATATGTCTCTGATTTAACTTTCCTTGACTATTCAGATACTATAAAGCCTGATGATCTATATACAACACAAATTCCTTAGGCAACAAGTAATGTCTCCACTTCTTCAAAACTTGAATTATGGCATAGAATTCCTAATCATAAACTAAATATCTTCTCCTTGCATCATTCAACTTGGTACAGTCACAGTTAGGAGTGTCCACAGAGTGAACAGTCTAGACTGTGCAACAAGAGTAAACACAACGGAAGCAACTCAATTATGGAATACAAATGCAGATTCAATCACTCAGTATATCATAGATTTAAAATGCAAACAGGCTAGCAGCATGTTGGCTTACAATTAGGGCTCACATGCCTGATTCCTCAGTTACAATGTATGCACAAGATATAACTTTGAAGTGCCTTCTCAAAGAATTCAAACTATCTATCTATCTCTATGTGATTGAATACTTTCCTATGCATCTATTACATGATTATATATCATCTCCAGATCACAAGATTTGGACCTAAACAAATGGGAATACTCCACAAGTGAATGGAATAGCATGTAGATCTTATGGAAGATTGGCCATGATCCAAAGTTCCTTGAATGATGTACAATTTATCTCTACAAGTCATGAAAATGCTCTACGAGTCTTCTCCTTTCGCTGATTGTTTGAGACTATCAAGATGCTTTGTTCTGAGAAAATAGTCAATCTTCTGATAGCGATATCTTTCTGGTACCTAATCTAAATGATCTAAATTTTGGATATGATGTGTATGAAGGTGTCTAGATGCTAAGTCCATCTCTGGAAGGTCTGAAATGAAACTACGGTAGAATGTAGACCAAAATACAAAAACTACTACTGATTGAATTAAACTAGAAAATGAAAGAAAACAAACTAAAATGCAAATGTTTTTGGTTGATGCAAGATTGTTCTTGAACCAGGGATGCTCCTGCATCAAAGACTCATCCAGTCTACCTTTCCACTTTACCAAATATTCTTTGTATTGCTTGCCTATGGTGTTGCATCCAATTCTATTGTCCAAGATGTCTTCAATCTGCTCCGGTGCTTGTTGTGGTAACTATTTCTTCAGGTCATCTTCAATGATGTCACTGAACTCTACTTCATGATACTAATATACATCTGTAATGTTGAAAATAGTTGATATACCTAATGTCTCCAGTAGCTCCACTTCATATGCATTACCTGAATCAAACTTCTTGAGTATCCTACATGGGCCAAAATTTTTCATATTCAACTTTTTATATGTCCCTACTAGAAATCTCTCTTTTCTTAGATATACCATCACTTCATCTCCCACTAAAATCCTTTGTGTTTGATCTTCTCATCTGCTTGCTCTTTATACTTACTGGTCATCTCCTCCAAATGCTTCTTAACCTGATTATGTACTATCTCTGTGTGTCCTGCAAATTCTTCTACTTCTACACTCTTATCTTCCATGCTGATGTCTCTCAACTCTGCTACTCCTTTAGGGTTACTTCCTATTACAATCTCAAATGGTGTTCTTTCGATACTCCTATTCACTGAATTATTGTATGCAAACTCTACTTGTGATAGAACCAAATCCCAATTTCCTACCTTCTCTCCAACTAAACATCTCAACAAGTTTCCCAAACTCCTATTTACTACCTCTGTCTGTCCATCAGTCTGTGGATGAAATGTTGAACTGAACTTCAAATCTATCTTCATCTTCTTCCAAAGTGTCTTCCAAAAATATCTAAGAAATCTTGTATCTCTATCTGAAATTATGCTCTTAGGTAATTCATGTAATCTCATAATCTCCTTGAAAAATAGGTCAGCCACATGAACTGCTCCAGTTGTCTTCTTACAATGTATGAAATGTGCCATCTTTGAAAACCTATCCACCACTATAAATATTGAATCATGTCCCCTGTATGTCTTTGTCAATCCCATTATGAAATCCATGCTTATGTCTTCCCAAGGTCTCTCTGATACTGTCAAAGATTTGTACAATCCAGTATTATGACTACTCCCTTTTGCAACTTGACAAATTCTGCAACTCTGCACAAACTTCCTAACATCCTTATGTATCTGAGGCTAAAAGTAATGTTCACTTACCAAATCCACTATCTTATCAATTCCAAAATGTCCTGCCAATCCACCACTATGTTTCTCTTTGATCAAATTGTCTCTCATTGAACTCTTAGGTATGCATAACTGATTTCCTTTGAACAACATATCCTATTGAATGAAATAATCCAACCACTTACTCCTATCTATCACAATAGGTTCCTTACATGCTTTCTAAGGTTTTGCAAAATCAAGATCTTCTTCATACATGTTCTTCAATTCCTCAAAACCTAATATTTCAACTCTCATCTTTGTCAACAAGTTTCTTCTTCTACTCAATGCATCTACAACTTTGTTTGATTTTCCACTTCTATGCTTCACTACAAAAGTATAACTCTGCATGAACTCTACGCATCTCATATGTCTCAGATTCAACTTTCCTTGACTGTCCAAATACTGCAAAGCTTGATGATTTGTATACAACACAAACTCCTTAGGCAACAAATAATGTCTCCACTTCTTCAAGGCTTGAATTATGGCATAGAATTCCTGATCATAAAGTGAATATCTTCTCCTTGCATCATTCAACTTCTCACTGAAATAGGCTATAGGTCTACCTTCTTGAGTTAAAACTACTCCTATTGCATTTCCACTTGCATCACAATATACTTGAAATATCTTATTGAAATCTAGTAATGCCAACACAGGTTCCTCTGTCACTTTCTACTTTAGTAATTCAAAACTTTTATTTTCTCCTGATGTCCACTTAAATTCTTTTCTGTCACCTCTCATTGGCTCTGTCATAGGATTACATACTGAACTGATGAACTTTTGGTAGAAACTAGCTAATCCATGAAATGATCTCACTTCTCCAATACTCTTAGGTGTAGGCCACTCAACAATTTCTCTAACTTTCTCAGGGTCCATCTTCAATCCTTCTGCAGAAATCACAAATCCCAAATAAACCAATTCTTCCTTCATGACACTACCTTTCTTGATGTTTATTAGCAATTTCTCTTCTCTCAACCTCTGCAATACTTGTCTTAGGTGCCACAAATGTTCTTCCTTTGTCTTATTGAAAATTAGAATATCATCCAAATACATAATAACAAACTTACCCAATAATTTCTTTAATACCTCATTCATCAATCTCATGAAAGTGCTTAGTGTATTTGTCAATCCAAAAGGCATCACTAACCATTCATACAACCCTTCATTTGTCTTAAAAGCAATCTTCCATTCATCCCCTTCTCTGATTCTAATCTGATGGTATCCACTCTTCAAGTCTATCTTTGTAAAATATTTTTCTCCACTCAAACAATCCATAATATTACCTATCCTAGGTAAAGGAAATCTATACTTAACTATGAGATCTTGTTGATTGCTCTAGAGTCTGTACACATTCTCCATTCTCCATCCTTCTTCGGTGCTAGAACTGCAGGTACTACACAAGGGCTCAAGAATTCTCTAATCAAACCTTTCCTCAACAACTCATGTATCTATTTGTTCAATTCTTCATTCTCTATTGATGTCATTATGTGTGCTGCTTTGTTAGGCGAACTAGCTCCATGTATAAGATCCATTTGATGACTGATACTCCTGATTGGTGGCAATCCTTCAGGTACATTGTCTGATATGATGTCTTCATACTCTATCGACAATTCAGTTATCTCCTCTGGTTGTGATTCTTCACTCTGTCTTCAGGGTTTTAGTATTCTTAGGAATCAAAGCATAACACATATTCTCATGTCTCAAACCATCCAAAAATTTCCTTCCATCTACCAAACAGATTCTAGCAGTCCCACATAATTCACTCTTAGGATAATCTTCCAAAGGAATCAAAGTAATTCTCTTTCCATTTGATTTTACAGTATATGTATTCTTTCTTCCATTATGTATATCTTTTCTATCATACTGTCATGGTCTACCCAACAATATATGACATACATACATAGACATAATATCACACAATACTTCATCATGATAAGATCCAATATAAAATTTTACCAAATATTGTTCACTCACCAATACCTTATGATCATCCTGAATCAATGTTATCTGATATGGCTTAGGGTGTTTCAATCTTTCCAACTTCAGCTTAGTCAACATCTCCTCTGAAACTAAATTATCTAAACTACCACTATCAGTTACAACTTTAAAACATTTACCTCCTGATTTGCATCTAGTTCTGAACAAACTCTTCCTCTGCAGTGGTTCCTCATTTGTCTTTGCTTGAAATAGTGCTCTCCTCATGACAAGTGATTCTTCTTTCTCAGGTTTTCCAACTAAACTAGGTGATCCAATAGGTTCTTCTTCCACATAAGCTTCTCTCCCATTGTTATTTGTCTTCTTGCTTGTACATCCTTGATTACATTCAAATGCTCTGTGTCCTTCATCTCCACATTTAAAACAAGTTCCTGTGGATGTTCTCCTATCAAGTCCTCTTCCATCTTGATGCAGAGCCAACTACATAGGAGGAAGAGGATACAGGGGATGGAAGATCAAACAAATCTCTTAGGCCCTAGTGGACCAAGCTACAACACTTGACTCTAAACAGGACATGACTGTCCACTCATTCTCCATGGTTTCACAACTACACAATAACCCCATTTTTAGGTTCATATACATGGGGACTTTCCCAAACTTTCTAGGGACCCTAGCCCTTCTAGGTTTGGCTATTCTAATCTCACAAAACCATCAAAATGCACTGACGGTACCTCCTTGTACCACTTCCTTCATAGATTGGCCTATTTCCTTGTAGCCCTGTTAGTAAGGTTTTTGAAGCATAACTTTCAGAAGACATGACAAACTCACAAAAAAATACCTTTTCAAGCACCCATTATGGAGTTACATAACATACTAAACATGCAGGTTGGGGTCTTTTGGAACACAAGCCCCTAATTTTGATTGTTCCTGCTATCTTAGAGGGCAATTAGCCCTATTTTACAAAGGAAGTACACGAAATATCAAGCCCACAACCAAAAATCCACTTGTGTGAGTTTTCACACATTCCAACTTGACCACTTTCATAGGTTTTAGGATTTGCAAGTATGGTTTTCTTGTCAAACCAATAACTACTTATGACATTCAACTAACACATGAAGAAATTAGGCCTTCATGGCTTCAAACAACAACTTCTTCCACTTCCCTACTCCTGTGGACAAAACCCAATTGATAAGCCTTCAAAACAAATCATTTCCATTCATTTGTGCTCATGGTGCTTGAGGGATAGGATGCCAATCCATCTATTTCATAAAAACTCTTAAAACCCTCTAAAACCCTAGTTTGAAGGAGTGGTTACATAAAAGAGACTATAAAATCCTTCAACTCGCACAAAAATCCTCCCAATTAGACTTAAATGATAGGTAACCCCATGCACTTCAATTTTTTATGTATTTAACCTCATGATAGAGCAGTACGGGTAGGTACAGCTATGAGGAACAACATAAAAACAATGATAAAACTGGAAAACAGAGCAGTAGCAATAAAACATTTGATAAAATCCTTTAATGTTAATGAAATCCCTCCATACTTGTTTCAAAACAAAGGTAAAACCATCCATTTCAACATTTTTTTAATTTAGAATGTATGACTACACTGTACAGAGTCAGGGAAAATGAAGGAAACAATAGAAAAAGAGAAAAAACAGAGATAAGGGGCAGCAAATAGTACTTTTCTTCATGCTTCTCCCTAAAACTTCATCAAATTACAATGCAATCTCATGAGAGAGGTCTCCTTATTATCTTTACCATGAATTTCCTCTATTACATCCTTCCCAATCATGGGAAAAGGCTAAAAATAGCCTAAACTGACTGTTTTTTCATAAAAAGCTAATTTACTAATATTAGATTGTCCTAGTTTAGATGAATGCAGACTCCACTAAGGAAAATTGACTATTCTCAACCTCCACTACATGTTCATGCCTCAAATGGCTTTATTACATTTATCTAAAACTTCATTTAGTCTCTATCAACTAAAATTTTAAACAAATGACATAAAAATGTCCTAGGTGCACTGCACCATACACCCTAACTTGAAACTTTTCCAAGTCCCTTGGAAATAATCTTGCAAATTGTCCTCCATTGCTTGTCTTTGTCCTCCATGTTTGTCTTTAGCAGGTCCATTTTGTGCTTCACTCTTACTGTCCTTGACATGCTTGCCAACATTATGTGCACTCTTTGTAGACTATCCCACTCTTGGTCCTCTGACCTTGTCACCTTCATCAACATCCATGCTCCTCTCAACTGTTCTTCCAATTGTCTTCTCAACTTCTTGCTTACCCCACTGTTTCATGTTCTTTTTGTCTCCACTCCTTTCACTGTCCACTATCACCTCACCTTTCTCAACCTCTATCAGACCTGCAACTAGTGTGTTGACTATCCTAAGAACTTTGCAAACTGCTGCACCAGCTTCACTTGACTGCCTCTTCTCTCTACTCATCACTATAGGGCACATGACTGTCCCTACTAAGATCCCTTCACTCGTTTCTTGCCTTTCCATAGGCTCTTCACTCTTACTCTTCACATTTTCACTCACCTCCTTTTTCCACATGAAGACATTCCTCTTCACAACTGGCTGCAAATTAGCTTCACACTTCCCATTTGTTATCTCAATAGTTTTATGCCTTGAAAAGGTTGCACCCTCCTTGTTTTCATTCTCCTCAAACATCACTATCTCCTTCTTTCCAAACATAATCATATTTGCTGTCCTTGACTACTCCTCTAATGGTAGTAATACAAAAGTCTTCTCATCCTTCTTAATAGTGAAGCTATTAGCTCTTCCATCATAGACTGCAAACCTATCAAATTGTCAGGGTCTTCCAAGTATCACATGACAACAATCCATAGGTAGGATGTCACAAAGTACCTTATCCTCATATGCTCCAATCTTGAGCTCTACTAATGCTTGCTCACTCACTAAAATGGACTGATGATCACTCACCCAAGAAACTTTGTAGGGTATTTCCCTAGGAACTCTCTTCAATTTCAGTTTTTCTACCATCTCACTAGACACCATATTGTCAGTACAACCAGAATCCTCTATCACTTTACTTACTTTATCCTTGCTTTTGCAAGTTGTCTTGAACAATTCTCTCCTCTGAATCAGCTCTTTCTCCCTAGAGGTTTTTAGTAGTGCTCTTTCTCTCAGCATCAATGTTTCTTCTGTCTCAACAACACACTTTGTGGAACTAGAACCACATTCTTCTTCTTCTTGGAATAATTAAGTCCTTCTCTCACTCTTCCTTTCACCATCACTTGAAAATTTTTGCTTCTCAGGACACTTATATGCTGGGTGCCCAAACTCTTGACAATTGTAACACTTACCTACAAAGGTATTTGCACTCCTTCCACCACCAAATCCTCTGAAATTTGCACTTTGTCCTTGTGCCTTGTTCATCTCTTCTTGACTCTCATTGACTTGTTTTGTGTTTTGACAAGATCCTCTACCTCTAGAGGTGTTGCCTCTACCTATGGCTGACTTATCTTGTCTCCTTTTTAGCTTCTCTTCCACTCTAACTACCATCTAATAACAGTCTTCAACACTCCTTGGATTTGCCAATACTAGTTCATCCTGCATGTTAAACCTCAAACCACCAATATATCTAGCGACTTTTTGCACTTCACTTTTATTTTGACTAGACCTTATACTCAACTTATAAAACTCTTCAGTGTATATCTTGACATCCATTTTGTGAGGCCGATTTATTTCACTTCCCTATTTTGATCGTTTTACATTATAGTTGGTGACATTATCAGACATTTAGAGACTATCGATTTCATTATGCAGATTTAGACTGTATCTCCTAATTTTATTATTAGCATTGATTAGTCTTGTGATGATTTGATTAGAATATATTTTGATTCTATTATAATGTTAGACATGTGAGATACATTTGATGATGATTATTGATGTGATTACGAGTTCATTATGTGGATTTATCATTTGATGATGATTATGAGACATTAGATAGAAAATGCAATTTTAAATCTTAATTATGTTGTGAATGATTAATGTTGTATGCAATGACATGACTTTAATTTCTATTTCTTCGGCTATGATTTATCTATGATTAGATTATCCATTTGATCGAGTTGCGCAGGTTATTTTCCCAGGCCATGGGAAATTAGAGGTAGTTCTCACACTTATGTAATTCCCTGTAAATTGATCCATTCCCAAGAGGGATGATGATCACGTTTGATCGGATGATGTTTTCGTACATGATTAATTTAATTATTTGGCCTAGTTCACCCTTTTTGAATTGATTTATATCATGTGTTGTAATTTTATGTTTTGATTTACACCATTTGGTGTTATTTTATTTATGGGCCATTTAAAGTGATTTTATACCTCCCTAGGTGTTTATTAGAGTTCCAAACTTACCCTAGGTGGCAACCCTAGGGTCTAAGGTCCATTTGGATTTACTAAACCCTAGGGTAACTCTCATCTAGTCACTCTAAACTTGGGTTTAGTAAATGTGACGAAATTTGAAAATGGATAAGGGTGGGAGATGAGTCATGCTTTAGGAAAGACCCATCTCCCTTCCCAAAGCTTGGGGATTCCTCCACCAAGAAGACATGGGGGGTCTTCAAGACCCCCAAATGTGTGGGATCTCCCTCCAAGACTCTCAGACACGTGTGAGAGCATCTTGGAGGGAGATGGCTCTCTTGGAGGATAAGAGGATGCCATGTGGCATCCCTTATCCTCATGGAGCCTTAAGGAGAGTTGCCACCTCTCCACTTGGTCTCTCACACATGTGTGAGAGCACAAGTGGATAAGGTGAGGGTTTGAATGGATTAGAGGGTGACACTTGTCACCCTCACACTCCTTCTCCCTTGCAAGTGGCATGGGATGAGGAAGGAGAAGGTGACAAGTGTCACCTTCTCATTCCTCAAGGCCAAATTGGAAGGCCTATTTTATCTCCTCTTGGAGAGGAGTTGGGGGTTCTTTTTATATGGGAAATTTCTTTCTATCTTTGGAGGTTTTGGGAAGTGTTGGAGAAATTTTGGAGGCTTGGAGACTTGGAGAGGCTTGGAGCTCTTCTTCAAATGTGCTTCCATTATAGGGCTTTTGAAGATAAGCTCCATGGCAATAGCCATTTCCCTATGCATGTTTTATTTTAGTGTATGTGATTGGAATTTTATGTTGGTTGTTATTTTTATTTTTGTGTGGGTTTGGGTGTCGGTAAGAGCTTCTCCATTGGGAGAAAAAGCTCAACTCGTATGGGGTGGGGGAGAGTGAACCTCCTCGAGGTCACCTCCTTAGTGTTGTTCTATTTATAGCCTTGAGGGCATTCTATGGAGTTTGGGAGCATTTTCATTTTGGCATGAGTGCCAGATTGATTTTTGGAGTATGGTGGAGAATTTGTTTGGCTTGAGGCCTTGCCATTTTGTGATTTTTGGAGTTCATCGAGTGCCCTCTTGAGTTGAGGGGTCCACTCCCCTACCCCTCCAAACTCGTTTAATGAGTTTTGTTATGTGCAAATCCTTGGGTGTTTTTTTGTGTTATTTTTGTGATTCCAATGATTGTGATGTGATTGAGAAACCGTGTGATTTCTACCTCCCTAGCTCAAGGGTGACCCACTAGCAGGTCTATGGTAGGGAGGAGGGTGATTTACGTGGCTTTGGTTCCCCTTTTGTGTTTATGTTTTGTAGATTTTTATTAGAGAAATGGAGCTTTGGAGAAGTCCATTTTTATCATTTGGGCATTATCTTGTTGGCTGGTTTTGAGAGCCATGGCCTTGTAGGCCTTATTGTATTTAGTGTCCAATTTGTTACTCTCCATTGTGAATGTTGTGGAAGGAAATTTTATATGTGTAAATCCTATTGTTGTAATTTTTGAGACTATGCATTAAGTTGTTGTTGAATTTATCTAGTTGTGGAAAGCTTGTCAAAGAAAATGTGTCTTGCTGTCCTATGTAATTATTAATTTCTGTTTATTTATCAATGTTGTTGGAAGGAGTTTTAGAAATAAATAAATGTGTAGAAGTCTCATCTCTATGCCTCTGCTTTAAAAAAAAGAATATTAGAAGTTTGATTTATTTAAGTTGCTGATAAAAAGGAAATCTAGGGTTAATGTTGTTCAAATCTAAATGTATGCCTTAGGGAAAATAAAGAAATGGGACTGTCATTTTATTGATGTAAAAAAAAATAGTTGTAGAGCAAAAATTTGTTTTAAGTTAAATATATTTTCTGCCTTTTTTATTTAAAATAGAAGAAGAAATAGTGAACCTGTTTTTATTTATTTTCAGAAAGAAAATATATATTTAAATCCACTGGTTCTTTAATAAAGTACTATCTGGTTACATTATTCCCCCCCCCATTTGATTATGTTTATATTTAGATAAAATTATAAATTATATATATATATATATATATATATATATATATATATATGTATATATGTATATGTATATGTATATGTATATGTATATGTATATATATAGATATAAATATAGTGTTGTTTTTTAAACATATATAATTTAAACTACTGCTGAAACTGATCAAGCAGAGTATATATATATATATATATATATATATATATATATATATATATATATATATATATATATATATATATATATATATTGTTAGATAAACTGCATTATTAACAATGTAAAACAAATATTATGAGATAGGGTGGAATAAGGGTTTGTGTTTGGTTTTAAACAAAACAAAAAAAATAAACTTACAGTGGACGGCGGCCTTAGGTTGCCGCCCACTGTTCATTCACCTTGCAGTATGGGGTGTGGGGAGGAGGTCGTGCCTCCACCCACACCCTCAGGTTTGGGTGGAGGCATGGCCTCCTCCCCACACCCCTCCCTCCACTTTCTTAAATCTAAACTGCGGAGGCGGGAATGTTTGCAGCCGTCGGCCTTGCCACAGACACAGTCCCCTTCTCCTTTGGTCTGCCACTTTGCCTCTTCATACCTGCGAAAATCTGTTGCTATATCTAATAGTTGTTAATCAATAAATAAGTATATATATATATATATATATATATATATATATATATATATATATATATGTTTCAATCAAAACAATGGATATATTTTAAAAAAAAAACACCTCCAGAATTATATTCAATGTGTGTATATATATATACAAATACATATAAATATAAAAAAAGGGAAGAGAAACCCTATGGGGTATACTCAATAAATATACTTCTGTGTATTCCCATGGTAGCCATGGAGGAGAAATTTTCAACCTACAAAAGAGAAAGCAAAATCATGGAGAGGCAAATGAAAAGGAAACAAAATGGAAAGACAAAATAACAGAATAAGATAGAGATTACTAGGGTTAGGGCTATTTTTAGGAAAATAATAAAATATTTAGATAGGGCTTAGTTAGAGGATAAGAGGGAAATAGAATTGTTATTTTATTTAATTCTATTTTTGTTTCCATGTGCACGGGAAATTAAGTTTCCCTCTCTTTTTCTTTTAGGTCTTTTTTATTTATTTTTGCTTCTCCTTGTGCTTTTATTTGAGTTGAATTAATTAATTCTTTTGGGGTTTGAATTTTTATTTCCATGGGAAATTATTCTAGTGGGAATGGGATTTTGGATTTAAATGGGATTCCTTATCCCTTTGCTAGTTAATTATTTTGACACCTCTAATTATTGCCTAGTGCGTTTTAATTAAATTTCTTTGGGGAGACCTTGTTAATTTAATTATTTTAACTAATTGATTTTAATTTGACCTTGGAGTTATTTAATTTATCTTTTTATATATACCTTATTTATTTAATTTTTTTGCATTAATTACTTCTTGGGGATTTCTTTTTAAATTATTTATTTCAATTATTGAAAATGCATTATGCTGTCGAATATTTCCTAGAATTTAGAGTTTTATTTTAATGACATTTTGTGGCTTTTATTTTTATCACTCCATTTCATCATGCGACCATCATACAATTGGATGTGTTATTATATTTGATTTTAATTTTGCATTAGAGTTAGGGTTGATTTCGATTTAGTCGAAATCATTGCACTCACCTAGGAAACTTAGGGTTTGGATTAAATTGGTTCTAACCATAGGAGCTGTGCTCATCACATTGCCTAATCCCCTAGTTGGCTATCATCACGTAGGGGATTGCGTAGGTAGACACACTTCCCTGAGTATCGATTGACATGTTTACGCCTTATGCGTATTGCCACCAAGAACGCGGATGCATGCGAGGAGATTTCTAGGGACACGTGGAAAAGTTTTTGACATTTTGTGTCGTGACCACATGACACGTGTGTTGCATGTCGTGGCCGCATGTGAAATGTGGGCATGACATTTGGTATCAGAGCCCAAGTTTAAACACTGGGCTTGTTTGGGCACATTATTTATTTCTACAATTTCGATTGATTTGTAAATACCTTGTTTTTGTAGGATGCCTCCCCGACGAGTTCGGCAAGCATGTTCATGCCACACAGAGTCTGTAGAGGTTCATAGTGACTCTTCAGCTGAGGGTCAGGGACTGTTGGCACCACAGGCACAACAGGCACCACAAGCACATTAGGCACCACAGGCCCCACCTATACCTGATATTGGGCCACAGATATTACAGGCACTACAGGTAGTGTTAGATAGGCTACCACCAGCTACAGTTGAGCCGTGCATAGAGCCACGTGTTGAGCCCCGCATTGATCCACGAGAGGAGCCACGTGTGGAGCCATGAGCAGAGTCACACATGGAGCCACGTCTGGAGCCCCACATTGAGCCGCGAGAGGCACCATGTGTGGAGCCATATGTTTAGGTACCAGATACAATGGTAGAGGAGGTTGGATCGGCCTACAAGGCCCATAGCAGGAGCCCTCCACATCATGCTAGACATGAGGAGGCAGTGAAAGTGGAGCAAATTGTTCAAACCTTATGATTTTTAAGCAGATGAGCCTATCTGAGGGCATCAAGATCAAGGAGACCCTATTAGGGATTTGTTGAGGCTGAATCCACCTAATTTGTAGGGACCACAGAGGGAGCCGAGGCTAAGGCTTGGCTTATCAGTTTAGACAGGTGCTTTGTGTTGCATCCTTACAAGGGCAATATGAAAGCACACGTGGCGGTCCACTTGTTGAAAGATGCAGTAGTGACTTGGTGGCGCACTGAGGAGTGTAAGTGTTGTCTATCATTGGACACACTTGCATGGGAGACATTCATTGAGCACTTCAATGCACAATATTTATCAGATCACTACAGACAGTGTTGCATAGATTAGTTCCACGATCTCTAGCAAAGAGGGCTTACTGTTGCTCAGTATGAGGGCAGGTTCACTAAGTTTTCTTAATATGCAGAGTATCTCTATGATGAGAAACTCCTAGTTCATAAGTTTATTAGAGGGTTGAACCATGGGATAGCAGGGCTTGTATGCATGGCAGACCCCCAGACATTGAGTGATGCTACCGAGAAGGCATACATAGATGAGGAGATGCAGGGACGAGGGTAGAGTTCATGTCCTCAGTTTCAGGATCTTTGGCAGCAACAACATCAACAGAGTTACCGTAGACCACCACCACCACCTTAGAGAGGAGGGTTTAGTTCCACATCTTTACCTCCTAGGCCCCCACAGTAGCAGTAGCTACAGTAGCAGTAGAGATCCACGCCACAACAGAGGGCACATGGGGGGCATAATCGAGGTTGGTAGCAATAGGGCCCACACAGGGATCAGAGGCAGCATGGACCTCCTGTGGGACCCACAAGATCACATCAATCTTACAAGGATTCATAGGGGTCCACTGGTCAATCTGGACAACAACAAAGTAGTAGGACTCAGACTGGGCAGGTACATGCTAGGGGCCCATGCTATGTTTGTGGTGGAGTGAGACATCTAGCCAGAGAGTGCCCATAGGGCTTTATAGTAGGGGGATAGCCTCGTACAAGAGGATCAAAGCAGACGGTTGGGGATGTGGGTAGGTCCCACCATATGTTTGCATCGGTTGACAACTGCTAGGATGATTTTTAGGCATTAGTGATTGAGACCTCAGGCATGATAGGGGGTGTCCCCATTTTTATTCTTTTTGACTCTGGCGCTACTGACTCTTTCATATCTCCATCATTAGTGGAGTGTTGCAGGCTAGTGGCCTTTAGGCAGGGTGATAGGTGGGAGGTTGAGTTGGCCACTGGGGCCAAGATGGAAGTAGATGCCTTAGTCCACAACTGTGAGATATCTTTGGGACCCTTTACTACAGTATGTGAACTTAGGGTTATGCCTTTAGGTTCCTATGGTGTGGTTTTGGGTATGGATTAGCTTGCGGCTCATCGAGCCAAGCTAGATTTTCGCCAAAAGGTGATTAGCTTATTAGATGATCATGGTACATCAATTGAGATAGTGGGCATTCAAAAGCCCACATCAGTTTGTATGATATCCGCTTAGCAGCTTAAGCGCTGCATGCAGAAGGGATGCCAGATGTTCACTATTACAGTGAGTGACAAATCTGTGGATGAGCCTAAGGCATCATTACATGACCATCCCATCTTGCGAGAGTTTGCTGATGTGTTTCTAGCAGAGTTACCAGGGATGTCACCCCATCGTGAGGTAGAATTTCATATTGATTTAGTGTCAGGTGCCGATCCAGTGTCTCGTGCACCCTATAGGATGACCACTCATGAGCTCACAAAGCTCAAGTTGCAGCTTGAGGACTTGCTCGAGAAGGGGCACATTTAACCGAGCGTTTCACTTTGGGGTGCTCCGATCATCTTCGTGAAGAAGAAGGATGGGTCTCTCCATTTATGCATGGATTATAGGCAGTTGAATAAGGTGACGGTGAAGAACCGTTACCCTCTGCCTAGGATTGGTGATCTCTTTGATTAGATGTAGGGATCCAGGGTGTTCTCTAAGATTGACCTGAAGTTCGGTTACCATTAGTTGCATATCATAGAGGTAAACATCCATAAGACTGCCTTCTGGACTTGATATGACCACTATGAGTTCACTGTGGTCCCCTTTAACTTGACAAACACCCCTGCAATGTTTGTGAGTCTCATGAACGGGGTGTTCCGTACCTACTTGGATTGGTTCATGATTATTTTTCTAGATGACATATTGATCTATTCGTAGACTGAGGAGGAGCATGAGGAGCACCTATGTCAGGTTTTGCAGTGTTTGAGGGAGCAGAATCTTTATGGGAACCTGGTGAAGTGTGCATTTTTTAGGACATAGGTATAATATTCGGGGCACATCCTATTTGGCAATGGCATCTCCGTAGATCCATCAAAGATTAGGGCTATCTGAGATTGGCCAGCACCCACCAGTGTGACACAGGTCAGGAGTTTTATGGGGTTAGCTGGTTATTACTGTAGGTTTGTTGAGGGTTTCTCTCGGATAGCACACCCCATCACTTCCCTTTAGCAGAAAGGGAAGATTTTCATTTGGACTGAGCAGTGTGAGAGGGCCTTTGGGGTCCTCAAGGAGCATCTTACCAGTGCTCCCATCTTAGCATTTCCTGATCCAACAATAGATTTTATGGTTTGCACAGATGTATCACTTGAGGGTTTGGGAGTTGTACTTATGTAGGGTGGTAGAGCAATTGCGTATGAGTCGTGAAAGCTCAAAACCCATGAGCTGAACTACCCCACTCATGATTTGGAGCTCGCAGCGGTGGTTCATGCTCTAGTTTGTTGGAGACATTTCTTATTGGGTCATCTCTTTTAGCTTCATTACATTATCACATCCTTTAGTACATATTCACACAGCCAAATCTAAATACCCGTCAGCGGCAATGGATGGAGTTTCTTTGCGAGTATGACTTTGATGTCCACTACATCAAAGGGAAGGAGAACATGGTTACTGACACATTAAGTCAGAGGCGCCATGAGATACTGACCTTGACTCTTAGTGTGGACTTGAGAGGACGCATTATTCAGCATTTGCCTGAGGATGAGTGGTTTCTTGAGGTGCAGCAGGAGATCCAGCCATAGAGGGCTCTTGTGGACAACTTTGTAGGATACTCACTTGAGGCAGATGGGTTACTTCATCATCGACAATGCATCTATGTAACCAGCGTAGGTGACCTACTTACTGTAGTGTTATCAGAGGCTCACAGAGCACCATATGCAACACATCCGAGGGTGAAGAAGATGCATACTGACCTATGATAGTTGTACCATTGGGCGAGTATGAGATGGGATATTACAGAGTTGTTGCTCAATGCCTTGAGTGCCAGAGGGCCAAGGCCGAGCATGAGCATCTAGTAGGTCTTTTATACCCTCATGAGATACCTGAGTGGAAATGGGACATCATTTCCATGGATTTCATTATTGGTCTTCTTATTTCATCGCGTTGCCATGATTCCATCATGGTGACAGTTGACAAGTTGACCAAGGTGGCGCATTTCTCACCTGTACGCACGACGTACAATGCACTAGCAGTGGCAAGAGTATTTTTAGACGATATTGTGAGATTACATGGGGTACCTCGCCACATCATTTGTGATAGGGATCCAGTGTTCACTTCAGCCTTTTAGAGGGCTTTGCAGCAGGCATTGGGCACACAGCTCAACTTTACCTCCGCTTATCACCCCAAGACAAATAGACAGACAGAGTAGGTGAATCAGGTGTTAGAGGACATGCTCCATATTTATGGACCATTAGGTATGCCTCCCTTTCAGGCTTTATACGGTAGACCTTGCAGGACACCATTGAGTTGGGATTAGATAGAGGACAGAGTTGCCATTGGTCCAGAGTTGGTTCAGGATATGGAGCAGTAGGTCACACTAATTAGGCAAAGACTTCAGGAGGCATAGGATAGACAGAAGAAGTATGCTGATGCTAAGAAACTAGATCGGAGCTTCTTAGTTGGTGATAGAGTATTCCTTAGAGTGCGGACACACAAGAGTCCAATCCGTTATGGAAAGGGCTCTAAGCTTGCACCACAGTTCGTAGGACCTTTTGAGATCTTGGAGCGGATAGGACCTATAGCCTACTGTCTAGCGTTGCCACCTAGCCTACCGTGCATCCAGGATGTTTATCATGTGTCTATATTACGGTGATATATATTTGATTTATCTCATGTATTGGATTGGAGTACTCTACAGGTAGAGGTGGATGGGAAGTTGGCTTTGGAGCCAATTTGTATATTAGCTCGTCAGACACTAGGCCTTTGAGCTCGAGAGCTGGACTAGGTTAGGGTCCAGTGGGATCGGTATGATGAGGTCACAGTGACGTGGGAGGATGCAGCTAGTTTGAGGGCACTCTATCCTCACCTTTTTTATGACTTCCAGAAATTAGTTTAGTCTTAGGGAGGGAGGATGTGAGGCCAATTTAATTCACTTCCCTATTTTGATTGTTTCACATTATAGTTGGTGACATTATCAGACATTTAGAGACTATTGATTTCATTATGCAGATTTAGACTATATCTCGTGATTTTTGGATTAGCATTGATTAGTCTTGTGATGATTTGATTAGATCATATTTTGATGCTATTATAATGTTAGACATGTGAGATACATTTGATGATGATTATTGATGTGATTACGAGTTCATTATGTGGATTTATTATTTGATGATTATTATGAGACATTAGATAGAAAATGCAATTTTAAATCTTAATTTTGATGTGAATGATTAATATTGTATGCAATGACATGACTTTAATTTTTGTTTCTTTGGCTATGATTTATCTATGATCAGATTGACCATTTGATCAAGTTGCGTACGTAATTTTTCCAAGCCACGGGAAATCAGAGGTAGTTCTCACATTAATGTAATTCCTTGTAAAACTGATCCATTCCCAATAGGGATGAAGATCACGTTTGATCAGATGATATTTTTGTACATACTTAATTTAATTATTTGGCCTAGTTCACCCCTTTTAAATTGATTTATATCATGTGTTGTAAATTTTGTGTTTTGATTTACACAATTTGGTGTTATTTTATTTATGGGCCATTTAAAGTGATTTTATACCTCCCTAGGTGTTTATTAGAGTTACAAACTTACCCTAGGTGGCAACCCTAGGGTCTAGGGTCCATTTGGACTTACTAAACCCTAGGGTAACTCTCATCTAGTCACTCTAAACTTAGGTTTAGTAAATGTGACGAAATTTGAAAATGGCTAAGGGTGGGAGATGAGTCATGCTTTGGGAAAGACCCATCTCCCTTCCCAAAGCTTGGGGATTCCTCCACCAAGAAGACTTGGGGGTCTTCAAGACCCCCAAATGTGTGGGATCTCCCTCCAAGACTCTCACACACATGTGAGAGCATCTTGGAGGGAGATGGCTCTCTTGGAGGATAAGAGGATGCCATGTGGCATCCCTTCTCCTCATGGAGCCTTAAGGAGAGTTGCCACCTCTCCACTTGGTCTCACACATGTGTGAGAGCACAAGTGGATAAGGTGAGTGTTTGAATGGATTAGAGGGTGACACTTGTCACTCTCACACTCCTTCTCCCTTGCAAGTGGCATGGGATGAGGAAGGAGAAGGCAACAAGTGTCACCTTCTCATTCCTCAAGGTCAAATTGGAAGGCTTGTTTTATCTCCTCTTAGAGAGGAGTTGGGGTTTCTTTTTTTTGGGAAATTTCTTTCTATCTTTGGAGGTTTTGGGAAGTGCTGGAGAAATTTTGGAGGCCTAGAGACTTGGAAAAGCTTGGAGCTCTTCTTCAAATGTGCTTCCATTGTAGCGCTTTTGAAGGTAAGCTCCATGGCAATAGCCATTTCCCTATGTATGTGATTAGAAATTTATGTTGGTTGTTATTTTTATTTTTGTGTGGGTTTGGGTATTGGTAAGAGCATCTCCATTTGGAGAAAAGGCTCAACTCGTATGGGGTGGGGGAGAGTGAACCTCCTCGAGGTCACCTCCTTAGTGTTGTTCTATTTATAGCCTTGAGGGCATTCTATGGAGTTTGGGAGCATTTTCATTTTGGCATGACTGCCATAGTGATTTTTGGAGTATGGTGGAGAATTTGTTTGGCTTGAGGCCTTGAGATTTTGTGATTTTTGGAGTTCCTGGAGTGCCCTCTTGAGTTGAGGGGTCCACTCCCCTACCCCTCCAAACTCATTTAATGAGTTTTGTTATGTGCAAATCCTTGGGTGTTTTTTTGTGTTGTTTTTGTGATTCCAATGATTGTGGTGTGATTGAGGGAGAAATTGTGTGATTTCTACCTCCCTAGCTTAGGGGTGACCCACTAGCGGGTCTATGGTAGGGAGGAGGGCGATTTGCATGGCCTTGGGTCCCCTTTTGTGTTTATGTTTTGTAGGTTTTTATTGGAGAAATGTAGCTTTGGAGAAGTCCATTTTTACCATTTGGGCATTATCTTGTTGGTTTGTTTTGAGAGCCATGGCCTTGTAGGCCTTATTGTATTTAGTGTCCAATTTGTTACTCTCCATTGCGAATGTTGTGGAAGGAAATTTTATGTGTAAATCCTATTGTTGTAATTTTTGAGACTATGCATTAAGTTGTGGAAAGCTTGTCAAAGAAAATGTGTCTTGTTGGCCTATGTAACTATTAATTTCTATTTATTTATCAATGTTGTTGAAAGGATTTTTAGAAATAAATAAATGTGTAGAAGTCTCATCTCTATGACTCTGCTTAAAAAAAAAGAATATTAGAAGTCTGATTTATTTAAGTTGCTGATAAAAAGGAAATCTGGGGTTAATGTTGTTCAATCTAAATGTATGCCTTACGGAAAATAAAGAAATAGGACTGTCATTTTATTGATGTAAAAAAAAAAAATAGTTGTAGAGGAAAAATTTGTTTTAAGTTAAATGTATTTTCTGCCTTATTTATTTAAAATAGAAGAAGAAATAGTGAAACTGTTTTTATTTATTTTTAGAAAGAAAATATATAGTTAAACCCACTGGTTCTTTAATAAAATACTATGTGGTTACATTATTTCTCCCCCCATTTGATTATGTTTATATTTAGATATATATATATATATATATATATATATATATATATATATATATATATATATATATATATATATATATATATATATATATATATATATATATATTGTTGTTTTTGAAACATATATATTTTAAACTAGTGCTGAAACTGAGCAAGCAAAGTATATACAACTAAGTGTATATATATATGTGTGTGTGTGTGTGTGTGTGTGTATTAAATGTTAGATAAACTGCATTATTAACAATGTAAAACAAATATTATGAGATAGGGCGGAATAAGGGTTTGTGTTTGGTTTTAAACAAAACAAAAAAAAGAAACTTACAGTGGATGGCGGCCTTGGGCAGCCGCCCACTGTTCATTCACATTGCAGTATGGGGTGTGGGTGGAGGCACGGTCTCCTTCCCACACCCCTCCCTCCACTTTATTAAATCTAAACTATGGCGGCATGAATGTTTGCGGCCGTCGGTCCTACCACAGACATAGTCCCTTTCTCCTTCGATCTGCCACTTCGCCTCTTCATACCTTCGAAAATCTGTTGCTATTTCTAACAGTTGTTAATCAATATATATATATATATATTCTATTTTTCAATCAAAACAATGGATATATTTAAAAAAAAACTTGCAAAATTATATTCAATGTGTATATATTTATTTATATATATATGTATATACACACAGATGTGTATATATATATACAAATAGATATAAATATTAAAAAAAGAGGGAAGAGAAACCCTACGGGGTATACTCAATAAATATACGTCTGTGTATTCCCATGGCAGCCATGGAGGAGAAATTTTCAACTTGCAAAAGAGAAAGCAAAATTATGGAGAGGCAAATGAAAAGGAAACAAAATGGAAAGACAAAATAACAGAATAAGATAGAGATTACTAGGGTTAGGGCTGTTTTTAGGAAAACAATAAAATATTTAGATAGGGCTTAGTTGGAGGATGAGAGGGAAATAGAATTGTTATTTTATTTAATTCTATTTTTGTTTCCATGTGCATGGGAAATTAAGTTTCCCTCTCTTTTGCTTTTAGGCCTTTTTGATTTATTTTTGCTTCTCCTTGTGCTTTTATTTCAGTTGAATTAATTAAATATTTTGGGGTTTGAATTTTTATTTCCATGGGAAATTATTCTAGTGGGAATGGGATTTTGGATTTAAATGGGATTCCTTATCCCTATGCTAGTTAATCATTTTGACATCTCTAATTATTGCCTAGTGCGTTTTAATTAAATTTCTTTGGGGAGACCTTGTTAATTTAATTATTTTAACTGATCGATTTTATTATTTTTGTGGGGAGAGATGTTTTAAATTTTCCCCTTTCCATATTTTTTTAACTTGAGTTATTTAATAAATATAATGGTTGCAATTATATTTATTAAAGGACTTAGTGAATTTTATTTTGAACGTTTATTTAATTTTGATTTTTACCTTTTGTTGAGTGATAAATTTTAATTTGACCTTGGAGTTATTTATCTTTTTATATATACCTTATTTATTTAATTTTTTTGCATTAATTACTTCTTGGGGATTTCTTTTTCAAGTATTTATTTCAATTATTGAAAACACGTTATGATATCGAATTTTTCCTAGAATTTAGAGTTTTATTTTAATGATGTTTTGTGGCTTTTATTTTTATCACTCCATTTCATCATGTGACCATCATACAATTGGATGCATTATTATATTTGATTTTAATTTTGCATTAGAGTTAGGGTTGATTTCGATTTAGTTGAAATCATTGCACTCACCTAGGAAATGTAGGGTTTGGATTAAATCGGTTCTAACCCTAGGAGCGACGCTCATTGCGTCGCCTAACCCCCTAGTCAGCTATCATCATGCAGGGGATTGCGTAGGTAGATGCACTTCCCCGAGTATCGATTGACATGTTTACGCCTTATGCGTATTGCCACCGAGCATGTGGATCCGTGCGAGGGGGTTTCTAGGGACACATGAAAAAGTTTTTGACATTTTGTGTCATGACCACATGACAAATGTGGACATGACATGTTTGTTGTGTGTCGTGGCTGCATGGAAAATGTGGGCAAGACACATTTTCTTTTGTCTTAAACTTTGAAGCTTATTAAACATTTGAACTTTATAATCTTTAGGCAAGAACTTACCTTTGATCTTGGCTACCATGTTGTCCCATGAAACAATCTTTATTTTTCCTTGCTTTCTCTTCTCTGTTTGCTGATAATCCCACCATAACAAAGCATGACATGTCAGCTTGGTCTTTGCAATCTTCACTTTCTGATCCTCAGGAACTTCTTCACACTCAAAATGATTGTCCAATGTTGTAATCCAATCTAACAACTCTTCATCATTCAAGCTTCCTCCAAACTTTGGCACATCTATCTTTATCTTGTGCTTGTCTTCTTTTACTGCCCTCAGTAACTTTACCATCCTCTAATCCTCAGGGTCCAATTCTTATTCCACATCTTCATACTCAGCTTCCTCTTCTTCCTCAGACTCATTGTCATCACCTAGATCCACTCTTCTTTAATTTTGTTCTAGGTTAGCCATTCTTTCCTTCAGCTCCCTCAACTCTCTAGCATGTTTCTCCTTCAGCTTATTCATCTCTTGAGCCATGTTTCTCACTCTTGGAGGCATCTTGACAAACTGCCTCTTAACACTTCTCAATCACAACCAATCTACTAACTATGCTTTTATACCAATTTGATGCAGAGCCAACTACACAAGAGGAAGAGGATACAGGGCATAACAGGTCAAACAAATCTCTTAGGCCCTAGTGGAACAAGCTGCAACACTTGACTCTAAACAGGACATGACTATCCACTCATTCTCCATTGTTTTGCAACTATACAATAACCCCATTTTTAGGTTCATATACATGGGGACTATGGTGCAGTGCACCTAGGACATTTTTATGTCATTTGTTTAAAATTCTAGTTGTTAGAGACTAAATGAAGTTTTAGATAAATGTAATGAAGCCATTTGAGGCATGAACATGTAGTGGAGGTTGAGAATAGTCAATTTTCCTTAGTGGAGTCTATAGTCATCTAAACTAGGACAGTCTAATATTAGTAAATCGGCTTTTTATGAAAAAATCAGTCAGTTTAGGCTATTTTTAGCCTTTTCCCACGATTGGGAAGGATGTAATAGAGGAAATTCATGGTAAAGATAAGGAGACCTCTCTCATGAGATTGCATTGTAATTTGATGAAGTTTTAGGGAGGAGAATGAAGAAAATTACTATTTGTTGTCCCTTATCTCTGTTTTTTCTCTTTTTTGTTGTTTCCTTCATCTTCCCTGAGTCCGTACAGTGTAGTCATACATTCTAAATCACAAAATGTTGAAAGGGATGGTTTTACCTTTGTTTTGAACCAAGTATGGAGGGATTTCATTAAAATTAAAGGATTTTATCAAATATTTTATTGCTACTGCTCTGTTTTCTAGTTTTATCACTGTTTTTATGTTGTTCCTCTTAGTTGTACTTACCCGTACTGCTCTGTCATGAGCTCAAATGCATAAAAAATTGAAGTGCATGGGGTTACCTATCATTTAAGTCTAATTGGGAGGATTTTTGTCAGAGTTGAAGGATTTTATAGTCTCTTTTCTGAAACTGCTCCTTTAAACTAGAGTTTTAGAGGGTTTTAAGAGTTTTTATGAAATCGATGGATTAGCAGCCTATCCCTCAAGCACCATGAACACAAATGAATAGAAATGCTTTGTTTTGAAGGCTTATCAATTGGGTTTTGTCTACACGAGAAGGGATGTGGAAGAAGTTGTTGTTTGAAGCCATGAAGGCCTAATTTCTTCATGTGTTAGTTGAATGACATAGGTAGTTATTGGTTTGACAAGAAACGCATACTTGCAAATCCTAAAACCTATGAAAGTGGTCAAGTTGGAATGTGTGCAAACTCACCCAAGTGGATTTTTGGTTGTGGGACTTCCTTTGTAAAACAGGGCTAATTGCCCTCTAGGACAGTAGGAATAGTCAAAATTAGGGGCATGTGTTCCAAAAGACCCCAACCTGCATGTTTAGTATGTTATGTAAATCCATAATGGGTGCTTGAAAATGTATTTTGTTTGTGGGTTTGTCATGTATTATGAAAGTTATGCTTCAAAAACCTTGCTGACAGGGCTATGAGGAAATAGGTCAGTCTATGAAGGAAGTGGTACAAGGAGGTACCCTCAGTGCATTTTGATGGTTTTGTGAGCTTGAGACAGTCAAACCTAGAAGGCCTAGGGTCCCTAGAAAGTTTGGGAAAGTTCCCATGTATATGAACCTAAAAATGGGGTTATTGTGTAGTTGTGAAACCATGGAGAATGAGTGGATAGTCATGTCCTATTTAGAGTCAAGTGTTGCAGCTTGGTCCACTAGGGCCTAAGAGATTTGTTTGACCTACCATCCCCTATATCCTCTTCCTCCTGTGTAGTTGGCTCTGCATCACATCTCTTCTATATCCTTCACTCTGATATGAATTAGGGTTTCCTCTACGATAGAAAGTTCTGTCATCTCTCCGGTATGCATTGCTATCTTTGTCTTCCTTCTTGAATGTATAATCTTGTCTATTCTTCTCTGCAAATGATCTTTCTCCTCCAGAAAATGTTCTACCTCTCTGAAATTTACCTCCTTTTCCTCTTTGTCTCTGCTCATGCTTCTTGTTCAACTTTTCTTCAACTTTTAGGGCAAACTGATATGCTTCTTCCAGAGATGTCATCCTGATGTAGAGCAGGGGTAGAGAATCTTGTAACAACTCCAACAAATCAAACTTTCAAGGTTTGATACATTAAATGGTGGGTTTTGGTCTCTAGACCTCAATCCTCTAGTAGCCCTCACAAACTAATTTTTCTATCATAACTACCTTTGTAGAACTCATATCCAAACTGTAAAAGCATTTTTGAATACCCTTTTTGGCCTTTAACAACATATCAAGAAATTAGATAGGGTTTCTTTGGAACAACATGGCTAAAAATTGACTATCCTAGTCTTTAGGCCTAATTGCTTGAACAAATGTGGGAGCAACAAATTGGGTTTTTCGGCCATAACTTTCATTTAATACATGATATCAAAAAAGTAATCACAATTATAGATACCCATTTGGACCTTATACAACAAATGTTAGAATCAGGGTAGGTTATTTTGTACGGAGATGCTCAAATTTGGACTGTTCTTATTCAAATTAGGCCTACTAAGGTTTCAGACCTATTTTAGTAAAATGGCCATAACTTGCTTGAAACACAATGAAATTGAATGAAATAAAAAGAATAAGAAAGTAGACTAAATTATTTTTCATTTCCAATTGGTCTCATGCCATGAAATAACCGTACATGACTGTACCATTCATTAGAACAAAAAAAAATGTTCAGACAATGTAGAAAATAGTTTATGTTAAATTTTAGAAAAATGCATGTATCTCCCTCAAAACTCAATGAAAATAGATGAAATAAAAAAACCATTAAAGGTATAAGTGCCCCATATAATGGGTAATTAGCCTTTCATTCATACCAGCAAGTAAAAATCCATAGAATTGATTGTAACAGCACATTAGCATTCTAAACTATAGAAAACATAGATTTCTATTAATTATTCTTCAAAGAAACTTCAACCACACCATCTCCCCCTCATGTCTTCAACCTTTACCAAGTTTTTTAAACCTTTTCCAACTACTCACCACTAATTTTTAAGTTACAACTATTGAAATTCCCACTTTGTGCAACATTCACCCTTCACATTCCACATTGTGCAATTTAACAACATTTACAATTTTTTACAATTTCTCAATATTCTAACTCTTATGACCCTACCAAGACACCTACCACATGGAAATGGTCTAAGATACCTTATTAATATGAAGACTTGGGTGCCCCTACACCACATCCTCACTAAACTCAGTTCTCCTTGAATATTAAATCTCAGTCTATTGATGTATCTTACCACTTTCTCCTTGCTTCCTTCACTATGTCCTATCCTTATAATCATCTTATGAAATTATTCAATATACTCCTTCACATATTTCTCCTTTTGTCTTAGGTTTTGCAATCTCTTCAACAGTTTCAACTCATAATTAGTAGGTATAAACTGATTCTTCAACTTTGTCACCATTCTATCCCACTTTGTAATATTCTATTTTCCTCTTCTATTTATATCCAAATAAAATTCCTTCCACCAAATAGTAGCATGTCCTTTCAACGTTGTCTTTGAAAATTTCACCTTCTCCAGATCTTCAATTTCTTCATACTCAAAGTATTCTTCTAGGTCATTTATCCAATCAATCAACTCCTCAGGATTCAAATTTCTAGTGTAATTCAGCACATCAACTCTAATATTTGAAATAGCTTGCAACATCTTCAATTGATCTAATTCTTCTTCTTCTCCTAGGGTTTCTTCATTTTGATCAGCGGATTGGAATTCTTCATCATCATCACTTTCAACATTAGGTCGAGGTGTTAATCCTCTTCTCTGATCTTCTTTAATAGCATCCAAATGAACTCACATTATTTTCATCATTTCCATCATCTCATCCATTCTTCCAACCATAGTACCAACAATAGGTATTCTCCTCAGCAACATCTCTTCCTAGGATCAAGTGTAACTGCCTCAAATTTGGCGATCGAGATACAAGGTGACAACTGCCTCACAATCAACGATCGGTTGACAACACAGGTAGTCTACCTAGGATTTGGCGATCTATTTGCATCAAGATCTTATGGAATACCTCCACAAAACTTCACTCACTTCACTCCCAAGGGATTCAAACTTTGCTCTGATACCAAGGTGTTGTCATAATAATGGGTTACACTTTCTAGGACATCCCAATTTTTGCCGAAATCCCATATTTTTAGAAAATACAATGATTTAAGCCTTGAAAGGTTGGTTCCATTTAAAGGATTTTAATTGAAGAGAGTTTGATCAAACCCCCTTAGATTCAAACCCCGTTGGATAGAACCCCGCTAGTTTTAAACCATACCTATAATGGAGTCTCCTCTACACCTATAAAAATGCTGATAAAAAACCACTTTTAATTTACCTTTTGGGGGATCAAATGAATTCATTTAAAATTTATGTTTTGTAAATATGTAGTCCTTATTATAAGCTTCCCAAAAAGTATAATTTCAAATATATTTAATTTGATTATTATATTTATTTTTATTTCTTGTGAATGTAGATTTTTCAATGAACATCAAGGTCTTTGTTTCACACATACAAAAAAATAGGAAAATAGAGAAAAAAGTGTTAGATTTAGGGCACACAACTGAGAGGGGGGGTGAATCAGTTGTACACAACTTGCTTTCAATTCAAGCACTTAAATCCTCTTGTTATTTATTAGCATATCAATTAATCACTCATGAAAGCATAAAACATAAACACTAGAGTAGATACACATCAGCATATGAGACATCAAGATTTTGACGTGAAAAACCTAGTCAAGGGATAAACCACGGGGTGATTAACCCAAGGATTATTCTCTGTTAGAAGAATAAGAAAAATAGATGGCACATGCTAATTAGGGCTCACTACCTGAGCACACTACTCACAAGAGGCACACTGTCTACAAAGTAACAAGTATTACAAACTTGAACTAGAGATTGACATCTTTACCATGACTGGATCAGTTCCATTTAAGCCTGAGAACTCCTGCTCTGCCTTTCACTCTTCTTCTTCACTATATCACACTTATCATCTCCAAGACACCCTTCAAAATGAATTCACAATCCCTTATTTATACAAGGCATCGACTTAGGAACAATCATTTAAGTCGGCAAACACCTATAAGATCATTCACAAGAAGTGTAATACATCCGGTCGGCCTATCTTAGGAAGAACACCAATATTCGTGGTTATTCTTCAAATGCAGTCTCAAACTTCAATGTGGACTGTCAATAAGAATTGTACACAATCCAAAGATCACCAAAACCTTTCCTGAGTCATCAAGAACATCTGCACTTTATCAGCTTACTGGAATTCTTCTCTTCTTCATTCGGAACTTCAAGAACATGGTCTGTCATCACTGTCACAATGAAAAAGGTGCTTTCAGACCTCCAAACCATGAAAAAATCTATTTTTCACTTCACACGGACTTCTTCAACACTCTCTCTAATCCACAGAATGAGATAATACAATTCCGAAGCTCACCGGACCAATCTGTGACACTCTGTCACCACTGAACATCTGTCGGAACTGGTTCTATTTGAGCAACCATAACTTATTCAGATCTTCATGCGGACCTCTAAAATCTTGACTGGAGCATCTCAAGACTCATATCTACAAACCCTTTAAACTGCATCCTTTGATCTTCACCTTATCATGGACTTTTACCTTAATGTCATCACTGTTCTTCACTGTTCCTAATTGAGACTAATTTCCTCAATATCCTCAGCACACAGCTCATCCAATCCTTCTCATTAATGCAATATGAGTATGTTGACATTAATGACAACACTGGTTATCCTCATACTTGCAACAATCTCCCCCTTTGTCATTGATGGCAACATATGATGTGAAAAACCATCAAGACAAGAACTTCTCCTTTCTGTCACAGCTCCCCCTATTAGCAACAACTCTTCACATGTCTTCTCTTTCTTTACTACTCCCCCTTTGATCATCAACCACTTGTTTTTCACATGTCTTCTCTCCCCCTTTGACATCAATGGCAAAGGGCTTATATTGGCAACTTTAACACATTAGAATCATACCAGCTGCTCCCCCTGAGTAGCAGCTCCCCATCACCAATCCAGATCACAAGATATGTTTGTGATATCCACTGGACTGATGCACATCAGTGCATCCTAGTACATCACCGGAGGGGCAATGACCCCTAACTTCTCCCTGAGATACTCAAAAGATTCCTTGGGAAGAGGTTTAGTAAAAATATCTGCAAGCTGATCCTTGGAGGGCACATACTCCAATCTGACTTCACCCTTGTTCACTTGCTCTCTCAGAAAGTGAAATTTGATAGATATATGCTTGGTCTTAGAATGCAATACCGGATTCTTAGAAATATTTATTGCACTTGAATTATCACAAAAAATTGTGATAGGTTCTTCATATTCTACTTGAATATCTCTTAGCATCTGCTTCATCCATAAAAGTTGAGTGCAACTTCCTACTACTGCAATGTATTCTGCTTCAATTGTAGACAGGGATATTGCCTCTTGTTTCTTGCTTAGCCAAGAAACCAACCTTTTTCCCAAAAAGAATGCTCCTCCACTTGTACTCTTCCTGCCATCCACATCTCCTGCCCAATCTACATCTGTATATGCATGAAGAGAAAAATCATGATCTCTAGGATACCATAGGCCATACTCCATTGTTCCTTTTAAGTACCTAAAAATTCTTTTGATTGCCATGACATGAGATTCTCTGGGATTAGCCTGGAATCTCGCCACAAGACCAACAGCTTGCATTATATCTGGTCTAGTCTGAGTGAGATACAATAATCCTCCAATCATTGATCTATCCTTGGTCTGATTTGTCTTAGGAGAGTCATTATCTTTGCTCAACTTACATCCAGTTGCCATGGGAGTGTTCATTGGCTTTGAATCTTCCATTCCAAATTTCCTCAACAATTCTTTCACATATTTGGTCTGAGAGATAAAGATTCTTTTATTTGTCTGAGTAATTTGCAGACCCAAGAAGAAATTTATTTCACCGAGCATTGACATTTCAAACTCACTTTTTATTTGATTTGCAAAGGTTTTACACATACTGTCTCTTCCTCCAAAGATGATATCATCAACAAATACTTCAACAATCAAGATGTTTTCATGATCAATTTTAAAATATAGGTTACTATCAGTAGTACCTTTGTTGAAACCAATCTTTAAAAGATGTTTGTCCAGCCTCTCATACCATGCTCTTGGGGCTTGCTTTAGACCATACATTGTCTTCTTTAATTTGCAGACCATATCACCATGCTCAGATAACTGAAATCCATCCGGTTGTTCAATGTACACTTCTTCTTCTAAGTCACCATTTAGGAAAGTAGATTTGACATCCATCTGATACACTTTGAAATCTTTGAAGGCAGCAAATGCGAGAAATAGTCTGACTACTTCAATTCTTGCCACTGGAGCAAAGGTTTCCTCAAATTCAATCCCTTCTATTTGAGAGTAGCCTTTGCAGACTAATCTGGCTTTTTTTCTGATTACTTCACCAACTTCATTTAGTTTTTTCTGGAAGACCCATTTGGTTCCAATCACATTCTTGTTTCTAGGTCTAGAAATAAGATCCCAAGTGTGATTTTTCTCAATTTGCATTAACTCTTCTTCCATTGCTTTGGTCCAATTTTCATCATTGGAGGCTTCATTTATTGTCTTAGGTTCAATCTTTGAAATCAGAGAATATTCATCTGAATTTTGAGCAACATTCCTTCTAGTTTGCACACCTTTGCTTTTGTCACCTATGATCTGATCTTTAGAGTGGTTCAGTCTTACATACCTTGGAACTTTGGGAGTTTCTTGCACTTCTGCTTCTTGATCAGGTTCATTCAGACCTGTCTCTTCTTCCTGATTTACCGGATCAGTCTGAATCTGACTTTCAGGAGAGGATTGAGTTCCTTGAACCAGAACACCATTCTGATCATCTTCATCATACTCATAAAATCTTGAGGGCTTCTCAATACCTTCATCAACCTTCACATTTGTACTTTCTATCATCTTTCTCAGTCTCTTATTGTAACACCGGTATGCTTTGCTTTGAGTGGAGTAACCCAAGAAAATTCCTTCATCACTTCTAACATCAAACTTTCCTAGATTTTCATCTCTTTTAATGTAACATTTGCTACCAAATACTCTGAAATATCTCACAGTAGGAGGGATGCCAAACCAAAGTTCATAAGGAGTCTTACTAGTATTTCTTCTGATTTGAACTCGATTGAGAGTGTAGACTGCAGTGCTGACAGCTTCTCTCCAAAATATCTGGGGAACATTTGCTTCCATCATCATTGTCCTGGATGCTTCCTGGATGGTCTGGTTTTTTCTTTCTACTACTCCATTCTGCTGTGGAGTCCTAGGAGCAGATAACTGTCTCTTTATACCATGCTTCTCAAAAAAGTCTATGAAATCACTGGATGTGAATTCACCACCTCTATCAGACCTCAGACATTTCAGTTTTAATCCGGATTGATTCTCTACCATAGCCTTGAATATTTTGAACTTCTCAAACGCTTCTGATTTCTCTTTCAGAAAGGTAACCCACATCATTCGGGAATGGTCATCAATTAGTAACATAAAGTATCTATCACCTTGCATACTCTTGATTCTTGTTGGACCACATAGATTAGTATGAACTAATTCCAATAATCTGATAGAGGACTGATCCTTGCTTTTGAATGAGACTCTGCTCTGTTTACCCAGCTGACATTCTTTGCACAAACTATTTGTAGGTTTTACCAATTTTGGAAGATCTCTTACAGCCTGAGTATTGCTTATCTTGATGATGTTATCAAAATTTACATGACACATCCTTCTATTCCATAACCAACTCTAATCAACTTGAACAAACAGGTAACTTTTACTAGCACCAACCAAGCGGAAGATATTACCTTTAGTTTGAGTACCCGATGCAATCTCTATTCCAGATCTTTCAAGGATTTTGTATTTTCCATCCTTGAATCAGAGATCATAGCCTTTGTCCACCAACTGACCAACACTGAGAAGATTATGCTTCAAACCTTCAACATACAGCACATTACCAGTTTTGTTTCTTCCATTAAAAGAAATAGTTCCTCTTCCTCTGATTCTACCAGCAGAATTATCACCAAACTTTACCACTCCTCCTTCATACCTTTCCAAATCTAAGAACTCATTCTTGTCACCTGTCATATGGTGAGAGCATCCACTATAAATAACCCAATCATCCTTTTCTTCAACTTGGGCAGCCAAAGCTCTTTTTATAAGACAGATTCAGAGGATATTGGATCTTCTTCCTTGATGGCAATAAACACCCATTCATTTTCAGATTTGTTTCCTATCTCTGATTCATCATCTGTTACTCCATTATCATCTTCTTCATGAACATAATAACAATTCCTTTGGAACCTTTATCTATTAGAATTTGACCTTGTAGATCTTTCCGGACATCTTGAGGCAAAATGACCAATCTTATTACAGTTGAAGCACTTAAAGGGTAATTTTCCTTCATACTTACTGGATCCTCTTGGCAGTCTCTTTGCAAAGAGGGCTTCAAGTTGAGCTATTTCTGCTTCTTCCACTTCCATGTCTCTTCTTGTTTGATCATACCATGATAGCTTCCTTGAAGAGTTTTCTCCTGGGTCAAATCTTTGTTTACCTTTCACAGAGGCACTGGCTTTGAATGCAGATTCAGTCTTAGGGGGATCATCTCCAAACTCGGTCATTTCAAATGCAGCCAGTTTGCCAGCCAATTGGTCTCTTGTGACAGTTGTATGGGCTCTGAATTCATCAATGGCTGCAACCTTGATTTTGTAGACAGTAGGAAGGGGTCTGAGAATTTTGCCTACAATCTCATTTTCATCCAAAACTCCACCAACATTCCTAATTCCACACACCAGCTCATTAACTCTTGGCATAAAGGTAGTAATATTTTCATCATCTCTCATCTTCAGTCTTTCAAATTTCCCTTTGAGACTCTGCAACCTTGCACTCTTAACATACTCATCTCCTTCATGCAGAAGTTCTAGTTTAATCTAGATCTCATAGGCAGTTGGTAGGTCAATAACATTTGAGAGCTCTGAGTCAGTTAATGTGCTTAGAAGAGCCTCTTTGGTCCACAGATTATTTTCAGCATCTGTGACACTTATCCGCTCCAAGACACCCTTCAAAATGAATTCACAATCCCTTATTTATACAAGGCATCGACTTAGGAACAATCATCTAAGTCAGCAAACACATATAAGATCATTCGCAAGATGTGTAATACATCCGGTCAGCCTATCTTAGGAAGAACACCAATATCCGTGGTTATTCTTCAAATGCAGACTCAAACTTCAATGTGGACCGTCAATAAGAATTGTACACAATCCAAAGATCACCAAAACCTTTCCTAAGTCATCAAGAACATCCGCACTTTATCAGCTTACTGGAATTCTTCTCTTCTTCATCTGGAACTTCAAGAACACAGTCTGTCATCATTGTCACAATGAAAAAGGTGCTTTTGGAGCTCCAAACCATGAACAAATCTATTTGTCACTTCACACGGACTTCTTCAACACTCTCTCCAATCTGTAGAATGAGATAATATAATTTCAGAGCTCACCAGACCAATCTGTGACACTCTGTCACCACTGAACATCTGTCGGAACCGGTTCTGCTTGAGCAACCATAACTTATTTAGATCTTCATGTGGACCTCTAAAATCTTGACTGGAGCATCTCAAGACTCATATCTACAAACCCTTTAAACTGTATCCTCTGATCTTCACCTTATCATGGACTTTTACCTTAATGTCATCACTATTCTTCACTGTTCCTGATTGAGACTAATTTCCTCAATATCCTCAGCACACAGCTCATCCAATCCTTCTCATTAATGCAATATGAGTATGTTGACATCAATGACAACACTGGTTATCCTCATACTTGCAACAAAAAGTTCTAAAAAATACATGTCCTCTAGGTATTGATGTCTTTATTCCAACAAAAAAAATTTAAATTCTGATACATACAAAAAAGTTATGTTGGACAGAATACGCCTATGTCTAAATTATAATTAGTTTGACTTCAAAACTTAATTAAAAAATAAATATTCAACAAAACATTGTGAAACCAAATGCATCCTCTAAATATCGGTGTTACCAATCTAAATTGAAAAGAATCAGAATTTTATCCTTTGTAAAAAGAAAGTTATGTACGATGGAATACACATCACTTTAAAAAAAATTGGTTTACTATTAAAAACTAGTTATCAAAGGAGACACAAATTTTTTTACAATTTAACTCCAATTTTTTTAAAAAATATATATTTAGAATCTACAAACAAAAGCTGACAAATCACTAGTTTATATCATCTTCAAATTCCTAATGGTTTAGTGGCTATAAGTGTCAAAAAGTGAAGATTTAGTTTAAAATGTTGATTTCAATGTCAAGTTTGGCCAAAAAGTGTAACCCATTATTATGGGATGACCCACCACTTGGTGCATCACGGTTAGGAGGGTCCAGATGGTGAACAATCCAGACCATGCAGCAAGAGTAAACACAACAGAAGCAACTCAATTATGGAATACAAATGCAGATTCAGTCACTTAGTATATCATAGATTCAAAATGCAAATAGGCTGGCAACATTGAGGCTTACAATTAGGGCTCACAGGCCTGATTCCTCAATTACAATGTATGCACAAGATATAGCTTTGAAGCACCTTCTCAAAGAATTCAAACTATCTATCTATCTCTAAGTGATCGAATACTTTCCTATGCATCTATTACATGATTATATATCATCTCTGGATCACAAGATTCCTCCACGTCGGTCAAGGATGATCACAAACTCCAATGAAAGAGATGTAATGTGTGTACACATATAGGTTAGACCTAAAAAGATGGGAATCCTCTGCAAGTGAATGGAATAGCATGCGGATCTCAAGGAAGGTCAGCCACGATCCAAAGTTCCTTGAATGATGTACAACTGAGAGGGGTGGGGGTGAATCAGTTGTCCCAAAACTTTCTTTACTTTAAACACTTAAATCCTTCTTGTAATTCAACATCATAATAATAAATCAATCATGGAAGCACAATGCAATAATTCAAGAGCAGAAACACATTAACACATATGACACCAAGATTTTAACATGGAAATCCCACTTAAGGGAAAAAACCATGGGGTGGCTAACCCAAGATTGTATTCTCTGTTAAAAGAATAGGAAGAACAAAATAGCACATGTCAATTAGGGTTCACTGCCTGAGCACACTACTCACAAGAGGCCCACTGCCTACAGGAGACACACTACCTACAGAATAATAAATATTACATACTTGAACTGAAGATTAGCATCTTCACCATGCTTGAGTCAGTTCCATTTAAGCTCAACGCTTTTGCTCTATTTTTTGCTCTTCTCATCTCTACCACTTACTCATCTTCACACGAATACTTTGAAATGACTTCACAACTCTTATTTATACAAGACATCAACTTCGAGATAATCATCAAAGTCAGCACAATACATGCTTTATTTTATTACAGAGCAAATACACAAATACAACTTGACTTATTACAAAAGACTTCATGCGAATCACCACACTATCGGTCACATATATCTGGGACTTCAATCTTCTTTGAGGAACATGCCATCCTTCACAGAACATCTCCAAGATCATCTGCAAGATGTGTAAAATATCCGGTTGGCCATGATTAGGAAGAACATCATCACCCGGAAGTTAATCTTCAATTATGAGCTCAATCTTCAATGCGGACCACCAACACAAACTTGACAAAATCTAGAGACCCCCACAAGCTTGCCTGAATCACCAAGAACATCCACACCACTTCTGCTTACTGAAATCATTCGCATCTTCATCTAGAACCTCAAGAACACATTCTGTCATCACTGTTATATTAGAATAGATGCTTGTGGACCTCCAGACCATGAACCAATTAAGTTGTCAAATCACATTGGCTTCCTAAACACTCCACCAAATCCGCAGAATAAGATATTGCATTTCCGGATCTCATTGGACCTATTTATGTCACTCTGTCACCTCTGAACATCTGCCAAAAATAGTTTTACTCATATAGCTATAACTTCTCCAAATCTTTATGTGGACCTCTCAAATCTTGACTGGATCATCTTTAGACACATATCTACAAACCCTTTGATGCACTTCCTCTAATCTTCATCTTAGCTGGGATCTTCACTTCATAGAGCTTCACTGTCTTCACTGTTCTTCTCTATTTCTGATAGGACTAATTTTCTCAATATCCTCAGCACACAGCTCATCCAATCCTTGACATCAATGACAACACCAGTTAGGCCCATACTTGCAACAAATTTATCTCCGCAAGTTGTGAAAATGCTCTGTGAGTCTTCTCCTTTAGCTGATTGTCTGAGACTGTCAGGATGCTATGTTCTGAGAAAATAGTCGATCTTCTGATAGTGATATCTTTCAGGTACTTGATCCAAATGATCTAAATTTTGGATATTGTTGGAATAAGGTGCCATTAATCTTGTAAATTCCAATATTGTATTTTATTCCATTTATTATTTGTTAATTATCCATAAGGGAATGAGGTAGTCTCATTAACAGTTGTAATTTTAGAGTTACCAGCGGCAGTTACAGAGTGACATTTACGGTTGGAAAATATAAAAACTCATGGTAAATGAGGATAGACATGCTCCCTTAAGGAATATACTATTTTTGGCATGTATGACAACTGTCATAATGTTTGGTGGGTGAATCTATGATAGCTGCAAGTTGTCATAAGATTCTGTGATTCTATGATGCATATGACGGATATGTTAGTTGTATATTTGCTATATTTATGCCAAGGTTCCTATCTTGGAAAGATACTCTTTTGTGGAATCTATGATGGTTATGACGTGTCATAAGATGTTGTAATCTTGAGGCCAGATACCAACCTTTGCATGGCTAATTTTGGACAAGTGGAAGGTGCTTGTAAGATGGCATTTAATATTTGTATGTTGGGGAATCCCATGAGAGAGAAGGTGAATGCCTAAGATGAGTTAGAAAATGTTTCTATAAGTATTTTCCAATGTATTAGTTGCTGCAATATAGATTTTAGGTACTTGAGTGCTGTCGGAATGCTGTCAGATTGAAGACTGGTGGAGAGAGTTGAAGTGTTGTTGTATTGTAAATTATTTTCAGATTAATACAAACATTAGACCTCTTTCCTATGTGGAGTTTTTATCTGAAAGAGTTTTCTCCACGTTAAACATTGTGTTATGTGTTCATATTTCTGATTTTGCATTTCTGTGAAGCATAGTTTTGTTTCTGTGTTACAATCTCCATTAATAACACACAGTTAAAGATTGCAGAAATTTATATTGAATCAGATTTCCATTGAAGTAGTGTTTCTTTCATTCTAACATTTGGTATCAGAGCCTAGTCAGCTTTGACTCTTGGGTGGTAGTGTGGAAGCTGTAGCTGCAGTGGGAGATTTAGTTGCATTTGTTTTGCAAATCTTGTTTTGTTATTATGGTTGCGTCCACCGTTGCATCAACCTCTCGATTGGACATTGAGAAGTTCAACGGAATGGGGTATGAGTTGTGGAAGCTAAAAATGGAAGATTTGTTGGAAGAAAGAAACCAATGGTTGGCTGTCCAAAAAGAGAAGAAATCTGACGATGTCTCTCAAGATGAGTGGGATAGACTAGATAAGAAGGCACGGGGAACCATTCGGTTGTCTTTCAGACTCTGTCCTATTGAATGTCGCAAAGGAAGAGTCTGCATACAAGTTGTGGAAATAGTTGGGTGAGATCTATCAAGCCAAGAGTAAGGTAAATAAACTTTATTTAAAAAGAAAATTGTTTTCCATGAAAATGTGAGAAGGTGAATCAGTTGCAGAGCATTTAAATTCTTTTAATTTGTTAGTGAGTCTACTTGATTTAGTAGATGTTGAGGATAGTGAGGAAGATAAATGTATCTTGCTTCTTTGTTCTTTACCTGAGTCTTGGGAGAATGTTATCCTTTCTATCACTGCTAACCTCGTGGATCCAAAGTTGGATGCTCTTGTTTCAGTGCTACTGTCACAAGAATTGAGGAAGAAGAGTTCAGATAGTTCAGGGGATGCTCTTAGTGTCAATGGAAGGTCTAAGGAAAGAGGACCTAAAGGAGATTAGAAAGGGGCTAAGGACAAGTCCAAGGGCTAGTCTAAGACTCCTGTTAAAAAGAATAGATTTAAGTGTTGGAACTGTGGTAAAAGGGGACATGTGAAAAAGGAGTGCAGAAACCCCAAGAAATAGTGGGAGAGTGCTTCAGATAAGTCCTTGAATGCAGGTGAAGAAGTTTTACTTTCTGCATGTAATCTTGTTTCTAATGATCACTGGTTGGTTGACTCAGGATGCTCATTTCATATGACTCCGCATAAGGAATGGTTCTCCTCATATGAAGAATATGATGGAGGTGATATCTACCTTGGTGACAACTCTACATATCCAATTGTCGGGAAAAGAAAGGTATTGTTGTGTTTCAGTGATGGGAGGATTAAAACCCTCCCTAGTGTTTTGCATATTCCTAGATTAACTAGAAATCTGATTTCAATTTCGAAGTTGAATGATTTGGGAATGCATGTGACATTTGACAAGAATGGATGTAGATAACTGAGAGGGAACTTGGTGGTAGTGAAGGGGAAGAGATTTGGAAGCATGTTCAAGCTTGAAACCACTATAGTTTATAATGCCTCTTATGTATCTGAGGCTAATACTAAAAATGCATGTATGTTGTGGCACCATAGATTGGGCCACACAAGCAATAATGTATTAAAAACTATTAAGAATAAAAATTTGTTGGATGGTTTCTCCTATTCTGATGAGCACTTTGATTTCTATGAGCATTGTGTGTTTGGTAAACAAAACAGAAAATCATTTCCTTCAGGAAGCAATAGAGCAAAAGAGAAGTTAGAAATTATTCATACGGATGTGTTTAGACCTGTGGATAATAAATCTATCAAAAAATCTCGTTATTTTGTAACCTTTATTGATGATGTATCCAGATTTACATGGATTTATTTTATGAAGCATAAATCTAAAGTTTTCACTAAGTTTAAGGAATTCAAAGTCTTAGTAGAGAACCAATCAGGTTTAAAGATAAAAATATTAGGATCTGACAATGGAGGGGAATATTGTTGTAAGGAATTTAATGAGTTTTGCAAGCATGCAAGTATAATCAGACAAAAGACAACTCCGTATACACCACAACATAATGGTGTTGTAGAAAGGATGAACCAAACAATTATGGAAAGGGCTAGAAGTATGCTTAGTGATGCACAGTTGGATACATGCTTTTGGGCAGAGGATGTGTGTACTACTTTCTACTTGATAAATAGATCTCCTTGTAAGGCTCTTGATTTGACACCTTATGAAGTGTGGACAGGTAAGAAACCTTCTGTTTCACATTTAAGGGTTTTTGGCTGTGAGGCTTTTGTTCATGTGCCTAAGGAAAAGCAATCTAAGTTGGATCCAAAGGCTGAAAAGTGTACATTCATTGGATATGGTGACAATGTCAAAGGTTATAATCTTTGGAATCCACTAACCCGCAAGATAATCGTTTCTAGAGATGTTATTTTCAGGGAACTTAGAGCCATTTTTGAACCTGAGCAGCCAAAAGAAAAAGTTGAAAAGGTAAAGAAGGTGCACTTTGATTTAGAGCAGCAAGATGCACCTCAGGAAGAACATAATAATGGATTGGGGGTGAAGAAGAAGAAGAAGATTCGAGTAGTTCTGATGAAGATGAGTTTGTAGTTACAGAAGAAGTTGTTACAGATGATCATGTAGAAGAATGAGTAGAGTCTCTTACTCCACCCTTAAGGAGATCCACAAGACAATGGAATCCAATTGACAAGTATAGCCCACCAGATTTCCATTGTGTCTATTCTTTATTGAGTACTAATGATGAACCTAGATCCTACAGGGAAGCTATTTCTATAGATGATAGTGAGTCTTGGCAACTAGCCATGCAAGAGGAGATGATGGCTTCAGACACTTGTAACACCTAGAATCTTGTTCATTTTCCCAAAGGAAGAAAGGCCATAGGATGTAAGTGGCTCTTCAAGAAGAAGTTTGGAGCAGATGGGTCATTGGAGAAGTACAAGGCTAGACTGGTAGCCAAGGGCTACTCCCAGAGAGGAGTTGATTTTGGTGAGATATTCTCTCCTGTTGCTAAATTGACTTCTATTAGATTTCTCTTATCCATTGCTACAACTTATGATTGGGAGATTGAGCAAATGGATGTTAAGACTGCATTCTTGCATGGAGATCTTGAAGAAGAAATTTATATGCAACAACCTATAGGTTTTGAGGTAAAAGGAAAAGAACATTGGGTTTACAAGTTAAAGAGGTCTCTTTATGGTCTAAAACAGTCCCCTAGAATGTGGTATCAAAAGTTTGATTCATTTGTTTTGAAATTGGGTTTTGTTAGAAGCAAGGAGGATCATTGTGTTTACATTCATTGTGTTGATGATTATATACTGGTTATTGCTTTGTATGTTGATGACATGTTTTTCAGCAATACTAAGGGTATGGTCAGTGAGCTTAAAGCCCAAATTTCAGGTGCATTTGAGATGAAGGATCTTGGTACTGCAAGGTATATTCTGGGAATGGAGATAAGGAGGGACAGAGTTAACAGAAAGCTTTGGTTGTCACAAAGTAAGTATGTGAATACTATTGTACAGAGGTTTAGTTTGCAGGACTGTAACCCAATTAGAGCTCCTTTACCCATTGGTACTAAGCTTTCATTAGATATGTGTCCAAAGACTAAGGGTGATCTTGAGAATATGTCTAATGTGCCATATGCTAGTGTTGTAGGGAGTTTTATGTATGCAATGGTTTGCACTAGACCAGATATTACCCAAGCAGTGGGAGTTTTGAGTAGATTTATGTCTAACCCTGGTAGACAGCATTGGAACTATGCAAAGATGGTGTTTAAATATCTTGTAGGTACTCTTGACTATTGTTTGGTTTATTCTATTACTGATAGTGCTGATAAATCTTTGGACATATAGGGTTTTGTTGATGCAGATTGGGTAGGTGACTTGGATAGTTGAAGGTCCACTAGTGGCTATATGTTTACTTTGTTTGGAGGTACAGTGAGTTGGATGAGTAAGAAGCAGCCCACAGTTGCTTTGTCCACTACAGAAGTAGAGTATATGGCTTCTACTCATGTCTCTAAGGAGGTAGTTTGGTTGAGGAGACTATGTACAGGTTTTGGTTTTGATTTTAGGATTATTCAGATTGGTTGTGATAGCTAGAGTGCTATCTATTTGGCCAAGAATCCCATATATCATGCTCGGACTAAGCATGTTGATGTTCAGTATCAATTTGTTCGAGACTTGGTTGCAAATGGAGAGATTGAGCTAAAGAAGATAGACAGTCAGGACAATGTTGTAGATTCATTAACCAAGCCTATGAGCATAGAGAAGTTTGTATGGTGCAGAGAGGCCATGGGCCTTGTTTCTAGTGCCTGATTATTTTTTCATTTGTTTTCCTATGGGTTGATTTACAATGTATAATGTCAAGTGGGAGAATGTTGGAATAAGGTGCCATTAATCTTGTAAATTCCAATATTGTATTTTATTCCAGTTATCATTTGTTATTTATAATTATCCATAAGGGAATGAGGTAGTCTCATTAACAGTTGTAATTTCAGAGTTACCGGTGGCAGTTACAGAGTGAAATTTACGGTTGGCAAATGTAAAAACTCATGGTAAATGAGGATAGGCATGCTCCCTTGAGGAATATACTATTTTTTGCATGTATGACAACTGTCATAATGTTTGGTGAGTGAATCTATGACAGCTGCAAGTTGTCATAAGATTCTGTGATTCTATGACGCATATGATGGATATGTTAGTTGTATATTTGCTATATTTAGCCCAAGGTTCCTATCTTGGAAAGATACTCTTTTGCAAAATCTATGACAGTTATGACGCGTCATAAGATGCTGTAAGAGGCCAGATTTAGTCTTGGGCACCCAACCTTTGCATGGCTATTTTTGGACAAGTGGAAGGTGCTTATAAGATGGTATTTAATATTTGTATGTTGGGGAATCTCATGAGAGAGAAGGTGAACGCCTAAGATGAGTTAGAAAATGTTTCTATAAGTATTTTTCATGTATTAGTTGCTGCAATATAGATTTTAGGTACTCGGGTGCTGTTGGAATGCTGTCAGATTGAAGACTGGTGGAGAGAGTTGAAGTGTTTGAGCCTCTTTCCTATGTGGAGTTTTTTACCTGAAAGGGTTTTCTCCATGTTAAACATTGTGTTGTGTTCATATTTTTGATTTTGCATTTTTGTGAAGCATAGTTTTGTTTGTGTTACAATCTCCATTAATAACACACAGTTAAAGATTCCAAAAATTTATATTAAATCAGATTTCCATTGAAGTAGTGTTGCTTTCATTTGTAATAGATATGATGTGCATGAAGGTGTCTAGATGCTAAGTCCAGCTCCGTAAGGTCTGAAATGAAACTACGACAAAATTTAGACCAAAATACAGAAACTGCTACTGACTGAACTAAACTGGAAAATGAAAGAAAACAAACTTAAATGTAAATGTTTTTGGTCGATGCAAGATTGCTCTTGAACTAGGGATGCTCCTGCATCATAACTTCTCACTGAAATATGCTACTGGTCTACCTTCCTGACTTAACACTACTCCTATTGCATTTCCACTTGCATCACAATCCTCTTGAAATACCTTGTTGAAATCTGGTAATGCTAACACTAGTTGCTCTGTCACTTTCTTCTTTAACAATTCAAAACTTTTATTTGCTCCTGATGTCCACTTTAAATCCTTTCTGTCACCTCTCATTGTCTCTATCATTGGTGTGCATACTGAACTGAAATTTCTAATGAACTTCCAATAGAAGCTAGCTAATCCATGAAATGATCTAACTTTTCCAATGTTCTCAGGTGTTGGCCATTCAACAATTGCTCTAACTTTCTCAGGGTCCATCTTCAATCCTTCCGCAGAAATCACAAATCCCAAATATACCATTTCTTCCTTCATGAAACTACATTTCTTGATGTTTATCAGAAATTTCTATTCTCTTAGTCTCTGCAATACTTGTCTCAGGTGCGATAGATGTTCTTCTTTTGTCTTACTTAAAATGAGAATATCATCCAAGTATACAATAACACACTTACCCAAGAATTTCTTCAAAACCTCATTCATCAATCTCATGAAAGTACTCACTACATTAGTCAATCCAAAAGGCATTATTAACCAATCATACAATCCTTCATTTGTCTTAAATGCAATCTTCCATTCATCTCCTTCTCTGATTCTGATATGATGGTATCCACTCTTCAAGTCTATCTTTGTGAAATACTTTGCTCCACTCAAATAGTCCATAATGTAATCCATCCTAGGCAATGGAAATCTATACCTAACTGTGATCTTATTGATTACTCTAGAGTTTGTTCACATTCTCCATTCTCCATCTTTCTTCAGTGCTAACACTGTAGGTACTGCACAAGGGCTTAAAATTCTCTGATCAATCCTTTCCTCAACAATTCCTATATTCGTCTATTTAGCTCTACATTCTCTGCTGGTGTCATCTAGTGTGCTTCTTTGTTAGGCAAACTAGCTCTAGGTATAAGATCCATATGATGACTGATACTTTGGATTAGTGGCAATCCTTCAGGTACATTATTTGATATGAAGTCTTCATATTCTATCAATAATTCAGTTATCTCCTTGCGCTATGATCCTTTAGTCTCTGTACTTAGGGTTCCATGCTTCTTAGGAACTAAAGATAAGCACATATTCTCATGTCTCGAACCATCCAAAAGTTTCCTTCCACCAACTAAATAGATTCTAGCATTCATACTTCACTCTTAGGCTCCTCTTCCAAAGGAATCAAGGTGATTTTATTTACATTAGATATTATAGTGTAGGTATTCTTTCTCCCATCATGTATATCTTTTCTATCATACCGCCATGATCTACCCAACAATATATGGCATACATCCATCGGCATAATATCACACAAAACTTCATCATGATAAGATCTAATATGAAATTTTACCAAACATTGTTCACTCACCAGTATGTTGTGTTCATCCTGAATCCATGCTATCTTGTAGGGCTTAGGGTGTTTCAATCTCTCCAGGTTTAGCTTAGTCACCATCTCCACTAAATCCAAATTATTAGTACTACCACTGTCAATGATAACCTTACAACATTTACCTCCTAATTTGCATCTGGTCTGGAACAAACTTTTCATCTGTGGTGGTTCCTCATTTGTCTCTACTTGAAATAGTGCTCTCCTCATGACTAATGATTCTCCTTTCTCTAGTTTTCTAACTAAATTAGGTGATCCAACAGGTTCTTCTTCTACATAAGTTGTTCTTGCACTATTCTCTATCTTCTTTCTTGTACTTCCCTAATGACATTCAAATGCTCTGTGTCCTTCAACTCCACACTTAAAACAAGTTCCTCTAAATTTTCTCTTATCCAATCCTCTTTCATCTCCCCTATGTCCGTCACTTCGGTAAGAACTATGATTCCCTTTGCGGTAGAAAGTTCTATCCTCTCTCCAGTATGAACTATTATCTCTATCTTCCTTCTTGAATGGGCTATCTTGTTTGTTCTACTCCGCATATGATCTTTCTCCTTCGGATTATGTTCTACCTCTTTGAAATTTACCTCCTCTACCTCTCTATCTCTACGCATGCTTCTTGTTCAACTTGTCTTCAAATTTTAGGGTAAAATGATATGCTTCTTCTATTGTTGTCATCCTTACCAGAATTAGTTTTTCTTGAATGTTCAATCTCAGTCCATTTATGTATCTTGCCACTTTCTCCTTTCTTTCTTCACTATGTCCAATCCTTATGACCATCTTATGAAATTCTTCAATATACTCATTCACAGATTTCTCCTTTTGTTTCAGGTTTTGCAATCTCTTCAACAATTTCAACTCATAGTCAACAGGTATAAACTAGTTCTTCAACTTTGTCACCATCCTATCCCATTTTATGATCTTTTCTTTTCCCCTTCTATTTCTATCCAATTGAACTTCTTTCCACCAAATAGCAGCATGTCCTTTAAACTTAGTCTTTACAAATCTTACCTTCTCCAGATCTTCAATTTCTTCATATTCAAAGTATTCCTCCAAGTCATTTATCCAATCAATCAATTCCTCCGGATTCAAATTTTTAGTGTAATTTGGTACATCCACTCTAGGTCTTTTTCCAATCTTTGAAATAGCTCTCATCATCTTCACTTGATCTGATTCTTCTTCTTCTTCTAGGGTTTCTTCATTTTGATCAGTGGATTGAAATTCTTCATCATCACTTTCAACATCATGTCTCGGGGTTAGTCCTCTTCTTCTATCTTCTTCAACAACATCCAGTCGAACCTTCATTGTTTTCATCACCTCAATAATTTCATCCATTCTTCCATCCATAGTTCCTAAAATAGGTATCCTCCTCGGTGACATCTCTTCCTAGGATCTAGTGCAACTACCTCAAATTCGATGATCTAACTACAAGGTAGCAACTGCCTCACACTCAGTGGTCTATTGACAAACATAGGTAGACTGCCTCAGGTCAGTGATTGGTTCACCACAAGATCTTATAGAATGCATTCACTTCAAAACTTCACTCCCAAAGGATTCAAAACTTCTCTCTAATACCACTTGGTGCAGTCACGGTCAGAGGGTTACAGAATGAAGTATCGAGGTTGTGCACCAAGAGTAAACACAACGGAAACAACTCAAATACAAAATGCAATGGGAGATTCAAATGCTCAATATATCATATATTCAGAATGCTTATATGCTGGCAACATGTAGGCTACAATCACAAGCACTCATAGGCCTGAATTCCAGATTACAACTGATAAGAAAGATATGGTATTGAAGCGCCTAGCCAGAAAGAATCTAACTACCTATCTTATGAATTATGCTATCTGATTAACTACCTTTCTAATACATCTTAGAGATCTATATATATCATCTCCAAGCTCAAGAAATCCTTCGCGTTGGTTAAGAAAGGTTACAAACTCCAATGAAGGAATGTAACATGTAGAAACAAATAGGTTGGGCCTAAACATCTGGTAATGCTCCGCAAATGCATGAATCAAGGTGCGGACCTCAAGGAAGGTCTATATGATCCTTATGTGCTTTTTATGATGTTACATTTAGCTCTGTAAGTTACAAAAGTACTCCGCAAACCTTCTCCTTCAACTAACTGTCTGTATACTCTGCTCTATGAGAACAAGTGATCTTCTGATAGCAATAACTTTTAGCAGACACGTCTAAATGACCTAAAATTTGGATATGATGTAGATGATGTTGTCTTTATGCTAAGTCCTACTCTATGAGCTCTGATATGAATATGCAACAAAATGCGGTACAAAATGCTAAAACTGCAACTGACTAAACTGAATTGAAAAATGTAAGAAAAGAAAGAATGTGAAATATTTTTGGTTGATGCAAGATTGCTCTACAACTTGGGATGCTCCTACATCATAACCAAGGCCATGTGAGTGTAGATGGAGTTTTACATGGATGGGTTCCAATATTTGTTTCTTGTGAAGACCTAAGCCTTTACCTTGATAGTTCATGTTTTGGAGCATGCAATGTGCAATGGGATTGGTGTTGTTTTGGAAACAAGAGGCGAGTCCTTTATTAGATGAAGGAGGATGGGTGGTGTAGAAAATTTATTTCTCTCCTACAAGAGAACCACCATGAATGAAGGTAGCGGGACCAAGGGGATAGAATGATGGACTTGGGATGGGGTCGGTAGGTGATGGTAGAGGATTAAAGGGGGATGATGGAGGATCAATAAGAGATCAGGTGTGATGGGGGGGGAGCATGTAGTTTGAATAGGCTCCTCAGATCAGGTGGATGGAGAAATGGGTGATACTTTGGATAAGACTTTGGATAGAATGGAGGAAGATGGTAATGTGGTTTTGATGGGTGTTAGGTGGGTGACAAGATCATCAATGATACACGTGGATGGATTTGAATGAGTGGGATGGCATGACTCCACAAGTTTGATTTGACAAATTTTCTCTAGATCCTTAGTGAGGAATCCTTAGAGAAAGGATGGTTTGGATTTTGGAGAGGATTTGGATGATGGATTAGATGGTGGATTGGATAGTGGGGTTGATGGATAAGGAGATGGAGGATTTGGATAAGTAGGATAAGGGGATGAAGGATGTGGATAAGAGATGGAGGTGATGGGGATATCATACGAAGATGAATGTTGGGATATGTATGGAGGATAGAATAGATTTCTCTTGTCAAGGGTAGCATAAGGGTGACCATATGATATGTAATTAGGCATGGGGGCATAGCTTGTGCTATCTAATGCATGATCAAAGGGTGGTTGCATTCTTATGTATGGGTGAGGATGATTTATAGAAATCTTGCTTGCAAGAATTTCATCAAGGATTTCGATTTGAGCTTGGTCAAAAAGACTATCAACATCATCGAAAGTATATAAAGTCATGATTGGTTTGGATGTAGGATGATATGACATAAGTGTTATGGAGTAAAAAGTGGACACATTCCTTTTTACCTCCTAGTTAAGCTCCTAGGTCTCCGTGATAACATTATACATGCAAAATATTCATCCCAATACAAAATCCCTCTAAACCCATGTCAATTGGGAACCAGGGGCCTATTCTATGCCTTACCCTAGACCAAAAAGGCACCTAGGGACTTGGGTGCCCACACCCAAGTCCTCCCTAACTGGTCAGGAAAAATTTCAAAGCATGTCGGCATAGGAACTTTAAAAGGGTCTCTCCTTGTCGGCTCTTTTGATTTAATGTACGAATGTTAGCGGGAAATCATATATAAGTGTGTTTTTGAATTCATTTGTAAGCTAGATGGATATAGTAAACTTATGATCTTGGATCAAAGAGCATTCAAAGCATTCATTGTGTTATTGTTGAAAATTTGTGTTTGTATTGTGTGTGTTGTAGATTTGGAATCATCATCCATCTCCTTGTGAGTTGAAGGATCTTCATTCTCCTAAGGGCTTCACCTTCGAGGTGATATCATTTTTATCTGAATCATTCTATCATCATTGATTTATGTTTAGCCTCTACCTTGCTAGGGCATGCACTCTCTCTAACAACGGTGTTGGGAAGCTTGAATGCTATCCTAGGATTTGACTGAGGAAAATCCCTAAACACCACAACCCCCAAACCCCTTTTCTTCTTGTGTGTAGGTTACAGGTGCAAAATCTGAAGAGGTGAATGTACATGAAGATTGTGTAAGGAAAAGGGTTTTGGGATCTGAAAGCATTTTCAAAATATTCCACTACAGAAGACTTGGAGGCCTGCCCTGTAGTCCTCCTACTCAAATAGATACTAAATCTGACATCAAGACACTCTCTGTGACATTTCTCCAATTTTGAGTTTCTAAACATTTTGTCTTTCTAAACTTCGGTGCCTGCCCCATAGTCCTCTAACTTTCTAGCTTCTGGGACATAGGTTCTTACATCTCTCTAATCACTCTTGTGAAATTAGTTTCTGAATATCTACTCCGCATCTCCTATTATGATCAGATCTTTACAAATCTAGGGTTTAGTGCATTGATTGACCTAGGGTTTGATAAAAGGCTTAATTGAATCTAATCTTTCCATAGCACTCTTGAGAACAAGATCTGTAGCTGAGTCCACCTCCATTTGGTAGTGATTTCGCTTGGTCTTGTCCTTGAATGTTATTGTGGAAGAGGGTTTAATTTTGATGTGTATGCTTGTCTCCTTCATCCCCTTTTTCTTACATAACATTTTGGTGAACCTGTAACATTGAGCATTTGCATCTTGCTGAGTGTTGAATTCAAATCTTGCATTCATTCATAGCATAATTGTCATTATTCATTGAAAAATCTTACATAATTTTGGAAAAAGTGAAAAAAATAAGCATTCTAGGCTTGCATAAAGGCATAGTTTTTTATTATTTTCATTGTATATCATTGAAACATTTTGATTTTCTGATTTTTACATCAGATCTGATCCATATTACAGAAATTAGTCATTTTTTGACATCACATCTTGCATTTGAAGATCTCCTTTTCTAGAGTTTTGTTGCAAACTTGCATTTTTTCCTATAACCTAGTCATTTTAAAAGTTAGGGTTTGTAGTCAAAATCTTATTTCAGATTTTGCTGCTATCATAAACATTCATTCAAATCTGATTTTGAATTGTAGTATTGCATCATTTGACATCCTTGCATTCAAAATTTTAATGCTTACAATTACACATTGTGTATTTCAACAAGCATAACTACCTTAATCTTATTGATCATATTAGTGGTTAGTGAATTGAGTGTTATAGGACTTTGCATGAGTTGTATAACCCACTTCCCTAATACAAACACCTTTGTAAGGAAAATTTGTAGACTAATGGGTTCTAGTTCTTTGAATAGGATCGATATGCAAACATCAGAAAATCCATTACACAACTACTTTACAAAGGGTGAATCGACATCTTTGCGAGATATCATAAACACCAACACAATGGAAGAACAAAATTTTCATCATGTTGAAGACATGATTGATATAGTTTCACATGTGCCTAAAGAACAAATCAAGAAATTGGACAAACAACTTGCTGATTTTCAACAAATTGTAGAATGTGAACATCTAGCTCAAGAAGAGGTACCTATTGTTGAAGGTATAATAGGATTGTTATAAGAAGGACAAGAAGGTATTGACATGCTCTGTGGATTAGCCCACATAGTTGATCATAGCATTATGCCATAGGATAGCCACATGAATATCATTGAAAATGTGTCACCACCGACATATATAACATCACAAGTATCGACACCCATACCGACTACTGGAATATCCACTTTTACATCATCAATTCTCACCATCAATCCACAAGCTTGTAGTAATGCTACCACTAGAATGGGAACATCTACTAGAAACAATTACAAAGATGTTGCATTTAACAATCAAAACTTAGCATGTCCTGTCTCCGTACCCATGCATAATTATTCTCAACCACCCATCACCTCCACTTATTACCGACCACCTTTCAATTTCATGACTACACCATCAAATGCAACTCTCTCAAATCTATAAGCCACATCATCCAATGATGCTCTCCTAAAATAGCTTTTGTAGAGTATGTCATCCTTGTAGCAAAAAGTGATAAACTTGACTAATGCTTCCTCTCAACCTACTTTACCAACATATCATGCTCATAGTCGTTTATCTTAATCCATTCTAAGGGCTAAAATGCTTGACAAATTTGAGACTCCCCACTTTGAAAAGTATAGTGGTAAAGGTGATCCTAATACTCATGTGGCAGCATTCACAATGATGTGTAGTGATTTCTTCTTTGACAAGGATCTGTTAGGAAAACTGTTTCCTCGATCTCTCAAAGATACTACTTTGGAATAGTTTTCCTCTTTACCTCCTAATTCAATACAATCCTTCTCACAACTAGTTGATCAGTTCTTATAACATTTCCAAGAAAACATTGGACCTTCTATCTCATTGATTGATTTGGTCCATTTTAAACAAGGTCTAAAAGAGAAACTAATAGAATTCATCAGTCGATATCAAGCTCTCATTGTGCAAATATAATATCCGATTAAATATGAGGATGTTCAAAAAATATTCATTACAAATCTACAACAAAACATAAGCAACAAGATATTGTTGATGAAGTATAGTTCTTTCCAACATCTATGCATAGCTTTATGAGATTACCAGCTTTCAGCTAGTCAGTATGAGAATCATACCTCATTAGCTCTTGTTGGTCAATCCACAGCTGGAACATCTCAAAATTCATTTAAGAAGAACAACAAGAATTTCATTAAAGATCAATGGGCAACATTTGAACAATTTTTAATCACAAGTGTCCACAATTACAAAGCCTACTCAGACACCATTTCAATTCAGACAACAACAAAGACAATTCACTCCATTATCAGATTCTCTCCATTCGATAATGGCTCAAGTAGTGAATAACAATCTTTTGAAGCTTCCTCCTGCTCGTCCATTTGACAGTAGTAAGATACAAGGGCCTTCATTTGATGCTAATGCTTATTATGACTATCACCACTCGTTGAGACATGATACCGAAAGATGTATGCATCTTAAACATGAAATGAAGACCTCATCGATTCTAACATGATACAAGTTACTGGTGTGAATGAAAATGGAAATAATTTGGTAGCCCCTCCGAATCAAAACCTACAAATCGTCATTGATCCTTTTCCTAAGCATAGCAGCAACAACATGGTGGAACAAAATACAAGAGAGGTTGAAGATGACTATCTTGACTATGATGAAATAGTTGATATGATAGAAGTGAATAGGGAAACAAATGAAGATCTACCTCACCCACGAGGAAAAGGTATCTATGCTAGGGTTCCTCCATTATCCCTCTATGGATTGGGAGATAACCAAAATGCACAAGATACACAATTGGAATAGCCTACATCTAATCACTTGAAGCAAGAGAAAGTGGTGATGATGAGAAGCATTCCATTTCATCGTGAAAGGCTCATTCATCAAGCAACACAGAATAAGAAAGGAAAAGAAAGGAAAAGAGCAAGGCATGAATCATCAGTGAAAAGAAGTAATGATTCCCCTCCCTGTAAGCATCAAAAGATTTCAAACATACAAGGTCTTGAGAAATAAACACCACATGGTCATTTTGGAAGTAAACATCAAATAGGTATGAGTTCCTCACATATTTTACCACACATGATGGAGAACCTCTCTAAGATGCTCATAAGTTTGGCCTCCTCGTAAAATAGATATATTCATATGTTGTTGTGTTGTGTTGTGTTGGACCGTGTTGTGTTAAATGTTGTTTAGGTCTCCTTGGATGACCCTTGATACTCTTGTATGGTCAAGGATACAAGGAGACCACCTTTGTTGTGACACTTCTATTTGTGTCTATATTCTTCTATTATCCTCTATCTTATTGTAATTGTTGTGTGTGGTGCCTTGGGGCATAATGTTGTGGAGGCTATCTTGGGGGCATCTTCCCACATTATGAATCTAAGTCACCTTTGTTCCCTCTCTTATGTTAGTGTTTCAATTATTTAGTGTCTCTACTAGTCAGCGGATGACAAAAACAAATAAATACTGATAAGGATCATGCATCCCTACAATAGAAAGAAAAAATGGACCCAGTTCATATAAGAAGATGGGGTTGATATATTACTGATGCTTGACTAGTATAATCACTCTGTGTCATGATTTGTATTGTGAAATTTGTTGTAACAAACCTTTACAATACTCTAAATTTGCTTCTATGCACTTTGGATTGTCTTGTATCTCACCTTGTAGCTACACTCAGTTCTAAGATACTTGAAGTATAACCTCAAGGATATACTCGGTTCCAAACCTACAAGTGTAGCCTTGGTCTATTAAGTGATATGATTTCTATATAGATTTCATGAATTGATTCAGTAGTTATCTTAGCTTAGATTTTTTAACCAAATCTTATATATTGTTGATTATGTTAGCAAATGATATGATGTGTTTGTGGGAACATTCAGTGATTGCAAGCACATGTCACCTTTGGGGCATAGGCTTTGCAAAAGCTCTTGTTCCCTTGCATGTTTTCAACTTTACCTTAAATGTGCTTGATACCGGCAAGTGGGATCAACCACTTTAAGGTGGGGGCATATATTGTGGCATTATGCTTAGATATTGATAAAGCGTGTTTGCATATGCTTCCTTGTCACCGTAAGGCACCTCCGTGATGTAGGTGGGGTTGTGTATTTTGTTTTGTTTACATATACCTCCTTTAAACTGTAAGGCGTCTCTGTGATGCAGGTGGGGTTTTATACTTTGAGCATGCCTCCTTTTCACCATAAGGCATCTGTGGATATAGGTGGGGTGGCATTTTAAAAGCCCTTTTGTAGAAGGCAGGATTGTGTCTTCCCTTGAGCAGTTGCACATCTTTTTAAAAAGTTGTCTATGGAGGTGGGGTTGGATCTTGAGTTATTCACCCTTAAGCATGTCTTTGGTGGTTGTGGTAGTGTAGCTCAACCATCAGGTGTGTTTGGTATGTCTTAGATAGTGGAATGTAGTGATAAGCTCATCCCTATTGCTCATGTCTACTGTGTATAAGATGTATAGTGTGTCGATGATATACTATACGATGCTCGTGTATTCCATGTGTTTTTCGTGTATTTTATGTGTCTTCCTTGTGTGTCTTGCATGTTTTTGTGTGGTCTAAAGGTGCATAGAGATGAGCTCCATCCACGCCATGTGTTTTGTGTGGTTTAAAGATGTGTAGTGATGAGCTCCCTCCACGCCGTGTGTTTGGTGTTAAGATTATATATTAATTGCTTAAATCATGTCTTCTCCATGTATTTCATGATTGTATTCATGTATTCTCCATGTATTGCATGCTTCACTATCTTCTCCATGTATTGTGTGCTTCCTTACTATATTCATTGTGTCTTGCATGACTGTCAAGTGTTTTCTTATGTTTGCCTAAGCTTGGGGGCTAGAAATGGTCCTTAAAACTTAGGGTGTGTCTTCATTATTGTGTTTGATGTCTTTGATATGCTTCAACCGTACTCTAATGCATGTATTGATCATAAGATCATACACACAATAAAGTGGGGTCTAAATGTTATGGACTAAAAAGTGGACACATGCCTTTTTACCTCCTAGTTTATCTCCTAGGTCCCCGTGATAACATTATACATGCAAAACATTCATCCTGATGCAAAATCCCCTGAAACCCATGTCAATTGGGAACTAGGAGCCCATTCTATGCCTTACCTCAGACAAAAAAGGTTCCTAGGGAATTGGGCACTCATGCCCAAGTCCTCCCTGATTGGTTGGGAAAAATTTCAAAGCATGTCGACATAGGACCTTTAAAAAGGTCTCTCCTTGTCGGTTCTTTTGATTTAATGTACGAATGTTAGTGGGAAAGCATATATAAGTGTGTTTTTGAATTCATTTGTAAGCTAGATGGATATAGCGAACTTACAATCTTGGAGAAACTTAGAGCATTCAAAGTATTCATTATGTTATTGTTGCAGGTTTGTGTTTGTATTATGTGTGTTGTTACAGATTTGGAATTATCATCCATCTCCTTATGAGTTGAAGGATCTTCCTTCTCCTAAGGGCTTCACCTCCAAGGTGATATCATTGTTATTTGAATCATTCTATCATCATTGATTTATGTTTAGCCTCTGCCCTGCTAGGGCATGCACTTTCTCTAACAACGGTGTTGGGAAGCTTGAATGCTATCCTATGATTTGACTGAGGCAAATCCCTAAACACCACAACCCCAAAACCCCTTTGATGCAGAGGCAACATCACAAACACCACTGAGGGTTACTATCAAACCATAGGAGGAAGAGGATATAGGGGATGGTAGGGCAAACAACTCCTTTTAGGTCTTAGTGGACCAAGCTGCAACACTTGACTCTAAACAGGACATGACTATCCACTCATTCTCCATTGTTTCAACACAATACAATAACACCATTTTTAGGTTCATATACATGGGAACCTTTCCAATCTTTCTAGGGACCCTAGGCCTTCTAAGTTTGACTGTCCCAAGCTTACAAAACTAACAAATTGTTTAGAATGTATCTCCTTGTACCATTTCCTTCATAGGCTGACTTATCTCCTTTAGCCCTGTTAGCGAGGTTTTTGAAGCATAACTTTCAAAAAACATGACAAATCCACAAAATTACCTTCTCAAGTATCCATTATGGAGTTACATAACATACTGAACATGCAGGTTAGGGTCTTTTGGAACACAAGCCGCTAATTTTGACTGTTCCTGTTGTCCTAGAGGGTAATTAGCCCACTTTTACAAAGGAAGTGTTCACAAACTCAAAGACAAACTTTTCACTCCTATTCCAGAGGATCCAATAGGGTGCATATAGATGGATTTCAAAGGTTTTATGGGTCTAAGTTCATTTCAAATCATTTTATGATCCAATCTTCACTCCAACACTAGTTTGCCAAATTCACGTCATAAAGAGGCTCAATGTCTCAAATCTTCACCTTAAACTTGTCCTCTGCTCCTACACACAAAACCCATTTGAAAACTCACCATTCTACACTCATTCTAGCCATTTTGGGGTTCGTGTTTGTGTAGTTAGCTCTGCATCAAATTGGTATCAGAGCATAGTTAGTAGATTGGTTGTGATTGAGAAGTGTTAAGAGGCAATTTGTCAAGATGCCTCCAAGAGTGAGAAACATGGCTCAAGAGATGAATGAGATGAAGGAGAAACATGCTAGAGAGTTGAGGGAGATAAAGGAAAGAATGGCTACCCTAGAACAAAATCAGAGAAGAGGAGTGGCTCTAGGTGATGAGATTGAGTCTGAGGAAGAAGAAGAAGCTAAGTATGAAGATGTGGAAGAAGAGTTGGACCCTGAGGATCAAAGGATGGTAAAGTTTCTGAGAGTAGTAAAAGAAGACAAGCACAAGATAAAGATAGATGTGCCAGAGTATAGAGGAAGCCTGAATGATGAAGAGTTGATAGACTAGATTGTAACATTAGATAATCATTTTGAGTGTGAAGAAGTTCCTGAGGATCATGTTGATGATGATGTTAGTCATATACAAACATAGAATAAAAGTTACACAACAACCTTTACTCATCTTGAAAGATACGATGAATTCAGAGAATTCATGATCCCAAGTCTCCGTTGATTAGGTCTTAATCTACTGACGTTACTTAGTGGTTGATGTGTGTTGCTGTTTTCCATTCAGGGGCCTTACGTATTTCTGCAAAGTTCATCATTTTTTCTCCAAATATCTTGCTCTATATGTCTGCTCTGCATAAATCTCCAATAATTCTACCTCTGCACTGTGAATTTAGTCAAATAATGTGCTTACAGGCTGATATTTGCATGATTTCTACCATTATTTGCAATTCTTTGCATGATATTTTCAATACTACATGCATTTAACTCAAATATGCTAATGATTTTCAGTTACCTACGGGATTTCAGCATACCTATTTCTGCTTATTATTTGTCATGACTTGCAGTTATGGTGATGAATTTATGAAATTAAAAAAAGGAAAAGGGTTAAAGAATGAGATTCCCAAAACTACTTGACTTAGATCACTGATCCACATACAAGCTCCCATACATGCAATGAAAAGAAGGAAACTAGAATCATACTTCACCAAGACATTCCACAAATCTGCATGATCCAGTGCAAATCTTCAAAGGAAAAGTTGATAACAACATGTAATGAAATGAAAGCGCTTCCAGTTGAACACAGCATTCACCAGTACATATCCAGAAATCAACACAAAGATTACGTAAAATTTACCATCAGGATGTAATCTGAAACTTCATATCCATTCAGTATGCTCAAGAACAGGTACATTTACAGTGATCTGAAGAAAGAACCTTGACATTTCAACAATTCAGTCTTCATTAGTCTCAGTAATCCGATCTCGTATTTGATTCTATAGTAATTGGCCTTAATGTGCCAGATGTTCCAATGTATCTTTTTTGTATCTCCTCCTTCATGTCTCAGGATCTGGCCCATATATAGAGCAAAATGCCCGAAAATAGTTACAATGATCCAAGGATCACAATCTTCTCATAATAATCAACGGTCCAGATGAAAAGCACATGCTTCGCCAGTTGGCAAATGTATAGCTGGCACAGAATATTCCAGCATCTTCAACTTGGTTCGGTCTCCAACTGGCAAACAGCATATTTGACAATATCCTCACTTCTGGTTCATGTTGCCTCCATGTACAACTTTGTAATTATTCGCTTCAGCAGCTCCGGGACTTCCTACAATAAACAGACAAACATTAAGTCTAGCATCATTTGATAAACAACAGGAATTTAAACGTTTTATTAACCAGGCCTCAAAATGTGTAGCTACAGGCAATCGGGCTCCAAATCAGTGGAAAATATGCACTAAATGCCTAAACAATGTTAAAAAACCAATCGGGTCAACCATCGTTGACTAGAAAATGCATTCGGGCCTTCAAATTTCCATCGCTTAGTTTTCCCGCCCATTTTCTTGTATATCGGGTTCAAAATAGTGCATATACATTGTAAAATATACAATGATTAAATCGTATTTCAAAATCTTTCGAATCCGCCCTTTGTATATGATGCATGTATGTATCGGCGTGACTACACACTGTCGGAATGACAATTTTACATTAGGCCGACGGCTAAACTTATACCGACGCCAAAAATCATGATGATGTCCTTCCATCGGGAAGACATGTTCTATCGGCATGATAACTCAAGATAAGGCCGATAGCGAAAGTTATACTGATGAGGAACTCTTCATCGGGTGGAGGATATATATATCGGCGAGACAATTATGAACTTGGCTGACACTATATGTCAGGCCGATCACCTTTTCGGTGAGAAAACAACTATCGGGGAGAGAATTCAAGACACTCCCGATGGTTAAAACTATGCCGATGGACTCAACCATCGGTGAGACAACCATTGTCGGCGAAAGAAAATAAAGCTCGGCCGATCACCTTTTCGATGAGAAAACAACTATCGGGGAGAGATTTCCTGACTCGGCCGATATCAAAACTTATGCCGATGAACCTTTCCATCGGGAAGACAAACAACTGTCAGCAAGAGAATTCGGGACTCAGCCGATAGCAAAGGTTAGGCCGATGGACTTTTCCATCGGGGAGACAACTCATATCGGCGGGAAAAAAACGAACTTGGCCGATAGCGAAAGCTATGGCGATGGGGAACCATATCGGAGAGACTACAACATCGGGGAGAAAAAATAAAGCATGACCGATAGTTAAACGTATGCCGATGGACTCAACCATTGGTGAGACAACACCCATCGGGGAAAGATTACAAGACTTGACCGATGTTGGACACTATGCTGAAGAACTACCATATCGGCGAGACTACTCCCATCGGGGAGACAAAATAAAGCGCAGCCGATAGCTAAACGTATGCCGATGATCAACTTCCATCGGGGAGAGATATAAGATCGGGCAGACCATAACAAGCTCCACCAATGACATACCTTAGGCCGATAACCAACCTTCATCGGGGAGATATATAAGATCAGGCAGACAATGTAGACTGCTGCCGATGGACAAAGTCACATCGATGAACCTTATATCGAGAAAACCACAGATATCGGTGAGACTAACTTAAACTTGGCCAACGGCAAAAGTCAGGCTGATCATCCTCCATATTATATATGACGTCACCGTCATATTTCGTTTCTGTATATTGGGGAAAGAATGACATCATCATCATCATCATGTCGAAGGAAAATAGGAGGATTTGAAATATGATCCTGCTGCTGAGAGTATCATCCCCCCTTAAAAGATAGGGTGATCATCATGATCATGCAAAAGGAGATTAGGAGGATATGATGACGTCATCATCATATTAGCGAATATCAACAAATATGACCCTCCCTTGAAAGATCAGGATGATGACCCTCCGATAGGACTTTGACATGCGCATGCAAATATGCAGATGGTGGATTTTCTAAGCAGGGTGATATTATAATATTAGCATGATATTATAATATCAGGTGATGTTATAATATCATGATGCTCGTTGTTATGAAATATGACCCTCCTAAAATCATGTTTGACCAGACCTTTGACTTGTCATACCTTTCTCATATGGACGAATTTTAGGGTGATGTAAAAGGCAAACCTGCCTAGAATTTCAAGCTCTTTCACATGGTAAGCTTTCTGAGGATAGATTCAGACTTTCAAATTTAAGCTCAGACTTCAAGATCACAAATATGCTTGAGATTAGGCATATGCATACTGACTGATACTATTTTACCATTACTGCCCAGAGCACAAAAGCAAGGGAACAAGCCAGCAAAGTTGGGCCCCTGTTTTGATAATGCAAAATGGGGTGTGTTGTGTAACCACACAACAACTTGCCACCAAACAAAACAACAAAATTCAAATAATTCAAAAGGTGAGGATAAATTAAAACATAAATTTCCAACTCCTATTAAGCATGAGCATCCTAATCCTTTCTAACTGGTATCATGTTCATCAATGTAACAATGAATTGATAAGGGATCAATTGTGTGCATGTGATTCATATACTCATCTTGAAAGTGAGTTGAATAAGTCAGTGACTGGTGTTAAGCTACGTAGTTTGGTTCATCCCTCATAGCCAACCGGATAGAGCCTTGCTGCCAGGAGGCGTCCATAGCCCCGGCAAGGTTATCGTTGCAATTCCCCTAAGTAGAGCCCCACTGCTAGCAGGCGTCTATAGCCCCGTTGGAGTTACTTAGATGACTTAATCTGGATTTTAGAAAATCCATTTTATTATTTTATTTATTTTATATTTTGAATTTAATTCTTAAGATATAACAGTTGTAGCCTCATGATACAAGGAATGGTCACTTGTTGAAATTAAGTTGAGAATTGCAATGGTAGCAAGGGCAACCTTTAGATTTTTCACTTAACACCTACACTGATATGTTCAATAAACCCAAGGCTGTTAGGTGTGTCATTGTGAGGATCACCTTGACTCAAGAAAAGTAGTGCTGATGAATATGATACCACAGACCTGATCAAGAATACCTATACTGATATGAATTACAACCTATGTAAAAACTTATATCCAACTTTTGAATTCTAACAATTTATGTAGTGTTCTTAAGTAACAAGGTGCACCAGTTTTGCCCAACCAAAACAAAGACTCAACAACGCAAAACACAAAGCAACCTGTACAAACAACTAACCTACAAAAGGAAACAATAGAAAGCAAAACAAGAAAGCAAGACAAGCAAACTGTACAAACAACTAACCTACAAAATTATATACAAACCACTACTAGGCAAACAAAAACCAGAAAAAGACCCAAATACACCTGTATTTGCATACTTCTTTTGATTGTGCAGGAGCATTAGGGTATTAGTTATGGTTCTCAACCTAGCAAATTTATCTTTATATTCTGAAAAATATTCTGATATTCTGAATTCATTGTATTCAACAGAATAACCCTTGATGATCAGCAACTGAGGAAGCTCATCATGTTCATGATTAATCCATATGCATGTCTTATCTCCTGAATTTCCATAATCAAAATAGTAATCAACATCATTTACTGTGGAAAGGAGAAATACAACCTGGTGTATTTCTGGTTCCGTTGGACATGCTTCTTCATTGGCAATTGGTCCTCCCTTTAATTCTATATTTTCATTGCTTGGCCCAATGCCTGGTCTCACTTCAAATTGAAGGATGTATGACTCTTGATGTATTAATTCTCCATCTTTATCCATATTTGTTCCTTTATTCCGGATGTTCAGTTTATCTTCCAGTTCAGGAAACTTCTCAATATTTTCTTCAATTTCCTGCACATCAGCATCTAAATAAGTATCTTTATTATCACAACCTGAAATACAGAAATTTATCATTTCTAAATCACTTGACTGTAAAGGAGAATTGGCATTCAACTAATAAGAAGACTTCCCTATTTCATTTTCAAAATATTTTTGGAGTGACATCTGATCATTCACAACAACTCCAAAGTCTTCTACATCTTCATCTTTCAGGAATTGTTTATTAAATAATTCACATCTTCTATCTAGTAAAGTGCCCGGTTCCATTAACCTGCAACATTCTTGTATTTGATCATTCAATTCAACCCAGTTAGGTAGTAAATCAGCATTTATTTTCTTTTCTATGACGCCCTGAGTTACTATCATAGGAACTTCATCAGCAAGAGTGCATTTAAATTGTTCTACTATCTGTTTATACTTCTCTTTACCATAGAATGACTCCAGGAAAGATGTTTCATCTTCTTTATCAAAAGTATTAAGATCAGAATCAAAAATATTATCCTGATGAGTGATTTCTTCTCTAAAATTTTCACAAGATTCATACCTGCATACTGACTGGTCCTTACTTGTATTAGGAAGTAGAGAACTCCTATCAATCTCACCATAGAATGACTCAAGGAAAGATGGTTCCTCTTCATTACCTTTTATAACCGATTCAGCTATTGTATTTTCTAGAGTCTTTTTCAACATGACCAAGCAAGGGTAGCAATCTCTCTCTGAATGCTCTTCATCATGTAATCTACACCAGCTTTCAATCAAGACATCATCAATGGGTAAACCTAATATTTGACTACACTGTATATTTCTGGACAAGTATAATTCAAAATCTTCAGAACGATCCACTTCAGCGTCTGAACTACTAATAACTTCTGGTGCTGCGTCTACTTGTTGTTCCAGAATTTCCTCATTTTGCTGGTCCAGAATTTCTTCATTTTCCTGGCAAATTTTAGCCCTGAACACATCCAGAAAGAATATTAATCCTTTCAAGTATAAATCCAACCTTGTAAGGAAAGTTAAACAATTTATTTCACTGTGTTCCATAGTCTAGTGTATCCTGCAACAGGTGGATAAACCGAAGTTAGATAAACTTTGAGGATAAAGTTGCCTATTCAAAGTTTCCTGAAATAAAGGAATGTTAATTTGACAATTGCCTTCATATACATCCATCAAATTGAGACTCTATTTTTTCAATTTTTTAGGATTTTGAAATTTTAATGAGGTCTATCATATCTCAGAATAAAACTTGAAAGTTCAGAAAATCAAACTAATCTTTGATGTTTCGAGCTAGATCTTTGCAAAGGTGCAACCAAAACATCTCAGATAAGAGATATTTGCAGACATTTAACTCAAATGCCGAAATATTTATGCAATATTTGTAGAAATCCAGAAATTCACAGCTCAGGCCCTCCTTCTAGTGCCAATTTATGTTGATGATGATGTTAGTCATATACAAACATAGAATAAAAGTTACACAACAACCTTTACTCATCTTGAAAGATACGATGAATTCAGAGAATTCATGATCCCAAGTCTCCATTGATTAGGTCTTAATCTACTGACGTTACTCAGTGGTTGATGTGTGTTGCTGTTTTCCATTCAGGGGCCTTACGTATTTCTGCAAAGTTCATCATTTTTTCTCCAAATATCTTGCTCTATATGTCTGCTCTGCATAAATCTCCAATAATTCTACCTCTGCATTGTGAATTTAGTCAAATAATGTGCTTACAGGCTGATATTTGCATGATTTCTACCATTATTTGCAATTCTTTGCATGATATTTTCAATACTACATGCATTTAACTCAAATATGCTAATGATTTTCAGTTACCTACGGGATTTCAGCATACCTCTCTATTTCTGCTTATTATTTGTCATGACTTGTAGTTATGGTGATGAATTTATGAAATTAAAAAAAGGAAAAGGGTTAAAGAATGAGATTCCTAAAACTACTTGACTTAGATCACTGATCCACATACAAGCTCCCATACATGCAATGAAAAGAAGGAAACTAGAATCATACTTCACCAGGACATTCCACAAATCTGCATGATCCAGTGCAAATCTTCAAAGGAAAAGTTGATAACAACATGTAATGAAATGAAAGCGCTTCCAGTTGAACACAGCATTCACCAGTACATATCCAGAAATCAACACAAAGATTACGTAAAATTTACCATCAGGATGTAATCTGAAACTTCATATCCATTCAGTATGCTCAAGAACAGGTACATTTACAGTGATCTGAAGAAAGAACCTTGACATTTCAACAATTCAGTCTTCATTAGTCTCAGCAATCCGATCTCGTATTTGATTCTATAGTAATTGGCCTTAATGTGCCAGATGTTCCAATGTATCTTTTTTATATCTCCTCCTTCATGTCTCAGGATCTGGCCCATATATAGAGCAAAATGCCCGAAAATAGTTACAATGATCCAAGGATCACAATCTTCTCATAATAATCAACGGTCCAGATGAAAAGCACATGCTTCGCCAGTTGGCAAATGTACAGCTGGCACAGAATATTCCAGCATCTTCAACTTGGTTCGGTCTCCAACTGGCAAACAACATATTTGACAATATCCTCACTTCTGGTTCATGTTGCCTCCATGTACAACTTTGTAATTATCTGCTTTAGCAGCTCCGGGACTTCCTACAATAAACAAACAAACATTAAGTCTAGCATCATTTGATAAACAACAGGAATTTAAACGTTTTATTAACCAGGCCTCAAAATGTGTAGCTACAGGCAATCGGGCTCCAAATCAGTGGAAAATATGCACTAAATGCCTAAACAACGTTAAAAAACCAATCGGGTCAACCATCGTTGACTGGAAAATGCATTCGGGCCTTCAAATTTCCATCACTCAGTTTTCCCGCCCATTTTCTTGTATATCGGGTTCAAAATAGTGCATATACATCGCAAAATATACAATGATTAAATCGTATTTCAAAATCTTTCGAATCTGCCCTTTGTATATGATGCATGTATGTATCGGCGTGACTACACACTGTCGGAATGACAATTTTACATTAGGCCGACGGCTAAACTTATACCGACGCCAAAAATCATGATGATGTCCTTCCATCGGGAAGACATGTTCTATCGGCATGATAACTCAAGATAAGGCCGATAGCGAAAGTTATACCGATGAGGAACTCTTCATCGGGTGGAGGATATATATATCGGCGAGACAATTATGAACTTGGCCGACACTATATGTCAGGCCGATCACCTTTTCGGTGAGAAAACAACTATCGGGGAGAGAATTCAAGACACTCCCGATGGTTAAAACTATGCCGATGGACTCAACCATCGGTGAGACAACCATTGTCGGCGAAAGAAAATAAAGCTCGGCCGATCACCTTTTCGGTGAGAAAACAACTATCGGGGAGAGATTTCCTGACTCGGCCGATATCAAAACTTATGCCGATGAACCTTTCCATCGGGAAGACAAACAACTGTCGGCAAGAGAATTCAGGACTCAGCCGATAGCAAAGGTTAGGCCGATGGACTTTTCCATCGGGGAGACAACTCATATCGGCGAGAAAAAAATGAACTTGGCCGATAGCGAAAGCTATGGCGATGGGGAACCATATCGGAGAGACTACAACATCGGGGAGAAAAAATAAAGCATGACCGATAGTTAAATGTATGCCGATGGACTCAACCATCGGTGAGACAACACCCATCGGGGAAAGATTACAAGACTTGACCGATGTTAGACACTATGCCGAAGAACTGCCATATCGGCGAGACTACTCCCATCGGGGAGACAAAATAAAGCACGGCCAATAGCTAAATGTATGCCGATGATCAACTTCCATCGGGGAGAGATATAAGATCGGGCAGACCATAACAAGCTCCACCGATGACATACCTTAGGCCGATAACCATCCTTCATCGGGGAGATATATAAGATTGGGCAGACAATGTAGAGCACTGCCGATGGACAAAGTCACATCGATGAACCTTATATCGAGCAAACCACAGATATCGGTGAGACTAACTTAAACTTGGCCAACGGCAAAAGTCAGGCCGATCATCCTCCATATTATATATGACGTCACCGTCATATTTCGTTTCTGTATATTGGGGAAAGAATGACATCATCATCATCATCATGTCGAAGGAAAATAGGAGGATTTGAAATATGATCCTGCTGCTGAGAGTATCATCCCCCCTTAAAAGATAGGGTGATCATCATGATCATGTAAAAGGAGATCAGGAGGATATGATGATGTCATCATCATATTAGCGAATATCAACAAATATGACCCTCCCTTGAAAGATCAAGATGATGACCCTCCGATAGGACTTTGACATGCGCATGCAAATATGCAGATGGTGGATTTTCTAAGCAGGGTGATATTATAATATTAGCATGATATTATAATATCAGGTGATGTTATAATATCATGATGCTCGTTATGAAATATGACCCTCCTAAAATCATGTTTGACCAGACCTTTGACTTGTCATAACTTTCTCATATGGACGAATTTTAGGGTGATGTAAAAGGCAAACCTGCCTAGAATTTCAAGCTCTTTCACATGGTAAGCTTTCTGAGGATAGATTCAGACTTTCAAATTTAAGCTCAGACTTCAAGATCACAAATATGCTTGAGATTAGGCATATGCATACTGACTGATACTGTTTTACCATTACCGCCCAGAGCACAAAAGCAAGGGAACAAGCCAGCAAAGTTGGGTCCCTGTTTTGATAATGCAAAATGGGGCGTGTTGTGTAACCACACAACAGATCAGAAAGTGAAGATTGTAAAGACCAAGCTGATAGGTCATGCTTTGTTATGGTGGGATTATCAACAGACAGAGAGGAGAAAGAAAGGAAAGGCAAAAATTGTTTCATGGGACAAGATGGTGGCTAAGATCAAAGGTGAGTTCTTACCTAAAGATTATGAAGTTCAAATGTTTAAGAAAATTCAAATTTTAAGTCAAAAGGATATGGATGTTAAGACATACACTGAAGAGTTTTATAAGTTGAGTATAAGGTCTGGTCAAAATGAAAGTGAAGTGTAAAAAGTTGCTAGGTATATTGGTGGTTTGAGGTTTAACATGTAGGATGAACTAGTGCTGGCAAACCCAAGGAGTGTGGAAGACTGTTATCAGATGGTAGTTAGAGTGGAAGAGAAGCTGAAGAGAAGAAAAGATAAGACAACCAAAGGTACAGGATCTTTTCAAAACACAAAACAAGTCAATGCGAGTCAAGAAGACATGAGCAAGGCACAAGGACAAGGTGCAGATTTTAGAGGTAGAGGTTCTAGAGGCCAATTTGGTGGTGGAAGGAGTACAAACACCTTTATGGGTAAGTGTTACAATTGTCAAGAGTTTGGGCTCCCAGTATATACGTGTCTTGAGAAGCAAAATTTCTCAAGTGATGGTGAAAGGAAGAGTGAGAGAAGGACTCAGTTAGTCCAAGAAGAAGAATGTGGTCCTAGTTCAACAAAGTGTGATGCTAAGATAGGAGAAACATTGATGCTGAGAGAAAGAGCACTACTGAAGACCTCCAGGGAGAAGGAACTGATTCAGAGGAGAGCATTGTTTAAGACAACTTGCAAAAGCAAGGACAAGGTATGTAAAGTGATAGTGGATTCTGGTTGTACTGATAATATGGTGTCAAGTGAGATGGTAGACAAACTGAAATTGAAGAGAGTTCCTAGGGAAATACCCTACAAAGTTTCTTGGGTGAGTGATCATCAGTCCATTTTAGTGACTGAGAAAGCATTAGTTGAGTTTAAGATTGGAGCATATGAGAACAAGGTCCTATGTGATATCCTACCCATGGATTGTTGTCATGTGATACTTGGGAGACCCTAGAAATTTGATAGATTTGTAGTTTATGATGGAAGATCCAATACCTTCACTATTAAGAAGGATGAGAAGACTTTTGTACTACTGCCATTAGAGGAGTAGTCAAGGACAACAAAGATGATTATGTTTGGCAAGAAGGAGACAGTGATGTTTGATGAGAGTGAAAACAAGGAGGGTGCAACCTTCTCAAGGCATAAAGTTGTTGAAACATCAAAGAGCGAGTGTGAAGCTGAGTTGTAACTAGTTGTGAAGAGGAATGTCTTCATGTGGAAGAAGGAAGTGAGTGAAAATGTGGAGTGTAAGAGTGTAGAGCCTGTGGAAAGGCAAGAAGTGAGTGAAGGAATCTTAGTAGGGACAATCATGTGCCCTGTAGTGATGAGTAGAGATAAGAGACAACCAAGTGAAGCTAGTGCAGCAGTTTGCAAGATTGATAGGATAGTGAACACACTAGTTGCAGGCCTGATAGATTTTGGTAAAGGTAAGGTGACAGTGGACAGTGGAAAGACAAGCATGAGACAATGGTGTGAGAGGAGCTGAGAAGAAAGTGTTGACAGAGGTAGAGGAGAGTGAAGTTGACAGAGCACTCCATGACAAAGTGAAACAAACTACAAGAAAGGACAAGAACAAGCATGTCAAGGACAGTGAAGGATCAAAGCCAAAAGAACTTGATGAAGACAAACATGGAGGACAGAGACAAACAATGAAGGACAATTTGCAAGATTATTTCCAAGGGACTTGGAAAAGTTTCAAGTTAGGGTGTATGGTGTAGTGCACCTAGAGTAATCATTAAGTCTATTTTTTGTAAATTTGTTTGTTAAAGGAAAAATGAAGTTTTGAATAATGTATTAAAACCTTGAGAGGCATAAACATGTAGTGGAGATTGAAAATAGTCAGTTTTCCTTAGTGGTATGCAAGTTACAAAAGTTGTGACAGTCTAATATTAGAAAAAATAGTCCTTTTCCCATGATTTAGGGAGTTTGTAATAGTGAAATTCATGGTAGACATAAGAGAGAGACCTCTCTCATGATAAGGTATTGTGATTGGATGAAGTTTTGGAGAAGAGATCAAAAAAAGGTTACAGGTTGTTGTCCCATATCACTGTTTTCTGTATTTTTGTTGTTTCTTTCATTTTTCCTGAGTCCGTACAATACTGTCATGTATTCTCATCCATAGAATGTTAAAATAAGTGGTCTTACCTTTGTTTGAGATTAGGTTGGAGAAGATTTTAAGGAGATTGAAGCATGTTCCAAACATTTTCTTTAAAACTACCTTGTTTTCCTGTCTTTTTACTATTTTGCTGTTGTTCTTCTATCCTGTACTTGCCTGTACAATTCAGTCAAGGGCATAATTGACCAAGATGGTGGGGGGAAGGTTCTTACATTTCATTTGAGCCAAGTTGGAGGGAATATCATTGAGTTTTAGTCATCTTGTGGTTCTTTTTGTGAAATTGCTCTCAAACTCTTATTTTGAGTGTTTTAGAGAGGTTTTTGGTTTTCCCAACTCAAATTGTTGTGTTCGAACCCCAAAATGGGTGGAATGAGTGTAGACTGGTGAGATTTCAAATGGGTTTTGTGTGCAAGAGAAGAGGACAAGTTTCAAGTGAAGATTTGAGCCATTGAGCCTCTTTGTGACATGAATTTGGAAAACTAGTGTTGGAGTGAAGACTAGATCATAAAATGAGTTGAAATGAACTTAGACCCATAAAACCTTTGAAATCCATCTATTTTCACCCTATTGGATCCTCTAGAATAGGAGTGATAAGTTTGTCTGTGAGTTTGCGAACACTTCCTTTGTAAAAATGGGCTAATTGCCCTCTATGACAATAGGAACAGTCAAAACTAGGGGCTTGTGTTCCAAAAGAACCCAACCTACATGTTCAGTATGGTATTTAACTCCAAAATGGGTACTTGAAAAGGTAATTTATTTTTGGGTTTGTCATGTATTTTGAAAGTTATGCTTCAAAATCCTTACTGACATGGCTACAAGGAGATAAGTCAGCCTATGAAGGAAATGGTACTAGGAGGTACCTTCTGAACAATTTGTTAGTTTTGTAAGCTTGGGATAGTCAAAATTAAAAGGCCTAGGGTCCCTAGAAAGTTTGGAAAGGTTCCCATGTATATGAACCTAAAAATGGTGTTATTGTATTATGTTGAAACAATGGAGAATGAGTGGACAGTCATGTCATGTTTAGAGTCAAGTGTTGTAGCTTGGTCCACTAGGACCTAAAAGGAGTTGTCTACCCTGCCATCCCCTATATCCTCTTGCTCCTGTGGTTTGATTGTGATCCTCAATGGTGTTTGTGTTGCCTTTGCATCACCCTTTTCTTCTTATGTGCAGGTTACAGGTGTGAAATCTGAAGAGGTGAAGGTACATGAAGGTTGTGTAAGGAAAAGGGTTTCAGGATCCAAAAGCATTTTTAGAATATTCCACTGCAGAAGACTTGGGTGCCCACCCCATAGTCCTCCTGCTCAAACAGGTATTGTATCTGGCATTAGGACACTCTAAGATATTTCTCTAGTTTTGAGTTTCTGAAGATTCTATCTTCCTAGACTTGGATGCCCGCCCTGTAGTCCTCTAACTTTCCAACTTTCAAGACATAGGTTCTAACATCTCTCTAATCACTCTTGTGAAATTGGTTTCTGAATATCTGCTTTACATCTCTTGTTATGATCAGATCTTTACAAATCTAGGGTTTAGTGCATTGATTGACCTAGAGTTTGATAAAAGGCCTGATTAAATCTGATCTTTCTATAGCACTCTTCAGCACAAGATTTGTAGCTAAGTCCACCTCCATTTGGTAGTGATTTGGCTCGGAATTGTCCTTGAGTGTTATTGTGGAAGAGGGTTTGGTTTTGATGTGTATACTTGTCTCCTTCATCCCCTTTTTCTTACACAATAGTAAGATAACTTGATAATATTGATTTTGATTTTGGATTGAGGGATTTGGATTAATCAAGTTCAATGATGTATGACACTTGATCGCAATTGGATTTGATTTTGATTAGGCCAAGAGCCCTTTGGTGGTTGGATTGGATTGGATTTGATTACGCGAAGGGCCCTTTGGATGATGGCTTGATGATGATTTGGGCAGATTATGATTAGGCTTTGGAGAGGGTTGAAGGGTCTAAGATCCATAACAAATTTATATTTTTTAAGGATGATTTTGGCTTAAGGATTGGGATAGGATGATGATTAGGAATAGATAGATAAATGGATTAGATAAATGATGGGCTTGGATTAGAATGATGGTAATGGATTAGATTCGAATGATGTTTTTGATTAGGGGGATGGATTCAATTAAGATTTGGATGAAATTGGATGGGTTATGATTAGGGATCAATGGATGTAATGATTTAGGATTAGTTCATTGAGATAATATAGATTAGGATTAGGGATGGAATGATTATGATTTGGGATAGCAGGTGATGATAGATTATGATGAAAATGGATAAAAATTTAATCTCACTAATGGGATTAAGATTAGGGGGATTTAGATGAGATAATTGGGCTATGATAAATGGATGAAGTGATTTAGGATTAGGGATGAAAATATTTGAATTAGAGAATAGATGATGAAATTGGATGAGGGAAAATGGATTATGATTAATATGGTGATGAAGAATTGGATTAGGATAATGGAAAGTGGATTATGATATTGATTAGGATTGATGATGAATAGAATTAATCTAAAAGGTGGGATTTGATTAAGCTCAAATGATGGGATTAAATTGGGATACTGATGATGATGAAGAGATGATTAGGTGGAAAATGGTGGATTGGGATTAGGACCTTATCTTGACTTAGCAAATTGATTTGGATTAGGGTCCAATGATGATGGATCAGGGATGGATTAGGAATGGGGGTAAATGATGAACCTGATGGGGCACATGGGGGCTTGCCCCTCCCACTTGTGAAGGGGGTTCAGGGGCAGCACCCCTGAAGAGATTTTTTTAAAAAAATTGTCTTGTAAAATTGATGGGATTCATGAGGAATTTGGATGCGTAGGATGGAACTACTGGATCATAGTGCAAAACTGTTGAAATGAGGGTGGAACTGCCAAAAAGGATTTTGATAGATTTTGGTGGGGAATGGCCTATGAGAGCAGATCCATCAAAAAGTAGAGTAGAACTATTGAAAGGTAGATAGATTCATTGATCAAGAGTTTGACAAATAATGATTTTAGTTAGGCCAAGTGCAACCACCCAAGCAGGTGACAGATATGCTTAACTAGGTGATTTGGGGGTGATTAAGATGATTAGGCAGAAATTAGATGATTAGGAAGAAGTTAGATTTGGATGACTTGGATTGGGAAGATGGATTATTTGGATTTGGATTAATATGGGTGATTAGTAGGTGATTAAGGATGGTTAGATGGATTATTGACCTTAGGCAACTTTTCAAATAAAATTCACACACATATATGCACAATTCTTGCAAAGGATTTGGATTAACTGGAGTGCACAGGTTTTAATGATGAAAACACACCAAACACACAACACCCTAGATTATGCAAGTGGGAGTGACTCCTAGAGTGGGCCCACCATTGATAATTAATCCATTAATACAATTCCCAAGAGAATATAGCTAGGGCATGTCTTACATAGGAGATCCCTTTCCTTGGAGGCCTTGATGCCTTCCCCAAGGATCCTCTATCTCGACTCAAGGGAGTACATGGCGAGTAAATTCAGGGGTAGCTCACATATCTTGCACCCCACTAGAAGATGACCAAAAGGTCTTAAACTAGGATGTACAAGTTTTCTAGGGGTATCCTCAATACACTTAATGTGCATGAGGCCTATGTCTATGAAATGAGGGGTATGTCTAATGGCATGGTGAAAGAGGGTAACCAACTCTCTATTGGAGACAACCAAGATCAACTAGTAAAAACTAATAATACTTCCACAAACAATATTGTACATAATAAGCCTAAAATGATATTGACAAAAGTTAAGTAAAAATGTACAATATACCTTGTATAAATAGGCATGAGAGAGGAGGAAGGAAGGTCAAACTAACTAACTGTTGTCCTATTTTGCCTTCTGGCCAAATAGCCCAAGGATCCATGAAATTTCTAAGTGTTTTCCCTTTGAAGTACAAGGAAAAAGCCCCCTAAAATGGCTAAGTCCAAAATCCTAAGTGTTTTCCTCGTGTTTTCTACCTTTTTGGGGTTTTGGAGATTAGGGTTCTCCTCTTTGTGATGCCATTCTTATCAGCTCCAAAATCCACCTTGGTTCCCTTGTAAATTCACCTAAGTGTTTTGGGCGCTGGAGGTCAGGAGTTCTCTTTTCCTTCTTTCTTTTGAAAAGCGAAAGGTGGAGGGTCCGCTTGCCGAAGCCTGATAAGTTCAATATTCCTAAGTATTGCAGGTGGTGGCAAGCAAGAGTTCTCTCTTCCTCCTTCCTCTTTTTCAAAGGAAGAAGATGGAAGACTTGATGGTTGAGGTCCGTTGATTTCAAATTTTTAAGTGTTGTGGAGCCCAGAGGTCGGTGTTGCGGTCTTATTTCTTCCATTCGGTGAACAGTAGGCAGAAGGCCTAATCACCGAAGTCCACCGAGTTTCTCAAATTTGCCTAAGTGTTTTGGACATTAGTGAGAGGGAGTTTCCTTCTCCTTCTTTTCTTTGGAAGGTGGAAGATGAAAGGTCTGAGGCCCGATCCCCATCGATCTTCATAATTCCTTCTGAGTATTGTGGATTCAGGCATCAGGTTGATCTTCTTTTCAAAATCATGATACACGGTGAAGGCCCGATCTTCGAAGCCTGACAGTTTCCCTATTGTCCCTTTCAGACTTTAGAGATCAGGGTTTCTTCCTTCACCTTTCAAAGGCCTGATCGGTGGAAGACTAATCGAAGGAAGCCTGATCAGTTGGGGCCTAACTTGTTTTCTTTTTAGGTTCTTTTTACTATTCAAGATGTGACGGGACTACTCAGTGACCTTCCTGGCTGCCATTAATGCTTCTTTAGAGCTTGATTGCCTGTGGAAAGTGGATTTCTTTCCCCCTATGCCACTATTGCTCCTTTTCATTGAATTTCTTGTACCCAAGGCATGGGAGAATTATCCTCTTCAATAGATTTCATGGGTAGAGCCATGTGGGTGTGCTCCAAGGATACAGAAGTGAAGTTATTGCAACATGGGTGACTAATTTTGTTTGTTGACTACTCTTTCCCACATCCATGACTAGTATAGTGATCAAAAATGCTATATATGCATGTGTAAGAGATGTATTTTAGGTTGGTTAGCTATTCTTCTGGGCTATTATATAGGTTGGATAGTTTTTTTGTCATAGACCTTGTAATGCATTTACAAGAACTAGTCGGATATGATTCATTGTGTTTGAAACTGAACCTTTAATGTCTCCGATAGTGGTTCGCCTATGAATGTAATTGTTTATTTTGTGTCTACCTCTTTTGTAACAAATTGTCTCTTTTGTAATGGCTATTTAGCTATCACGATCAATACAATCAATGATATTTTACCTCTCTTTATACATTTACTCTGTGTTTACTTGAAATCTGTAGATTATTCTATGGATAAAACGATCCCTCCTATAGTTACAAATTCCTAATTCAAACCTCTACTAAAGTTGTAAGTTTGTGTGAGTCTATGTTAGTATTTGAGATCATTGGTGTATTATGTCAATCCTAGCTAACACTCTAAATTTGGTGCATCACCTTTTAATTTTAGTTTCTCCTTCTTCCCCCTTTCCCCTGGTAATCAGTAGTGTTATATTTAGTTGAATCTCTGGACCTTAAATCTAGAAAGAGGAACCGACCTTCTCTGGAGATCTAATCTCATCTACAAGGTCCCACACATTGAGATCAGTCCCATTGTGTCATTGGAATGCTAGAATAGGCTTCAAGTAGGGTGCAATTCTAGGTGATAACACTAACCTCCAAAAGATGCAAAACTTGTATGCTAAGTGACAAGTGCTCATGGAATTGGCATTAAAACATGCAGAAGGTGTCTCATAAGAATGTGGGCACATGTATTCACCACATGAGGTGAGACAAAGTCTAAAATAGCTAAGTAAACATAAGCTAAGTGTGAATAGGTCTACTAGTCAAAAGAGAACTAGTTACCTAATGTACCTTTTCACACTAACACCCTCCCTTAAGTACAACTTAGGGAGAAGCGATACAAATATGATGATGGTCTCAGCTACTAGGCCATGTTAGGTACCCATGTACAAATGAATTTCTCAAAACCAGAGTAAAGGAGAAAACCCTATGGGAAAACCTCTCTCCAAAAGAGAAATGATATAAATAGAATGTACAAGTGAAGAAGAAGAAGATAGAAGGACTGATCATGACCCCCCAAGAACTACTTCTATCACATAAGTATATGAAATGTTCCCCCCAAAGGAGAGAAAGAGAGAGACTAGAGAGCTCCCCATAGAATAATAGATCATGTAGTGTTGAGTGATGCTCGATGAAGAATGTTGAAAGTGATCCTGGAAAGATGAACAACATTTCTTCCTTATGGAAGGAAGAGAACTGCAGTAAAGTGCATGTGATCTTCCCAAGTGTGAAGATCAAAGTATGTCTCAGAATATTGTACATAATTCAGAGAAACCAATGAAATCTCTCGATGTTGTATAGAAACCATTGGTGGAATTAGAACCAGATTAGGAGATGCAAGGATGACATCCTGGTGCAAGGAAGCTGAAGAAGCACTTTGTAAGGAAATAGGAGATGATGGAGTTGATGGCTAGAATATCTGAACAATATGAAGGTTCAACTAACCAAACTATTCCTCTAATGGAGTATCCACACTAGATGCAGCCACACTAGATGCAGGAGTGTGAACTGGAGTAGAAAAATCATTAAGTGCAAAGTGAGAAAAATGTGTAAACATGAGAAAAGTTGTCAAATTTTCCAACTGCAATGACTTCTCTACTTTCCCTGATTGCAAGTATGTGTAATTGGTGTTGTCATTGATGTCAACTGTGTCATTTGTGTGAGTTGCTTATGGTGCAAGAGTATGAGTAGTTAGTGTTGAGTGGATACTGTCTCTCAGATGAGGTTGTTGTAATGGTATGAACTATTTGGTTGAGTTGTTTTGCTGAAGATGATGTGGTTACTTTGAAGAGGTACTGAAGATGTTAGGAATATGTTTCTATTGGTTGGTTTCCAAGTGCTTTTGAGAAAATTTGATTAATAAAGGAAACAGTGTGTTGAAGTGGCATTTTGGCTTACAAAGTAGTGTTCCGGTTTTGCTCCACATTTCCTCTATGTTGAAGATCTATATTTGTGGTTTGGATGTGTTGTTAAGAGATGTTAAGAGTTGTTATATTCCAAATTTGGTGTTCTGGTTTGTTATGCAGAGGAAGTTGTGTTCACCATCTAGTGTGTGGACCATGTTTCTGAGTGTTGTAGAGGTATCTTGGAGAAATGTTTTTGCTCTACATTTCTCCGTAAAGTGGTTTTAGGTCTTGCAGTTCTAGAATTATGCTTATAGGGTTTATATCTTTCTTCTATTGAAGTTGTTCATGCTTTGGTGCTTTGGAAGTCGATTTCTAGAGATATAGTGTATGATAGAGATAGTTAAGCATACTGGATAAATAGGACAAGGTTGTACGATAGATGAAAGTTGTTACAGAGGAATTTGTTGGATTTCAGGATGTTTCAGGATTTTTGTGGAATACTCTAGATTGTGGGGAAACCTTGCATGTGGTTCGCAAGTCCTTTTTGGGTTTGAGGAACTGTGTACTTAAAAGTTCATTGTGTTAACACAGGTTTTCTGATCTTGGGTGTTTACACTATTTGCAGAGGCACTTCAATGATTGTGAAAGTGTGAAGTGGCATGCTTAGATGAATTTAGGTCCAAGCTAAGATATGTTGTGGTCCGCCTTCATTCTTTTCCACCGTGGGAATGTTTAGGTCCAGACCTAATTTGAATTTTTTGGGTGAAGGTGATTTGTTGACCTTGGAGAATGTTCTCAAGGTTGATGACAATATAAATGAGTCTCAAGGGATCGTGACTGCGTGTGTGCGTGATGGATGTGATGTGAGTAATAGAGTGGTTGAATGTGTGGTGCAATACAAGTCTTCATGTGTTAGATTACTAGATCCAGTGAGCAAAAGGTGTCTACTATTCTTTAGTGATGGTGCAAAGGTGATGTTGGTGTTGTGGTGAATATTGGTGTAGACACCTAAAATTGACCTAATTATCATTAGCATTCAAATATTGCATTAGCTACCATATGCATTTGTCTAACACACTTGAGCAATATCCATATCACTTATTTCTTCTATTAATTAAATAAATTTATATTTATTTAATTAATCCATTAGCTATTTCCTTTAAGCTATAATTAAACAATTTTTAATTATTTAATTATCTTCATTCTATCAATTTTAATTAAATAAATCTTATTTATTTAATTAAAATTCTATTAACCCACTTCCCAATTAATTAAATAAATTTTATTTATTTAATTAATTCCTCTTATCATTTATCTCAATGAGTCGACATGTGTGCCTCTTTCATTTAAAAAAGATAAGTGGTACTACATCTTTTATTTAATGAATTTCATATGTAGTACTTTTTATGTACACGGGCACACATAAGCCTTATCTTCCCTCCACTTGTCATCTACACATTCACCTATGATTATCAATTCATCTTAGCCATTCACATAGCCACCGAATCTCCACCGTTGATTGATTTTGGTTGAGTTCTATATAAACACCCTCTCATTCCATACTACATCTATCCAGCATTCATATAGCGTCTACATTATCATCTTGAGCATATTGAGCATTTGAGCATCCATTTCAAATTTTATCATTATCATCCATCCATCATGGCAGCTTTTATTTTCATAATTGTTCATTGTTGAGAAGCAATCCACATCATAAACAAGGAATCATACAATCCAGGTGATATTGATCTTTAATTGCATGCTTTTCATTTCTTTTGGATTAGATTCTTTAATGATGGTAGGGTTAGGTTTTCATGGCTATTCTTGATCTTATTAACCTAATTTTTTACCTACCACATTTTGGCATGCCCGGTGGGACCCACGTCCTTGATTAACTTTGCTATTTGAAGTTGTTTTTGTGAATATCAGATTTTCCAAGTGCTTACGGCAAGTTCCAGTCACTTTTGAGTGAAAACTAGTCATTGTTTGCACAAACGCATCACTTTTGAGTCAAAACCTGCCGCTTTTAGCATTCCTGGGATCACTTCTGAGCAAACAATAGTCACTTATTTTCTATTTTGCATCACTTATAAGCTAACAGTGGTCACTTATGTCTTTATTTGAATCACTTTTAATCTAACAGTGATCACCTTTAGCTATTTGGATCGCTTCTGTGAAACTAGGGTTTTTGTTATATTCTATATTTTTTGCAGATCTAAGTCACTTATGACTCGTAACCAGTCGCCTGTTGCTTTTTTGCATCACTTATGAGCTTTATCATTCTACATCTGGAATTAGTGGCATCACTTCTGATCTATAACATTTCACTTGCAGTAGAATATAGTTCGATCCTGATCAATAGTTGATCGCCTCTAGTAAATTGTGTCATTTTCAGTTGTTATCATTTGCAGCTTAGTTTTCTTGGCTATTGATTGGATATTTGTGCAGCATCTTATCAATTGTCCAAGAAAAGGAGAATATCAAACTAGTAACATATCTGTTGCAGCTTCAGTCAGTCCAAGACTTGTAGTTTTTCACTAAATTAGGAACATTTGGGCTTAGTGCTTAAAAAGAATCATTGCTTGCTTCGTGCTTGATTTATCTTTCTTGATTGCTTGCATGTGCTTGATTGTAACCCAAATTTAATAGCAAAAGTATCCTCTCCCCTTTCCTATCAAATGGATCTTAGGTGTATGAGAACTTGTTATTATCTTTAGAGGGCCTGCCTTCTCGGTGTGAGAAGGGGTACGACCCAAGCAGTAATAGGCTAAAGCCAAGTCCTTCCTAACTATTATATAAGAAAAGTGTTTGTGTCGAAAGCCACAAACAATGGGTGTTGTTGTGTTATACTGACATCCAACCTCCCCCAAAACCCTCCAAAGCGTAACCCTTGAAGGCTGGGAGACTCCATAATGGAGAGTAGCACTGTTGCACATATAGCCACCCGAATGGATGCCCTTATTAGTAACTTTGTGTAGTAGCCAAAAACCTTCTAATTGTTGACACAAAAGGTGAGACCTTTGAAGCCGCCCTGATTCATGTGGTTCTTAGAAGAGATAGTAGGAACAATCCTAAGATTTGGTTGGGGGACAAGACTTGGGAAACCCATATCTTGGTATGCGTGAGAAGTGTGTGCCATGGAGGGGAGCCGGTGCTACCAAGATCCTGAAGCTATCCACTTTGAATAAACATGGCTAGGGGACTCAACAAATACAATCCTTTCCTAGCCTAGGTTGTACAAGTTTGTGATTGTTGTGAGTGTGAGTGACTGAAATTACTATTTTCTTGTCAAAAAAATACAATTCAAACATATTTCCTGACAGACACAGCCACCTTTGAGCTTAATCTGCCTACATACAGATAATCAAATCACTTTTAAATAACATTCAGTCACCTTTTGCCTAAACTAAATCACTTTTAAACAACAGTCAATCACCTCTGGTCTAAACTGCGTCACCTTTGATCAATAGTAAATCACTTCTAAGTCAATACTGATCACCTATAGAAAATTGGCTTGCCTTTGGTTAATATTGTAGCTTGTTACCTGAACCAAAACCAGATCACATTTAAGCTATTACCAGTCACTTTTGGCCTTTTCTAAATTGCATCTGAGCTATTACCTATCACCTATGGTCAATTACCAGCAAATCTTAATGACTCAGTCAAATCAGTTACACTTCTAGCTTGCTTAGCCCAATATTAGCCTTTAGACATGTCTCTGATCATTAGCAGATACCTAGACTTTGTCTCCTGCTTTGACCTTACCAACCAATTAGACTTTGTGAACTTTTTGTCTTTTTGAGATCCTAAACCAGCAAACTAAACATCAATCAATCGGTCAACTTGATCAATCAGCAAAACATCATCTTTTAGTTTTATCTTTAGCAACATTAGCAAAACAACAATCTTAGCAAACAACTTTTCCCTTGAGTGTGTGAGCTATTCTCTAGGGAAGTCCAACCAACAACAAAGCAACCAAGCAACCCAACAACAAAGCAACCAAGCAACCTAACAACAAAGCAAATAGCAAACCAACAACCAACAACCAGTAACCAACAATTAGCAAACCATCATCTTTTTGGGTCTCAAAACCTTGACAAGCTAAAGTTCAATTTTTAACATCAACAATCATGCCTCAAACTAGGAGTCAATATAGAGCTGAAATGGAAGCTAAATTGCGAGCTAAGATTGAAGCCAAGATGCAATAATATAGATCAACACCTCTTAGAGACACGACTCAATTTATGACCAGTATGCCTCCTCACATATTTGTGCCCCATGGGTACACCATTGGAGAGTCATCTTCACAACAAGTGCAACCTCAAACATTTTCAGAGACTTATGAAGAACAATCCGAAGAAGACTTATCAGAATTTAGAGATAAACATGTATGGGATCAATTAGAGAGACTTGTTTTATCCGATCCTAATCGCTACTTCTTGCAACTTGCTTGCATGGGAGCTAAATTACCAAGAGATTTTGACATATCCGCTATTAGAGAGCACGATCCAAACACTCCCGCTGTTGTTGCAAAGGGACCATACACTATAGTCACACCATCTCATACCATATTACAAACTCCATCTTCCAACCCATGTCTTTCGTTGCCTATTGTTACTTCATTTGATCCACCACGTTCGGAGTACACTTTAGAACCTTTGATAACTCCAACCAATGTACTCCCTTTCATTTCACAAAATCTAAACATTCCACCCTTTCATGTTTCCCAACATACTCCTCCCTCCATGACCATTTCTATGCCTCAAGTAACACAGGCTGTCCATGTTGCCCAAGTGCAAACTCCTCAAACATCACAAGCTATCCCCATATCCCATATTCCACTTCCCAAGCTATCCAAACAACACCAACGGTCCAAGCTTCACAACCGTCACAATCCGCTACCCCCATTGCATGACATGTGAACACCACATCCCATATTCCTACCGCTACTAATATGATCTCCACTATCTCCACTAATCCATCCAATACATCATACAATCCCAATGTTAGTCTTATTGAAATGAGTGATCCGCCTATTGTTTCTCAAGCTAATCCTAGCACTATAGTCTCTTATGTTGATCAACTTACATCCATTCCGCCATCTTCTTATAATCCTTCACAAACCATCAATCCATCTTATACTACCTAAGGTTTTCCCATTGTCACCCAACACATGACATATACCAATCCTCATGTTGTCGAAAATACAAACCCAAATGTCCATCCTTCTTCTGCATCCACCAATCCTTCCATCACTCACCATGTCACAAATCCAACTCCAAACTCACAACCATTAACTAATGCCAATCCATCTTCCACTTTCCATGTGATGCAAAACCTTGGTGTTACTTCATCGCAATATACCTAACCACCACTTGTGTCTCACGGACAGCAATATTCAACCACATATGTGTCACATACCAATCCTTTGACATACATTGTGAGTACGCAACCTCAAAAAAGGGTCATGGCTTCATATATTCCACAACAACAACCTCAGTATACATCATACCATGCTTCACCTCCCAACCAACCACCACCTTTGCAACAACAGCAATTATCTCCAACGGATGTTCAACAAATGATTAACCAAGTAGTAGGACAAAGCAAGAAGGCATTTTCTTTAGAAAACATATGAGCTTATCCGTTTGACAAGTCACTCCATATGACACCTTTTCCGCCACACTTTGAAATTCCACAATTTGACAAATACAAGGGAAAAGGAAATAGACCATCTTAGAGCATTCTTTGTGGCATGTCTCGATGTTGCACATGACGATACATATCTTTTGAGACTATTTCCCCAAAGGTTAGCGGGACAAGCTCTTGAATGGTTCTCTCATTTACCTCCAAGAATTAAGTCTTTTATGGAGTTAGAAAATAAATTTTGATCACACTTCGCTTTTAACATCAAACATGAGGTAAATATGAATGACCTTGTCAACAATACACAACGCAATGGTGAATCCTTCTCTTCATTTACTCAACGATGGCATAACATGGCTAGCAAACTATCATGGGAAATACCTGAAAAGAAATAGCTCGATATCTTTGTTCAAAATCTCCATCCAAGCTATCATTCCAACTACAATTGCAAAGTGCTAGCACTTTTGATGAACTTGTTTCCAAAGGAACCATCATTGAGTGAGCTTTAATTGCTAAAGGCACTATCAAGATTTTTCACGATAATAAAGACTATCCTCAAAATTCCAATGATAAGTCTCACTTTTGGAACAAAAACAAGAATGTTCTCAATGACGGTGTTGTGGACACAAAGAACATACAAACTATGAAAGCTCCCATTAACATTGAAGCTGCTTCTACAACAACTCAACCTTTTCAACGAACTCGACAATGACAAACTTCAAATCATCGCTGACAATTTACACCATTCGCGGAACCTATGGAAGTTGACTTTCGAAAGCTTCTCCAAGCGGGCGATATTATGTTATGGGATGCACCACCCAATGGTGAACCGCTCTTCAAAGCTCCTTGGTATAAAGAAAATGAGTATTGTGATTACCATAGAGTTAAAGGACACAAAAAAAATGGTTGTATGTGCTTAAAGCGTGTTATCCAAGATTGCATTGATCAAGGTTTAATCTCACACCTTCAACAACTCAACCTGCACAGCAACCAACATCGAATTATGATCTAGATGCTTTCAAGAATCCACTTCCATCTCATGACAAACCAAGTAACCCTCATGCTGGGAATGCCATTCAGTACAACTATGAATCATCTACTATTGGCCGCATTGATCATGCTCGCATTTCTACCATTACCATCCAAGGTAAAGCACCCAACTACACTGTAACTACTCGAAGAGGTCATGTTACCATCTAAAGAGCACCTATCCATCCTCCTTGATCATCCTCTAGCTATAATATCCTTGATCACCTTTGCAAAACACCTGCGCACATTTCCATTCTTGAGTTTCTTCGCATATCCCCTGCTCACAAATCTATCCTTGACAAAGCCTTACAAGAATCTTTAGTATCCAATGATATTGATACCACATAATTCCAATCTATGGTCGCTAGCATTGTAGCCCCTTGTCATTTAACCTTTTCTGACAAAGATTTTTAGTCCTCCATTCATCCTTCACTCAATGAAGCCCTCCACATCAAAGTATTTGTCAAACAACGCTGTATCAAACAAATCTTAGTGTATGGCAGAACTGGTCTTAATATATGTTCCTTGAAATTAATAAAACAATTGGGATATTTTGAGAAAGATGTTGACACTTCCAAGGTCATTACTATCAGAGCATATGATGATGCTGAGAGAGATGCAGAAGGGATTATTTACTTACCTATTCAAGTCGGGCCAGTCACTACTAAAACCCATTGTCAAGTCCTTGTTATTGAGCTTCTTTATAACATCATCCTTGGTCGTCCATGGATCCATGCCCTCAAAGCAGTTCCTTCTACATACTATCAATGTCTTAAATTTCCACATAATGGTGTTGAGATTACTATCCATGCTGATCCCAATCCATTTAAATTTTGTCATGCTTTTCAAGCTAAATATCAAAGTCCAAACCACATTCCTATCAACACCGAATCATACCCATCTTCATCATATGTAGATCCATCCATCCTACTCTAGCCATTATCTAGTAAAGCCGCTTCCAATCTCCGTATCAAGTACATTGAACATGGCCCTGGTGAGTACACATTGCAAGAATCTTCATCCATATCCATTTCTGATATAGAAGCTAGATCTTCTTTGGTAAGAGAGACGTCTAACTCTGATACCATTGACGACTCCTTTCATCTCACCAATCTTTTTCCAGGGTCCTCTATCTTCATGATTTTTGCAACCCCTTCATCTCCATCTAGTGATGAACTCAAGTCTAGTTCTCCAAACACTCCTAGTCCCAGTGTCAAATGCAGGCCTCCCCAAGCTAAAGATGTTGGTAACACCTCCATCCATCCTAAGTCCACCATTTCTCGTCAAAAACTGCATCATAAACCCCACAAGCATGTGGATGTACATCTTCCACCATCCAATTTACCTTCACTTATTCTAACTCCTAAACTCCCGCCATTAACTTTACCTCCATATCCTCCACTTCCCCCATCCTATAACTTGCAAAAGCATGTGACTATACATCTTACACCATCCAATTTACCTCCACTACTTCCAACTCCTAATATCCCTCCATTTTCCTCACCTCCATTGTTACCAATGCCTAATTATCCATTTATCCATAAGCACCCTTCTAATCCCAATCATGACCAACAAATGCACATATTGTCAAACATAAATCTTCCACTCATTCTGCCAACCCCTCTTCTATCAAATCCATGGGATTCAAAAATAAAAATTTAGATGCCTCTACTTCTAAAACCAAAAATCCTACCAAGAATCCTAAAGATTCTCATGCCTTAGGGCATCAAAGCAAAGAATCACAACCTAATACATCTAAAAAGCTATCTGAGCCTATAACTCCACAAGAAGATCCTATGACCAAAATGGTCTGGGTTCCTATGCAAACAAGTAAGCAATCTGATTGAGGCATCCTTATCCATCTTTCGAGAATCCCAACCATTTTCTTCCATTTCCATCCCATTCCATTTGACAATCCCACAAGCAAAGAAAAAATCATAAAAATACTAAGTATGTGTGGGTTCCTCAATCACTCCATCATCCATCTCATAGCAAGCATCTCTTTCACTTCCTACACCACCCTTTCCATCTAAAGCTTTAATGTTTATCATAGTATGTGCAACCATTGGTCATGATTTCCTTCATTCTGTGTCATTTCCACATACCTCCATATCCCCAACCTTCATCCATTATCCTACATATCTTTCAATCACCTTCCTATGATCCATGCTTTTGCATAAGCCTTTTATCTTAAGTCCGACATAATCTATTAGCCTTCCATCCCCTATCTACCTAATCCATCTCCTATTCATGCAATCCCTTACCAACATCTATGAGCATAATGACATGGCCCAAGCGATGACATCCATCTCCGACGAGACTAGTAACATCCATCAAACTCGCCACCTGAGTCCCTCCTATTCATTACCATGGTGAAAACCTGGCAAACAGGTGCCACGTGTAATTGTCATCCCAGCAACCAAAAAAAAAATCCATCCAATAGTGAAAACCACTTTGTGGCACTTTGGATAAAAAAAATAATAGTACAAGATAAATAATCTGTCCTCTAGTGAAAACCTGATAAATAGGCACCTTGGATAAGTACCATAGTGAAAACCCAGCAAATAGGTGCTATGTGTAGTGACCAGCTCCCATCATCTGCTTAGTTTGTTTAATCACCACTCTTCTTAGCATACTTCACCATCTTATCCTACATAATCCATATCATAATCCGCATTTCACCTTGTACAAATATCATAACCCATTTCTCCATAATAAAAAGCCTTTCCATCTTTGTCTCTGTCAATGCTAGGTATCATACTTTGGACATTGTTGGGATAACTATATTATTTGGCACCTTAGTATCTTGTCCGCATGTGGCATCCATTGCCGCTTCTCCACAATAAACCTCATCCCACACTGGGGGCACTTGTTAAGCCTTATTTAGAAGTGGATACTGCCAGCTCTAGCTCATAACACAATGAACACCTAAGCTCATAACACAACAAACTTTCAGCTTCAACCATAGCGTGCATCCAACCTCAAACATGGCAAACATTTGCAACCAAGATTTGTATCTTTGCAATCAATTCAAGCTCAAACAACATCAAAAAACATCAAAACATCGCCAAAGCCAAAATCCAAGCAATAAAGTGGATTCTTTCAATATCAATCATCAGCGTAATAAACAAGAACTACATCACCAGCTCTATGATTAAAGCCTTGATCCCATGGATATAGAGTATGTAGGCAATCTGAGGTACGAAGGAAGTGCCCAAATTTAGGCAAATATGATAGCCCTCTTTTCATCATCCATCCTCCATCTTTCTTCTAACCATCCTCCAATATTTCATCTCACTCTCTTCTACCTTTTATCACTTACATCATAAATAAACCTAGAACTACATATTCATCATGTCTCATCATCATCATAAATGTGCTTTGATCCCATGGATACAAGGTATGTAGGTAGTCTGGAATATAAAGGAAGTATCAAGTACTCAAGCACAGATGCTCCACCCCATCTCCTTCATCTTCTTTCATTTTCCATCTTCTTCTCTTTGACTAGCTCAAGCAAGAAGCAGATTATGTGTATCAACAAAAGCTCAAGCACGTTAACTAATTAGGGATACACCAGAAGCTATTTGTCCGCATGCCTTAAGCCAACATTTGCTATAGCATTTTATCAACATTTTTAGCCTTCAACAGGATGCAGCTTTCCTCTCAAACAAGGCACCAACTTAAATCCATCCAAGAGAACCTAAATTTGGCAAGAGAACATGATGACAGTATCTTTTGTTTTATTTGTTGTCCATTTTCTATGCTTAATCAAGACTGCCTTGATCTATCATATCTTGGTATGTTACGATGAAGTAAGGAATGGGTCATGGTCATATTGCTTTCATATGCTGTGTTTGTAGGATGATCTTTTTCTCTTCCTATGCGTACTGGTATCTTGTACGTGTTGAGATTAGCATCTTACATATCAATATCTCTAGAATATGAGAAGCTAAACAGGCTCTTATGCACATGAGACTATTATATGTCAAGACTAGCTCCATACATATAACTAGTAAGGTATCACTATGTGCAGTGGAGATAAGCTCAAACCATTGCTTGTAGTGTCAAAGTCCATCTCAGAACACTAGCTGCTATTCATATCTTGTGTATGTTGGCTCAACATCTTGACCTCATGTGTTCAGACAAGATTGTAGTATGCTAGTTTTGAATTGGATATCTCGACACCTTGGTCTTCTATACCCTGGTGCATAACATCCACATGCTATATCAAACATAAGGATTGCATTTCTTTTCATTCTTGAGCAATTACTTTTAAAGCTACCCATCACGCCATCTATTCATCTCATTATTTGCCTATATAGTCCTCAACCAAGACCAATCATCTCCCTCCATCGTCTTCTTCCACATCTCTTATCCTGCAAAACAAGTGTGTTAGGCATACATAGGTCCATCACATATCATATCATTACCATCTATCTATATGCATAAGTCCAAGTCATATTATTATTATTTACATATTTGCATTATCATAATACATTTCCATTCATATCATTTGCATAAGCATCCATACATAATCCATGAAAATATAAATACATGCATAACCATCATAATAGCAACAGTGCATCCATTACAACATCATGTAGATAACCAACATGCCATCATATATATACATGTGTCAATATACAAGTGTCTACATATACAAGCTGAGCCATCAAATATGTATGTACAATCAGCTCTAGGCCTCATCATGATACAACATAATATACATAAACAATGTAGCCCTAGTGACTACTGGCAGCTCCCTCTTTGCCCTTGAAGGACCTACTTATAGCCCCTGTCCAAACCCTAATTCTCCTATACCAAAGCCTATTTTCTTCTATACCATTCCAATTTTTCCCCCTAACCCCTGTTTTCTTCGTGTCAGCCTTGTTTTCTAGCCTTTCATCCTATCGCGAGCCAACCTAGCCCTTCCTAGTCATCCTGGCTTATCTCTCGAGGGGGCATCAGGTACCAGTTACACTGGGGCATCACCTTATTTATCAAGTGAATTATTGTATCTTCTTTGACACAATGCTCTAACAAACATTGTATCAAAGAGGGGCAAAATGTAGACACCTAAAATTGACCTAATTATCATTAGCATTCAAATATTGCATTAGCTACCATCTGCATTTGTCTAACACACTTGAGAAATATCCATATCACTTATTTCTTCTATTAATTAAATAAATTTATATTTATTTAATTAATTCATTAGCTATTTCCTTTAAGCTATAATTAAACAATCTTTAATTATTTAATTATCTTCATTCTATCTATTTTAAGTAAATCAATCTTATTTATTTAATTAAAATTCCATTCACAAAACCCACTTCCCAATTAATTAAATAAATTTTATTTATTTAATTAATTCCTCTTATCATTTATCTCAATGAGCCGACATGTGTGCCTCTTTCATTTAAAAAAGATAAGTGGTACTACATCTTTTATTTAATATCTTTCATATGTAGTACTTTTTATGTACATGGGCACACATAAGCCTTATCTTCCCTCCACTTGTCATCTACACATTCACCTATGATTATCAATTCATCTTAGCCATTCACATAGCCACCGAATCTCCACTGTTAATTGATTTTGGATGAGTTCTATATAAACACCCTCTCATTCCATACTACATCTATCCAGCATTCATATAGCATCTACATTATCATCCTGAGCATATTGAGCATTTGAGCATCCATTTAGCATTTTATCATTATCATCCATCCATCATGGCAGCTTTTATCTTCATAATTGTTCATTGTTGAGAAGCAATCCACATCATAAACAAGGAATCATACAATCTAGGTGATATTGTTCTTGAATTGCATGCTTTTCATTTCATTTGGATTATATTCTTTGATGATGGTAGGGTTAGGTTTTCATGGCTATGCTTGATCTTGTTAACCTAATTTTTTACCTATCACAATTGGTTCTTTATTTTGAGCTTCATTGGAACTGTACTCCATGCATATGTCAGATGCAACGATAATAGTTCAAATCTTGGTAGTGAGCCACTTCTTCTATCTCTTTCTCTTTGGGTAGTGAGCCCTTTGGCAGTGAGTCTTTGGCAATGAGCCTTTTGTAATTCGATATTGATACTAGTTTATATTGTGAGCTAATCCTCACTGTGGTTTTTCCCTTCTTGGGTTTTCCTCATAAATCTGGTGTTCTCTTGTGTTTAACATTGGTTTGATTTAGTTTTTGTTATTTGCTTTCATGCTTAATCATCATAACAGCCTAAGGGTTAATTGAATCTATGCAGATCTAAATATATGTGAGGGTTTTGAAATTTTAAGCTACAACTGATTCACCCCCCTCTCAATTGTCTTGTGCATTCAACAATTGGTATTAGAGCTAGGTTCCTTGGAAGAGAGCTTAACCACTTGAGGTAGATCCCAGATGGCACACAAGAAGGATGTTTCTTTGTTCGGTGGAATAGTTTATGCTTTCTAGAAAATAAGGATGGAAGGTTATCTGATTTCTCTTGGATATGAGATCTTGAAGGCTGTTGAAACAGAATACACTATACCAAAAAATGGTCCAAGTACTGCAAATGAGATCAAGGCCTTTAAAACCAATGGTAAAGTGAGGTATGCTCTTTTAAGTGGTCTTACTAATTCTGAGTTGGTGAAAGTTATGAATTTGAAAACTACTAATGAAATTTGGAAAAAGTTACAAAGTATTCATGACGGAGATGATAAGGTCAAGCAAGCTAAAATGTAGAACTTGAAGCTCATGTTTGAGACCACATAGACGTCTAAAGATGAAAACATTACAAGCTACTTACAGATGGTGGATGAAGTTCTCAATGGCATCAAAGTACTTGGTGGAAACATTGATGAGAAAGAAGTGGTATTGAAGGTACTCAGAACTCTTCCTAAGTCTTATAGTCATAAGGTTTCTACTATTGAAGAATTACAAAATATGAATCAGTTTACCAAAGATCAGTTACTTGGTACATTAACTACTTTTGAAATGAGAGAATTTGGTACAAGTAGTGCAAAGACTGAGACTGCCTTCAAGGCTGGAAAATTTGAGAAGACTATGGAATTAGATCAGGAGGATTCAGATGATTTGGAAGCTAATTTTGATAGAAGAATGAAATTGGGTACTCGTAAGTCTAGTGGTAAGATGCCTTTCAAGTGTTTCAGTTGTGGAAAAATAGGTCATTATGCTTCAAGATGTCCAGAAAGAATTTTGAGAAGTAAGAATAGGGAGAACAAAAGCAAAGTGCCTAGGAAAAGCTACTATGTTAGAGAAGATGCAAGTATATCTGATGATGAATCTAATTATGAGAATAATAAGGATGATGAATGTCTATTCATAGCTTTAAGAGATGATATTGTTTCTACTAACTTAGGTTCAAATGTGTGAAGGAAAAGGCTCCGGAGGTAGGTCTTAATGTTGAAAGCACTTTGATATCTGCTTTTCATACTACACAGGAAAAGAACCTTTGGGTCATTGACAATGGATGGTCAAATCATATGACTGGTGATAAAAGTAAGTTTGTTAAACTTAAAAAATATGATGGAGGACTAGATAGATTTGGTGATGATAGAGCTGCTAAGATATGTGCAAGAGGCTCAATTAGTTTTGATAGCAAGCATAATACTGATGGTGTTCTTTATGTTAAGGGTTTAAAGCATAACCTCTTGAGTGTTGGATAAATGTGTAGCAAAGGATACAATCTTGTGTTTCAGGATGGTGGTTGTGAGATCAAAAAAGATTTTGGAACTATGATAGCTACTGGAAAGAGGACAGATGGAAATGTATATCATCTCAAAGGTGGTGATGGTTATTGCTTCATGACTCAGATCAGTGAAAGCTAGCTATGACATAGAAGATTGTGTCAAAACAATTTTGATAGCATGGTAAGGATAAGTTCAGCTCAAGCCATGAGAGATCTACCAAAGATTACAAATCCCATCAATGTTGTCTGCAAGGAATGTCAGATTGGAAAGAAAGCAAGAAGAAGTTTCAAATTCAAGGATCAGTCTTCTACTAGACTGTTGGAATTGGTGCATACAGATCTTTGTGGCCCTTCCAAGGTAAGTAGCTTTCAAAGTGAGAGGTATTTCATGCTATTGATTGAAGATTATTCTAGGATGACATTGGTTACTTTTCTCAAAGAAAAATCTGAAGCCTTAGATAAATTCAAAGCATTCAAAGTCATGGTTGAGAATGAAATGGATATTACAATTAAATATTTAAGGTCTGATAAAGGTGGAGAGTTCACCTCTAATGAGTTTAACATGTTCTGTGAGAATCATGGAATAAAGAGGCACTTATCTACCCCTAGGACTCCTCAGTAGAATGAAGTGGTTGAAAGAAAGAATAGGACTCTTCAAGAAGCTGCAAGGACAATGATAAAAGAAGCAAACCTACTAGAGGTCTACTGAAGAGAAGCAATTCATACTGCTATTTGCATAGTGAATAAAGTGCAAGCAAGAGTAAATAGTACAAAGACACCTTATGTGTTATGGTATGGAAGGACTCTGACTGCCAAGTACTTTAGAGTGTTTGGAAGCAAATATTATATTAGAAGGGATGAAGAAAATCTAGGAAATTTTGATGCAAGGTCTGATGAAGGTATCTTCCTTGGGTATTCTACTAAAAGAAAAGCTTACCAATGCTACAACAAGAGGTTAAGAAGGATTGTTGATAGTACAAATGCCAAAGTTGATGGATATGAATTAGATGAGTCATCTTGTAGAGAAGAAGCAAATGCTGATGAAAAGGAAGTATAGATTGAAGAAGAAGAAGCTCCAGAAAAGACTCCTAAAACTCCCAAGTATGTTCAAAAGCATCATTCTGAAGATCAAATCATTGGTGACAAGAACAAAGGTGTACTGACAAGAAGGAAATCTATTGAAGAATAGGTAAATCTATGTTTGCTTTCTACAGTTGAACCTAAAACAATGATTGAAGCATGCAAGGATGAGTATTGGATCAAGGCTATGGAAGAAGAACTAATGCAAATTGAAAAGAATCAGACTTGGGAACTTGTCCCAAAACTAGCAAACAAGAATGTGATTGGAACTAAGTGGGTATTCCAGAACAAACTAAATGAGAATGGAGAAGTGGTAAGAAACAAGGGAAGGCTTGTGTGTAAAGGTTACTCACAAGTAGAAGGAATAGACTGAGTAAACTTATGCTCCGGTGGCAAGAATGGAGGCCATCAGGATGTTTTTGGCTTTTGCAACAAATAAGGATTTCAAAGTATATCAAATGGATGTGAAGTTTGCTTTCTTGAATGGTGAGTTGGAAGAAGAAGTATACATAGAACAACTGGATGGATTTTAGTTATCAGATAAACTTGACATTCTCTATAGGTTGAAGAAGGCACTATATGGATTGAAGCAAGCCCCCAGAGCTTAGTATGCAAGGTTAGATAGATATTTATTACAACAAGGATTCAATAAAGGCACGTAGATAGTAATTTCTACATCAAAGTAGGAGAAGATCAAATTCTGATTGTGGAAGTGTATGTAGATGATATAATTTTTGGAGGAAATGAAGGTATGTGTAAGAGTTTTGCAGATGAGATGAAGAAAGAATTTGAGATGTCAATGTGTGGAGAAATGAACTTCTTCCTTGGGATACAAATCAATCAGATAAATAAAGGTATTTTCATTTCACAATCTAAGTATGTCAAGGAACTGTTAAAGAAGTTTGGAATGGAAGACTCTAAACCAGTATGTACCCCTATGACAATTGGTTGCAAACTAAGCAAGAATGATGAATCTCCTAAGGTTGATCAGAGCAGCTTTAGGTTAATGATTGGAGGATTGTAATATTTAACTGCTACTAGACTAGATATTATGCACACAGTTTGTCTTGTGGCTAGATTTCAAGAAGATCCCAGAGAGTCATGTGTTGCAGTAGTAAAGAGGATATTTAGATAGTTAAAGGGCACTTTGGATCATGGCTTGTGGTATCCAAAGGATAATGACTTTGCTCTAATTGCTTACATAGATGCAGATTGGGTTGGTTGTGTAGATGACATGAAAACTACAAGTGGTGGTGCATTCCTTCTTGGTGGTAGAGTGGTGTCTTGGTTAAGTAAGAAGCAGGATTCAATATCTTTGTCTACTGTAGAGGTAGAATACATTATTGCAACATCTTACTGCACACAGGTGTTGTGGATGAGGCAAACCGTGAAGGATATTAGAGTGTTCTATGATAAACCTATTCCTATCTTCTGTGATAATACAAGTGCTATTAACATGTCAAAGAATCTAATGATGCATTCAAGGACAAAACATATATCAATCTGGTATCACTTTCTAAGAGAGAAGGTTGCAGAGAATAAAGTGAAGCTTAAGTATGTGCCTCCAAGGATTAGGTTTCTGATGTATTCACCAAGGCTCTTCCTAAAGATACATTTGAGTATCTCCAGGAGAAGTTAGTGGTTATTGCCCCTCCTTCTTTGAACTAGATGCATAAGGAGATGCATCAGTCTAGTGGAGTTCAAGTTTGATTTCTTATTTTGGACTAATGTTGGAGGATACCTCTTAGGGCGAGTAGGTAGTGGTCATGATGGTTGTTGTAGTCAAGGGGAGTAAGTTCTAATGTTCATTTCTTCTAAGGGGGAGCATGCAAAGCAATAAAAGAAATGATGTTGTAGAGCAGTAGTAAGCAGGTACAAGTTTGAGTAGTTATCTAAAAGTAAGATTGAAAGAGAGATGTGTATCCCTTTGCCATTGATGTCAAAGAGGGAGAGAGAGCAATGTGAAAAAGAAAAGAGTCAATGGTTAGGGAGAGAGAGTAAGAGTTGTAAAAGAAAGAAAGAAAGAAAGGGGGAGAGTAAGAAAGAAAAGAAGTTTGGTGCAGAGTTGTGTCTTGATGGTTTTTCACATTATGTTTTGCTATCAATGACAAAGGGTGAGATTGTTGCAATTATGTGGAATTGGTGTTGTCATTGATGTCAACAAGCTTGTGTTGTCATTGGTGTCAACTGTGTCATTTATGTGAGTTGCTTATGGTGCAAGAGTATGAGTAGTTAGTGTTGAGTGGATGATGTCTCTAAGATGAGCTTCTTGCAGTGGTATGAGCTATTTGGTTGAGTTAGTTTGCTAAAGATGTTGTGGTTGCTTTGAAGAGGTACTAAAGATGTTAGGACTATGTTTCTATTGGTTGGCTTCCAAATGCTTTTGAGAAAATTTGATTAATAAAGGAAACAATGTGTTGAAGTGGCATTTTGGCTTATAGAGTAGCGTTCTAGTTTTTCTTTGCATTTCCTCTATGTTGAAGATCAATATTTATGGTTTGGATATGTTGTTAAGAGATGTTAAGAGTTGTTATATTGTCAATTTGGTGTTCTAGTTCGTTATGTAGAGGAAGTTGTGTTCACTAGTGTGTGGACTACATTTCTAAGTGTTGCAGAGGTGTCTGGGAGAAATGTCTTTTCTCCGCAAAGTGGTTTCAGGTCTTGTGGTTTTGGAATTGTGCTTATAAGGTTTATATATTTCTTTTGTTGAAGTTGTTCATAGTTTGGTGCTCTGGAAGTCAATTTCTAGAGATATAGTGTATGACAGTGATAGTTAAGCATACTGGATAAATAGGATAAGGTTGTGCAGCAAGTGAAAGTTGTTGCTGAGGATTTTTTTTGGATTTCAGGATGTTTGTGGAATACTCTAGATTGTGGTGAAGCCTTGCATGTGGTTCACAAGTCATTTTTGGGTTTGAGGAAGTGTGTACTTAAAAGTTCATTATGTTAAAATAAGTTTGGCCGACCTTGGGTGTTTACACTATTTGTAGAGGCGCTTCGGTCATTGTGAAAGTGTGAAGTGGTGTGCTTGGATGAATTTAGGTCCAAGCTAAGATCTGTTGTGGCCCACCTCCATTCCTTTATATCATGGGAATGTTTAGATCTAGACCTAATTTGAATTTTCTAGGTTAAGGTGATTTGCTGACCTTGGAGAATGTTCTCAAGGTTGATGATAGTATAAATGAGTATCAAGGGATCATGATTGTGTGTGCATGTGATGGATGTGATGTGAGTAATAGAGTGGTTCAATGTGTGGTGCAGTACAAGTCTTCATGTGTTAGATTACTAGATGCAGTGAGCAGAAGGTGTCTACTATTCTTTAGTGAAGCTGCGAAGGTGATGTTGGTGTTGTAGTGAATATTGGTTATGTATTTTGAGCTTCATTGGAACTATACTCCATGCATATGTTAGAGAGAACTATAATAGTTCAAATGTTGGCAGTGAGCCACTTCTTCTATCTCTTTCTCTTTGGGTAGTGAGCCCTTTGGCAATGAGCCTTTCTTTTGGGTACTGAGCCCTTTGGTAGTGAGCCTTTTGTAATTCAGTGTTGATACTATTTTATATTGTGAGCTAATCCTCACTATGGTTTTTCCCTTCTTGGGTTTTCCACATAAATCTAGTGTTCTCTTGTGTTTGATGTTGGTTTGATTCAGTTTTTATTATTTTCTTTCATGCTTAATCATCATAACAGTTTAAGAGTTAATTGAATCTATGTGGATCTAAATATATGTGAGGGTTTTGAAATTTTAAGCTACAACTGATTTGCCCCCCCTCTTAGTTGTCTTGTGCATTCAACATCCCTATGTTGAATGATGATTGATTCTGAAGTGAACTCAACTATCTTTCCTATGCCAATGTTGGTAATCTGATAGATGGAAAGAAGGTTGTGTGACAATTTTGGAACAAAGAGGACATTAGTGAAGTGTCATGTGCTTATGTCAATTGTGCCTTTCCGACAAGCAACTATATATGTGTTGTTTGCCATCAACGTTTATGAAGTAGCTTTAGGACCTAATTCTGAAAATAGAAGTGGGTTAGAAGTCATGTGATGAGATGCTCTTGAATCAAGAATCCATTGCTGAGACTCTAAGACTATAGATTCCATTAGTGCTTTTCCCTTAGATTTTTCTGATGTTGATGGAGAAGAAGAAAGACAAGCCTTGAGTTTAGAATTTTCAAGTTCTTTTTGTTCAACGATCCTATTGTATTCATCTTCTTTCATTTTGTTAGGTATGAAAAAGGAAAATGATGAAATCTAGAATGCACACTAGAAAAAACCCTTTTTCATATAACATTCAAGGACAAGACCAAGACAAATCACTATCAAATGAAGGTGGACTCAGCTACTGATCTTGTACTCAAGCATGTTATTGATGGATCAGATTTAATTCAGCCTCTTTATCAACCCTAGGTTAACAATGCATGAAACCTTAGTTCTACAATGATCAACTTATAATAGAATAAGCACGATAGATATCCAAAAACTAATTGTGCAGGGATGATCAAGAAGATGATAGAACATGTCTCCTACCAGCAAAGGTGTTGAAGGACTAATTCAGGACTGCCCAAGTCCTGATTGAAGTAATCTGTTGAAACTGTAAACTGGAAAGATGTTGTAAATGCTACCTTGATGCTAGATCTGAAGTTAGAAGGGGCAAAAAGACTAGGGTGCCACTGCACAAGTCTTGGATGGAGGAATATTCTACATGAATAGTATCAGATCCCATGATGGACACTTCTTTTGAGCAAGAAGAGTCAAGCATAAGTGAGGACATAATGTCCTTAGCTTCATTCTTTATTAGCCCTTTGAGTTTGATTATTAGCTCTCATGTGTGTAAAATATCTTTTAAGGGCTAACATGGTGGATTTAATGATGAATTGGAAGTCATTGCGACATCACATGTTTTTAGTTGGTAGGTTTATTTCAAATGCAATGGTGTGATAAGTGTTAGGCTATGTGTCTACTCCTTATTTTATTGTGGGAGTGCCTTGTGAGAAGATGTGAAGGGATATTCCTTCTGCTTGTGCAATGATATGTTTAGCAGTTGGTGGGTCCCATACCGAGGAGAATGAAGTTAGCGCCCAGCATGTAAGCACAGAGATAGTAGCATGGGTCCCTCAAGGCCCGTGATGGTGCGATAAGGTTGGTGGTGCCCACCTAGGGTTAGGGTTTTGAGTCGGGTCTGTAAGCCTGCATTTTTGTTTCCTCAAACCCTTAGTCCCTTAGGTTTTGCTTTCCCTTGTATATCATGCATTGTATCTTCTATTTCTACGTTGACTGTCTGCAGCGGGTTGTCTGTTACTTAAGTTACATTTTCATGCCTTTTGGCTCATTGAATGACCGGCCCCTTTATATTTCATTACCGCTTTCTCCCGTCGGCCTAAAAAGGATTAAAAAAAAATGCTAAGTCCAAAATCCCCTCATGTGGCTGTGAAATCTGTTGTATGTATGTGTCTTTGTATGTACAAGTGTGAATGTACATTGGTAGACCCAAAAAAGATGTTCAATCAGCTTCAGAAATGGAAAAAATCAATTGTATGCATCGTTGTATGCATATCAGGTTTATATGTGTCATTCGGGTACATTCCTGGAATATTTTGTGGTTGTATATCGCAGATTCCATGCTTGTATGTAAAAGGTTGAATGTATATTTTGCATGTATGTTTGACATACAACAAGCACATACAAAGGAAACATACATTGCCAACATGCAAAGGTAGAATGTACATTGCAAAGATGCAAAGGTGAATGTATGTCAGATATACAAAGCTCACATACAAGGCAATGTGCAAAGATGTCAAGATGCAAAACAAGAGATGCAAAGACTGGACCCAAAATGAATATACATTCTGGTTGATAGAAGTAGAAGTCTGATTGAATGTATTTTTTGCTTGTACATTTGCATTGTATGTTTAGACATACAAAGAAAAGATACAAAGAAATATGCAAGTAGGTTGCGGTCAAAGTCAGCGATGGGGTCCACATGGTTGTATGTGCCACGGTTGTATGCATATTTGCATTGTATGTTGGCACATACAAGGGCCATATACAATGGCGATATGCAAAGGCCGCTTGTATATGCCAAGATGAAGTGTTTGCATGCATGTTTGTATGTAGTTTTAGTTTGTATACTTCGCATTGTATATGTGATATACAAGGGTCATATATAAAGTGACATACAATCCAGACCCGACTGAAAAATCAAATGTAGTGAATAATCATTTTGGGGTCTGCAGCTTGTATGTACGAAGTGCTTGTATATGCCGATCTACAAAAGGAAAGGATGCAAGCTGGATTTCAAGGGTTTTTCCAATCTGATTGATAAATGAGCTAGAATTCGCATTATATGTATATTGCGTATTGTATATATGCAATGTACAAGGCCGACATGCAAAAGGGAAGATACAAGCCGAACCTGAATGTGATTGCAGTGTGTTTTATAAAGATTTGAGGTCCGCGCCTTTGTATGCAAGTGATTGTATGCATATACAATCTCATATGAAGAACCACAAATGCAAATGTTGATATAATGGCTCGTCGGCGAGACTTCTCTTATCGACGGCTCTATCCATGCTCATTCCAACGGTTGATGGAGATGCAAAAGCATAGCGATGGCGATCCAATGACAGACTGCCACGTGTCCAAAAGCAATTGTATGTATATACATTTGCATATACAATAATTTGAATGAACAACTGGTGAAAAGGGTAAAGCATATGTTTGTGCTGTGAAAAGTCTACGATAAGGAAAAGATGCCTGTGTGGCACATCTTCATTGGCTGGTGACTTTTCAGAGCATTTTGGAGCTGCAGATCTTAGCAATAGGAAGGAAATCAATGGCCTTGTTTTGAGTGGCCGAGGAAGGAGGATTTTTGTGTTCGCTGCATCATTTTTGAGCGGGAAAACTTCAGAGACATGCGAGCCATTGCTGCATTCCCAAAATCAGTAGGTTGCCATTAATGGCATTTTGCAGAGGTATGTGTAGAAATGACAGGCCAGCTACCATATTCAAGAGCGAAAATCTTCAAGTGGTGGCTCACATCCCGATCTCACCTGCCCTTTTCCTCTTCTTCTCACGACTGTATTCAGTGTTTTAGGCGCCATTCTCATGGTGCGTTGTATTTGGTGAAATTTTGAGAAGACCATGTAATTAATGCTGAGTGCACATTCTTGATGTATAAGAGGACTGTGTCACTCATTTTTTCATTGTTGAAAACTAGACAAATTTTGGTGGAGTAATAACATACAGTCTTGTTGGTGGCTCTGTTTTGGTGTTGTGTGAGTTTATGATTCATATGTTGTATGTTTTATGCATAATTTTGATGGTTTCATGTTGTTTTATATGAGAGATGCATTCATTACATGTGTTCAGTTCTTTGTCTCCAAGTTGTGGGCATCTTTTCTTCTGAATCTAAATAGCTAAGGGTTATTTGGGATTCTGGAACATGGATTTTCTATGTTAAATGTTTAATCTCTTATCTTTGTTCAAGGAACAAATTAAATATTTTAGGTTAAGCATTGGGAAAAGTATGCTGCAACAAGGATATCATTAAGTATGAATGACTAAACACTTAATCTTGGGAGGTATCTGTAAGGCAGACACTAAAAAATCCCCTTGAAACCTAGTTATTGATTCAAGTTTATGGCAATCATTCACATGTGTATGTCTGTTGACTCTGAGCCCTAAGATAGGCACCGGTCTAGTGTTGTATCGAGGTTACAACCTAAGGTCCTAGTCTTGCATCCAAATACAAAATACAAATTCAAACTTCAAGTATAAACCTTTAGGACATTAGAAGTAGTTTTAGGACCAAAATCCTCTGTCTCACAACTAAGCATAGGCCCAAAGCTAGCCCCTTTGCACTTATTTTACAGTTTTGGTCTGCATAAGAGAGGATTTATTTGCTTTGTGTCAACATCCCAGTAAATTTATATGCATGTCTTATGGATGTTGAATAGGGAATACACCCCTTGGTTCTGCAGAGCCTAAAGAAGAAGAGGAGATATTTATAGAGTCTATCTCCTATACTGTTGGCCCCTGGCTCAGAAATCCTATTGATCAATGATGGCTACCTTGTAGGGATAATTGGGAAACATCTAGTTTGGGAAAAAATCCAACAGTTTAAGGTGACATGTGGTTTTGGCATATGTGAAACATGCTTTGCTAGCATGTTTTGATTAGATAACTTCCTAGAAAATCTCGATGGGTTTTTAGCCATTGCTCTCATTCTAATGTAGTTTCAATCAATGACCTAAATTCAAATTTAGAATTTCACACACAGACAGTCTGGTTGAGTTGTGATTTGACAAATAACATGTGTCAGTTGATCCTAATTTTTGAACATATTTTGGTGATTACACCAGCTACTTGTTGATCGTGGGAAATTAAATGTCTCGAGACATCATTTTATGCTTTAGTGATCATGATGCAATTTTTGAGCATTTCTAGCAATAAATTTGAGTGTGCAAAACCTACAGACACTTGAGATGAAATTATGCAGGTTGATGGAAATGGAGATCAACTCAATTCACTTTTTCCTATAAATGGATGCCTTCACATAAGTTGTCCACGTCAATTCTTTGTCATAGATCCTCAACAGAGGTTTTTTCCTTGTGTTTTTTAGTGCATTTCCTAAAAGGGTATGCCTCTGTTTTCTTGGTTATAGATTTGCTCTTTCTGAATTAAGGAATGGGGTGAATTTAGGACTAGGAATAGGAGGAATTGGTATGAATGGGAGTTTCTGGCTTATGCAATCTTGTTGCTTTCCCAGAACCATAGTTGCATGAATACATTCTTGCAGGGAAGGTCAAAGATTGGTCAGAAATTTTGACTATAGGAAACTACTTCCCGGGGATGAGCCAATTGGATAAATTTCCAACAACCCCGGCTAGACCTGGAATTTAGATGTTTACGCAGAGAGGCATCATTCATCCCTCTCCCCTCGTCTCTCTTTGATGATCTTCATCAAGAACCTTAGCTAAAGAGGAATGCCATGCCTAGATTGCTTAATTGGTGATGAAGAGGAAAGGTTATGTTGACATATTCAAAGAAGTCCTCATGAAGGCAAGGATAGGAGCCAGTCATCTTCTACCCTAATTGCTTGTACTTCTTGACAACTCCTTGATATATGGTATTTAATAATTGGAGATTAAAAGATAGGGAGTCACGATGCCTCCCTAGCAACCTATCATCTTAGTCCATGATAAAGTGAAGGAAGTCATACCCTAAAAACTCCACAATCTTCTAGAATATTCTATAATACAGTTGAAGAGATGGCACTGACTTTGGTTTATTGGAAAAGGGAATCAATTTTATGCTTTTCCAATCAAAAGAAAGAATGTAAAACTTCCACATGCAATCATTAAATGTAAAAATTGGAGTGAGATTTCTAGCCAAGATAAGCAATTGCCTTTATAAAGGGCCTTGCACAATTGTATGGGATATATATGTGTATGTAGGGATATAGAAATAGATATAGAGAAAAGGGAAGGAGGAGAGAGTGATAATAGCAATAGGAAGGAAGTTATGGGCTATAGACATAAGTTATCTACATTTTGGAAAGAAACTCTCTATAAGAGGAAGTGTTTTGGATTCAAGGTTGTATAGAGCAAGTCTTGTTCTATAAATGAATAAAGTTTATGTATGTCAATTTTTAATTCAGATTGAGTTATATGAGTAACACTTTATGTGTGTATTTCTTGCAATTATCTCCTTTAATGTATGCATTTCTTTCATGGATTAATGAATCAAGGGTTTTGAAATTCACTTGTACACATTTGTTGTATTGAATGTTTTGCTTACTACTTCTAATCAAGGATTTAGTTAAATATGGTTTAAACAAAACATAGAAAATGATGTATTGCATTAGGGATTATTGAAGAAGAGTTGCAAGAAATAATTTTTCTTGGGTATATCATTGCAAGCCACTAATACAAATACACCTTTTGAATTTGAAGTTCTATTGCTATAAAGGAAACATTTGCAGGGAGGGGTTTTGACTCTGTTGCCTATTGAAAGGCACAAGACAACTAAGAGGGGGGTGAATCAGTTGTATCAAAACTTTAACTTCTTTAAACCACAATCAATTTCATAATCACTTAACTTATTTCCAAATTCTGTTATGAGCATTAAACATGAATAGAAATATTAAAATATGAACACATCAACACCATACACACATCAACACCAAATTTTTTACGTGGAAAACCCTAAACAGGGAAAAACCACGGTGAGTGTTAGATCACAATATAATGTAGTAACAATACTGAATATCAAAAGGTGTCTCACTGCCAAAGGGCTCACTACCCAGGGCTCACTACTCAAAATGGTGGCTCACTACCAAGGGTTGGCTCATTGCCTGGGATGGATCACTGCCAAGGGTTGGTTCACTACCGAGGATGGCTCAATGTTGAGGTTTAGCTCACTGTCAGGGATGGCTCACTGCCAAGGGTTGAACTAATTTAGTAGCATCTACACCATGCCTGAGTTCAGTTCCATTGAAGCGCAAATTATCTCCTCGTCTCTGCTCTGCTTTTACACTTTGTACTTATCTTTTCATTTTCGCACTCTCACCCCTTTCACAACTTCATTACATATATTTATACAATTCATCAACCTTGGAATGTATATCAAGGTCGGCATTACAATCATCAACCATTGGAACAATCTCCAAGGTCGGCATATATACATACATCAAATTAGAACTAGACCTAAATAAACTTGTGAACTAAATGAATAAAGAAGGAACACTTCATGCCTTAGCATGGACTCAATTACATATTCACACACTACCATATGCTTCTACAATTCAAGAAACTTATCTGCAAAGAGTGTTAATCATCTAGGTTGGCCAGACTGGTGCAATCATCAAGAACAATTGAACATACGCTTCCAAGATCTTCATTACAACTTGCGGATCAAGAACACACCTTCAATGCATTCAGGGGACATTCACAAACATCATAGAATCATTTGGAAACCAACAAATCCAACTAAAATAGATCTCAACTTATTTCACTTGAAGATGGATTACAGTTTTCTCTCAATCAAACATTATCAAACTCTGCTAATTAGAAACTTGCTTTTAGAAGCTTCAAATCACATATCCTTTGGAATGAAGATGACTAAGGACCTTACAAGCTTAAGTCTAGAACCACAAAGCCAAAATCTAATCTACAAAGAAATGCGGAGAAAAATACTTTCTCCCTATCACTTTGCAAACCTTGTCAGTCACAGTCTTCACACTAGTGAATAGAACTTTTTCTGCACAGTGATCCAGACCACCAGATTCTGGATTTAGCATCTTTAAACACTTATTTAAATCATATCCAAAGCTCATACTCTAGTCTTCAATACAGGAAATATGCAAAGCAAAATACTCAGACGATGTTCTTAATAAGACAACTCAAACAATCAAGAATCAGCAATGCCGAAAGATATAGTTGACACAAATAACAACACAAACATGTTGACATCAATGACAAAACCAATTAGCACATACTTGCAACAATCTCCCCCTTTGTCAATGATGGCAACATATGATGTGAAAAACATGTTCTAACCTTCAAGACACACTTCTACTTCAGGACTCCCCCTTTCTTTTTACACCTCTACACTCTTACTCCCCCTGAGTTTTTCACATGATCTCTCTCCCCCTTTGACATCAATGGCAAAGGGCATCACACCCCTTCTACTGCACATACTTGCACACCACTACTCTGATCTATATGAAATCATTCTTTACTCCCCCTAAATGTAATAATCATCTCAAACCACTACTTGCTCCCACTAAGAGGTAGTGTCCAAAATCAGTCCAAAAGAGAAATGTATTTTGAAGCACATTGGACCAATACACCTTCCTATGCATCTAGTTCAAGGAAGGAGGGGAAATAACCCCTAATTTCTCCTGGAGATACTCAAATGTGTCTTTTGGAAGAGCCTTAGTGAATATATCAGTAACTTGATCTTTTTGTAGGCACATACTCAAGCTTTACCTCATTCTCTACAACTTTCTACCTCAAGAAGTGATACTTGATTGAAATGTGCTTTGCCTTTGAGTGCATCCCTAGATTATTTGAAATATTTATGGCACTTGTGTTCTCACAAAGAATAGGAATTGGTCCATCAAACTCAACTTTGATATCCTTCAAGGTTTGCTTCATCCAGAGCATCTAAGTGCAACATGATACTGCAACAATATATTCTGCTTCTACAGTAGACAAGGAAACTGATTCTTGTTTCTTGCTATGCCAGGATATTGCTCTAGCTCCAAGGAATAATGCACCTCCACTTATGGTTTTCCTGTCATCAGCACATCCAGCCCAATCTGCATCTGTGTCGGCACTCAAAGAAAAATCATTGTTCTTAGGATACCACAATCCATGATCAGGAGTGCCCTTCAAGTACCTGAATATCCTCTTAACTACCATCACATTTGATTCTATGGGATCTGATTGAAATCTGGCCACAAGACAAATTGCATGCATGATATCTGGCTTGGTAGTAGTTAAGTAAAGCATTCCTCCAATCATTGATATGTACTTGCTTTGATCAGCCTTAGGAGATTCATCATTCTTGCTTAGTTTACAACCAATGACCATAGGAGTGCATACCAGTTTAGAGTCCTCCATTCCAAACTTCTTCAATAATTCCCTGACATATTTTGATTGAGAAATGAAAATACCTTTGTCTGTCTGATTGATTTGCAGTCCAAGAAAGAAATTCATCTCACCACACATAGACATCTCAAATTCTTTTTGCATTTCATTTGCAAAGTTCTTGCACATCTCTTCATTTCAACCAAATATGATATCATCTACATAGACTTCAATAATTAGGATTTCATCTTTACTTACCTTTATATACAAATTGCTATCTGCGGACCCTTTACTGAAACCCTGTTGTAGTAGATACTTATCTAGTCTTGCATACCAAGCTCTAGGAGCTTGCTTCAATCCATACAGGGCCTTCTTCAATTTGCACACCATGTCTAGTTTGTCAGATAATTAGAACCCATCCGATTGCTCTATGTAGACTTCTTCTAGCTCACCATTCAGGAAGGTAGATTTCACATCCATATGATATGCTTTGAAATCTTTGTGTGCTGGAAATGCCAAAAACAATCTGATAGCCTCCATTCTTGCAACCAAAGCATAGGTCTCTTTATAATCAATACCTTCAACTTGAGAGTAGCCTTTATACACAAGTCTTGCCTTGTTTCTGTTATGTCAAAAAATATCCCCTTGGGGGCTTTTCCCTCTTAAGGTTTAGCTCCCGGGTCCTTAGAATGCATTTAGGGCATCTTGTGTGATGATTTTGACTCCCGATGAGAAAATCCTGAAGTCTTATGGCAAATAGGACCTAGGGAGTGCTATTTTGATGATCCTTGAAAAAAAAAGTAGGGTGGACTTGGGCGCTAGCGCCCTAGTCCTGCCTTATTTTGGGTTTGCCCTAAATTTAAATGTTGGTTTTATGACCGTTATTCAGGTCCTATGCCGACATCTCAAGTTTAAATTATGAAATTCTTAGTGGGAATCTTTGTAATTGCATATATAAGCATGTTTAGGTGTTTTATATGAAAAGTGGGATGATGGTATATGGGGGTTTTACTTTGAATCCTCCTTTCCACAAAATATTCCAAGGGCTTTTCAACCGAGTGCTTCTCCTATTGAGAGGAGAGTCAACTATCAGATTTGAGTTGCCACTTGGTTTTCTGCTGGGAAATTTAGAAGTTATCACACAAGATTGCTAATTAATGCTTTAACGCTCTTGAAACCCTAATTTAAACAAAACAGTAATTAAATATACGAATTATGACAAATGCCACATGAATTAGACAAAGGGCAGAGAACCTTAACTCATTGTTTTTCGTAGTCTAGAAAATAGAAAAGTTGAGGACAACGGTGATGGTGCCCTAGTCCAAGGTACTAATTTTTTTGTGGATTCCCAATCTCCTTCTAACAATGATCTCTACTCTATTTTCTATTTTTCATGATCCGATAGTGGAGGACAAGGTTGATGGTGCTGTAGTCCACTGTGGGAGATTCTTCCAAATGTCGGAAGCTCTACAAACCTTGATGCTCACTGGCTAATCTATTTCTATAGCTTCAGATGCAGAGGACAAGGTTGATGGCGTCCTAGTCCAATTAAGGTCCTTCTTCAGGATCTAAAATCTTCGCAGTGTCCTCCAGTTTCCTGCAACTCCACTTCTCCCACTTTCGCAACATGTAACCTACAATCACATGGAATGTGGGAGGGGGTTGTGGTGTTTAGAGGCTTGCCTTAGTCAAGCCTCGGAGAGACATTCAAGTTGTCTGAACACCGTTGTTAGAGAGAGTGCATATCCTTGTGGGATAGAGGAAAAAATCTAAATGATAATGATGATAAAACATAATAGATGTCACCTTGATGATGAAGCTCTCATGGAAGGAAGATGCTCTTCAATGCCATTAAGAGGAGATGGAATCCAACCTGCAAAAAAAACACAATAACAATGCTATGCTATGCAACACAATGAATACCTTGATCACTTTACATAAGCTCATGAATCACAATGTTCATCTAGTTTGCAAATGATAACCTAAAAATGCTTATATATGCAACTACTAAGATTCCTACCAAGAATTTCATAATTAAAACTTATGATGTTGGCCTGGGACCCAAATAACAGTCACAAACCTGACATTTGAATTTAGGGCAGACCCAAAATAGGGCTGGACTAGGGCACTATCACCCTTGTCCACCCCCTTGTCTTTGTTCTAGAATCATCAAATTAGCACCCCCTAGGTCCTATTTGTCACAAGACCCAAGGGTTTTCTCATTAGGAGTCTGAATTATCATGCAAGATGCGCTAAATGCAATCTAAGGACCTGGGAGGTAAACCTTAAAGCAAAAAGCCCCCAAGGGTGCATTTTTATGACATAACATTTAGCCCCCACTTTAATGTATGTATTAAACACAAGGCCAATACATGCATTAAAGTAAGGTCAACAAACACATAAAACATGCAAAGCACAGAGAAGACATGCCAAACACATTGAAGACAATAACAAGCACGCAAAACATGGAGAAGATAGTTACAGTCACACAAAACATGGAGAATACAACATTAAAGACACACAGAGCACAAAGAATACAATGAATGCAGTGATTGTTTTCTTTTTTATTTTCCCATATGAAATGCAAAATGCAGGTACAAGGAAAGTAAACAAACAAAGACCAAAAAGTGTAGAGGAGTTGTTCACCACCAGTCTTGCACTTTTTGAGAATAGGCACGCCAAATAAAATCCCAAGGTGTAGAGGAGTTGTTCACCACCAGTCTTGCACCTTGAGAACAAACACGCCAAACAAATCCCAAAGTGTAGAGGAGCTCATCGCCACTAGTCTTGCACTTTGAGAACAAGCACGCCACACACACACACGCTAAAGACACAAAGAAAACATGACAGACAAGCGATGGAGTGAAACTATTGCTAGATTCATCACCATCTCAGGCACATTACAGGCACACACTGATGATTGGACTTCACCACAACAACCGTCGAAAATACGCTTAAGGGTTGAGTTAGTCACAAAACCGCTCCCCACCTCACGATGAGGACTTTTCAAAATGATAGGATAATACAGTCTCTCCAAGAAATACACCATCCCCACCTCACGATGAGGGCTTAAGATAAAAGGATATGCTTGATATCCCACCTCTATAGAGGGCTTAAATGATTGATTTGATTTTCAAATTGTTCAAACATGCTTTACTATGATCTAAAGCAGACAACTTACCTTATATATGCCCCCACCTTAAGGTGGTTGATATCACGTATCGATATCAAGCATGTTAAGGTAGGAAGAAAACACATAAGGGAACACAAGCTCTCGCAAAGCCCATGCCCCCCAGAGGGGACATGTAATTTACAATCGCTGAATGTTCCCACAAACACATCCCTGCAAGAAAAGTGTTAGTGTCCAAATAATCATGATAAACAACAATGCATATGATCAACTACATGAAAGGGCCAAGCAAGGCAATATTTATGATAAACATAGTGCGCGGAGCAGCAATATTGTCAAAGTGTTATTAGCAAGATAAGATAACATCAACATCAACATCAAGATAGAGAAATCATGGAGTGATTCCACTAGCCAAGCATCAGATAATATGTTACAACCCCGTCATCGTGTATGGACTAGGTCCATTTTTTTATTACTCGCGAAATGGACACTAGGTCCACATCAGTATAATATGTTTTTTGTCATCCACCAGCTAGTGGAAACACTAGAAGAAGGTAAATAATAAATCAGAGAGGAGAACAAGTGCCTTAGGGACAATCATGTAGGAGGGTGCCCCCAAGCCACCAACTGCAACGTTATGTCCGTAAGACACAACACACAACAATGAAATCAGAGAAGTGATATAGAAGAATGACAATACAAATAGAAGGTCACAATAGAGGTGGTCTCCTAGTATCCTTGACCTTACAAGAGAATCAAGGGTCATCCTAGGAGGCCTAACAACACATAACACATCACGGGGGAAAAACATCACGAGAGATAAAGGGTTAGAGATACTTACCTAGTAGATCCTAATGTTAAGAACATACATATCTAGGAAGAGGCCACCCTTGAGAGCTACTATGATATTCGCTACAACAAGTGTGGCTTATCGGCTTAGGATATCTCACATATTGATTTGATCTTGTTGATATTGCATTAATATTAAGTTTAAGATGACGAGAGGCTTTCTTTTCTTTAAAAGGATTATATCCAATGCCACTTGAGTAATGTGTTTGAAGCAGTTTCTATAGGTACTCAAATCCCTTGTTCATTTATACCACATCCATTACCTACATAGTCACAGTTCTTGTACAAAATATGAAATCCACGACCATATAGAGAGTCCACTTCTTTAGAAGATGGTGAGCCTCATAGGTCTCATAATTTGTAGTGTATGTAAGAGTATTGTCTTTATTTTCAACCAAAAGACTTTGGACTTCTTAGGAGATTCAAAAGATCGCTTGGATGAGATTGATGCAACTTTTGATGAATTAACTTTATATTCTCCCATCCTGCAAGGGTTAAAATCTAATGAACCCTAATCGTCACCAAAAAGTGCATTCAATGGTTGAGAGTTTTGCACAACATTATCTGTAGCAAGAGGCATTGTTGAATGAATTTGTAAGTTGTTTAGTCGTTGCTAATTTCTAACTTGTTTTGGCATTTCGATATGTGAACAAGTATTTAGATCAGGATCGAATTTCCAAGTGTAGAGCTTATCTTGATAAATGAACTTAAGTGATCAATGAAGGGTAGACGAGACTGCCCCCATGGCATGAATCCACGGTCTACCTAGAATCATATTATATGAAAGTGAATTAGACATAACATGAAAAAGGGTATCTAATATCTAGAGTCCAACCTGCACAGGTAAAGTTATGGTACCTATTGATTGTCTTCCAACATTATCAAAGCCACGAATGCTAATCCTTTCTGGGTTGATTAAAGATGTGCCGGCCTTTATTCTGTGTAGTAAGTCGTTGCTACAGACATTAAGGGTCGATCCATTGTCAATTATGACTCATTTTACCAACTTTTTATTTATCATGACAAAGATCAAAAGTGGATCATATTCATCTTTTACTGATGGTATTTCATGTGGTTGAAAGATAATATCCATTTTTTCACATTTATACTATACAACATAGCTGCTACATTAGTTAGCTTAGTAGTGGGTGGCACGATCACCTTTTGTAAAGATTCTTGGAGCATTCCATGGTATGTAGGTGGTGTTTGTATTAAATCCCAAAGAGAGATCTTAGCTGGAGTAGCGCGAAACTGTTCGACAAGATCATATTCTTGACCACTTTTATGAGTAAGATGAGGTGGCAGAGGGAGCATAGGTTGAGAACATGGAAGAGAGATAGGTACATGCAGTGCTTGCTTACTTTGCTTGTTATTACAGGTGTTGTATGTGTGAGAAATCACTTTGTGGTGTGGTTATTGAGCACCTTGAACTGTAATCACTGATTTCAAACAAGAAGGTACATTAGGTGCCCCCCGCACAATCATCTTAGGAATACTGTTATAAAGTCTATTAGTGAAGATGGAATTAACATTGTTGTATCAGTAATAGAGCTATCCATAGTCTTCTCATCTAAGGTTTTTGGATATTCAACTATAGGCCAAGTAGGATAACTTATGGAATCATCATCGTCATATTCTTTCAAAGTGTTAGTCGAAAAAGAATTTGCACTCTCATCTTTCACATGAGTATCCCTAGATATGAATTTAGTTAAATCTTCTAATATAAAAGGATATACTCCTATGAGTAGAGAGAAGCTAGTAAATTCATGCGTATAACAAAGTAATTGCATCTCATATGTAGAACATATAGAAGCATCAATACTACTTACAGAAGTTATGTGCTCTAGAACATGAGGATTCTCATTAGTGAAATTAGATAAATTTTCAAAATCTAGGATATACTCATGCAAAGAATTCAAAGATGGATAACATGAAGATTACATAATGAAATATTTTGGATGCCAACTCAGATTTCAAATATTTTCAAAAACTTATGCAAGAAACAAGTGCAAAAGCTATATAAAAATGCTCTAAAATGCTTGATTTTTTGACTGTTCTCGATGCAAATGAATGAAATAAGAGGTGTTGTAAATATTTTCAAGAGTGACAGCACATGATATGCCTAAAAATAGTCCACTAATGCAATATCTTTCACAACATGGTTTTGAAACAATTCTAGAGAGTTGATAAGTCAAAACCTAGTGAAAATAGGCTAAAATATGAGATTTTTCACCAAATCTCAATGCAAAAGAGTAGGGAAAAGGGAATTGTAAGGAAAATGATGATAGAAAACAACTTATAACAGTAAAAACAGCCACCTGATGCAAAAAAATTTGTTACAACATGCCTATAATGCCATTCTAGATCAAACCCTACTGCAAAAATAGCAAAAAAATTACAAAATTTCAATGCGAAAGCCCAAAAGAAAGGGTGTTGTAAGGAAATTGAGAAGGGAAAGCAGATAATAACACTAATAATAGCCAATTAGTACAAAACAATCACTTACAACACGCTTGGAGTGCAAATCTAGCAAGACGGTAAGGCCAAATCTAGTGAAAAAATGCAAGTTTTTCAAGCCCTAGACATGAAATTTCACAAGGAGGCCACTATGATGCAACACTACATTTAGAAATCAGACCCAATGAGTGTTTTAACAAGGTATTAAAATCTGAAACAAGATTTTGACTACAACCCTAGCTCATGCAAAACTAGGTTTTCATGAAAAATGCAAAATTTTGAGCAATTTCTAGCAAATCAAGCATGCAAATGAATTGTAAATGATGAATTTATGTATTTTGGATTAAATATAATGCCAATAATAGAAATTAGTTGAAATTAGATTCCAATTACTTCAAATTTTATAAAAATGCAAGCCTAATATGTCAATTTTGCAAATTTTCCAAATTTTTCATTTTTTTTGTAATTTTTCAAATGCAATATTGAAAATAATGAATTGAATGATAATGAATTTCAGATCTAATGTAAAAATTAGAGAATTAAATAAATACAATGAATGAAAACTATGTCCACAATCAAACCCTAGAATGCAATTTTTTTGTAAATTTTTGAATGCAATAGAATGAATGAATGTAAATCTATGAAACAGCACTCAACAACATACCAAAAAGTTCACGTCAGGTTCACCAAAATGTTTTATATGAAAAGGGGGATGATGGTATATGGGGGTTTTAGTTTGAATCCTCCTTTCCACAAAACATTCCAAGGGCTTTTCAACCGAGTGCTTCTCCTATCGAGAGGAGAGTCAACTATCAGATTTGAGTTGCCACTTGGTTTTCTGTTGGAAAATTTAGAAGTTATCACACAAGATTGCTAATTAATGCTTTAATGCTCTTGAAACCCTAATTTAAGCAAAACAATAATTAAATCTGTGAATTACAACAAATGCCATAGGAATTAGACAAAGGGTAGAGAACCTTAACTCACTATTTTTCACAGTCCAGAAAATAAAAAAGTCAGGGACAACAATGATGGTGCCCTAGTCCAAGGTACTAATTTTTCTATGGATTCACGATCTCCTTTTGACACTAATCTCTACTATATTTTCTGCTTTCCATGATCTAACAGTGGAGGACAAGGTTGATGGTGCCCTAGTCCACTTTGGGAGATTCTTCTAGATGTCAGAAGCTCTGCAAACCCTGATGCTCACTGTTCAATCTATTTCTGTAGCTTCAGATACAGAAGAGAAGGTTGATGGCACCCTAGTCCAATTAGGCTCCTTCTTCAGGATTTGGAATCTCTATAGTGTCCTATTTTCTGCAACTCCACTTCTCCCACTTTTGCAACCTGTAACCTACAATCACATGAAATGTGGGAGGGGTTGTGGTGTTTAAAGGCTTGCCTCGGTCAAGCCCCGGAGAGACATTCAAGTCTTTCAAACACCATTGTCAGAGAGAGAGTGTGTATCCTTGTGGGATAGAGGCAAAAATCCAAATGATAATGATGATAAAACACAATAGATGTCACCTTGATGATGAAGCTCTCATGGAAGGAAGATGCTCTTCAATGCAATGAAGAGGAGATGGAATCCAACCTACAAAAACAAACACAATAACAATGCTATGCTCTACAACACAATGAATACCTTGATCACTTTACATAAGCTCATGAATCACAATGTCCATCTAGTTTGCAAATGATAACCTAAACATGCTTATATATGCAACTACTAAGATTCCCGCCAAGAATTTCATAATTAAACTTATGATGTCAGCCTGGGACCCAAATAACAGTCACAAACCTGACATTTGAATTTAGGGCAGACCCAAAATAGGGCTGGACTAGGGTGCTAGTGCCCTTGTCCACCCCTTGTCTTTGTTTTAGAATCATCAAATTAGCACCCCTAGGTCCTATTTGTCACAAGACCCAAGGGTTTTCTCATCGGGAGTCTAAATTATCATGCAAGATGCTCTAAATGCAATCTAAGGACCCAGGAGCTAAACCTTAAAGGAAGAAGCCCCCAAGGGTGCATTTTTCTGACATAACAAGGTTATCATTTGCAAACTGGATTGAAACTAGATGAACATTGTGAACTTGTGATTTTTATTCAAGGCATTCATTGTGTTGCAGAGTAGTACTTTGTTGTTATTATGTTTGTATTTGTAGATTTGGATCCATCTCCTCATGGCATGAAGAGCATCCTCCTTCCATGAGATCTACACTTCAAGGTGATATCTATTATGTTTTCAATCATTTATCATTTGTATTTTTGCCTCTATCCCACTGGGATATGCACTCTTATCTAACAACGGTGTTCAGAAGACTTGAATGTCTCTTCGAGGCTTGATCGAGGCAACCCCCTCCCACACTCCTTTGTGATTGCAGGTTATAGGTACCAAGTTTTGTGGAGTGGATTTGCAGAAAGGAGGTTGCAGACATCAAGGATTGAGGATCTGAAAGAAAGAGGACAATGGCGAACATTTTGGGACAAGGGCGCTAGTGCCAGTGTCCTCCATCTTTTCTGGGGTAGAAACAAAAGATATAGTGCAGATCAATGTCGAAAGGAGATCCAGATTCTGTGACAAAAATTGTACCTTGGACTAGGGCGCTAGTGCCAGTGTCCTTGACTATTCCGCATTCTAGATTTCAAAAAATAGTGAGTTAACAATCTTTTTCCTTCACCTTAGTCTGAAAGGATTTGTTGTAATTCAATAATTTGCTTACTATTTTGCTTATTTAGGGTTTTAAGAGTAATTGAGCATTAAATTGAGACATTGTTTGTTACATCTAAACTTTCGTATTATTCCAAGTGGCAGCCCAACTTGATAGGTGATTGCTCTTGCTTAGTGGAGATTCAACTTGGTTGATATGCCCTTGAATGTTTGGTGAGAAGGGAGGATTTGCCTTTGAAACCTAAACCAAAACATTTCCCCCTTTTTTTCACTCTAAACTGTTTCTGACAACTTCTCCAACTTCATTTAGTTTGTTCTAGAAAACTCACTTTGTTTCAATCACATTCTTGTTTGCAGGCCTAGGGACAAGTTACCAAGTCTTGTTCTTCTCAATTTGTTGTAGTTCTTCTTTCATTTCCTTGACCCAATGCTCATCATTGCATGCTTAATTTACTATTTTAGGTTCCACCTTAGACAGTAGACCAAGATTTACTTGTTCCTCTACAATCAGATACTTCTAGTCCTCTCACCTTTCCTTTTGTCACCAATAATCTGATCTTTAGAATGATCTGTTTGCACATACCTTGGAGTTTTATGAGTTCTTACCAAAGCCTCAGCCTGAGTTTCTTCTTCTTCTTCTTCTGGATCTTGTTCTTCAATATGGACTTCCTTTTCTTTGCCTTTTCTAACCTTTTCTATATCAACAGGTTCCTCTGACTCATATCCATCAGGTTGGATGTCTTCATCTACCTTCACATTTGCACTTTCAATGATCTTTCTCAGTCTTTTGTTATAGCACTAGTAAGCCTTTCTCTTAGTGGAGTACCCAAAGAATATACCTTCATCACATCTAGCATCAAACTTTCCCAATTCTTCATCTCTTTTAATGTAGCATTTGCTTCCAAAAACTTTGAAGTATTTGACAGTAGGAGCTCTACCATACCACATTCCATAAGGTGTCTTTGTTTCTTCTTCTCTAACTTGCACTCTAATCTGAATGTAGACAATAGTATGTATTTCTTCTTTCTAGTACACTTCCGGTAGGTCTGCTTCTTTGATCATTTCTCTGGTAGCTTCTTGAATAGTTCTATTCTTCCGTTCAACCACTCCATTTTGTTGAGGAGTTCAGGGAGCATACAAATGTCTCTTTATTCCATGTTCTTCACAAAAAGCATTGAACTCATTTGAGGTGAACTCACCACCTCTGTCAGATCTTAAGCATTTGATTCTCAAATCCAATTCTACTGGCATTCTTTGCATATAATATTGGTAGGCTTCATAATCTTAGGCAGATCTCTTACAGCTTGAATAGTGCTTATTATCACTAGATTATTGAAGTTAATGTGACACATTCTCCTATGCTATAGCCAACTTTCATCTAACTTAGCCAACAAACAACAATTTTTAGCACCTTTCAAATGATAAACATTACCATGAGTCTTCTTACTAGCAGCAATTAAGGTTTTGGAGCTATTCTGTATCTTGCACCCATTGTCTTTGAACACAAGATTATAACCTTTGTCACACATTTGTCCAACACTTAGTAGATTATGCTTTAGGCCCTTGACATAAAGAACATCATCTGTATTATGCTTTCCATCAAAAGTAATAGATCCTTTTCCACAAATCTTACCAATTGCATCATCACCAAATCTAACAAGTCCTCCATCATACTTTTGAAACTTAACAAACTTACTCTTGTCTCATGTCATGTTGTTTGAGCACCCGCTGTCAATGATCCATTCATCTTCTTTTTTAGCAGGAAATGTAGACAACTCCCCTAGACTTTCTTCCTTCACATACCTTACAAGATTAGCAAAAATAGGTTCTTCTCTAAGTGCAATAAACAAGCATTCACTACTATTTCCACCATCAGAACTAGATTCATCATCAGTTACACCTTCATCATCTCGAACATAATAACTTTTTCTTACCATCTTTCCTTTGCTTTCATTGATCTTCAAAGCTCTGTCAGGACATCTTGAAGCATAATGACCAATTTTACCACAACTGAAGCATTTGAAAGGTAACTTACCTTTGATTTTTCTTTGCTGCCCCTCTTTATTCTGCTTGCAAATTTGGATTCTAGCTCTGCAAAGTCTTCACCATCTAATTCCACAACATATTTCTCTAATCTAGAAGTCTTAGTTGCTTCCTTGGCCTTGAAAGCAGTCTCAATTTTCGCAGGGCCATCAGTAGTACCAAACTCTCTTATTACAAAAGCAGTCAGTTTACCAAGTAATTGATCTTTTGTAAGCTTGCCCAATTTCAACAACTCTTCAATGTCATATACCTTGTGACCATAAGATTTGGGAAGAGTTTTGAGTATCTTATCTATGACATCCTCATCCTTTAATTCTCCACCAAGACCTTTGATGCTACTGACAACTTCATCAATCTTTTGTAAGTAAATTGTTATGTTCTCATCTTCATCCATTCACATAGTTTCATATGTGGTCTTCAAATTTTGCAACTTGGCCTTCTTGACAGATGCATCACCTTCACAGATTTTATTTAATTTGTCCCAAATCTCATAAGTAGTTTCTAGATTCACAACTTTTGCCATTTCAGTGTTAGACATGGCATTTAATAGAGCATTTTTAGCTTTGTGATTAGCCTCAAACTCTTTAATCTCTTCTTTAGTATCCAGATCTTTAGGAACTGTGTATTTATCTTTAACCATTGCCCAAATATTATAACCAAGAGAAATAAGATAACTTTGCATTCGTACCTTCCAATATGCATAGTCAGATTCATCAAACTAGGGAATGTCTTTCCTATGTGCCATCCTGAATCTACCTTATGCTATTAGGATTTCTTCAAAGGAACCTTGCTCTGATACCAATTTTTGAAAGGCACAAGACAACTGAGAGGGTGGGGATGAATCAGTTGTATCAAAACTTTAACTTCTTTAAACCACAATCAATTTCATAATCACTTAACTTATTTCCTTATTCTGTTATGAGCATTAAACATGAATAGAAGAATTAAAATATGAACACATGAACACCATACACACATCAACACTAGATTTTTTATGTCGAAAACCCTAAACAGGGAAAAACCACGATGAGTGTTAGCTCACAATATAATGTAGTAACAATACCGAATATCAAAAGGTGGCTCACTGCCCAAAATGGTGGCTCACTGCCGAGGCTTGGCTCACTGCCAGGGCTGGCTCACTACCGAGGCTTGGCTCACTACTGGGGGTGGCTCATTGCCAAGGGTTGAATTGATTTAGTAGCATCTACACCATGCCTAAGTTCAGTTCCATTGAATTAAAAATTATCTCCTCTTCTTTGCTCTGCTTTTACACTTCACACTTATCTTTTCATTTTCGCACTCTCACCCCTTTCACGACTTCATTACATATATTTATACAATTCATCAACCTTGGAATGCACATCAAGGTTGGCATTACAATCATCAACCATTGGAACAATCTCCAAGGTCAATATTAATACATACATCAAATTAGGACTAGAGCTAAACAAACTTGCGGACTAAACGAATAAAGGAGGAACACTTCACACCTTAGCACGGACTCAATTACATCTTCACATACTACCATATGCTTCTACAATTTAGGAAATTCATCCACAAAGAGTGTTAGTCATCTAGGTCGGCCAGACTGGTGCAATCATCAAGAACACTTGAACATACGCTTCCAAGATCTTCATTACAGCTTACAGATCAAGCACACGCCTTCAATGCATTTAGGGGACATTCACAAACATCATAGAATCATTTAGAAACTAGAAAATCCAACCACAACAGATCTCAACTTATTTCACTTGAAGATGGATTACAATCTACTCTCAATCAGACACTGTCAAACTTTGCTAATTAGAAACTTGCTTTCTAGATCTTCAAATCACATATCCTTTGGAATGAAGATGACGAAGGACCTTACAAGCTTAAGTCTAGAACCACAAAGCCGAAATCCAATCTGCAGAGAAATGCAGAGCAAAACAATTTCTCCTTGTCACTTTGCAAACCTTGCCAGGCACAATCTTCACAGTAGTGAATAGAACTTTTTCTGCACAGCGATCCAGACCACCAAATTCTAGATTTAACATCTTCAAACACTTCTTTAAATCATATCCAAATCTCATACTCTGGTCTTCAACATAGGAAATATATAGAGCAAAATACTTAGACATTGTTCTTAATAAGACAACTCAAACAATCAAGAACCAGCAATGCTAGAAGATATAGTTGACACAAATGACAACACAAACATGTTGACATCAATGACAACACCAATTAGCACATACTTGCAACATTGTCTCGATAAAACACTAGTCTGGAGTTTTGTTTGCCCAATGGTTCAGAAATTTATTGGTTAAAATTACCCTTTGGTTCATTTTCCTAGTTATTGTTTTGGGTATCTTAGTGCATGTTCTCAGAGTAAAATAGAGAAGATAACCCAAGAATATTGTCAATCTAGGAGTTATCTTGAAAATCTTGGTGCATACATGAGAACATTTTTCTCAGTATTGAAAAGCTAGACCTATTGATTGTGAGTAAGGGAATAACCCCCTAGGTGTAGTAGAACCTGAAGTGTAGGGGAGATAAGTGTGGATGGTTTCCCACCTTGTTAAGCAATCTTCCACTTTGTTGGCCAAGTCTCTTCTTGAAATCTGAGCATAAGAAGTCGCAAACCTTTAGGATTCAATGCATGCAGATTTGAGAACCAACAGAATTGGTGACTCTACTGGGGACATAAGAAGAATTCAGTTGTTTAACATAGTCAATCTGATGTGTTCTGGAATGATCTTTAGGGATTGCATGTTTCATGATTGTTCACTACATTGGTAATTCTATTTGATCAGCAATATTAGGTTAGGGTTTGTGCTCTGAAAGTTGAAGTTAACAGAATTAATAGACTCTTTGATTTGAAGGGATCTCAATGCAGGGGCTTTGCTAAACAAATGACCTAGACAATTCACTGAATATATTTTCCTCTTTGGAGAGGTGGCGATTCTGCATTTGTTTCAGGCTTCAAGATTTTCCAGGCACTCTATTCTGTTTGAATGTTACAATGAATATCTTGATTACTAAAAGATATAAAGCTTTGAATTTTAATGGAATCCAAGGATACCCAAATGTTATCCCTAATTAAGTTAGAAGAGATTTGCCAAAATTTAGTGGAAGAGCATCTGAATTAGAAAATAAGCATTTATAGGAAATTTGTGATCTAATGGCTGATTATGAGGTTGAAAATGAAGATGTTGTTATGAATCTTTTTGTTCAATCACTCAAGGATGATGTCGAGGATTGGTTTTCAACACTACCACCATGTTATATTTCATCTTGGCTTGATTTTGAAATAGTATTTTTAGAAGAGTTTGGTGAAAAAGCTAATCTCACCTCATTAATTACACAATTTATGAATATCCAGAAAGATCAGCATGAGCTTGTATGAGCTTTTAACCTAAGGTTCTCTAAAATTCTTAGTTGTATCTCAGATTATAAGAGGCCAAATGATGCATTGTGTTTGGTAGTATATCTGGCTGCATTTGATGAAGAGATGAGTTATATGTTGAGGAATAAGGAACCTAAGTCACTTTTCCATGCTTATGAGATTGCAAGGGATATTGAGAATAACTTGAAATATGCCATGCCTATTGGGCACATGTCTGCAAATGTTGGATACAGAAGATTGAAGTTGAAAAGTTTCAATCCTTTGTTTAGGGATGGAACTAAGTTACAAAAATGTGATTGCAACCTTGTTATGCTTGATAGTGGTGTCACTGTAGGTACATCTCATATTGAGAAAGATCAAGGCTGTGACCAACCCATAAGGAGAAAGGTTGTAAATCATATGTATGATCAAATAAAAGACATATAGAGGTTGTGTTTTGTGGTGGTATCCAAAGTTCACATGACAGACAAAATGATAATCCACAACTTAAATAAGAGTTAAGGCAGCCACAACTTGACTACTCATAACCACATACACACTATAGGATTATAGGCATAGTATGCACCCCACCTTTAAACAAAAGTATTGTCCTTAATATTGATCAATTGTGGATGCTTTTGCATAAAATCTTCATCTTTCCCTATGGAATCTTGATCTGAAAATTCTTGCATTTTGTGAGTGTCCTAATCCTCATCTCCTATGTGTATGTATAGAAAATTAACTCAATCTTCAAGACATGTCTTTCCTTTGCATCTAGCTCTTGATGGTGATGAATGTGTTCTTCCATTTCACTAACCTTTTGGTGTGCCTTCGAGGAAGAGGTGAAGGATGGTAGATGTTACCCTAGCATTGATTGAATGGCTTGATCATGATCTCCTTTAGGAAATAATGTTTTTTAATTGCTCAAAGTACTGATAATTCATGGAAAGATGTTACTAGTTTGACTTGTCCTTCTTTTTCCTCTCCTTCTTTTTCTCTTCCTTCTCCTCCTCCTTCTTCTCTTTTTGCTTCTTTTTCTTATTCTTATTCTTGTTCTTGTTCTTCTTCTTATATATTCTTCATTTGTAATAGGTTCTAAGATCTCATATGAGTTCTAGCCATTGAATTATTTAGATGAGGATCCATATTAAAGTTTGATTCAAAACCAAAAGAACCCTTCCTCTTAAGAGACTCCTTTTCCTCCCAAGCCTTGTTGTGTGACTCCATATGTTTGGAATCTCTAGAACTTTGGCCATAAGCCATTTTCTCCACCATCACCTTGAGATTTTCAATCTTCCCATCCATCTTTGAAAAGATTTCAGCCTTTAACTTGTTGGATTCTTCCCTTATAATATAAATGGTTCCAATACCACTATCTTCCACTAATGTATTATCTTTATCATGATTCCTTTTAAGAGTTGTATACTTTTTGCCTCTTGTGGGAGACCCCACCATGGTGGGAAAAAATAAGTTTGCATTAAATCACACAAAACAAACCCAAATGACCTAAAAAATTTACTATAACTTACTTGGGACAAGATCTCACCTTTTAAAAAAAATCTTCAAGAAATTTTTTGAGTTGTAACCTTGGGAGAAAATTTGGTAAAAACCTTAATTTGTAATAACTTCATCAAATCTTATCTAAATTCCTTCAAATTAGGATTGTATGTGTCTCAATTTGCCCTTGTTCAACCCTATAGAAATCAAGGGAAAAATCACTAAATTGTAGTCCTAGAAGCAAAAACAGTGGAAACCCTAATTTTGCAATAGCTCCTTTAATTCTACTCCAATTGACTTCAAATATAGACTGCAATAGATTAAATATGTCCTTGAAAAATTCTCAAAAAATCTTGAAAATATTCATCAAAATGAGATAGATATACACTTCCCAATATGACCTCCAAAATTGAAAAAAATCACCTTATTTCTTGCCTTCACAGTGCCAAGACCGTGCTCTGACACCACTTGTAATGAAACAACTTGCGCAATAGAAGAATATAATAGGAAATAAGCTGCAAATACTTCATAATAATATTCCAATTCGACGGGACAACCTCCTAATTGACTTCAAGGGGGATACCTCCAATAGTCTTAAATAAGAACACAATACTCAATATGATGATAATAACTAACCTCTACCCCCTGCATATACCATACTTATGCCATGGATGTCACCTAGGCTGACCTAACTACCTATAAAAGACTATATTAATGATTATATAACTTATGTAAGAGTTAAGGTAACCACAAGCTAACTACTCATAACCATATACACGTTATAGTTTTAGGGGCATAGCAATAAGAAACCCTTGTAAGAGAACTAGGTAATGTAGGATCGAATGAGTTCACCAAAATGTAAAGGAAATAGACTTTCTTTAAGTGTTTAACCAGGCTAATTAAGTAATTACAACCAATTAAGGAAAAATCAACATAGATTCATTAATGTTAGTTGGGAATTATATATCAAGTAATTATACTTGCTATCTTAGAAAGGTAGTTGCAAAGGAGAAGGTGCTTAACTTGTTGACTGAAGAATATGGACCTTTGATGCTAATTTTGGACCTTGACTACTTTAGGTCTGAAAATGTGATCTCTCTACCAAGGTAGAAAAATTAAGGGCAACGACCAAATATAATTTGAATTTAAATTTTGAAAAGGAAAGGATCAAGTCTATGACCGTAGGCTTAACCTCACAATTGCAAAAATAATCATGGGCAGCAAACAGTCAAATTTAGCTAAATTACTAACTCTAGTGTGGTAGGTAATAAATGTGAGGCTTAGGTAAATGAATTGAAGTATGTGTATAAGGATCTAGGTGATAGTTAAATATATAGATATATGTATATAGAAATGGATAAAGGTTAAAAGGAGGAGCCCAACATTACACAAGATTGTGCATATATAATCATTAGCATTGACTCTAACTTTATGTCTATATGCTGAAAATTTTTGGTGTTATACTTTTAACCCTTTAGTCTTTGCCATCACTATTGTTCTTTCTATGTGAGGAATTGTTTGCCCTTTCCCTCCCTAGTAGAGGGAAGAAAGGGAAAATAATGGAAAATTTTTAAAACTAGTTAAAAAGCTTATCATTGAATTCACCATTCCAACCCATTTTAATGAATGTTTAAAGATTTTTGTGTATTAGATGAATTCCTCCACATATAAAATTATCACTGACATATTCAAATCATATTCTTGTGTACGCGTGGAGAAAAGAGATTCAAATAAATGTTGCAGCAGGAGGAGAGCAACGCTTGTGGTTGAAGATGCACCACATTGCAGCATTATTGTTTGGAATATGACTCACAATACAAGAGCCACTGTAGAGGTACGTTACATATGCCGCCATTTATAGCTTATCTTACCATGATAATGACTTCGATCACACCTCATCTTTTGGTGTAGCTGTGCGTCAAGCTGAGAGAGAAATTGCACGAAAATGAGATGAAAATGAAACAGGACGGCAAATTGATGTAGATGCCATTTTGTACCTTAGAGAATTGTTATTGCTGGAAGTAATTTCATGGGAAAAATCAAAACGTACTAACAACGAAATTTGAAGTTAAAGGAACCTTTTCGTACCCAAACGTTTTATCTATCCACGCCTGAAAATGCCAAGAAGCATTATTAGGTTGTAGGCCACCCATTGAGCTAAAATAAAGACCCTTTCTTTTTTTTTTTTGGTTTATGATGTTATTGTTGTAGGTTTTTGTGTCGTCTCGACTTTGGAATGTTATTCTATTTTACCTATTAACATAAAGATACTTTTTTTTTGGTTTATGATGTTATTCTATTTTACCTAATGAAGGATCATTAAGCATGATCCAAAACGTTGATGCAAAAACATACATAGTTGAGTCTAGAAGCACTCTCATTATATCTATTTTACCTATTGTTTTTTTGTGAATATTGTGTATGGCTTTTATAAAAACAAAACATTTTGAAATTATCTATTTGTTTCGCCTAGACTTTGGAGTGTTATTCTATTTTACCTACCTTTTTTTCTGAACATAGCGTATGGTTTTTATAAAAACAAAATATTTTAAAACTATCTAGCATTTTCTTGTGTTTAAAATTGACAAAGATTAGTCTATTTTAGTGTTTTTAGGTGTGAATTATTATATATTTTTTGTCAATAGTTGTTAATGGAACATGCTTTTTTGTATCGTTTTGCTTTTGTTTTGTAATGTTCTTTGGATGTTCCTTTATATTCCCTCTTGTCCTCTATACATTTGTAATGGTGAAAATTGTATCCTTTCACTTTCTCCAATCTCTTTTGACTCGCTTTGACCTGATTGTCCTTTATGCAATAATAAATGTACGAGTGACATGATTTTTGCTAAGGGATGGTATATACCCTGAGAGTTAGTTGGTTCCATCTGCACTTATTCCTAATTTATCTATCCAAGTTCAAATCTACAATTTGTGGGATTGATCCAAGTGAACTCTATGATTTGTGGAAATAAACCAAAACTTTTAAGTTTCAAATTCAAATTTGGGGTCAACCTAACCCTCCGAATTAGCTATTACATGTTGACTCGAAGTGCAAAATATTTCATTTGCTACTTTTGGAGTTGTATTTAAAGGCATGCATGTAATAATAGATTTGCATACCCTACAACTTCCTCATTACATTTTTGTGTCCACTTTAGTCCCTAGCCCAATTATGTGCATCTTTTGGTGTTTTGACCCCTTTTACCTAGCCTATGTCATCTTTAGCCATCCATATACTCTTTCCTATGGTGTTCCCATGGTCTTGTTTAGAGTTCCTATATGTTCCCTTTCATTTAATTTTTATCTTCATCCCATGTCTTAACCCCACTTTTAATGTCTTATCCCCCTTTACTTCTTTTCAAACCATTAAATATTGTGCCTAGCCCCATCCTATGTGAAAACCTCACCTTTTATCCTTCTTAAATTCTATCTTAATGAAAATAATTTAATGGAACGACCCACAACTAGATGAACCCCTTTGAGTTTGAGGTCCCCCAAGAAATTGAGCTGAAATTTTAGTCGTGAACAATGGCCATGTTTGCCACCTAATAGGGTGGCCTTGACTTTTTATCCTCCTACCACAATCTTTGGATATAAGGTAATTAATTGCTAGGGATTCCCACCTACTAAGTTCCCATCTTCAAATTCTCAAAGAAATCTCTTTAAAACAAACCAATGTTGCCTCATTTTTATAGAAAAAAATAAAAGTTTTGAGTTTCTTGCATAGTTTTAGCTATTTCTACTCATAGATAATACCCCAACATTGCTTCAAAAATTTCAAGAGTGGGCTAGCTTCATCTCTAAAGCCTTAAATAATTTTATTTTTCCATTGAACAATGTTGTAATAGGATTTATAATAGTAGATTGCTAATTTCTCAAGATTTCAACATGGTGAGCCATTTCCATTTATGATGTTCATGATCCTCTTCATACCACCCCCTCATGCCCTTCCAAGCCATCACCATCCATTTCCATCACTTTTTAAATCTATTTTTCTATCTCCCTATTCCCATTATTAAAGCCTTTACCTTAAGTGTTTCCATTTCCACTTGGTTTTTCCCAAATCCACCATCAATGCATCTTCATACCTTCGATTTGTAGACCTTACCCCATCCACTATCAACCCTTTGTGAATGTAAGGCTTTGTTTGACACCTTTTGAAGTTGTGAGCCATTGTCATATCAAACTATTATTAGAGTGCTTTAGACTTATGATTTATCATTGCTATATGTCACACCCCATTTTGTGAGCAATTAAAACATGTTATTATGAATTGAAAAGCTTTTGGTTAAAACTGTGTATGGCTTTTTTTGAATGTTGAAATTAGGACAGACAACTAAGAGGGGGGGTGAATCAGTTGTCACAAAACTTTTATCTTTTGCTGCAATTAATCTTCTTTACCACTTATTAATAGATTAATGATATAACCATGAAAGCATGAATCAACAGCACATGAGCAGAAGCATAATCAACACACATAACACCAAGATTTTTATGTGGAAACCTAGTTAAGGGAAAAACCACGGTGGGAGTTAACCCACAAGATTTATTCTTTGTTAAAAGAATAGAAAAATGGGAAGGCACTTGCCTTCGGGCGCACTACCCAGAGCTCACTGCTCAAAGGAGGCTCACTGCCTACAAGAACATTCACAACGTTAACACTGAAAGGTTAAACTGAGAAACATCATCTTCTTCATGCAAGGTTCAGTTCCATTGAAGTGCACAACACCTCTGCTCTGCCCCCGCTTACTTCCTTGCTACATCCACATCTTCTCTCACATCCACACATTTCCATGACTTCACAACACTTATTTATACACGACATCAACTTTGGAATGAACATCAAAGTCATCCTTTACAATCATCTATCTGGAACATCTCCAAGATAGGCATTACAAGCAATTACAATCACAAGACTTAAAATGCTACTTGCGAACCATTACACTATCGGCCAAACATAGCTGGGACTCAAATCTTCCTTGATCAACATGCCACACTCCATAGAACTCTTCTTAGATCATCTGCAACACACACCAAGCATCCGATCGGCCAAGACTGGAAAGAACAGCAACACCCTAGGAGAAATCTTCAATCACGAGCTCAATCCTCAATGTAGACTACCAACACAATAGGTACATGATCCAAAGACCACCACAAGCACAATGAAATTAACAAGAACAACTGCACCACTTCAAATCACCAGAAACACTTGCATCTTCATCCGGGTACTTAAGAACACCAACTGTCATGACTGTCACACTAGAAAAATTGCTTGCGGACCTCCAAACCACAAACCACTTGAGTTGAGGATACACACCAACATCCCAAACATACCTCTAGAACTGCAGACCATAATATTTCAATGTGGAGCAATCTGGACCAAACTCCTGTCACTCTATTACCTCTAAACAACTGCAAAACCTAGTTCTACTCAGATGGCCATAACTTCACCAATACTTCATGTGGACCTCTCAAATCTTAACTAGAGCAACTTCAGGCAATCCTCTAGAAAACCCTTTGGTCTGCAGATTCTAATCTTCATCTTACTGGAAATGTGGAGCAATCTACTTTGCTGAACTGCACTATCTTCACTGTCTCTGGCAAGGAGATATGTTGACATCAATGACAACACATCATATGCATATATTTGCAACAATCTCCCCCTTTGTCATTGATGGCAACATATGATGTGAAAAACATATTCAACCATCAAGACAAGGACTTCTCCCCCTTTCTCTTATCACACCTACAACCACTCTCTTCACTGCTCCACCTGCAACCATTTTCTCCACTACTCCCCCTTTCACTAGAAACTACTTACTTCCATGTTTTTCACATGACTTCTCTCCCCCTTTGACATCAATGGTAAAGGGCACATATTTGCAATCATCTTTCACCCTTTTTGTTTCTTAGACAAGACCAAATTGAACTCAGAACATACTGACTACTCCCCCTGAGTAGCATCCTTAACACCAATCTGGATCACAAGATATGACTGTGAGTTTCACCAGACTAATGCACACTAGTGTACCTTAGTTCTGAATAGGAGGGGTAATCACCCCTAGCTTCCCTCTGAGATACTCAAAAGTGTCCTTAGGTAGAGGCTTAGTGAAGATATCCACAATCTGATCCTTTGAAGGAACAAACTACAATCTGACTTCATTCTCATTTGCCTTCTCTCTCAAAAAGTGAAACTTGATGGATATGTGCTTTGTTTTTGAATGCAAGACCAGATTCTTTTAGATGTTTATTGCACATGAATTATCACAGAAGATTGTAACAGGTTCTTCAAACACAATCTTGATATCCTTCAACATTTGCTTCATCCACAAAACTTGAGTACAATTACTTGCTGCTGCTATATACTCTACCTCTGCAGTAGACAGAGATATTGCCTCCTTTTTGCTCAACCAAAAAACCAATCTCTTGCCCAAGAAAAATGCACCACCACTAGTACTCTTCCTGTCATCCACATCTCCTACCCAATCAGCATCTGTATATGCATGAAGAGTGAGATCATCATCCTTAGGATACCATAAGCCATAATCTGATGTTCCCTTCATATATCTAAAAATTCTTTTGACTGCTACAACATGAGATTCTCTAGGATCAGCTTGAAATCTAGCAATAAGGCCAACTACATTCATAATATCAGGTCTGGTATGAGTCAGATAAAGCAGTCTTCCAATCATTGATCTATACCTTTTCTAGTCTACCTTAGGGGAATCATCATCTTTACTCAACTTGCATCCAGTTATCATAGGAGTACTCACTGGTTTTGAATCCTCCATTCCAAACTTTTTCAACAACTCTTTTACATACTTAGACTAAGATATGAAGATGCCCTTATCTGACCGAATGATTTGCATACCCAAGAAGAAATTCATTTCACCAAGCATGGACATCTCAAATTCACTTTGCATCTGATCAACAAATTTTTTACACATGCTCTCATTTCCACCAAAGATGATATCATCAACAAATACCTCAACAATCAAGATGTGTTCATGATCAATTTTGAAATAAAGATTACTGTCAGCTGTGCCTTTGCTAGAACCTAACTTCAGCAGATACTTATCTAATCTTGCATACCAGGCTCTTGGGGCTTGTTTAAGTACATACAATGCTTTCCTTAACATGCAAATCATATCTCCTTGATCAGACAACTGGAATCCTTCCGGTTGCTCAATGTAGACTTCTTCTTCTAGATCTCCATTTAGAAATGCTGACTTGACATCCATCTGGTAAACTTTGAAATCTTTGTAAGCAACAAAGGAAAGAAATAATCTGACTACTTCAATTCTTGCCACCGGAGCAAAAGTTTCTTCAAAATCAATTCCCTCTACCTAAGAATATCCTTTGCACACCAATCTTGCTTTGTTTCTCACAACTTCACCATCTTCATTTAATTTGTTCCGGAAGACCCATTTAGTTCCAATTACATTTTGTTTACAGGTCTAGGAACAAGATCCCAAGTATGATTCTTTTCAATTTGCATTAATTCTTCTTCCATTGCTTTTACCCAACTTTCATCATTACAAGCTTCATTCACTGATTTTGGTTCAATCTTTGAAATCAAACAATTCTCCTCTTGTTCTTCAGTAATTTTTCTTCTAGTTTGAACACCTTTATTTTTATCTCCTATGATTTGATCTTCAAAATGATTCAACCTTACATACTTGGGAGTTTTGGAATTTTCTTGAACTTCTGATTCTTGAACTTGTTCCTCAGCATTTGCACTAGCTTCTTGAGTTAGTGGATTCTCTGAAGCAATCTAAATCTAAGTTTGAGGACTTTCATTTTGATCATCTGATTCATATCCACAAGACTTGGAAGGTCTCTCCTTGCTTTCATCAACCTTGACATTAGCACTTTCAACAATCCTTTTCAATCTCTTGTTAAAGCACCGGTATGCCTTGCTTTGGTTAGAATAACCCAGAAATATTCCTTCATCACACCTTGCATCAAACTTGCCTAGATCTTCATATCTTTTGATATAGCATTTACTACCAAAAACTCTGAAGTATTTCATAGTAGGAGCATTACCAAACCACAATTCATAAGGTGTTTTACCAGTATTCCCTTTGATCTGCACCCAGTTAAGAGTGTAGACAACAGTACTCACAGCCTCTCTCCAATAGACATGTGGAACATTTTCTTCCATCATCATGGTTTTGGCAGCCTCTTGAATAGTCTGGTTCTTCCTTTCCACAACTCCATTCTGCTGAGGAGTCCAAGGAGCAGATAACTATCTTCTTATTCCATGCTTTTCACAAAATGCATTAAATTCACTGGAGGTAAACTCTCCACCTCTGTCAGATCTCAAACACTTTATCTTCACACCAATCTCATTCTCCACCCTAGCCTTGAACACCTTGAATTTTTCAAGAGCCTCTAATTTCTCTCTTAAGAAAGTGACCCACATCATCTAGGAGTAATCATCAATCAGCAACATAAAGTATCTGTCTCCTTGCAAACTCCTAACTCTGGCAAGATCACACAAATCAGTGTGCACAAGTTCCAACAATCCACTTGAAAATTGTTCTTTACTTTTGAATGTAGTTCTGCTCTGTTTGCCCAACTGACATTCCTTACACATGCTATTAGCAAGTTTTACAAGCTTTGGTAGATCTCTCACAGCATGAGTAGTACTTATCTTGAAAATATTATCAAAGTTTACATGACACATTCTCCTATGCCATAACCAACTCTGATCAATCTGAGCAATCAAACAACTTTTACCAGTACCACTTAAATGAAAGATATTACCTCTAGTCTGTGTACCAGATGTAATCTCAGTTCCAGAGATTTCTAAGATTCTGCATTTTCCATCCTTGAATCGGAGATCATACCCTTTGTCAACCAACTGTCCAACACTGAGAAGATTATGCTTCAACCCTTCTACATACAAAACATCATTGGTGTTATTCTTACCATCAATAAAGATGGATCCTCTGCCACAGATTCTACCAGTTGAATTGTCTCTAAACTTCACAATTCCACCTTCATACCTTTCCATACTTACAAACTTACTCTTATCACTTGTCATATGATGAGAACATCCACTGTCAATCACCCATTCATCCTTCTTCAACCTGAGCAGCCAGGGCACTTTCCACATTCACACATCTAGCAAATTTAGTCGGCACTGGATCTTCTTATTTGATAGCAATGAACACCCATTCATTTCCAAGGGTACTTCCCTTGTCAGATTCATCATCTGTAAATCCTTCATCAGTAGCTTCTTGGACATAGTAGCATTTCTTCTGAAACCTAGGTCTTTTAGGGTTTGGCTTTAAAACCTTCTCCAAACATCTTGAAGCAAAATGACCAATCTTATTGCAAGCAAAACATTTGAAAGGCAACTTTCCTTCATACTTACCAGATCCTCTTGGTAATCTCTTGGCAATAAGGGCTTCAAGTTCTTCAAGCTCTAATTCATCTTCTTCAAGTTTCTTCCTTGTCTTCTCATATCTGGTTAGTCTTCTTGAAGAGCTTTCACCTGGATCAAATCTTTGCTTCTCGAAAACACTAGCTTTAAAAGCAGATTCTGACTTAGGAAGAGAATCACCAAACTCACTCATTTCAAATGCTGAAAGCTTGCCAACCAACTGATCCCTTGTAACAGTTGTCATAGTCCTGATCTCTTCAATAGAAGCAACTTTATGTTTGTATGAAGCAAGTAAGGATCTGAGTACCTTGGCAACAATATCTGATTCTTCCAGTACTCCACCAGCACTCTTGATACTGCTCACAAGTTCATTCACCTTCTGCATATAGGAAGTGATATTTTCATCTTCACTCATCCTCAAACATTCGTATCTACCCTTCAGGCTCTGTAGCTTAGCACATTTGACATATGAATCACCTTCATACAGAGTTTCCAACTTCTTCCAGATTTCATGAGCAGTTTTCAATTCTAGGACATTTGTCATTTCTGTATCAGTCAAGGCACTTAATAATGCTTCTTTAGCTCGAATGTTGTATTCAGCTTCTTTGAGTTCATTTGGAGTTGAAGGGCCTTTCTCTGGAGGCTTATACTCATTCTTAGTTTTCAACCAATAAAGATCACCCATGCATTGCAAATGACACTCCATCTAATTCTTCCAAAGAGAGTAATTTGTTCCGTCAAATCTCAAACTGTCCTTCTTGTATGTCAACATCCTGGATCTCCTCAGGCAGTCAAGCTTCTTTGAGAGGAACTTGCTCTGATACCAATTGTTGAAATTAGGACAAACAACTGAGAGGGGGGGTGAATCAGTTATCAGAAAACTTTTATCTTTTGCTGCAATTAATCTTCTTTACCACTTATTAATAGATTAATGATATAACCATGAAAGCATGAATCAACAACACATGAGCAGAAGCATAATCAACACACATAACACCAGAATTTTTATGTGGAAACCCAGTTAAGGGAAAAACCACGGTGGGGGTTAACCCACAAGATTTATTCTCTGTTAAAAGAATAAAAAAATGGGAAGGCACTTGCCTTCGGGCGCACTGCCTAGAGCTCACTGCCTACAAGAACATTCACAATGTTAGCACTGAAAGGTTGAACTGAGAAACAACATCTTCTTCATGCAAGGTTCAGTTCCATTGAAGCACACAACACCTCTACTCTACCCCCGCTTACTTCCTCGCTACATCCACATCTTCACTCACATCCACACATTTCCACAACTTCACAACACTTATTTATACATGACATTGACTTTGGAATGAACATCAATGTCGGTCTTACAATCATCTATCTGGAACATTCTCCAAGATAGGCATTACAAGAAATTACAATCACAAGACTTAAAATGCTACATGTGAACCATTACACTGTTGGCCAAACATAGCTGGGACTCAAATCTTCCTCGATCAACATGCCATGCTCCATAGAACTCTTCTTAGATTATCTGCAACACACACCAAGCATCCAGTTGGCCAAGACTGGAAAGAACAACACACCCTTGGGGAAATCTTCAATCACAAGCTCAATCCTCAATGCGGACCACCAACACAATAGGCACACGATCCAGAGACCACTATAAGCACAATGAAATTAACAAGAACAACTACACCACTTCAAATCACCAGAAACACTTGCATTGGTACTTAAGAACACCAACTGTCATTATTGTCACACTAGAAAAATTGCTTGCAGACCTCCAAACCACGAACCACTTGAGTTGAGGATACACACCAACATCCCAAACATACCTCTAGAACCGCAGACCATAATATTTCAATGCAGAGCATTCTAGACCAAACTCCTGTCACTCTATTACCTCTAAACAACTGCAAAACCCAGTTCTACTCAGATGGCCATAACTTCACCAATACTTCATGTGGACCTCTCAAATCTTAACTGGAGAAACTTTAGGTAATCCTCTACAAAACCCTTTGGTCCGCAGACTCTGATCTTCATCTTACTAGAAATGCGAAGCAATCTACTTTGCTGAACTACACTATCTTCACTGTCTCTGGCAAGGAGATATGTTGACATCAATGACAACACATCATATGCACATATTTGCAACAAAGAAAGAGAATAGAAATGATGGATCATGGAGTGTGATCCAAAACATCGATGCAAAAAAAGCTATACACAGTTTTAACCAGAATCTTTTCAATTCATGTCATGGACTGTGGAAATATCACGTCCTTAACATTTTATTATTTCAGTATGTTACTACTTTATAAAACAAGAGTGTAGAAGGAAATGAACTATTTATGTTATGATGATTAGAATTATAATATATTTTGTGATGCCTTGTTTCACAAACATGAGAATGTATTTTTATAATGTTAATATTTAGATGATATAATTTGGAATAATGATCTATTAAGAGATTTTATTTTAAATGATTATTATGATTATTCCTATTTGAATAAACAAGATTTGGACTAACTACATTTCGTCTACTATGAGGTGAATGCAAGAGTACAGTGTACCCTCCTAATATTGAGGGAGAGTATACCAGGGAGAGAAATGCATACCGGGATGAGATTCTTATGCAACCATGATCTTATGAGAACTACACACACTTACACTGAATTCAGTTTTCAATTTATCTTGAACAATTGTAAGTTTTACCATTGTAGATTGATCTATCTTTCTGTGTTACCAAGTGTGTGAAATGTTTTCATATTTACAAATGATAGTTTCATGGATATGTATTGTTTGTTCAAAAATAGGAGGCAGTTGTCTTCATTGTTGTTTAGTGAATGGTAGATTTTGACTACAATAAAATGGGCTATTTATATTTTGTTTAAAATAGAAGTTATCAATAGAAAATTATATATATTTTTAGAACTATCATTAATAATAATGATCCCATCACTATTAACATTGAAAGTTGTTAATACCAACATTATAATTATTAACAGACATGATATTTCCACAGTCCATGATTAGTAATATGTAGCTTTTGGAAGAGACTGTGTGTAGCTTTTTAAGATCAACGTTTCGGATCACACTCATGATTAGTAATTATAATTATTATTATCATTCTATATATGATAGTACCATTTATCATTATTATTGTATAATAATAAATAAATGATATTATCATCCATGTTTTGTTATTAAGAATATTATTAACATTAAAATTGATAATATTAATAATAGTTATTATTAATATTATCATTGTTAATAATAATGATCATGTTTGATAATATAGAATTCATGTTATTTGATAGTTGCATGGCATATTGAAGACTTTAATCCATGTAGTGGAGTGACTTTTAAAAGTTTTAAAGAGTGGTGACTCATGTGTTGGAGGTGGCAACTCCAACCACCATTTATGGTACAGGGGAGTTAATGTCCTCATAACTCCAATTGGAGTTCAAGCAAGAAGACCACTCTCGAAGTTAGAAGTTGAATTGAAATTTGCTGCTCTTCGGATGCTGGTTTTGTTAGTGATTCTTAAGGTTAAGAGAAAGATCGTTTTGTTTTGGAAGAGGTCTAGGCAGATTTTGAATAGGGGAAAAATAATTTTGAGAGCAAGAAGCACAACAAAGTGGGCTTTTGGTGGCTCTGGAGCTCTGCATTTTTCATAGGGTTTTGTCTTCTCAAATGGTATTTATATTTCAAGCATGCAGTTGAAATGGTTCTTAATGAAAAGCATACTCTTGAACTCATGAGCAAGTTTTGTGAATAGAGATTTCCTTTGTTTAAAAATAAGGAAATGTTTTTGGTTGTTTTAGGAAACTGTAATGGAATAGTAGGAAAAAGAAGCTATAATGGAACAATAGGAAAGATGTTCTCATTGCATTGAAAATGTAGGCACTTTATACACAGTTAAGTATAGGAAAAGGTATGCAGAACATATTTAAGTTTTTCCCAGTAGTGGGGATTGTATGTTAGAAAGGTTTTGAAAAACTAAGATTTTTGAGACTATTTCGATCTGTCATTAATTTTATATCATAGTTTAGTTTGTAGTGTGGTTTTTTCTAGTTAGTTTCAATCAATTAAGATTACCTCTATTTTGAATTATTTAGGGTTTCGATGGAAACCAAGACATAACAGTTTATGAAATCTCTGTTAGTTTCTTTTATCTCAAAATTGTACGTAAATAATTAAGAATATCTATATACACATAAGTATGTAAGCACATACTTATGTATGTATCGGTATTCACTTGATTAATAGAGCCCCATAAAAGGGTTCGATAGTATTTGAATACAGTGAAGATTTTTATTGTCATCATAGACTATCACTAAAACCTGAAGGGTTTAGATGACTATTTCTATCAATTGATATATCAATTCTTATCTTTGTTAAGTTTTGACCATATGATGCAGAGGCATCCACACTAAAAACCCATCAGCATCATCATATTTTTAAACCCATCAGCATCATCATATTTTCTCTGCCGACCAATATCCTCCTGTAGATAAACCCTCGACCTTTCACCTATTAGCAGCATCATCATATTTGGCAAACACAATTATCCTCCTGACGATCACTATTCACCTTATTGCCAAACTCTATCTGTAGCATCATGATGTTAGGCATCATCTGCACCTTTTATCAGCAGGATATAAAATGTCAGGTTCCTCCCATATATCCTGATGACAACAACCTCATGCACCTCTCCTCTGATGCTTACGTCACCCTGATAGTCAACCCGCTTACACAACCAGCATTAGGATATAACTTATCAGGTCATATTGAAACATCATGATGACGATACTCAACTTTATGCACACGATGAATATTCTACCGAATATTCCTTCCGCGATCCACTGATCTCCCTGATGTCCTCCGCCTATGCCAAAACACTTATCATCGGCAGGATAAACCGTTATCAGGTGATATTTGGAATGTCCTGATGACGATGACATCACATGAACTGTTACTCTCTCCAATATCCTTGCTTATCGGCCAAACATAACATTGTCGGCCCACGATGGAAATGTCAACCCGATCTACTAACTCACGCCAATATGCTCTTCGTTGGCAACACCTTACTACTGTCACCTCGATGCACATTCAGCTTATGTGATCTATTGCATCATATTCACAAATATGCAGCTGATGCTTGATGTACCTACATGATATACACAGAAATATCTTGATGATGCAGATGCGATGAGTACACTGATCTGAGCAGATTTTCACCGTTCTGATCCACCGAACTTCCTGGGGTGACCTGATCCGCTTCCTGGATGATCTTCCAGACTCTAACAACCTGCGCGACCTAGCACATACCCATGCTAGGGTTCTTAACACCTCTGAACTGCGATCCTGAAATAAACAGAAAATGCAAACGAAAACCTAAACTACTGTACATAACCATTCCACTGATTCTACGAATCAACCGGTGGAATGGGATGAAGAACCCATTAGGCCAATCAAAACAACAGATCGATTACATTGTAGAATCAAATGAACAAAACACACACAGAATCTTTATTGGATTTTAGAAATGCAATTACAATACTCTATTTTTCCAACAGCAAATACAACTTCTCAGTATGTCTCTCTATGTCTAAAATGACCCGATCTGGGGGTATTTATCTACTCTCAAGGAGTAGTATAGACTTATCTCCAAGCGGCTAGGAGAGCTAACTACCTCCCTTGATCCAACAAACTTAGCTGTATTAACAAACTACAGATCAACAAATGCTCTTGGAACTTACAACTTGATCCTAAATACAACTAACTAAACATGCATTGGTCCAAGATGACCTTATTACATTGCATTGGACTTATAAGACCTTCTTGGCAACATCAACAAGATTTAAAACTAACTAACTGCCTCATGGAGGCCACTGTAAGGTAGGTGCTCCTGCACCACCATAATAGGTTTGTATGGTGGTCGATTAACCAAGAGGTGTCAATTTTGAAAAGTATGAGTATGTTGTGACCATTTCGGTCTATCTTAACATTAAACCAAAAAGAGGTGTCGATTTGGAAAAGTATGAATATGTTGTGACCATTTTGGTCTATTTTAACATCGACCCAATGGGGTTTCGAACTTAAAATCTTGGAGATCACTGAACACTGTTGTGGAATTCTCTATGAAGGACTTGTTAAGGGAATGAGATCTATGTTTAAGGTTGATAACATTATAGAATGTTATCTTTACACATTGATACATATACATGTAAATGTATGTAAGATTATATACATTTATAGGTATATGTATATAATGTAGTCATTGACATGTATGTCTTTTAAAACCATACTACATATATTGCAATAACATTCGGCCATATTTTAGGCCAATAGCTCGATGGCTCTTAAGGACTAAATGGGAATGTATATAAGTTTATTAAAATTGGTTGTTGTGTTTCCATTTGATTGCATCTTTATATATAATTAAAACTGATTGTTAAGGATCAAAACATTTTTCTAGTTCAAATAGAAAGGTTAGAGAATGACTGAGATTGGTTCTCTTATATCTTGAATGACTAGAACAATTTTATGTAACTAGTACTCTAGATGTTATGAGGAACAGTGTTTTAAATAATATTTCATCTTAATATATATTGAAGGAAAGTTGGTTCTTTGAATGAAAAATGACTTAGTAAGTCGGTATAATGAAATTATGAAACTCAAAAGGCAAGATTGAGATAGAGGTGTTTGTGATAGATCGACACATATATCTAATATAGAATATGTTTTATATAGGAATCTTTGCCAAAGTAATGCATTGACTGCGTGCATTGTCAAACCATTGTGAGTTAGATTTACATTTCAGTTAGATTGTTATACTTAGTTAGAAGGAATCTATAGTTGTATAATAGATTGTATGTAAAAAGCACATCACTAGTTCTCAAATGACATGGTTCCATAACAGATACTCTTTATCTGCTTTTCTCATGACAGGTCAGGTTTCCCTAGTAAGAGGAATACTAGTGAAGCAAAATCTTTGTGGTTGGGTGGATAATCACTCTAGTGATGATCTCCCTCATGTAGATCAAGTTGTCATAATCTTGAGCCTACAAGAGTTAAATCAAGTTTACATTATTATCTTATTGTAATCAGATAGATATCTGATATAAAAAATAAAGTAAATCATCTATATATTGAGATATACTCAGATAGCTATCTAAGAGATTTATATGTTTATTCTCTTATGAAAATTGTAAATTCTATCAGCACAGTAAGGATGATGTTCCCATTTCATTATTGATTATTATTTTGATTGAAACAAGAAAGAATGTTTTCAAGTTTGGTTGAACTATTATATTTTGGATGGTTATGGTATTTCCATTGTAATTGTTATCATTACTTTTAAAAAATACCACTTGTTTTTAGTAAGAAAACATTAACTGAGCCAGTGAGTTCATTACACATGGTATCAGAGTATGGTTCAAACACTTGGGCTTATACATGCCTACTTCGCAAGAAGTTGACAAAATAAATTAGTGTTTGTAATCTAACTTATACTATTTTCATAAATGTAGAAATGGGAAAATCTAAAAACAAAGGTAGAACCAAGAATTCTATAAGGTATAAAACTATTAAACTAGAGGAAACATCATCTTACAGAGATGAGGTGATACCCTCAGATTCTTAAACCTTAGCAGACACCCTGAACTAGATCAAACTAGAAAAGGATAAGCATCAGAAATCAACTATTCAAGTTGAAGGAAAAATTAAGAAACCTTCGACGGTTTGCGACATGCCTTTTGGGTGTGGTCGCAATGCACTAGTGTTAAGTCATGGAGCAATGGATGAGTACCTATGAGTACATCCACCCACCAAAGTCTATTATTGTAAAATCTGACAAAGACGAGGATCCCGAGGAGATTCCATCGTCAGACAATTATTAAGGAACTTTATGTAAATCCTTTTGGATAAATATTAAATAAGCACATATATAAGTCCATTTTTTGAATAAAAGAAAATCTTTCAAGTTCTTATCAGAAATATTGTCTATGTGTTTAGAAATTTGAAGTTTCTTAACCTAAGGGCATGAATGTTTTCAATGTTAAAATGAAGTCCTTTCCACATCTTAGGTGTTAAACTAATCAAACCATTACTTGCTAGGTGAAAAATGGTGAGAACAAGAACTAATCCTGAAGGGAGTTGAGGAGGCTTATGTCAAGCTGGAAATAATCCTGTTGCAAAGTTGGATCAGATCCTAGTAGCAATTAGCGAAACTAAGGAATGGTTAGGAATTCTCAAACAAGAGGTGAGAGGACAAGATCATGAAGATCATGAAGATTCTGAAGAGCGAGATCAAGAGAACAATAGAAATGGGAATTAAGAGCATAGTGCTCACAATGGAGTTGGGGAATCTAGAGGTACCCAATAAGGCCAAGAAGAGGGAAGAAGGCAAGTTGTAACAAGGGTATAGCTAACGAATGAGTTAGCAAGAGACATGAAGAAGATCCCTCCACCCAAATTTGACAGTACTGTGCTTTGAGATGGAGCTAAGTCATGGCTTAGTGATATAGAAAAGTATTTCAAGATCTGATATTACTCAGACATAACCAAGGTATCATGGGGTGCTTACCAACTGACTGGAGAAGCATCCACGTGGTAGATGAACAAGAAGTCAGAACTAGGACTAAGTTCACAAGTCTCACCTTGGATCCATTTGTGACCATTTTCTGATAAAGGTGGTTACCTTAGTAATACTTTGACCAAAAGTTAATTGATTTTCAAAACCTACGTCAAGGTGAGATGACTATCACAAAGTATTGGGGAAACCTTACCAAGATTTTGAAATATGTTCCTCAGTACTAAAAGGATGAGCATTTCCAAATCCAAAAATTCATCATAGGGTTGAATGCACAAATTGGAGGGTAAGTTGATGTGCATGGGCCATAATAATAGATCAATTTTTTGAAAAGGCTATAAAACAAGAGCATAAACTGAAATCTTTGTCAGCTTTTCATGATAGGTCTAGAAAAAAGTTTGGCTGGTCTAAAATTGCAACCTCATTCAAGAAAAAGAATTGGAATAAAGATTCCAAATTTGATGCCAAGCCTAAATCTAATGAGAAGAGATCAAGAAACAACAAGTATGAGAATCAAAATGGGAAGAAAGGAAATGAATTCAAAATGAGAAATGAAAATAAGAGCGATCGACTTGCTGAAAAGAAAGGACCTCTAGGTGGATGTTTCATGTGTGGTGGTGACCACTATGCAAACCAATGTCTGACTAAAGGCTAGGGGAATCATAATCAAGGTTATTCTCTACCATCTTAGCAAACAACTTTCCAACAAAGAATTCATGCTACTATCGACAATCACCAAGCGGAGTAATAGATTGCTTCCATAGAGACTATAGGTATTCTTTTTTGGCAATTCAATTTCTATTTTAGTAGATACTAGCGTAGCAAAAAGTATTATATCACCCAGATTGTTAAACAAAATTCTAAGACAATCTAGTTATATGGCAAATCCCTAGTCGATGGAATATGCAAACCAATCAAGAGCTTAGGTAGAGCAATACCTGTTTGAATTTGAGGTTAGTTTACCCTCCATCACAGGGGAAGTAAATCTATATGTAGAACCCTTAGGGTCGTATGATGCCACTTTGGGCATGAATTGGCTTTGGCAACACAGACCTAAAGCTGATTGTTTTTAAAAGACGGTTGAATGCCTAGATGACCTTGTTGATAACTGAGAGGGGGGGTGAATCAGTTATCCTTAATTCACTTTCAATTCAAACACTTAAATCCACTTTGTTAATCAATAGCATAGCAATTAATCATTCATGGAAGCATAAGACATAAACACCAGAGCAGATACACATCAACACATGAAACACCAAGATTTTGACGTGAAAAACCTAGTTAAGGGAAAAACCACAGGGTGATTAACCCAAGGATTATTCTCTGTTAGAAGAATAAGAAAAATGGATGGCACATGCCAATTAGGGCTCACTGCCTGAGCACAATGCTCACAAGGAGACACATGCCTACAAGAGACACACTGTCTACAAAGATAACAAGTATTACAAACTTGAACTGGAGATTGACATCTTTACCATGTCCGGATCAGTTTCGTTTAAGCCCAAAAACTCTTGCTCTACCTTTCGCACTTCTCTTTGCTATATCACTCTCATCACCGCAAGACACACTTCAAAATGAATTCACACACCCTTATTTATACAAGGCATCAACTTAGGAACAATCATCTAAGTCAGCAAAAACCTACAAGATCATTCGCAAGATGTGTAATACATCCAGTCGGCCTGTCTCAGGAAGAACACCAACAACCGGTGGTCTTTACATCAAATCCAAACTCTAACTTCAATGCGGACTACCAATAAGAATTGTACACGATCCAAGGATCACCAAGACCTTCCCTGAGTCATCAAGAACATCCGCACTTTATCAGCTTACTGGAATTCTTCTCTTCTTCATCTAGAACTTCAAGAACACAGTCTGTCGCCACTGTCATAATGCAAAAGGTTCTTTTAGACCTCCAAACAATGCACAAATCAAGTAGTCACTTCATACTGACTTCTTCAATACTCCCTCCAATCTGTAGAATGAGATAATGTAATTCCGGAGCTCACCGGACCAATCTGTGACACTCTGTCACCACTGAACGCCTGCCAGAACCAGTTCTACACAAACAGCCATAACTTCTTCAGATCTTTATACGGACCTCTAAAATCTTAACTGGAACATCTCAAGACTCATATCTACAAACCCTTTAATCCGCATCCTCTGATCCTCAACCTATTGAGTACTTTTGCCTTCTTCTCATCACTGTTCTTGACTATTCCTGATGGAGACTAATTTTCTCAATATCCTTAGCACATAGCTTATCCAATCCTTCTTATCAATGCAATATGAGTATGTTGACATCAATGACAACACTGGTTAACCTCATACTTGCAACAATCTCCCCCTTTGTCATTGATGGCAACATATGATGTGAAAAACCATCAAGACAAGAACTTCTCCTTTCTGTCACAACTCCCCCTATCAGCAACAACTCTTCACATGTCTTCTCTTCCTTTACTACTCCTCCTTTGATCATCAACCACTTTTTTTTCACATGTCTTCTCTCCCCCTTTGACATCAATGGCAAAGGGCTCATACTTGCAATTTTAACACATCAGAATCATACCAGCTGCTCCCCCTTAGTGGCAGCTCCCCATCATCAATCTGGATCACAAGATATGACTGTGATATCCACCAGACTGATGCACATCAGTGCATCCTAGTTCATCACTAGAGGGGCCATGACCCCTAACTTCTCCTTGAGATACTCAAAAAAGTCCTTGGGAAGAGGTTTAGTAAAAATATCTGCAAGCTGATCCTTGGAGGGCACATACTCCAATCTGACTTCACCCTTGTTCACTTGTTCTCTCAAAAAGTGAAATTTGATAGATATATGCTTGGTCTTAGAATGCAATACCAGATTCTTAGAAATATTTATTGCACTTGAATTATCACAGAAAATTGTGATAGGCTTCTCATATTCTACTTGAATATCTCTTAGCATTTGCTTCATCCATAAAAGTTGAGTGCAACTACCTGCTATTGCAATGTATTCTGCTTTTGTTGTAGACAGGGATATTACTTCTTGTTTCTTGCTTAGCCAAGAAACCAATCCTTTTCCCAAAAAGAATGCTCCTCCACTTGTACTCTTCCTATCATCCACATCTCCTGCCCAATCTGCATCTGTATATGCATGAAGAGAGAAATCATGATCTCTGGGATACCATAAGCCATACTCAACTGTTCCTTTCAAGTACCTAAAAATTCATTTGATTGCCATGACATGAGATTCTTTAGGATCAGCCTGGAATCTTGCCACAAGACCAACAGCCTACATTATATCTGGTCTAGTCTAAGTGAGATACAATAATCCACCAATCATTGATCTGTACTTTGTCTGATATGTCTTAGGAGAGTCATCATCTTTGCTCAACTTACATCCAGTAGCCATGGGAGTGTTCATTGGCTTTGAATCTTCCATTCCAAATTTCTTCAATAGTTCTTTCACATATTTGGTCTGAGAGATAAAGATTCCTTTCTCTGTCTGAGTAATTTGCAGACCCAAGAAGAAATTCATTTCACCAAGCATTGACATTTCAAACTCACTTTTCATTTGGTTTGCAAAGGTTTTACACATACTGTCTCTTCCTCCAAAGATGATATCATCAACAAATACTTCAACAATCAAGATGTTTTTATGATCAATTTGGAAATATAGGTTACTATCAGCAGTACCTTTGTTGAAACCAATCTTCAAAAGATGTTTATCTAGCCTTTCTTACCATGCTCTTGGGGCTTGCTTTAGACCATATAGTGCCTTCTTTAATTTGCAGACCATATCACCATGCTCAGATAACTGAAATCCATCCGGTTGTTCAATGTACACCTCTTCTTCTAGGTCACCATTCAGGGAAGTAGATTTAACATCCATCTGATACACTTTGAAATCTTTGAAGGTAGCAAATGCAAGAAATAGTCTGACTGCTTCAATTCTTGCCACCGGAGCAAAGGTTTCCTCAAAATCAATCCCTTCTATTTGAGAGTAGCCTTTGCAGACTAATCTGGCCTTATTTTTGATTACCTCACCAACTTCATTTAGTTTGTTCCGGAAGACCCATTTGGTTCCAATCACATTCTTGTTTCTAGGTCTAGAAACAAGATCCCAAGTGTGATTTTTCTCAATTTGCATTAATTCTTCTTCCATTGCTTTTGTCCAATTTTCATCATTGCATGCTTCATTTATTGTCTTAGGTTCAATCTTTGAAATCAGACAACATTCTTCTGAATTTTGAGCAACATTCCTTCTAGTTTGCACACCTTTGCTTTTGTCACCTATGATCTAATCTTCAGAGTGGTTCAGTCTTACATACCTTGGAACTTTGGGAGTTTCTTGTACTTCTGCTTCTTGATCATGCTCATTCAGACCTGTCTCTTCTTCCTGATTTACCGGATCAGTCTGAATCTGAATTTCAGGAGAGGATGGAGTACCTTGAACCAGAACATCATTCTGATCATCTTCATCATACTCATAAAATCTTGAGGGCTTCTCAATACCTTCATCAACCTTCACATTTGTGCTTTCTATCATCTTTCTCAGTCTCTTATTGTAACACCGGTATGCTTTGCTTTGAGTTGAGTAACCCAAGAAAATTCCTTCGTCACTTCTAGCATCAAACTTTCCTAGATCTTCATCTCTTTTAATGTAACACTTGCTACCAAATACTCTGAAATATCTCACAGTAGGAGTGATGCCAAACCAAAGTTCATAAGGAGTCTTACCGGTATTGTTTCTAATTTGAACTCGATTGAGAGTGTAGACTGCAGTGCTGATAGCTTCTTTCCAAAATATCTGGGGAACATTTGCTTCCATCATCATTGTCTTGGATGCTTCCTGGATGGTCTAGTTCTTTCTCTCAACTACTCCATTCTGCTGTGGGGTCCTAGGAGCAGACAACTGTCTCTTTATACCATGCTTCTCACAAAAGTCTATTAATTCACTGGATGTGAATTCACCACCTCTATCAGACCTTAGACATTTCAGTTTCAATCCGGTTTGATTCTCTACCATAGCCTTGAAGATTTTGAACTTCTCAAAAGCTTCTGATTTCTCTTTCAAAAAGGTAACCCACATCATCCGGGAATGGTCATCAATCAGTAACATGAAATATCTATCACCTTGCATACTCTTGATTCTTGTTGGACCACATAGATCAGTATGAACTAACTCTAATATTCTAGTAGAGGACTGATCCTTGCTTTTGAATGAAACTCTGCTCTGTTTACCTAACTGACATTCTTTGCACATACTGTTTGTAGGTCTTACCAACTTTGGAAGATCTCTTACAGCCTAATTATTGCTTATCTTGATGATGTTATCAAAATTTACATGACACATCCTTCTATGCCATAACCAACTCTGATCAACTTGAACAAACAGACAACTTTTATTGGTACCAACTAGATGGAAGATATTACCTTTTGTTTGAGTACTGGATGCAATCTCAGTTCCAGAGCTTTCAAAGATCTTGCATCTTCCATTCTTGAACCAGAGATCATAGCCTTTGTCCACCAACTAACCAACACTGAGAAGATTGTACTTCAATCCTTCAACATACAATACATTACTAGTTTTGTTCTTCCCATCAAAAGAGATAGTTCCCCTACCTCTGATTCTACTGGCAGAATTGTCACCAAACTTTACCATTCCTCCTTCATACCTGTCGCATCCCTAATTTTGACTTGAAATTACTTTATACTTTCATGTAAATAGAAGTAAATTCTATGGATAAATGATTTGGCATTAAGGTATAATGTCGGGATAAATCGTTAGTTTCCTAGATTCTAGTCATGTGAATAAATGCATGAGATGTAATGATTTCATAATGTACTTTTGAATTGGTTATTCGTGAGGTTGTGAAAGGACTAACGATACGCTAATCCCATTTAAATGATTGCAAGTTACTTTCAGGAAAACAGGTTTCCGCCTCTTCGAGAAAGGGAGGGAGAGCATCATCGGAGAGAAGGGAATAGATATAAGGAAAAGTATAGGTTGTTGCCATCTTAAGTATTGTTGGTGAAATTGGCAAACCAAATCAATTCGGGTAAGTGATGCTTGACCCTTTTGGTCTAAGTTATTACTCGACTCGACAAGTTGTCGATGTTGTTTAGAGTTTTTTTTAAAGTGTCGTTTAATGTCAACCTAGTCATTTTGGGAAAGTGACGACGTTAAGGTTGTACATTAGTATTTTTGTGACTAAGGATACTTTATATTGGAAACGTCTCTCCATGTGTTGTAAATGAGTTTATGTTTGCAACATCAATGGCATAATTGTTATAATTGATAATATGCTTCGTTTTAGCAGTTTTGATGTCGAATGCCATATTTCTCTAATCTAGAATCGACGTGATTTTCTTTTGTATGTGAAGGGGAGAATATCTTGACCCAGTCACATTTTGTACATAAGTTTGTATCACATTATTAAACCCTATTGATATAAATATCTAAGCTTGTTTTTTAGACTACTATCATATGTGAATATTCTCAAATTGAGAGTACCAGTTGTTAGTAGGTTAAATGACAACAACCTTCCTTTTAGAAGAAGATTTCCTTCTTAACCTATCTGATAGCATTGAATTCTTTTAAGAGAGTTTTGGTTTATGTGAGGAATTGGTACCTTATTGACCACATTTTCCACGTTTTCCTCAACCTTGTTTTCACATCTTGTCAAGAGAAAGGAACAACGTAAGTATACGTTGGAATACTTGCATTATATTATTCAAGTATTATTTATATATCTAGATGTATATTATATTGTTATTAGTTCATAAAAAAATGTGGTATAGTGTCTTTCCTTGCAAACTATTGCATGTTTTACGTGGGTTATTTAGTTTCTACTCATGAACTGAAATATGGGAGAGTGGTCATTAAGACCCACTACTCTACCTATTTGCATGCGAGTGTAAGCATGTTTTTAGGCTTTGAACTACCTAAGACCCTAACGGTTGCTACTCCCATCATATTCCTTGAAATTTTTATAGGTGCTATTCTGCGGCTTAAGGGGGGAGTTTTATTGATATCGAAGCATGGGCCAATAGAAAGTCAGGTGACAGTTATATCAGAAGGAGTTATTTCTTAATGGCTTGAGAGAGTGGAGATTTTTGTGGCATTAAGGGTTTCTAAATGAACTTGCTTTCAAGCCGATGCGAACGGAAATACTGGAATGGAGTCTTTTTAGGAAACAATGGATAGATGGGGGGGATCGTGTGATGGGAAAGGGCGAGAGTAAAATTGTTTTAACATTGTGAGGTATGGAGAACATTTCACAGTGAATAGAGGTTTGAGAAAGAGAATAAAATGTGCAGAATAACCATGGTTTTTAGTGGTTGTGGTAATATAATCATATTATATAGATATAAACATTTGTGAAGATGGGAGGAGAGTCTTAAAAAAAAAAAAGAGAAATTGCAGTCATGCAATGTAAGAAATTTGAATTTAATTCACCTGTGGTACTTAGTGGGCAGAGCTTTCATAGTGAGTTTGGAAGGTTTAGAAGTGTCACCATTAGTGGAGTTCAACCTTCCAAACTAGTTTAAAGCTTTCATGCTTTATAACATCCAAACATAGATTGTGTGGGGCGCATTGAATAGAAGGCGATGGTTATAATCATCATTGGGCTTGTGTTGAATAATCTGGGAGAGTGTAGATAGTACACAACCTATAGAGAAGAGAGATTACGCCGAGAAATACTATTCTACATAGGGAATTGTATGCATAGTAACGTGTAAAGGAGAAGCCATAGATTTTAGTAAAAGAATAGTTGTATACAACTGATTTCTGCGACGTTCTCAATTTATTAGAGCTTCTCTTATCCACAATAGTCAACAATTAGAGGATAAGTACCAAGTAAGTTACGATCAAGAGGAGAAGATTTTATGAGAGATTCAAATGGATATCACATCTTCAAGATAGGCGTGAGTTCACCAGATTTTGTAAGTTAAGTAACTTTTATCTTTCCTTATTATTTTTAGAAATACATTACTAGAGCCTTTGAATTGTTCTTTGTAACTCAGTTAATAAGAAGAATGGACATCTCTTTTGCATGTACGTTATACTCTAAATATTGTAAAGATAAAAGATGGTTTATATCTGTATGGATACCAATGTCTTTAAACCACCCAAAAACTAAGTGGGTTATGCATATAGTATCCTAGATGATAGACCATGATAAGGTCGCAAGTCTTCTCTGTCATGCAAGAAAAATCCATGGGATGTGGAGAGGGAAGCCTTTTAAAAGGCTAAATCATCATTAGAATAGTGGCAGGAGAGATAAAATAGATGGAGAGTAATTTTTGACTCTTGAGAAAACTTAGAACCATGTTTAAAAGCATACATAGATTTAGTGATAAGTCTGCGGGACAGTAAGGAGGAGGCCCATTTAAGATTCGTTGTCTCTTGCTGTAGACAATGGGTTATGAATGTATGTTTGTGAGAGCAATGGGTTGAGCATGTATGTCGGTGAGAAAAATGGACCAAGTAGTAGATTCACACATTTTTCTTAATTATAGTAAATTCTTCTTAATAGTGTCAAGGTAGTGATCAGAGAGATACAGTACATTGCAAGAAATAGAGGCAGGAATCAAGTCAAAGACAAGTAAAATGCAATGGACCTAATTCTTAAAGTAAAGGTTCTTAAGTTACCTTGGTCTATGATCTAAAAACATGTACTAGTGTAGTCAAAGCTCTCTTTGTGCTACTATTAAAATTAAGGGTGGAAATTTATGCTATGAGTGTAGTTAACCCCTGTAAGGGAGGATCATGTGTTAAGAAACTGTGGTAGTTACATGTTTTACTTCTAAGGATCCATAAAACTATTAGGATATCCAGGTATCTTATTTAATGGCTTGATCAAGACAATCTAATTTGAGATAAAGTTATTACTCTAATTTATATTATGAGCACATTGAGGAAATGTCTATATTATGGGAAGGAATAGACTCTCATTGGAGAGCTAAGGTTATTACGTGAGTGATGCAAAGCCAAACCTACGATATTAGGTGTTTTCAAAGAAAAGAAACATGGTTAACCTTATGGTAAGCATCCTTATTCTTGTGTAAAACCCTCTCCAAAATAGATATGCTAGGAGATATATTCAACTTCTCCTTTGTTTCAAGATTGAGACTTTTAACTAGCTCAGGGTATAGACATACTATGAGATGGGAAGTATAGACCTTAATATATATGAATGATCTAAATTATTTTAGTGCTATGTACACAAAGGAATTTTGTTATTCCAATACTCAGCATCAATGTTGTAACCAACCTCGAGAAGGGGATGTTGGGAGACCAGAACTCATCCCACATGATTATGGTACTTGAGATTATTATTATAATTATATGTGTCATACATATATAAAGGATGATATTCATATGAGTTTATAACCTATCCTTAATCAATTGTCAGATATGAATTTGTATATATAAATATAGGCCAACAATGAAAGGTCAAGAAAACCTTATTGGGTCGACAGTAAATGGTGAAGAAAACCATAGAGTCAAAACTTGTTTTAATACATCAAAGATGTTGATATTTGAGAGGGAATCTCTCACAGGTTTGAACTACCTAAATATATATATGTTGCATGTAAAACCTAGGTGAAGGATTAGTTCTAAGTCTGATTGGGTAGAATGGTTTTTCAGTATAGACAAGTTTGGTTCTAGAGTACCAAATAAAGTAAGTAAAACTATGAAATGAGATAGTTTCTAAGACAAGTCAGAGGTGTGTGTCTAGACAGCATGACCAATCAGTATGATCATACTTGGCTAGAGGGAATCTAGAGTTGTATGGTCGATTGAAGTTATGTAAGACACATCTCACTAGGACTCAGATGGAAAAACTTGATACTTCCTTATATCTATACCCTTTGTGAAGGGTAGGACCACTTCCTATGTGGAAGATGTGTGGGAGACCACCGGTCTGTGGTTGGAGGTAAATCACTCGAATGATGCTCTCTCTGTGAAGCAGAAGACTCGTTGTGGCTTATGAAGACATACATCTACTTTCTAGATACAGTGTACTCCATGTTATGACTTGCAACAGTCAAATTTATGAGGTAAAACTCTCCCTTATGCCAAGTGTATTTTATGTTTTGTAAATGTTAAGTGAAAGGATTTTAGTATATTGAAAGTTGTACTTAATTTCTTGTGATTATGGAAATATTATAGAAAAAAAAAATTATCTCTTGTGTTTACCAAGTTTATTTACTTTCTTGGAATTTCTTGAATTTACTTGAGTTTTAAGAGGAGGGATGTTACAATACCTTTCCAAATCTAAGAACTTGTTCTTGTCACTTGTCATATGGTGAGAGCATCCACTATCAATAACCCAATCATCCTTTTCTTCAACTTGGGCAGCCAAAGCTCTTTCTACAACCTTATGATTGATAGATATTGGATCTTCTTCCTTGATGGCAATAAACACCCATTCATTTTCAGACTTTTCTCCTATCTCTGATTCATCATCTATTAGTCCTTCATTATCAGCTTCTTCATGAACATAATAACAATTCTTTTGGAACCTTTGTCTATTAGAATTTGACCTTGTAGATCTTTCCGGACATCTTGAGGCAAAGTGACCAATCTTATTGCAGTTGAAGCATTTAAAAGGTAATTTTCCTTCATACTTACTGGATCCTCTTGGCAGTCTTTTTGCAATGAGGGCTTCAAGTTGAGTTGTTTCTACTTCTTCCTCTTCCATGTCTTTCCTTGCTTGATCATACCATGATAGCTTCCTTGAAGAGTTTTCTCCCAGATCAAATCTTTGTTTGCCTTTCACATAGGCACTGGCTTTGAATGTAGATTCAGTCTTGGGGGGATCATCTCCAAACTCGGTCATTTCAAATGTAGCCAGTTTGCCAGCCAATTGGTCTCTTGTGACAGTTGTATGAGCTTTGAATTCATCAATGGCAGCAACCTTGATTTTGTAGGCAGCAGGAAGGGATCTGAGAATTTTGCAAACTATCTCATTTTCATCCAAAACTCCACCAGCATTCCTAATTCCACACACCAACTCATTTACTCTTGGCATAAATGTAGTTATATTTTCATCATCTCTCATCTTCAATCTTTCAAATTTCCCTTTGAGACTCTGCAACCTTTTACTCTTAACAAACTCATCTCCTTCATGCAGAAGTTCCAGTTTAATCCAGATCTCAGAGGCAGTTGGTAGGTCAATAACATTTGAGAGCTCTAAGTCAGTTAATGCACTTAGAAGAGCTTCCTTGGTCCGCAGATTGTTTTCAGCATCTATGATTTCATTTAGAGTTGTCGGACCACCCTGTGGAGGTACATATGGTTTTGTGACCATGGACAAGTATGCTTTTCCCATACACTCCAAGTGACATTTCATGCAGCCTTTCCAAAGAGTGAAGTTGGTTCCATCAAACTTCAAACTGTCCTTCTTGTATGACGACATCCTGGATCTCCTCAAGCGGTTAAGCTCTTTTTAGAGGAACCGGGCTCTGATACCAATTGTTGATAACTGAGAGGGGGGGTGAATCAGTTATCCTTAATTCACTTTCAATTCAAACACTTAAATCCACTTTGTTGATCAATAGCATAGTAATTAATCATTCATGGAAGCATAAGACATAAACACTAGAGTAGATACACATCAACACATGAAACACCAAGATTTTGACGTGGAAAACCTGGTTAAGGGAAAAACCATGGGGTGATTAACCCAAGGATTATTCTCTGTTAGAAGAATAAGAAAAATGGATGGCACATGCCAATTAGGGCTCACTGCCTGAGCACACTGCTCACAAGGAGGCACACTGCCTACAAGAGACACATTGTCTACAAAGATAACAAGTATTACAAACTTGAACTAGAGATTGACATCTTTACCATGTCCGGATCAGTTCCATTTAAGCCCAAAAACTCCTGCTCTACCTTTCACACTTCTCTTCTCTATATCACTCTCATCACCACAAGACACACTTCAAAATGAATTCACACACCCTTATTTATACAAGGCATCGACTTAGGAACAATCATCTAAGTCGGCAAACACCTACAAGATCATTCGCAAGACGTGTAATACATCCGGTCAGCCTGTCTTAGGAAGAACACCAACAACCAGTGGTCTTTACATCAAATCCAAACTCTAACTTCAATGCAAACCGCCAATAAGAATTGTACACAATCCAAGGATCACCGAGACCTTCCCTGAGTCATCAAGAACATCCGCACTTTATCAGCTTACTGGAATTCTTCTCTTCTTCATCTGAAACTTCAAGAACATAGTCTGTCGCCACTGTCATAATGTAAAAGGTTCTTCTAGACCTCCAAACAATGCACAAATCAAGTTGTCACTTCATACTAACTTCTTCAATACTCCCTCCAATCCGCAGAATGAGATAATGTAATTTCGGAGCTCACCGGACCAATCTGTGACACTCTGTCACCACTGAATGCCTGTCACAACGGGTTCTACACAAACAGCCATAACTTCTTCAGATCTTTATGCGGATCTCTAAAATCTTAACTGGAACATCTCAAGACTCATATCTACAAACCCTTTAATCCACATCCTCTGATCCTCAACCTATTGAGTACTTTTGCCTTCTTCTCATCACTATTCTTCACTGTTCTTGATGGAGACTAATTTTCTCAATATCCACAGCACACAGCTTATCCAATCCTTCTTATTAATGCAATATGAGTATGTTGACATCAATGACAACACTAGTTAACCTCATACTTGCAATAGACCTAGGTAATCTAGCAAGGATTTAAGGAGTCAAGTGAGAAATCAAGGTTAGGCAAATTTTAGTAATGCAGCTCATGAGAGCCAAAAGAAAAGGATGTCAGATGTTTACAGTCAAAATAGACCCAATAGAAGAATTGTATGAATGAACAATTTGTGATTACCCTTTCCTCTATGATTTCCAAGATGTTTTCCCAGAGGAATTGCCAAGGTTACCACCCAAAAGAGTTTTTGAATTCTCCATTGACATTATACCTAGTTCAGAACCTGTTTCTAAGGCTCCTTATCATATTATAACCATAGAGTTGGTTGAATTAAAAGCCCAAATGCAAGAAATTTTGTCAAAAAGGTTAATATTACCAAGTGTATCACCCTGGGGAGCACCGTATTATTTGTGAGAAAGAAAGATGACGCCTTGCATTTGTGCATGGATTATCACATGCTTAACATTTAGCAATGATAAAGAAAAAGTATCCACTCTCTAGCATAGATGATCTCTTCGATCAGATGCATGGTGCAATAGTCTTCTCAAAAATTGACCTGAGAGAAGTTACTATCAATTAAGGGTAAACGATGAAGACATCCATAAGACAACTTTTAGAACAAGATAGGGGCACTATGAGTTTACAGTCTTACCATTCAATTTGACTAATACCCTTTCAACTTTCATGAACCTGGTGAATAGTGTCTTCAGAGATTGTTTGGACATATTTGTCCTAGTGTTTTTAGATGACATCCTTGTAATGGAGAAAATTGCGTACCCTCACAATTTCACAATACGTTTTGTTCACTTTAGTGTCCACACCCATAGCATATTTTTAGGATCACCAAACTTAACCTTTTAGCCTATTTTCCCTCATCACCAACTATTTTCCAAAAATGCACTTCAGATACTTACTTTTTATACTTTTCAGAGAACATGTGTGAATTTTGGAGGAATATTCCTAGGATGCAAATGCCACATGTAGACGTCCCTGTGTCACGCTCGTGTCCTAAATATGCCAAAACTTTTGAACAGAAATTCTCTCGCTCATTTATAGAATCTTAAGGGAAGGTAACGCTCACACGACCTCAAAATGGTCCTTGTAGTGTACCCAACCTGGCAGATTCCCCTTTTGCACAATAAAAAGAGAATGATGGGAAAAAAGTTCTCTGGCACATTTTTTTAGAATTCTGGATTGTTGATCTCTCGCTTGGCTTTGGAAAACACAAAAATATTTGAAGCATTCTCACTAATACATTTTATAGATTGGGATGCTTGCCGCATTGTGGAATCTCTCTCATGGTTGATTTTGTGACATTTTGATCAAGTTTTGGAGTTGAGAAGAGGCTCTCTTGTGCAAGGGTTTTAGCTATCCTCCATTGGATTGCACCTTCAAGGATATTGTAGCCTCCTGAACAACATCGAAATCTAGTAACATTGTTCTATTATTATATAACAGTGTTATTTTACTATTATTGTCTTCATACAGTATCATTTTGGCAAATATCTGTGGTGTAGACCACCACCTATTTTACCATACACACACTAGGGTATTTTCCCCATAGACTAGGGATAAATACTTATAGATTGGTATTTTTGTTATTGCTCTTAGATCCTAGATGCACTTAGGGTAAGATCTTGCACACACTTATGTTTTTATTTTTCTTGTATCATTGGCTATTTTGTGGAGGTTGGAAAACCAAAGTAGGGGCTTAACTGAGGCAAGCACCTAAACAGACCCAATAAATTTTCCTTTGTCTTTGTATTGTACAGGTTGTGGAGGAAAATCAAATGCATGGGAGTTTGTTTCCTTCTTCCCTTATTATTCTTACTTGTCTTCTTTTATGTTAAATGGTTTACTTTAACAATTTCATTTCAAATATCCTTTCTTGGAAGCTATTTAGTTTCATTATGCAAATTGGGTGGCATTACAGGTGTACATTTTTACTGCACAATATGGATTTTTGGTTTTTGCTATTGTCAGGATGACAGGGCCGCATGCCGACGTCCCCATGATGCATTGTCATCTGAGGCTGAGGCTTCCAGACTTCAACTCTAGGTTCTTTTTTGTGTCTCATTTCTTATTATGTTATTTACTTCTTGAAATAATTTCCATCTCTTTTTATTAGCAATTTTCTATTTGTTTCCATAGTTATTCATTATTCAATTTGCTAGTAGATAATTGAATTACACATAATAGAGTCAATCTGCTCTTCCCAAGTGGATAGAAGCAGATTGCCCTCCCTAGAGATTGATTAGGTCCTAAGTGTAAGTGATTAGAATTAGATACTAGTTAGAATAACTTAGTTGTTTGAACTTTTATCATCTACAATCCTAATATATTCAAAGAATGAGGAAGAACACATTCAACATTTAAGGATAGTTCTTCAAAGGTTAAGAGAACATAAGTGGTTTGGCAAGTTGTCAAAGTGTACTTTCTTCTAGAAAGAGGTACACTACTTGGGGCATATTATCTTTGTAGAAGGAATTGTAGTAGACCCTACAAAGATTAAGGCTATTTTGGAGTGGCCAACACCTAAGAATGTGCATGAAGTACATAGCTTCATGGGTTTGGCAAGTTACTATAGGAAATTTGTGCTAAATTTCTCAAATATTGCTAACCCTATCACAACTCTTTAGCAAAAAGGAAAACAGTTTGAATGGACCAAGAAATGTGAAGAAGCCTTCCGTATTCATAAGGAAAAGTTAACTAATGCTCCAATTCTTAGAGCTCTTGATCCAAAAGGCCACTTTGTGGTAGCCACAGATGCATCAAGAGAAGGATTGGGAGGCATACTTATGTAGGAATGGCAAGTTTTAGCCTATGAGTCCAACAAATTGTGACCATATGAGCTAAATTATGCATTGCATGACTTAGAGCTAGCAGCAATCATGCATGCCTTACATGTCTGGAGACATTATTTGATGGGTAAGAACTTTGAACTTAAGTTAGATAACCAAGGAATTAAGTACATTTTCACTCAACCTAATTTGAATGTGTGTCAAAGGCAATGGCTAGAGCTTTTGTCAAACTATGATTTCGACATTAACTTCATTAAAGGTAAAGAGAATTAAGTTTCTGATGCTCTTAGTCACAGGAGGCACACAACTAAAATGGTCTCTATCTAATCAACCTTTAGAGAATAGGATTTGGAAAACTCTTCTGGTAATGATTTTTATTCAAGCAAGTTAAAAAGGTGCTTTTTGTTAACCCTCAGGATGCAAGATATGAAGGGTATCATGTTGAGACTAATGGACTAATGAGGTATAAAGATAGGATGTATGTGCTCAATAAGAATGAGTTGAGAACTTCGGTGTTGAGAGAAGATCATTGTGCACCCTACTCAAGACATCCAAGGGTAACAAAATTGTTGGTTGATTTAAAACCATTATATTTTTGGAAAAGTATGAAGTAGGATGCTGCAAATTTTGTAGCTAGATGCTTAGAATGCCAGTGAGTCAAAGCTAAACATCAACATCTAGCAGACTTGTATCCATATGATATTCCTGAATGGAAATGGCAAGTAATCAGTATGGATTTTGTCTAAGGTCTGCCTATGTCCAAGAACTGACATGATTCCATACTAGTAGTAGTGGAGTAGCTTACTAAGGTTGCCCACTTTATTCCCAGAAATCTAACCAGTGGGACACCTATCCTAGAAAAAAAAATTGTTCAAGAAATCTTTAGACTTCATGGAGTTCCTTAGAAGATTATTTCAGATAGAGATGCAAAAATGACTTCAAGGTTCTAGCAAACCTTGTTTTTAGCGTTGGGAACTCAGTTGAACATTAGCTGTGCTTACCATCTAGAAGTGGACAGTCAAACAAAAAGAATGAACTAAGTTCTGGAAGACCTCTTGAGGATGTATTACATGAAAGGAAGCTAGGTATGCAGAAAACGCTTCCAACACTAATCTAATGAGGGGAGATGTATGAAAATTCTTTTTAGTCTTTACAATTGCAACAATATTAAACATATATCAGAGATATTGTAGCAGCAAACACAATACAAGAATGTAGACAGAGAGAGAGATACACAAGATGTATCGTGGGGAAAACCTTTTCAGGTGAAAAACCCCACTCTAAAACCTGCACAATGTATTAACAAATCTGTAAAGGATTACAATACACTTGAAATGGAAATTCTTATAAGAGTCTTCAAAAGTCATTTCTGGAGTTATTCCAGTAGCATAACAATACCTATAAGTCAACTATTCATCTACAACTCCAAAACTATGCAATATATAGAGATACAAGGCAATATTGAGAAGCCTCTAGAGATGGGCATCCATCTTGGCCACATGGCCATTTCACACATCCCAAGGATACTTGTCCAACATATTCTCACTCTCTTACATCTGTCATAACATGGAATATTTCCATTCTCAAGGATAGAGCGCTCCATGCTAAAAATAGGCAATGACAGATGCTCTTACGCATCTTACAGCTGTCATAAAAATCTGCAACATGACAACACTTAATGTCGTAAGAGAATCCGTCATACAAGACTAAATATAGTAAATTACTCTTACAACATGTCATGGCCCAACTTGGGCACCCAAAGATTCCTTTCCCTCATGCAAAGATACTCTCCAACACTTGTCCTCACTTGTCATATGAATCTCTATACTTGGCTCTTACACATCATAGATTCTGTCATATGGAATGTCCTCTTCCACATACCACAAGATACCGACACATGGTGTATTAGTGCCACCTCAAATGGGATGCCCAAATCCATGTGCGTTTGACTTGACCATCCAAGTCACATTCCAATTAGGATGACATGTCACAATGCCACCTCATACTAAATGACAAAATAGGATGTGCAAGTAAATACAAATTGGGTAGTTAAATAAATACATAAATAAATAATCAATGCTGGGAATTGCAAGGTTGAGACACCTTAATTCCCAACATTCTCCCATTTGTTGAACACCTTGCAAGAGCCAAAAGAATGAAAAGATTTAACTGCTAGGGGCCAAGAGGCCCATAGACTCCGAACACCATCTGAACTTCTCTGTGCCCACTAGTTTCATCAATGAATCTGCAACATTCTTCAAAGTGTCTACTTTCTCCAATATCACCTTCCCATCCTCTACCATGTCTTGCACAAATGAAAATGTACATCAATATGCTTTGTTCTGGCATGGAAAGTCATATTCTTTGCTAAGCAAATTGCACCCTGACTATCACAACAGATAGTAATTTGTCCTGCATCAACACCAATATCTGAACACAACCTCTTAAACCAAATGGCTTCCTTACAAGCATGAGTAGCTGCCATGTACTCAGATTCTGTCATGGACAAAGCAGCCACAGGTTGCCACTTACTCATCCAACTAATTGCACCACCGAACATAGTAAACACATAAGCACTAGTGGATCTCCTGCTGTCAATGTCACCTACCCAATCTGAATCAACAAATCCATGAATACATATAGAATGCTGAGGTCCTATAGGATGACCATGATAACATAGGGAATACTTAAAAGTACCCCACAAATATCTGAACACTCTCTTTACTGCATCCCAATGTACCCATCCAGGATTCGTCATAAATCGACTAAGGACTCCCACTGCTTGGGTAATGTCTGGTCTAGTATAGACCATAGCATACATTGAGCTGCCAACAACACTAGCATAAGGTACTCTGCTCATGTCCTTTGTCTCAGAAGGAGACTTTGGGCAATCATTAATAGATAACTTTGTCCCCAAAGAAACAGGAACACACAATGGTCTACAATTTGCCATGCTGAATCTCTCCAACACGGTCTTCACATACTTACTCTGGCTTAGCCAAAGTTTTCGGTTTGCTTTGTCTCTTATTATTTCCATTCCCAGAATGTACCTGGCTACTCCTAAATTTTTTATTTCAAACTATGCTGACAACTGAGACTTCAAATTAGAAATCATTTTCTTACCATTCCCAATTAACAACATATCATCAACATGCAATGCAATAATGAGAATGCGATCATTGTCAAATTTATAATACACACAATGATCTGATTTCAACATCAGAAATCCAATCGACAACACAAAGGCATCAAATTTCATGTACCACATCCTAGGAGATTGCTTCAAACCATACAAAGACTTCTTTAACTTGTAAACCAAATTTTCTTTACCTTTTTCTATGTAATGCTCTGGCTATGACATAAATCTCTTCCTCCAAGTCACCATGAAGGAATGTTGTCTTCACATCCATCTGCTCCAATTCTAAATCATAAGCTGTTGTAAGAGATAATAGGAACTGAATAGATGTCAACTTTGCAATGGGAGAGAAAATTTCACCATAATCAATTCCCTCCACTTGTGAATACCCCTTTGCAACCAATTTGGCCTTGTACTTCTCAACACTGCCATCTGCACTGAATTTTTCCTTGAACACCCATTTACAGCCAACAGGTTTCCATCCTTTAGGCAAAGGCACCAAGTCCCAAGTTTTATTCTTCTCCAAAGAAGCCATCTCATCTTCCATGGCCTCCTTCTAGGAACCTGCATCTTTCATGCCCATAGCCTCTGTCACAGTTCTAGGCTCATCAGTGTTAGTAATCAAGGCAAAAGCACAACTAGAATCAAGTAATGAATAACCAAACCTATCAGGTTGCTTCTTTGTCTGTGTAGACCTCCTCAAAGGCTGAGGTTGAGGTTCTTCTTCTTCTTATGAGCTTTCAGAGCTACTAGAGCTCTCCTCGTCATCAGGTCTCACAAGGTCTGTCGGTTTAGTCTTCTTAGGGGTAGAAGGAAATTGAACCACATCCTCTTTCTTTTCTTTCTCTTCTGGTTGTAGAGTAACAACAAGGGAAGGTGTTAGCTCTCTGAAAATAACACTTTTTCTATACAACACTTTTTTGGCCACATGATCCCAAAGCTTGTACCCTTTCACACTGACACCATAGCCAATGAAGATACACTTAACAGCCTTGTTCTCCAATTTTGACCTCTTCTCCCTAGGCACATGAGCATATGCCTCACAACCAAAAACACGAAGATGTCTTATTGAAGCTTTCTTACTAGACCACACCTCCATGGGTGTCTTACCAACAAGAGTTGATGTAGGAGACCTGTTTACCAAGTAGCAAGTAGTGGCTACAACTTCAGCCCAAAACTTTTGTTCAAGGCTAGCTCCACAAAGCATAGTCCTAGCCTTCTCCATCAGTGTCTTGTTCATCCTCTCTGCAACTCTATTTTGCTATGGGGTGTATGGAGTTGTCTTATTTCTTTCAATCTCATATTCTTTACAGAACTTATCAAACTCTGCTGAACAAAACTCACCACTGTTGTTAGTCCTCAAACACTTAATCTTTTTACTAGTCTGATTCTCAATAAAAGCTTTAAACTCTTTGAACCGACTAAAGACTTCGTATTTGCTTCTGAGAAAATCAATCCATGTCCTATTGTAATAATCTATGAAAGATACAAAATATACAGATTTAGAGATCAAAGGAACATTAACTGGACCAAACACATCAGAATGAATAAGATCCAATACACCAAAAGACTTATGAGAACTCGAGTAAAACTAAACATAGTTTTGCTTTCCATATATACAATGTTCACAAAAGTCAAAATCAAGATTACAATCATCTAACCCCTTAATGAGGTTTTTATTTTTCAGGGCTCTAAGACCCTTCTCACCAATGTGGCCAAGTCTCTTATGCCATAACATTATCTTTTCAGTAGGAAGTTTAACTTCCAAAGCATGAGCACCCTTAGGTACCCAAAATGCACTACCATCAGAAGTTGATATAACAGATCTTTTAGTTGCTAGTTCCAATGGTGGGGATGAAGTGACTACAACTCTTTTCTTCGAGTCAGAAGAACTATTGCATTGTGAAATGCATGCATCCATCTGAAACAGAGTACCTCTCTGAGTACCCTTCATAAGCACCATAGCTCCTCTAGTCATCTTGCATCCTTCTTTTGAGAAGACAACCTGCACACCTACATCATTCAATTTACTTACAGAAGTAGGTTTTGTGCCAATCCTAGGATGTGCATAACCCCAAAGATCCCCTTCACTTGTCCATCAGGGAATCAGATTGTGACTCTTCCACGGCTAACTATCTTTAGATGAGAGTCGTCACCCAGGTACACTCTTCCACCATCAAACTCTTCATACTTTGTAAACCAGTCTCGACACAAGCTCATTTGAAAAGAGGCACCAAAATCAATCAGCCACACATCATCAGATGCATGGGTGGACAAGGAAGTGATGAAAGCATCACCATCATCTAGTGACTTGTCAAATTTAGAATCAGAGATCTTCTTTTTCTTCTTCTCCTCCTTGCACTCCTTTTGGAAATGCCCAATTTTTCCATAGTTCTAACACAGTGCCTTGGACTTTCCAGGAGATTTGGATCTACCCTTCTCAGCTTTCTTGTCCTTCTTCCCTTTCTCCTTGGGTCTTCCACGAACCACAAGAGCCTCTTTGGCCAACTTAGATGACTTTCTCCACATCTCTTCAGATAACAGCGAAGACACTACCTCATCCATCTTGAAGGTGGTTTTAGTGCTCCTGATGGCCATTACAAGATGATCCCATGAGTCTGGTAAAGATTAAAGCAAGGTCATACAACGATCCTCCTCCTCCATCTTCACAGCAATGGATGTCAATTGTACAACTAGCATGTTAAAAGCATTCATGTGATCTGCAACTGATCCTCCATCTTCCATCCTCAGAGAATATAGCTTCTTCTGTAGGAATAACTTGTTTACCAGGGATTTTGCCTGATAAACATCAACAAGTTTCTTCCACAACTCCTTCATGGTCTTCTCTTCATGAACATTTAATAGGACAGAATCAGCCAAATAGAGTCTCACAAGACCCTTGGCTTTACGATCTTTGAGATCCTAATCTACCTATGCCACTGCCATTGGTTTTGTACCAGAAATTGTTTCCCATAGGTCTCTATCAACAAGCATGTCTTCCATTTTAAGTTTCCACAACTTGAAATTACTGCCATTAAAATTTTCTACCTCTACTCTTCCAGACGTGCCTACCATCTCCTTCCTGCAACAAGATTACAAAATACTCTACATTGACTCCCACTCAATCTAAGATCAGTACAAAAAACCCTATCTAGCAGCTAGGACCAAAACTGGCCAGGCTCTGATACCAACTGAAAGGAAGCTAGGTATGTGGAAAATGCTTCCAACACTAATCTAATGAGGCGAGATGTATGCAAATTATTTTTAGTCCTTATAATTGAAGAAATATTGAACATATATCAGAGAGATTATAGCAGAAAACACAATACAATAATGTAGATTGAGAGAGACACACACAAGATGTATCATGGGGAAAACCTTTTCAGGTGAAAAACCCCACACTCTAAAACATGTACAATGTATTAACAAATCTATAAAGGATTACAATACACATGCAATGCAAGTTCTTCCAAGAGTCTTCAAATGTCATTTCTGAAGTTATTCCGGTAGCATAACAATACCTGTAAGTCAACTATTCATCTACAACTCCAAAACTATGTAATATATAGAGATACAAGGCAATATTGAGAAGCCTCTAGAGATGGGTGTCCATCTTGGCCACATGGCCATTTCACACATCCCAAGGACACTTGTCCAACATATTCTCACTCTCTTACATCTGTCATAACATGGCAGATTTGACTTCCCAAGGATAGAGCACTCCATGCTAAAAATAGGCAATAACAGATGCTCTTACGCATCTTATAGCTGTCATAAAAATCTGCAACATGACAACACTTAATATTGTAAGATAATCTATCATACAAGACTAAATATAGTAAATTCCTCTTACAACATGTCATAGCCCAACTTGGGCACCCAAATATTCCTTTCCCTCATGCAAAGATACTCTCTGACACTTGTCCTCACTTGTCATAGGAATCTCTATACTTGGCTCTTACGCGTCATAGATTCTGTCATATGGAATATCCTCTTCCACATACCACAAGATGTTGACACATGGCATATTAGTGCCACCTCAAATGGGATGCCCAAATCCATGTGCATTTGACTTGACCATCCAAGTCACATTTCAAGTAGGATGACATGTCACAATGCCACCTCATACTAAATGACAAAACAAGATGTGCAAGTAAATACAAATTGGGCAATTAAATAAATACATAAATAAATAATCAATGCTATGAATTGCAAGGTTGAGACACCTTAATTCCCAACATTGCATGGATCAACAATACAAGTGGGAGGAGTACCTTCCATTGGTAGAATTCACTTACAACAATTCATATCATTCTGCATTGAAGATGGCTCCATTCGAAGCATTGTATGGTAGAAAGTGCCAAACTCCTATATGTTTGGACAAACTAGATGATAGGATTTGCCTTGGGCCAGAAATGCATATAGAATTGGAAGAACAAGTCAATTTGATTTATAAAAGATTATCAGAAGAAAATGATAGATAGAAATGCTATGCAGATGCAAAGTGAACTCCTCGACAGTTCTCTATAGGAGACAAGGTTCTATTAAGGCTTAAACCATAGAAGAGCTTGATTAAGTTTGGAAAGTCTTCCAAATTAGATCCTAGATATGTGGGACCATTTGAAGTTCTTGAAGTAATAAACCCAGTAGCATATCGACTAGCTCTACCACCTACTCTTGCTAGAATGCATAATGTTTTTCATGTGTCTTATCTTAAAAATTATATGTCTGGATTTAATCATGTACTAGATTGGAATTCTCTTCAAGTTCAGGATCTAGGAGTGGTCACAATTGAGCCTCTTAGAGTGCTTGAGGTTCATAAGCTCCACTTGGGTAACTGAGATATTACTCAGTGCAAGGTTGAGTGGAACCAATATGCAGAAGACAGTGCCACCTGGGAGGACTATGAAGATTTCCATAGAAGGTTTCCACATCTTTTTGAATAAGATGATTTTTTTCAAATAAAATAAACTTTATCTCATTAAGTTGATACTCATTAAGACTTTGTTAATCATCGGGGATGATGAGTTCTAAGGGGAAGGAGATGTCACACCCCATTTTTTTAATAATTTTAAAACATGTTATTATTTCAATATGTTATTGCTTTATAAAACAAGACTGTAGAAGAAAATGAATTATTTATGTTATCATGATTATAATTATAATATATTTTGTGATGCCATGCTATGCAAATATGAGAATGCATTTTCATAATGTTAATATTTAGATGATATTTGGAATAATGATTTGTTAAGAGATTTTATTTTAAATGAATATTATGATTATTTATGTTTGAATAAATAGGATTTGGACTAACTACATTTTGTCTACTGTGAGGTGAATGGAGGAGTACAATGTACACTCCTGAGATTGAGGGAGAGTATCACTGGAGAGAGAAATGCAGATCAGAATGAGATTCTTATGGAACAATGATCTTATGATAACTACACACAATCACACTAAATACAATTTTCATTTTATCTTGAATGGTTGTAAAAGTTTTATTGTTGTAGATTGATTTGTCTTTCTGTGTTATCAAGTGAGTGAAATTTTTTCATATTTAGAAATGATAGTTTCATGGATATGTATTGTTTGTTCAAAAATAGAAGACCATTGTCTTCATTGATGTTTAGAAAATGGTAGATTTTCACTGCAATAGAGTGGACTATTTATATTTTGTTTAAAATAGAAGTTGTTAATGGAAAATTATATATTTTCAGAACTATCGTTAATAATAATGATTGCATCACTATTAACATTAAAAGTTGTTAATAGAGACATTATCATTATTATTATCATTCTATATATGATAGTACCATTTATTAGTATTATTGTATAATAATAAATAAATGATATTATCATCCATGTTTTGTTGCTAAGAATATTATTAATATCATTGTTAGTAATAATAATAAATAAATAATAATAATCATGTTTGATAATATAGAATTCATGTTATTTGGTAGTTGCATGGCATACTGAAGAGTTTAATCCACGTAGTGGAGTGGATTCTAAAAGTTTTAAAGAGTGGTGGCTCATGCATTGGAGGTGGCAATTCCAACAACTGCTTACGGTACAAGGGAGTTAATATCCTTATAACTCCAACTAGAGTGAGCGAGAAGAAAACTCTCGAAGTTAGATGTTGACCTTGAGTTTTTTGCTCTTTGAACACCAGTTTTGTTGGTGATTCTGGATGTTAAGAGAAAGATGGTTTTGTGTTGGAGGAGGTCTTGGTAGATTTTGAACAGGGGATAAAGAATTTTGAGAGAAAAAAGCACAATGAAGTGGGGTTTTTGTTTTTTGTGGCTCTAGAGCTCTAAATTTTTCATAGAGTTTTATCTTCTCAAATGTTATTGTATACACCTAAAATTGACATGACTCTACTTAAATAAATATTTTAAATATTTATTTCACGTTCACATTCCTCTATCAATAAATAAATACATTTATTTATTTATTTGATTCACTTCCTCTCATTTAATTAAATAAATTACATTTTATTTAATTAATTAAATTCATCTACATCAACTTCATTCTTCTAAATAATTAAATAATTTCAATTATTTAATTAAAATATTTTATTCTTCCAAATTTAAATAAAATGCAAATTTTATTTAAATAAAATCTAAATTATCCACTAAATAAAATATACTTTTATATTTTATTTTATTCTTCAAAAATATCCACAAAATAAAATATATTTCTATATTTTATTTATTCCTCAATTATCTACAAAATAATTAAATAAAATCTCTTTATTTAATTATGCATTTCTTATCTTCAAAAATCATTCTTGTCTTCTAAAAATACTTTCTTCTTGTCATACAAAAGCAAAAGCAGTTTTAAAGCATCTTTAAAGCAAACTTTCTCTTAAATTAGAAAAATAAATTCTAATTTAAGAAAATCAAATCTCATCCTCATCAAGAGAGGAGTTAACTCAACAAGGCTACTTTTTGAATGACATGTGTCCTTCTTCCATTTGTTGCACATTCCTCAACAATCCTCCTCCGTTGATTCCTTCTTTTCTTCTCAACCAGTGATCTTCCCTCACTCTCTTCTATAAATACAACATTCTTCTCTTCATTTCAGATCAGAATTTTGTGTAAACTTATGCTGCAGAGATATCAGCGCGCCTTTGGCACCCCTACTCCCATTTAAGCATTCTCATTCATACTCCATTTCTGTATTTGAAGCTCATCTTCAAATACATAAGTATCACAACCATTCTTCCTTTGTCATCTTCAACAAGCAAGCAAGCAACTAGCTTTTGAGGGCTTCACAATCAAGATCAAAGAAAGATAGGCAAACTATAGAAGGTGAAAGGTAAAGGTGCAAGGTATTATTTATTATTTGTTTAATCTCCTTTTATCTTCAGATTCTGTAGATGTTAGGGTTTTTATAATCTTATTGATTAACCTATTTTCCCCCTCACATTTTGGCGCCCACCGTGGGGCCCTTGCCCCTCTACTAATAAAAAAATCTAAGTTTTCTTGTAGACAGGTCCGTACAGGTGACGAACATGTCTTTGATAGACAGTATCTGCACATTCAACTTCTGAAGTGGTGCATACACCTCCCGAGGCTGCGCATCTGATTGTTTGGTGCATCTGACCTCCGTAATTGCGCATCCAACCTCCAAAGTTGCGCATCCAACCTTGGCTATGGAACTTGAGTTCAACTTGTGCATACACTCTGTCTAATTACGCATCTGTCTAAGTTGCGCATTTACCCTATCTTTTTGTGCATCTATTCTGTCAAACGACGCATCGGTCGTTATTGCGCATATACCTCGTGATATTGCGCATCTACTTTCTATTCTTGCACTTTTGTACAAAGACGCATATACTCCCTGTTTTTGCACATTCAGGTTGTAGTGTTGCGCATCTGTCTTATGCCTTTTTGTTGTACAGTTTCTAATTTTTGCATGTTGAGCTAATGTCAGTTTTGCAGGAGTAGTGGCTGGATTCCACCGGACGAGGTGATATTTGCGATCAACTTGCAAATCAGACTGAATATTTACGCGATATTTGCGAAGATACTGCAAATATGACAGGATATTGGGATATTCTGACCGGTAGCATCAGATTTCACGTGTTTAAGGCTCAAATTCTCAAAGCTTGAACAAATTTATGCATCTTTGGCTAATATTTAGTGAATTCAGAGAGATCTACTGTAAAGCTTGCAATATTTATGTGAGATTAAGAAATCTTTACATAGAATGTGCATATACAAACTTGTCACAGCAAATATTTACGCAATATGATGAAATTCACAGACGATCTGAAGTTACCTTACTCTGAGCGTCATCAAACCTGAAAGTACTGATGATGAACGTGATCTTCTGGACTTGGCCCTCCTTCTAGCGCTAATTTATGTTGGTCATGATGTTAGTCATTCGCAAACATAGAATAAAAGTTACACAACAACCTTTACTCATCTTGAAAGATACGATGAATTCAAAGAATTCATGATCCCAAGTCTCCGTTGATTAGGTCTTAATCTACTGACGTTACTCAGTGGTTGATGTGTGTTGCTGTTTTCCATTCAGGGGCCTTACGTGTTTCTGCACAGTTCATCATCATTACCTTCAAATATCCTGCTCTGGATGTTTGCTCTGCATAAATCTCCAACAATTCTACCTCTGCACTGTAAATTTAGTCAAATAATGTGCCTACAGGCTGATATTTGCATGATTTCTACCATTATTTATGATTCTTTGCATGATATTTTCAATAATACATGCATTTAACTCAAATATGCTAATGATCTTCAGTTACCTACGGGATTTCAGCATATTTCACTGTTTCTGCTTGTTATTTATCATGATTTGCAGTTATGGTGATGAATTTATGAAATTAAAAGAAGAAAAGGGGTTAAAGAATGAGATTCCCAAAACTACTGGACTTAGATCACTGATCCACATACAAGCTCCCATACATGCAATGAAAAGAAGGAAAACTAGAAATCATACTTCACCAGGACATTCCACAAATCCGCATGATCTAGTGCAAATCTTCAAAGGAAAAGTTGACAACAACATGTAATGAAATGAAAGCGCTTCCAGTTGAACACAGCATTCACCAGTACATATCCAGAAATCAACAAGAAGATTACGTAAAATTTACAATCAGGATGTAATCTGAAACTTCATATCCATTCAGTATGCTCAAGAACAGGTACATTTACAGTGATATGAAGAAAGAACCTTGACATTTCAACAATTCTATCCTCATTAGTCTCAGTAATCCGATCTCCTAATTGATTCTACAGTAATTGACTTTTGCGCCAGATGCGTCTGTGTATTCTAATGTATTCCCCCTTTTTTAATGACAAGCTTTGGCTCTTATATAGAACAACCGCCAAAAAAAATGGTTACAACGATCCAAGGATCAGGATCCTCTCATAACAAACAACGGTCCAGATGAAAAGCACATGCTTCGCCAGTTAGCAAATGTACAGCTGGCACAGAATATTCCAGCATCTTCAACTTGATTCGGTCTCCAGCTGGCGAACAACATATTTGACAATATCCTCCTCATTTCTGGCCCATGTTGCCTCCATGTGCAACTTTGTAATGCTCAGCTTCAGCAGCAGCTCTAACAGCATCATGACTTCAATGCTCAGCTTCAGCAGCATCATGACTTCAATGTTCAGCTTCAGCAGCATCATCATGTCTTCCTGCAAGTAAACAGACAAACATTTAGTTCATCATCATGTGGATAAACAACAGGAAGTAAACATTTTATTAAACATACCTCCCAATGTGCAGCTACAGGCAATCAGGCTTTACCTGTGGAAAATATGCACTAAATGCATAAACAGCATAAAGCAACCAGGTCAACCCTCGTTGACCAAAATCAGGCAGTCGGGCTTTCAAATTTCTATCGCTTCATGTTTTAGCCCAATTTCTTGCACATCGGGTTCAAATATGATCAGGTATGTCAAAATATACAAGGAAATAACCGCCCTTAACAAATTACTTCATACCTGGCTTTGCATGCTCTGTTTGAATGTTTCGGGTCATCATCATCATGTTCGCATCAGTGCGACCACATATGATCAGGTTGACAATATTAGACTTGGCCGACGGCAACAGTTATACCTACACCAAAAATCATGATGATGACCAACCCCTATGTCTTCTATCCAGCTGCAGGATACCACGAAATATGATGCTCCTCCTTTCCGAATGCTCTGATGAAAAGCACATCAGGATGTTTCACTTCTGCATATTGGGGAAAGAAAGACATCATCATCATCATCATGATGAAGACAAACAGGAGGATTTGGAATATGATCCTGCTGCTGAGGAAAGGAATATCATGGTGACATCATCCTGATATTCGGGCTTCAATAAAATGCAAAGGAGTGACGTCATCGTCATGTTTCGTTAAGATCAGGAGATAAATGGAATATCGGGTCACCTTATGAAGATGATCAGGTGATGAAAGTAAAATGACCCCTTTGCGGAGAAGGTGATCCTCTCGAAAGATCAGGATGATGATGATGATCATCATCATATCCGCACTAGGTGATTTAAAATATGATCCTGCTGAAAGTCTTGATGACGTCATCCCGATATTCGGGGCTTGTGTTAATCTTCGAACATGACGTCATTGTCATCATCATATTGGCGAACAGGATCATGCCTTGGAAAAATATCCTGCCGAAGGAGAAAGGTGATGGTGACGTCATCGTCATCATCATATCCGCAAAAGTTTATTCTTCTCGCCAGGAGGATATTGCGAAATGTCGGGTAGACGAACAAGATCATGATGATCTTGTCAACATGACTGGAATGAAATATCACCCTCCGTCTTTGAAGGATAAGGTGATCATCATGATCACGCAAAAGGAGATCAGGAGGATATTACGAAATATGATCCTGCCTTGAAAAATCTTGATGATGATGATCACCAGGACTTGACGTGCGCGTGCAAATTATGCAGATGGCAGATTTCTTAAGCAAGGTGATATTATAATATCAACATGATATTATAATATTGGGTGATGTTTAAATATCATGATGCTCGCGATGTTTCCAGGATCGCTTGATGGGTAAAACACACTAGCACTTAAGATTGACGTCCGGATGTTTCGGGACTGCATGATTTTTACATCGGGTGATAGACAAAGATCATGATGATGACCTTTTGCGATACAAAAGACCACTCGACGGGAAAAGTTTACTACGACTTAAACTTGACGTCCGGATATTTCGACCTCAGGATATTATCGGGGGGGCTTTTCAAATATCATGATGATGATGTTCATCATACAGCAATTATCAGGTTTGACCAAAACTTTGACTGCTCATAACTCCCTCATATGGACGAATTTTCAAGTGATGTAAAAGGCAAACCTGCATGGAATTTCAAACTCTTTCTAACTATGAGGTCATAGAAACAAAATATGAACTTTGACAAACTAACCTCATGATGATGACCTACCTCATCCTGACCTTCATGATGATGATGCACCTGACTTATTTTTACCAAACCGCCAGAAAGCAGACAACACAAACCAGAACAAAAGTTGGGTCCCTGTTTTGCCAAGTCAAAATGGGGCGTGTTGTGTAACCACACAACAACTTGCCACCAAAGAAAATAAACAAATTCCAATGATTCAAGTGATGTGATCACATTTATCTATAGTGTTCTAATTCTGTCTAAGTAAAATCATCATGATCTTTGAATGATAAAATTTCATTATGGTGATAAAGCTAACAAAGGATCAGGTGTGTGCATATGATTAATTATCCTCATCTTGAAAGTAAGTTGAAAACATAAGTAACTGGTGTTAAACTACATAGTTGGAGATCATCCCTCATAGCCAACCTGGATAGAGCCTTGCTGCCAGCAGACGTCTATAGCCCCGGCAAGGTTATCTATACAATCTCCCTAAGTAGGGCTCCACTGCCAGCAGGCGTCCATAGCCCCGGTAGAGTTACTTAGATGGCCTAATTTTATTTCATTTCTGATTTTCCTTTAAAAATTTAAATTTGATATCATCATGTCAGCTCATTTGTACAAGGTGTAGTCACTTGCAGCTTTAGGTTGGAGATTGTATTGGTAGCAAGGGAGTCCCTTTAGATTTTTCACTTAACACCTATACTCATATCTTCAACAAACCCAAGGCTGTTAGGTGTTTCATTGTGTTTGATTCACTTTGGACAAGAAAAAGTACCCTGATGAAAAGACATCATAAACCTGATCATGAATATTTCTTAGAATGAATCATAACCTATATTTAAACGTGATCTCATCACTTGAATCCTAACAATTTAATTATTTTCTTAAGGTGATGAAGTGCATCATCCTGACTTACCAGAACAAGGTCCCAACCAACAAAACAACAACAACAACAAGCAAACTGTACAAACAACTATACAAATATACAATATGATACACGAGACTATCATGAAGTCACTCAGGCCTGGAAATAATGTTTGAGGAATTGTCCATTGACTGGCAACGGGACATCCTCACCTGTCAGGTTCTTAAGCCTATAAGTGCTGTCTCCTAAAATTTCAGAAATCTGAAAGGGACCTATCCATAGTCTATCAAACTTACCATGATCACCTTTCCTTTCATGGGCTTTATCCCACATCAGGACTAAATCTGATATCCTGAAAGCTTTAATTCTGGCTCTCTTGTCAAACCAGCGTTTGACAACAGCTTGATGTTTTGCAAATTGGTCAATCGCTTGACTTCGTTTTTCTTCCAGATGCATCAACTGAAGCAACCTGACTTCCTGTTTATTATCTATGCCTAGATAGTCTTGGGCAAACTGCAGAGTAGGAATTTTCAAGTTTACAGGGAGGATAGGATCTACCCCATATACTAGCTGGAAGGGTGAGTTTCCCAATGCAATTTTCATTCTAGTTCTGTCTACCCATAAGGCATATTTCAGAAATGAGTTCCATTCCCTAGGATTTTTCTCTATCAATTTTCTTATGATACTCAGTAAATTCTTATTGGTGGATTCTGCTAATCCATTTCCCTGGGGATAGTAATTGGATGAGAACTTAAGTATGATCCCATGATCAAAAGCCCAACTTGACAATTTAGTGGAAATGAAAGCAGAACCATTATCACTTACCAATGCATAAGGAATTCCATACCTGGTGACAATGTTGCTTTCCAGAAATTTAATGACATCATCAGCAGTACAAGTTTTGCTGCTGATAGCCTCAGTCCATCTGGTACAATAATCAGTAATTGTTAGAACATACCTCTGGCCTGAAGAAGACGGAGGATTGATTGGTCCTATGAAATCCATGCCCCACTGTGCAAATGGGCGCTCTTCCATCACTGGCTGCAATGGTTGTGCAGCATATTTTCTCTGTTGGTAGCAACCTGGCAAACATGACAACATTTAACATGATCAGCTGTGTCTTTAAAAATTGTAGGCCAGTAATATCCTGCTCTGAGGATTGCATGTGTTGTGGCCAACGCTGATCCGTGGGCAGTTCCAAACTTGTCATGTAACTCTGTCAAAACTTTATTGGCTTCTGGTTTCTCTAAGCATCTCAGGTATATCCCTTCATAATTCTTTTTAAACAGGGCTCCTCCCTTCATCATATACTTCTGGGATCTTATCTTTAAGGCTCTTCTCTGTGAGGCTTGCATTCCCGAAGGACATCTTCCCATGATCAGGATGTGCCTGATGTCTGAATACCATTCCCCATTGTCTTTCTCATTGATCACATACTGCTGACTGATGATGTTTGGATCAGTTTCAGATATCATCTGGCTCAGAGCTTGTCCTCTTACCAGCTTCATTGGTGTGATCTCCATGTCATATTCTTGTAATACAATAATCCATTTGGCCCTTTTTTCACTAGGTTCACTCTGCATCAGCAGCATCTTTACTGCTGCATCTGGTACCACAGCAATCACTTTGCTTCTCAGTATATAATGTCTGAACTTTTTTACTGCTCTGACTAATGCAAGTGCCTGTCTTTCAACATCTGCATATCTCAACTCAGCATCCTTGAAAGGACAGCTCATGAAGGCGATTGGTTTCTCTTCTTTATCTTCATTTCTTTGAGTTAACACTACTGTAGAAGTATGTTCTGAAGCAAATGAGTAGATGTAGAAATCTTTTGTATAATCTGGACTAATGAGGATAGGAGCATCTGAAATGGCCTTCTTTATATCTTCAAAGGCAGCTCTGGCTTCTGGTGTCCAGTCAATTTGTGCATCTTTTTTCAACATGGCATTCAGTGGTCTGACAATCTCAGCAAAGCCGGTGATGAACTTCCTCACAAAATTTATCTTACCAAAATAAGATTTAAGCTCCTTTTTGCTTCCTGGAAGTGGTAACTTCATAATGGATTCCACCCTGTCAGGATCAATGATAATCCCATCCTCTGTGATCAGGTGGCCTAGTAACTTTCCTGTTGTGACCCCAAATATGCACTTCTTGGGATTCAAAGATATTCCATATTCTTCACATTTCTTCAGTACACTTCTGAGATCAGCAACATGATTTCCCCTTTCTTTGGAGAACACTGTCAGGTCATCCATGTAGATGACTATACATTTTCCTATTAAGCCTCTGAAGGCTATGTCCATTGCTCGCTGGAATGTAGCTCCAGCATTTATCAGTCCAAATGGCATACGTCTATATGCAAATATCCCCCACTTTGTGGTGAAGGCAGTCTTTAATCTGTCAATTTTATCCACCATCACTTGGTTGTATCCTGAAAAACCATCCAAGAAGGACATCATCTTGGCTCCATTTACCATCTGCAGAACTTCATCCAAAGAGGGCAAAGGATAATTATCCTTTTCTAATGCTCTGTTCAGGTTCCTGAAATCTACACACAATCTAATGTCTCCATTCTTCTTTCTGACTGGCACCAGATTTGCCACCCAAGTGGAGTGCCTTACAGGAAATATTATCCGGGCATTTAACAATTTCTTGACCTCTTCAAGGATGATGGGCTCAAGCAGAGCATTGACTGGCCTCTGCTTCTGTCTGAAAGGTTTTGCATCTGGCTTGAGAGGTATAGTATGAGTTATGATAGAAGTGTCATACGTCTTCAGCTCGTCATAAGTCCATGCAATTACATGTATATAATCCTTAAGGGCCTGAGTTATTCCTTCTAACTCTTCAGGTGTACAAACCTTACCCAACAAGACATTCCTCTTGTCATCAGCTTGTCCAATATTCACCTGTGAATATTGACCTCCATCTGCCTTAGGCAGATCCTTATGTTTAAGCATATTATCCAGATCAAAGGCTCTTTCTAATTCAATCATACCTTTGGGAATTGTGTTGCTAGGCAACTCTAATATCTCATCTTCTTCCCAGATATGATCTTCTATACCATTTTCATCTATGATCTGAGCTTCAAATACGTCTCTGTTTGATATGAAGTCCAGGATGTGCTGATCATCATCAAACACTTGGAGATTAGTCACATTGTCAGGTACCGAAGGTACTGACACCAATTCTACTGAAAATCTCTTCAGACCAGATATAGACAGCAGTTCCAGCGTACTGGCGGCCTGAGCAAGTGCATTTTCCCTTTGGTTCTATTCTCTTGGCACGTGAACGATGTTGAAGGCATCAAAGTCTTCAATCAGGTCCCACACACGATGTCTGTAATTTGACAGCTTTCTGTAGTTACAAGAGTAAATTCCTCTTACTTGTCTCACAACTAGTTCTGAATCTCCAAAAACATGTAAGATCTTCACCTTCTTCTTATGGGCAAACAACAGTCCATGAATCAGAGCTTCATACTCTGTGACATTATTAGTGCAAGGGAACTGTAATCTGTAAGCTGCTAAATAGGATTTTCCTGATGGATCAACAAGGTCAATTCCTACCCCAGCACCTTGCTTAGATTTGGATCCATCAAACCTCAGGATCCAAGGCTTATCCTCAGCAGGACATTTGCTTGAGCTTTCTTTTTTCTTTGCAGCTCTGGCTGCTGCTCCGCCTGATATCCACTTTAACTTAGGGGTGTCATCTTCAAGTTTCTTCTTTCCTTTATCTGATGAGCCTGATGGCTTTTCTGTTTTCTCTTCCATCCTAGCAGGAGGATGATGTTCAGCACATACAGCTGCATGCTTCTTCAAAATGTGTAAGCACAGTGAGCAAGTTGTTTCTGAGTGAGGTGCCTCATGCAGCCTACACCAACCTTTAATTAAAACTTCCTGGGGAGATCTACACTGTTGTGTCATTTTTTTTATTTCTTTAACCAGAAATTCTTCGAACTTCGTCAGGTCACTGCCTTTATCCTCATCAGACAACTCGTAATCTGGTTCCATGAAGCAATCACTACCAGGAGTAATCTTTTCCTTTCTCGCATCATTCGTCTGATTGGACACCAGGATCTCTTCTGTTTTTCGGATATGATCCTCATCAGGATCCGTCGACTCTTCCATTCCTGCAGAAGACAAATAAAAATTAGTATCATCATCATCATCAGATGTAGCACTCACCTCAGAATATGATGATGATGCTTCACTATACGTCTGCTCCAGTATTATCATGTCTAAGCACGGTTCACAAGTCTTTTCCGAGTGTGCTTCGCCATGTAATCTGCACCATCCGTCAATCAAAATATCATTAGCAGGTATATTTAATAATTGACAACATTTTATCTGAGTAGATAAATGCATCTGAAAATCCCTGAAGCGATCTATTTCATTCTCATTATCAGGATCATTATTAAGTTCTACAACTGGCATATCCTCATGATAATCATCATCATGATGATGATGAACATCAAGCATCAGGACCTCTTCTATTTGGACAGTTTGCGGCCTGATGTGATAAACTCCAGGTTCTACGTTTACATACATGATCTCATTTGTTCTGTTATATTCCGTGATCATATGTTTCATCCTAGGCTCAGCATCAATCCTGATCTGATTAGGTATACCTTTCCATGGCAACCACATGTGACTGAAGTCTGTGGACATGTATCCATTAAGCGTTTTAGACCAGTCCCGGCTAAGCAACATCCCGTATGTATTAGGTATGTCAACAACCTGAATGTCAATGTAATACTGGATCCTAGGATCAGACGCCAGCTGCATGTGAATGTGAGTGAGTTCTCCTACGACACTTACTTCTGTCTTGTCCAGTTGAGTGACCTTCTTTAAGGATTTAGCAGGATGCAGTCCTAATGCGTTGCATATTGACAAAGGCATAACATTAGTTGAGGCTCCTGAATCAACTAAACAGTTGTGCAAATTCTTACTGAACATTCTTATGGTGAGGAGAAACGGAGGTGATTCAGTTTTATCTCTGTACAAGGTCATGTGGGAGGTTTCAGCAGCTTGGACTGTGGCTGACACTTTGGGCTTGACAGTATTATCTTTAGCAGTATGGTCTCTGCTATTGGATTGACTCGAAAGGTGATTATCCTCTTTAGGAGCAGGATCATCTATCGACTTCATGAATGCCCTTTTGATGGCAGGAGTTTTCAGTAACTCAGATAGGGACAGGATGATCTTGATTTTCTTCATTTCGTCAGCCAAGTAACTGACTAACCTGTTAGACTCATGAGGTGCATTTGCAACTTTTGTTACTGTGTTTTGAGGAGACAAGTATTGAGCATTCACCTTAGGGAACCCAGGGTTATTGCTAGCCTTAGGATCAGGAGGTTTGTTGAAGTTGTTTGGAGGTAGAGATGATGTCAATGGACCTGCAGGTCTGTTGGCATTACTCCTCAGGTTATAATTGTGCTTACCAGGGTATTGCTGCTGGTATGCATGTACTTCCTCATGCTCTCTTGTAGGTTCGTTTTCATCCTCAAAAGGGAAGACATAGTTTGCTTCAAAGGTTAAGGCAGATTCTTCACGGGTCTGATTATAATCCTGATGAGGCTGATTAGTGTATGTTTCCAGCACAAAAGCTGAGTCATATCCACAAGGAACTATTTCATTTCCTTCTGCCTGAGGTGGATTTCCAGAAGTATTAGACACTTCAGTCTGAAAGATGCTGGCAGCAATCCTAAATTGTGGACAATCTAATTCTGCATGTGCATTGGTATTGTGAATCCTGCACCAATTGGTAAGGGCTGCTTCAGCAAGATTGACTCTAGTAGTCTGTTTGGCTTCACCAGGAGGCTGATTGTCTAGGGGTGATGGTAATGAACCATTATTTGGCCTGGAGTTCCACACTCTGGGCTGCCTAGGAGGATTATTATTGTTTGCAGCACTATTGTTGAAGTTATTGTTGTATCCTCTGTCAGGGTAATTTGGTCTGTCATTGGAATAACTCCTATTCTGACCTGACTGTGAATAAAACCCTTGATTTCTCAAGTGTGTTACTTCTGTGGTGAGTTTTCTCAACTAAGCAGAAATTTCTTTGATTTCCTCTTTCTCCTCTTGAGCTTTGGCCACTACATTTTCAGTCTGAGGCTGGAAAAAGGAAGATCCATGGTTATTGTGGGATAGATCTGTACCCTGAGGTGTCTGAGCATGTGCAGGATATTGTGGCAATTGGCCATTTCCATTAGGAGGAGGCATGATACTCAATGGAGGTACTTGCAAAGGTGCAAGCATGATTGCTGGGGGCATCACTGATCCATTTGGATATTGTGCAGGATATTGTGAAGGATAAGCTGCAGGATACTGTGCTGGATATTGTGATTGCATGCCAGGTAAAGTAGGGAATGCTATATTTGGAGTAGGAGCAGGTATCAGCTGCTGATTTACCTTGATAGCTTCTTGAAAGGCTCCTGTCAAGGTGGTGATCTCAGGATGCGTTCTCCTGATGAACATGGAGGTTAATGGATCCAGGGCTGAATAATAAATACTCCTAGCAGCATCATCAGCCACCACATATGGGGTAACTAGCTTGGACAACATTTTCTGGAACCTAGCATTGAAATTTGCAATAGGTTCATGCTCAAATCTCTTAATTGTGGCAAACATGTGGTAATTCATGGATGGATCAATAGGGACCTTGAATCTGTCAAGAAAGGCCTTCTCTAAGACAGCCCACGAACTGACAGAAGATTGACCAAGACTGATGAACCAATTATAAGCCTCTTCCCCTAAGGAAAAAGGGAATAATCTGCACACCACGTCCTGATGTTCTATTCTGGCTCTACAGCAAGCTTCTTTAAACGTCCTGATATGATCATCCGCATCCTGATAAGGATGGTATTTTGGACAAAGTTTGTCCGGATACTTTGGTAACTCATGATACGCAGTAAAGGTCAATGGTGATTCTGCTGCAAAGAAAGACATTGCAACCTGAGGGGGCTGAACTGGTGGTGCAGTTGGCTGAGGTTGGACTAAAGGTATACCCTGAGGTTGAACAGGAGGTGTCACGGGTATACCGGAAGGTATTTGCAAACCAACAGGAGTTACGGGAGGAGGTCCCGGTGAAGTTCTGGACGCACTAGTCTCTGGAGTATGGTGAACGTCTACAGTCCTAGGTCTAAAACCTCTAACAGGCAATTCTTCAAAAATTTCACTATGTCTAGACCTGGTATTTATCCTGTGAGCCAGGATTTCTTGATTTGGAGGCCAATTAGCTGAAACTTTGCAAATATTGGCTGGATTCCACTGGACGAGGTGATATTTGCGGTCAACTTGCAAATCACACTGAATATTTACGCGATATTTGCGAAGATACTGCAAATATGACAGGATATTGGGATATTCTGACCGGTAGCATCAGATTTCACGTGTTTAAGGCTCAAATTCTCAAAGCTTGAACAAATTTATGCATCTTTGGCTAATATTTAGTGAATTCAGAGAGATCTACTGTAAAGCTTGCAATATTTATGTGAGATTAAGAAATCTTTACATAGAATGTGCATATACAAACTTGTCACAGCAAATATTTACGCAATATGATGAAATTCACAGACGATCTGAAGTTACCTTACTCTGAGCGTCATCAAACCTGAAAGTACTGATGATGAACGTGATCTTCTAGACTTGGCCCTCCTTCTAGCGCTAATTTATGTTGGTCATGATGTTAGTCATTCGCAAACATAGAATAAAAGTTACACAACAACCTTTACTCATCTTGAAAGATACGATGAATTCAAAGAATTCATGATCCCAAGTCTCCGTTGATTAGGTCTTAATCTACTGACGTTACTCAGTGGTTGATGTGTGTTGCTGTTTTCCATTCAGGGGCCTTACGTGTTTCTGCACAGTTCATCATCATTACCTTCAAATATCCTGCTCTGGATGTTTGCTCTGCATAAATCTCCAACAATTCTACCTCTGCACTGTAAATTTAGTCAAATAATGTGCCTACAGGCTGATATTTGCATGATTTCTACCATTATTTATGATTCTTTGCATGATATTTTCAATAATACATGCATTTAACTCAAATATGCTAATGATCTTCAGTTACCTATGGGATTTCAGCATATTTCACTGTTTCTGCTTGTTATTTATCATGATTTGCAGTTATGGTGATGAATTTATGAAATTAAAAGAAGAAAAGGGGTTAAAGAATGAGATTCCCAAAACTACTGGACTTAGATCACTGATCCACATACAAGCTCCCATACATGCAATGAAAAGAAGGAAAACTAGAAATCATACTTCACCAGGACATTCCACAAATCCGCATGATCTAGTGCAAATCTTCAAAGGAAAAGTTGACAACAACATGTAATGAAATGAAAGCGCTTCCAGTTGAACACAGCATTCACCAGTACATATCCAGAAATCAACAAGAAGATTACGTAAAATTTACAATCAGGATGTAATCTGAAACTTCATATCCATTCAGTATGCTCAAGAACAGGTACATTTACAGTGATCTGAAGAAAGAACCTTGACATTTCAACAATTCTATCCTCATTAGTCTCAGTAATCCGATCTCCTAATTGATTCTACAGTAATTGACTTTTGCGCCAGATGCGTCTGTGTATTCTAATGTATTCCCCCTTTTTTAATGACAAGCTCTGGCTCTTATATAGAACAACCGCCAAAAAAAACGGTTACAACGATCCAAGGATCAGGATCCTCTCATAACAAACAACGGTCCAGATGAAAAGCACATGCTTCGCCAGTTAGCAAATGTACAGCTGGCACAGAATATTCCAGCATCTTCAACTTGATTCGGTCTCCAGCTGGCGAACAGCATATTTGACAATATCCTCCTCATTTCTGGCCCATGTTGCCTCCATGTGCAACTTTGTAATGCTCAGCTTCAGCAGCAGCTCTAACAGCATCATGACTTCAATGCTCAGCTTCAGCAGCATCATGACTTCAATGTTCAGCTTCAGCAGCATCATCATGTCTTCCTGCAAGTAAACAGACAAACATTTAGTTCATCATCATGTGGATAAACAACAGGAAGTAAACATTTTATTAAACATACCTCCCAATGTGCAGCTACAGGCAATCAGGCTTTACCTGTGGAAAATATGCACTAAATGCATAAACAGCATAAAGCAACCAGGTCAACCCTCGTTGACCAAAATTAGGCAGTCAGGCTTTCAAATTTCTATCGCTTCATGTTTTAGCCCAATTTCTTGCACATCGGGTTCAAATATGATCAGGTATGTCAAAATATACAAGGAAATAACTGCCCTTAACAAATTACTTCCTACCTGGCTTTGCATGCTCTGTTTGAATGTTTCGGGTCATCATCATCATGTTCGCATCAGTGCGACCACATATGATCAGGTTGACAATATTAGACTTGGCCGACGGCAACAGTTATACCTACACCAAAAATCATGATGATGACCAACCCCTATGTCTTCTATCCAGCTGCAGGATACCACGAAATATGATGCTCCTCCTTTCCGAATGCTCTGATGAAAAGCACATCAGGATGTTTCACTTCTGCATATTGGGGAAAGAAAGACATCATCATCATCATCATGATGAAGACAAACAGGAGGATTTGGAATATGATCCTGCTGCTGAGGAAAGGAATATCATGGTGACATCATCCTGATATTCGGGCTTCAATAAAATGCAAAGGAGTGACGTCATCGTCATGTTTCGTTAAGATCAGGAGATAAATGGAATATCGGGTCACCTTATGAAGATGATCAGGTGATGAAAGTAAAATGACCCCTTTGCGGAGAAGGTGGTCCTCTCGAAAGATCAAGATGATGATGATCATCATCATCATATCCGCACTAGGTGATTTAAAATATGATCCTGCTGAAAGTCCTGATGACGTCATCCTGATATTCGGGGCTTGTGTTAATCTTTGAACATGACGTCATCGTCATCATCATATTGGCGAACAGGATCATGCCTTGGAAAAATATCCTGCCGAAGGAGAAAGGTGATGGTGACGTCATCGTCATCATCATATCCGCAAAAGTTTATTCTTCTCGCCAGGAGGATATTGCGAAATGTCGGGTAGACGAACAAGATCATGATGATCTTGTCAACATGACTGGAATGAAATATCACCCTCCGTCTTTGAAGGATAAGGTGATCATCATGATCACGCAAAAGGAGATCAGGAGGATATTACGAAATATGATCCTGCCTTGAAAAATCTTGATGATGATGATCACTAGGACTTGACGTGCGCGTGCAAATTATGCAGATGGCAGATTTCTTAAGCAAGGTGATATTATAATATCAGCATGATATTATAATATCGGGTGATGTTTAAATATCATGATGCTCACGATGTTTCCAGGATCGCTTGATGGGTAAAACACACTAGCACTTAAGATTGACGTCCGGATGTTTCGGGACTGCATGATTTTTACATCGGGTGATAGACAAAGATCATGATGATGACCTTTTGCGATACAAAAGACCGCTCAACGGGAAAAGTTTACTACGACTTAAACTTGACGTCCGGATATTTCGACCTCAGGATATTATCGGGGGGGCTTTTCAAATATCATGATGATGATGTTCATCATACAGCAATTATCAGGTTTGACCAAAACTTTGACTGCTCATAACTCCCTCATATGGACGAATTTTCAAGTGATGTAAAAGGCAAACCTGCATGGAATTTCAAACTCTTTCTAACTATGAGGTCATAGAAACAAAATATGAACTTTGACAAACTAACCTCATGATGATGACCTACCTCATCCTGACCTTCATGATGATGATGCACCTGACTTATTTTTACCAAACCGCCAGAAAGCAGACAACACAAACCAGAACAAAAGTTGGGTCCCTGTTTTGCCAAGTCAAAATGGGGCATGTTGTGTAACCACACAACACTAGGTTGTACTTGTTTTTAGTCAAAATAGTCCAAAAAATACAAAAAAATATAAAAAGATAAAAATCATGAAAAACTTCTATGTGTTTGCTGTGTTTTTCCATAATTGAACATCAGACTATTCAGAAACACCGAGTTTTTCAAACCAAAAACATTGAAAAATCTTGAAAATGATCCAAAATTTCCAAAATTCTGAGAAAACACAAGCAAATAGCCAGAGTTGCACATCTACACTGACTTTTTGCGCATTTGAATCGACTTTCTGCACATTTGCTAGTATTGCACATCTGCACTCTATTTTAGCACATACAAACTTCACCAGTATTGCGTAGATATATCAACTTTTTGCGCATCTGCATTCTGCTATTGCACATCCAAACCAATAAGTTTTTTGGTCTTGTGTCAATGGCAAACCAATTAGAATATATTAGTCAAAAACTTCAATATCTGCAATTACAAATAAACTCAGATCCCTTGCCCCAAGATTGTGTAGCAATTTCTCAACAAATGCAAGTCTTACAACAGGAAATGGCAATCTTGCAAGCTGAGTGTGCTAGTACTAGCTACGCCTCACCCCAAAATCGTATATCCTTTTCCCATACTCATGACAAGGCAAGCACCACCTTAAGTCAGAAATCATATACCACCCCATCTACTAGTCTTCCTTCACCACCTTCTAAAACACATATTCCAAACAATACTAGTTCTACACCAACACCACTATCTAGTTCCTCAAACTCTAAATGGATGACCAAAAAAGAATCAGATGAGTCGTGGGAAAAAGTTTTTCCAAATTTATACAACTAGGGAAAAGCTAGAGAGAAAGCTAAATCCCCTCATTCACCTATCCATACACCTACAAATGATGTGATCCAAGGGCTACTAGCAAAGAGTCAACCATGTCCCCAAATTCTGGTCCTTGACCTTACCAAAAATCATTCATGTAATCCGCAACCCTTGGAGCTTATTGAAGAACCTCCTACCATGCACCAAAGTCAAGGTCCATTACATCTTCATATTGTTGACCAAGAACCTATCCAAGAGTCTTCTACCTCAACTTCAATTCAAGAACACCAAGAGTTATTTCAAGAGCACACTTTAGAGCATGTGGAAACATCCACCCTTTGTCTAAATCAAGATCAAAGCACTCCCATCCAACCCCTACATAACCTCTATCTTCTCTATGATCAAGATATTATCGTTGATGAAGAATTTATACAAGAGAACATTAATCCCATCATACTAAATCCTATCTATGATCAAGATCTCATCTATGATGAAGAGCCTATCTATGATCAAGCAGACCATGATGATATTCTTAGCCCACTTTATGTATTCCATGGTCCTGAGCCTATCCATCTTCCATCTAGTCTTATCCATACTCCAACAACTTCCACTTCATTTGATGAGACGCATACCTCCTAAGAAAGTATAGAAGATCAAACCAAAAATACTCTCCCGCCTTCCATTATCGACCATGCTGTAAATCCCCCACCGTATATCCTTGGTCTTAACACCTTCATTCATGTGTGTTCCTCCTTGGAACACTAGCCACCATTATCCTCTATCCCACCTTTTTCATCCAATAAGGAACTTGTGTCTAGTGTTCCACCTACACATAATCCTGCTGTCCACCGCATACTCCAACATATGAACTATCAAGGTAAAGGCTTAGGCCTTCACGAACAAGGTATTTTGGAGCCCGTCCATGTCAATGTTCCTCCTCCTTCATATGGCCCTGGATACACACCCCAAGCTAAACAATCTCAAGATGTTGGTACTTCCTCCGCTCCTCCAAAGTCCCCCACTTTTTATCGCAAACCCTATTATATCGCCAAAACGTATGTCGCCATTCCACTTCCATCATCATATAATCATCAAAAGCATGCGACCATACACCTTCCACCATCCAATCTACCCTCGCTACTTCCAACTCCTAATATCCCTGCATACATTTTACCACCACTTCTTCCAACACCTTATTCGCCCATCTATAAATCTTCTGACAATCCCAATCATGACCAACCAATGAACATGTTGTCTAAACAAAGGGCTTCCACAAACCTCACTTCCACCATCCCAAGAGAATTCAACAACAAAAATCAGGATGCCTCTACCTACAAAGTCAAAAATCCTAAGAGTCCTCATGACCTAGGATATAACATCCAAGAATCAAAGAAACATCCTTCTCAAGAGCTGTATACACCCACACACTTATATGCCAAACTAAGAAAGGTGTGGGTCCGCATCCAACAAATGGTTACCTCTGAAGCTGCAACAAAGCTGCGTACACCCAAACCCATACCTCCAAAGGTACTATCTAAATGTAAAATGGTTTGGGTACCTAAGCAAAAAGCCCTCTAGTTACATTAGGCATCTACCTCTCAAGAATCTCAACCATCCACTTCCTCCTGTTCCATCCAAAAGTCTTAAATTCTTCCATCCCATATGGCAAGCAAAAATCAAAAAAATACTCAGTCTATGTGGAACCCTACATACCTACCTCATTCACCCACAAGAAAAGGTCTCCATTGCTTCCTAAACTACTTTCCCATCACCAGCTTCAATATTTATCATGGTATGTACAACTGTTGGTCATGATTCCCTTCCATCCCACAAAAATTTTCACATACCTCCATCTCCCCTTCCTTCAACTTTTATCCTACATGTCTTCTTTATCCTCATCCTATGGTCCATGCTTTTGCATAAACCTTCCTTCCATCCTTGCATAAATCCTTCTATATTCTGCATCATCATCCACTCTTGCACCTTCCATAATCCGCTATCTACCTACTTCGTCTCACTTTCATGCACTCTCCTACCAACATTTATGAGCACACTTGACATGGTCCATGCGACGACATCTTTCTAGCGGGACTATCACCTTTCAAGGAACTAGATACTAGAATCTTTCTATTTTGTATTCTACCTATCCCATCCAAATATTCAAAAAAAAAAAAAAAGTAAAGAGAAATCCCTTCATCCAATAGTGAAAATCTGGCAAACAAGTGCCTTGGATAAGTACCATGATGAAAACTTGGCAAACAGGTGTCATGCGTAAGTTGATCTTCCATGTCACCTACACTTGGGGGCACATTGTCTCATCAACATTTCACTTTTCTCCTACCATTTTCCTTTCATACCATTTCCTATCCTATTCCTCTATCCATTACATACCTATCTTGTCATGTCCATCCATCCTGACCTTCCTTTCCTCTATTTTTTTGGTCTTGATAAAGATTGGGGGCACAATGTTGACAAATGTTCTAGATGTCTCTTGACATACCTTATCCCTCCAAAACCACACAAATCCTTCATTATCCTCTCATCCTCCTGTCGTCATAAGTGTTGCCATGGAAAGTCCTAGGTATTTACCTACAATGGGGCATGTTATTCTTATGCGACATAATCCTTGGGGATCACATCCTTGTTTCCTTCTATCCACTATTACCCATCCTCATACCTACCCATTCCATTCTTTATCACCCGTACATCTACCTATCCATGGTGTTTCCTTGTCATCGGTATCATCTGATCCATATCTATTCCATATCTGCTCCATAGATGTTCCATATCATGTCTTATCTATTCCATATCGTGTCTTATCTGATCCATATCTATTCCATATCATGTCTTATTTGTTTCATATCGTGTCTCATCTGATCCATAGCTTAGGTCCATTAGGGTTCTCCCTGAACTACGCCGCCTCTGAGCTATTACGTAGGCAAGGCCATTATCAATGCGCCCCCGAGGCTCCGCTACCCATCCATTCCCTACCTTATCGCCTACCCTCTAGTCCATCCATGTCCACACCTTTCACTAGGCAAAGCACACACAACAATCCCGCTTTTCAAACAAAGTCTTGATGCAGAACATCAACCTGTCCTAAACAAAGCAGTGCACCATACCGAAACAGTCAAATGAATTCTATATCAATTATGGCAAAAAGACACATCTAATACAAGAATGTTTTGTGAACAGGTTAACTTACAAGGTCTTGAATTTTTGTCATTATGTCTTCCTATGCTACTCAAGGATGCCGAAAGCTAGAGATGCTATAATGGGGGCATAATATTTTTCTTTGTCTGCTGCTTGTGGATCAAACTTTAGTAATGTGATGACTTCTGTCTAACGACATGATCAGCCAAAGATCATCGAGGACTCTGAAGTCTGAACATGAAAAGGGGCAATCCTTGTCTGTTGAAACGCAAGAAATACTCAGGTCATTTAGATTCAATTTTGACTAGATGCTTGTATTAACTTGCTCTATCAAAATCCATGTAAGTAATACTCAGGTCATCTCAATTTAATTATACCTAGATGCTTGTATTTTCTTACAACATAATAAAGCCCAATGATGAAATAAGAACTTCAAAATACATGTTATATCAAGATGACAAATATCCATATCCATATCCATACCGTATTCAATTGCAGTTCATATCCCTATCCATATCCATAACGTATCCAATTGTGTCTCATATCCGTATCCATATCCAAATACATTTCTCCATATCCCATGCAATAAAATTCTATGCAGAGTATCAATGTTTGGAAAAGCTTGTGATTCCTTCTATCGAGTCATTTTTCTATCAATCAAATTTCTATCTATCATTGTATCTCTCATCAACAGTTCTAGCTGTCAATCTTAGCAATGATCAAAATGCAAGTCTATCCTTAATCCATACCAATTGAGTCAAGCCAATCTTGTCAAATTATCCAATTGCAATAAGTGGTCTTGATCCTAATCTTGTCATAAACCATATCAATCAGCCATAACTATCCTTCGTGTTGCTCTAGGGATATATCGTTCCCCACCATGACAACACTATCATATATTGTTATCATATCAAATGTCTTAGACATGATGTTGCATTATCGAAACTAGACCTGGAGTCTTATACGACATGTTTCATTCCTGAAACCAGACATCATCGATCTATATCATTGGTTTACCGCTTGACCGGGGCAATACCTTGCCTATTCTTGTATCATTTGTGCATGCTGGCTTACTTGCTTGCATGGGTCATCATTTTATCTTGCATCACATATCACTCACCTCTTTCTTCTGCATCCAACCATTTCTTCTCCTATTTCTCCTCTTCTTCATCATGAGATTGTCCGTCTCATGCCTTTCTACCGTCTCCCCATCTAATCTCATGAGGGGGCATCCTGTCGTTAAACTTTTACTAGGGGCAAATTGGGGCATGTATCATTGTCAAAAATGCTTTTTCTTTGAAACAATGTGATAAAACACATTGCATCAAAGAGGGGCATAATGTATACACCTAAAATTGACATGACTCTACTTAAATAAATATTTTAAATATTTATTTCACCTTCGCATTCCTCTATCAATAAATAAATACATTTATTTATTTATTTGATTCACTTCCTCTCATTTAATTAAATAAATTACATTTTATTTAATTAATTAAATTCATCTACATCAACTTCATTCTTTTAAATAATTAAATAATTTCAATTATTTAATTAAAATCTTTTATTCTTCCAAATTTAAATAAAATGCAAATTTTATTTAAATAAAATCTAAATTATCCACTAAATAAAATATACTTTTATATTTTATTTTATTCTTCAAAAATATCCACAAAATAAAATATATTTCTATATTTTATTTATTCCTCTCAATTATCTACAAAATAATTAAATAAAATCTCTTTATTTAATTATGCATTTCTTATCTTCAAAAATCATTCTTGTCTTCTAAAAATACTTTCCTCTTGTTATACAAAAGCAAAAGCAGTTTTAAAGCATCTTTAAAGCAAACTTTCTCTTAAATTAGAAAAATAAATTCTAAATTAAGAAAATCAAATCTCATCCTCATCAAGAGAGGAGTTAACTCAACAAGGCTGCTTTTTGAATGACATGTGTCCTTCTTCCATTTGTTGCATGTTCCTCAACAATCCTCCTCCGTTGATTCCTTCTTTTCTTCTCAACCATTGAACTTCCCTCACTCTCTTCTATAAATACAACTTTCTTCTCTTCATTTCAGATCAGGATTTTGTGTAAACTTATGCTGCAGAGATATCGGCGTGCCTTTGGCACCCCTACTCCCATTTAAGCATTCTCATTCATACTCCATTTCTGTATTTGAAGCTCATCTTCAAATACATAAGTATCATAGCCATTCTTCTTTTGTCATCTTCAACAAGCAAGCAAGCAACTAGCTTCTAAGGGCTTCACAATCAAGATCAAAGAAAGATAGGTGAACTACTGAAGGCGAAAGGTAAAGGTGCAAGGTATTATTTGTTATTTGTTTAATCTCCTTTTATCTTCAGATTCTGTAGATGTTAGGGTTTTTATAATCTTATGGATTAGCCTATTTTCCCCCTCACAGTTATGTTTTACAATTCGAGCATGGAGTTGAAATGGTTCTTAATGAAAACAATACTCTTAAATTCATGACAAAGTCTTATGAATATAGGTTTCCTTTGTTCAAAAATAAAGAAAAACTTTCGGTTGTTTTAGGAAACTGTAAGGGAACAGTAGGAAAGATGTTCTCGTTGCATTGAAAATGTAGGCACTTTATATATAGTTAAGCATAGGAAAATGTATGCAGAACATATTTAAATTTCTCCCAGTAGTGGGGATTATATATTAGAAAGGTTTTGAAAAACTAAGATTTTTGAGACCATTTTGGTCTGTCATTAATTTTATATAACACTTTAGTTTGTAGAGTGGTTTTATTTGGTTATAAGTTTCAATCAATTAATTTTACCTCTATTTTGAATTATTTAGGGTGTCGATGGAAACCAAGAGATAAAAGTTTATGAAACCTCTGTTATTTTCTTTCATCTCAAAACTATAGGTAAACAATTAAGAATATATGTACACACATAAGTATGTAGGCACATACTTATGTATGTATAGGTATTCACTTAATTAATAGAGCACTGTAAAAGGGCTCGATAGTATAAATGAATACAATGAAGATTTTATTGTCATCATCGACTATTCCTAAAACCCGAAGGGTTTAGATGACTGTTTCTATCAATTGATATATCAATGCTTATCTCTGTTAAGTTTTGACCATAATAGGTCTGTGTGATGGTTGATTAAACAATAGACCTGTGTGAATTTGGAAAAGTATGAGTATGTTGTGACCATTTCGGTATGTCTTAACATTGAACCAAAATGAGCTATCAATTTGGAAAAGTATGAATATGTTGTGACCATTTCAGCCTGTTTTAACATCGACCCAAATGGGGTTTCAAACTTAAAAACTTGGAGATCACTAAACACTATTGTGGAATTCTCTGTGAATGATTTGTTAAGGGAATGAGATCTTTGTTTAAGGTTGATAATAGTATAGAATGTTATCTTTACACATTAATACATATACATGTAAATGTATATAAGATTATATACATTTACAGGTATATGTATATAATGTAGTCATTGACATTTATATCTTTTAAAACCAGATTACATATATTGCAATAAGCCTTGGCCATATTTTAGGCTGATAGCTTGATAACTCTTAAGGACTAAATGGGAATGTATATAAGTTTATTGAAATTGGTTGTTGTGTTTCCATTTGATTGCATCTATATAATTAAATTTGACTGTTAAGGATCAAAATAGTTTTTTAGTTCAAACAGAAAGGTTAGAGATTGTCTGAGATTGGTTCTCTTATTTATTGAATGACTAGAACAATTTTATGTCACTAGTACTCAAGATGTTATGAGGAACAATGTTTTAAATAATCTTTCATCTTAATATATATTGAAGGAAAGTTGTTTCTTTGAATGAAAAACAAATTAGTAAGTCAGTATAATGAAATTATGAAACTCAAAAGGCAAGATTCAGATAGAGGTGTTTGTGATAGATAGACACATATATCTAATATAGAATATGTTATATATGAATCTTTGGCCAAAGTAATGCGTTGATTGCGTGCATTGTCGAATCATTGTGTCTTAGAGATACATTTTAGTTAGATTGTTATACTCAGTTAGAAGGAATCTATAGTTGTATAATAAATTGTATATAAAAAGCACATCACTAGTTCTCAGATGGTGTGGTTCCATAACAGAGACTCTTTATCTACTTTTCTCATGACGGGTCATTTTTCTCTAGTAAGAGGAATATCGTGGAAGTGAAAAGTATGTCATTGGGTGGATAATCACTACGGTGATGCTCTCCCTCATGTAGATCAAGTTATTGAAATCTTGAGCCTACAAGAGTTAAATCATCTTTACATTAGGGTAAGTGCACAAAGATGGGGGACCAAAAGGGGGTCTTAAGATGCCACTTTTTTTCTGAAATTAGGAAAGACTGATGTTGGATGAGAAATTGAAGATAGTTACACTCAAAATTTGAAGATACAACAAAAACAAGAGTCGTAGTGCTCTGAATCTAGTTTCTAAACTACTATTTTTTTTCAAAAATGGTTGAGATTAAGGGGTTCAAAAAGGGGGAGCACACAAATTGGTCTTGTTTTTTTCATAAAAACATAACATAGTGTCTGGTGTGCTCCCCCTAAAATGTTAACTTTTTTTTTAGTATTTCAAAAATCACGTTAGTGAGAAATTAGCTAACACCATGAAGTTCATCCTTGATTTTTCTGATAATATTTTCGTGAATAATTGATTTTTTACTCATTTTCAAAGTGGACACATCCTAAAAAACAAAAAATTGAGCATGCTCCCCCCTAAATTTTTTGAAAACTAATCGAAAATCAAAATTTTTTTTGAATACGTGTAGAATGGAGTCTAGTTTCTAAAAATATAATTTATTTGAAATTTTGATGAATGGTTAAAAAAAAGTTAAAAATACCATACACTGGTTTTTGACAAAAAATAAATACACTAACAAAATAAATTAAAGATGAAATCCTTAACATACTCAAAATGTGAAAAAAATTATATGGTTAGAAAGCTAACAGAGAGTTTAAGATTATGGTGGTATTTTTTTGACTTGTCATTGAAACAAGTGCAAACCTGATGGGGAGCACACTCCAAATTATGTGATTTTTGTTACAATCTGGAAAGACACATCTTTGGACATCCAAAACACAGTCCAAGCCTTTGGGTTGGAAGCCCAAGGCAAATCCAAGCCAAAGGCTTGGAAATTACCAAGATAAAGCATAACATGAACACATTATAATGTGCTCGCATTATGGTGAAATAAAATCATCTCACTCCCTCCCTCCTTACCCCTCTATTATTCTCTCTCTCCTTACCCTCTACGTCTCTCCCTCCCGTCCTCTCTCTTTCACCTCTAATTTTCTCCTCTCTCTCTCACTCTCTATTTCCCTCCCCTCTCCACCTCCTACTGGTGCAGAGGCACCTACCTAACAGCTGGCCTCCATGAGGCAGTTAGTTTGTTATAGGTCTTGTTTATGTTTTCAAGAAGGTCTGTTAAGACCAAATGCATGTAATAAGGTCAAGCTGATCATATTAAGATCACGCTGACCAGGCTTTACTATTTTTAGCCAGTTTGTTAGGACAGTTGTCATGATGTATGTTCGGTTGGATCTCCCAGCCGCCTGGAGAGTTCCCAGCCGCTTGGAGTCGGGTCAGTAGTACTCGTAGGAAAATCTATTTAAGGATGAGGATCGGTTGATATTGGATACAGAGAGACATATCATCGATCGAGCTAGATTGCACAGAGTGAGACAGAGAGAGAGACTGATCGTTGTAATTGCATCTTTGAAATCAATAAAGAGATCCTGTTTGTGTTCTTTCTCTGGTTGGATTCCATTGTTTAATCGATTTGCAGATCTGGTGGTTTCATGGATATGCTGATCCATTCCACCGGTTGATTCGTCGAATCGGTGGAATGGCTGTGTACAGTAGGTTAGGAGGTAGTTTGTGTTTTCTGTTTGTTCGCATGCAGGTGTGCAGGATCGCGGTCGAGAGGTGTTGAGAAGCCTAGCATCCTCATGTGCTAGGTCGAGCTGATAGAGTTTGGAAGATCACCCTGGAAGTGGATCGAGTCATCCCAGGAGGTTCAGCGGATCAGAACAGTGAAAATCCGCTAAGGTTGAAAGTTCATCAAAACGGCATCATCAGGATATTTTGGTGAATATCCTGCAGTCGCTTGGGTATCGTCATCCGGATAAGTGAAGATGAGCATGATGCAGTTGAGTGCATGAAGTGCAAGTGTGTCGGGGTGATCATCATCAGGAGTTGCCGAAGAGGAGTGCATCGGCATAAGGCAGGAGATCGGGTCATGAAACTGTTGAAGTTTGCATGTTTCAAGTGCATCAGGATGTTGTAAGTCAGATATATACTCAATGTATATATCGCCGTCAGGATCATCTTCTGTGAGTGCCCATCATCCGCATATCGCTAGCAGATGCGGGTGTGAAAGTTTAGTTTTTTTGGCTAAGTGTTGAAGAGGTCATCAGGATATTGTGTGACGTCATCGTCATCAGGATATTGAGATATCACCCTATGCATGTTGATCCTGTTGTCGCTAAGTGGTTAGGTATAGGCTCTCGGCAGAAAGTTGTGTTAACGTCATCAGGAGGTTTCGAGAGAACCGGATAAATCAGATCATGATGCTGTTGCTTGTATCATCGGCTATCGGGGCATCGAAGGGAAGGTGCTGAAGTTGTCGTCATCAGGATATTTGGGGCAATCGGATATTTGGATATCCTGCTGACAAAGGGAATGTTGAATATCATGATGATGCCGCTAGTGTTTGGCGCCTGATGAATAGTGCAACAGGAGGATGTTTGCGCCCGTTGAGTATCATGATGATGATGATAGGCGACAGGCGGAGGAGGTGAACAGTAGTCGGCCGGAGGATAATTGTGCTCGACCGAAATATGATGATGCTGTTGGTGTTTTTAGGAAATATGATGATGATGCTGAGCCGATAGGGATTTTTATCATGCTGTTTGTATTATTGGCTTCTCCTTCCTGTTAGTTAGCTTCCGTTGCGTTTGACTCTGCATCATAGTGGTATCAGAGCAAAGGTTAGGATCTTCTGGAAAAGATAGGCAGGATGTCAGACGAAGAAGGAACATCTGAGGTTCCAGCAAGGATGACCAACGCTGAGTTGGCAGTTTTGGTGAAGAAACAGATTGCAGAAAGCAAGGCCGTGAAGGCTCAGAATCAGGAGTTGAAAGATGAGTTAGCAAAGTTGAGGAGCAGAGTAGGTTCTGGTAGAGAAGAAGATAGGGAAGAAGAAGAGATCCCTAATTGGAGCGAGGAGGTCATTCCTGCAGACCAAAGACCACTGTTGAACGCCCTCAAGGCCATGGAGAGGAGAACCATGGATGTGAAACTAGATTTGCCAGTGTTTACAGGTAAGATGGACCCTGATTCAGTGATGGAATGGATAGACTGTTTGAACAATTTCTTTGTAACAGAGGAGATACCAGAACAACAGAGAGTGAAGATAGCACAGTCAAAGATGAAAGAAGCTGCCTTGACATGGTGGAATTTTGTTCAAGATGATAGAGTACAGGAAGGAAAACGTAGAGTTGCCACATGGAAGAAGATGATGGCATTAGTAAAGGAAGCTTATATTCCATTGGATTACAGTATCCAGTTACACAAGAGGAAGCAAAACCTGAAGCAGAAGGAGCTAGATGTCAGCTCATATACAGAAGAATTCATGAAACTCTGTATGAAGACAAAGGTGAAAGAAAGTGAAGAAGAGAAGGTAGCCAGATACCTTAATGGATTGAAGTTCAATATTCAGGATGATTTAAGTCTGCATAGTCCAGATACAGTTCAGAAATGTTTCCAGTTGGCATTGAAAGTGGAAGAGAAGTTAAAGAGAAAACAAGAACAAAACAATAGAGGAAGAGGATCAGCCCATAAAACAAGGCAAACCAATGAGAGTCAAGAAGACACTGGTAAAGGACAGGGACAGTCTGATTTCAGAGGTGGATGGAAAGGTAATAAAGGCAGATTTGGAGGTGGTAGAGGTTCTACTACATTTTCAGGGAAATGTTACACCTGTGGTGAGTTTGGTCATCCATCTTTCAAATGTCCAGAAAACAAAGGTTCATCATCCAGAAATGATAGAACGAGTGACAAGAGAGTACAACTTGTGCAAGAAGAGAAAGAAGAGAAAAGTGTGCAGAGTCCAAACACTTATCAAAAGGATAAGGAGGCTGATGATTGTGGATACCCAGAAAGTGGAGAATCTCTATTGATGAGAAGAACAGTGACGGTACCTGACAAAGAATCCCCACACAGAAGAGCTCTTTTCAAAACCACATGTAAGAGCAAAGGTAAGGTATGTAAGGTTGTCATTGATACTGGTTCAACAGACAACATGGTATCTCAGGTGATGGTGGATAAACTGCATTTGGAAAGGATTCCACATCCACACCCTTACAAGGCATCTTGGGTAAGTGATAGTCATTCACTTTTTGTCTCTGAACAGGCATATGTGGATTTTCAGATTGGAGCATATCAGGATAGAATTTTGTGTGACATTTTGCCCATGGAATGTTGTCACCTACTATTGGGTAGACCATGGCAATTTGATAGAAGGGTACTGTATGATGGGTATGCTAATACCTACACCATCCAGAAAGATGGAAAGACTATTAAGTTGATGCCATTGCAGGCAAATGCTGCAGTACAGAAGGCAGCCCAAATCATTTTAATGGGAAAGAAGGAGTTTGTGCAGATGCCTAGAGGAGCAGGCATAAAGGCAGTTAAGGACACTGCAGGGACAGAAGTTGTTCAGGACAACAGGTTGAAGAAAGTTTTAGTTGTGACTGACAGAGGTCAGCAGCAGGTGCAGAAACAGGTTTGCACACAGCAACCAGTTCAGAAGAATGACAAGGATGTTGTCATAGTTGGGACTATTGCTTGTCCTATAAAGGTTGATAGGAAGACAGAGTTGAACATTTCAGCAGTTCAAGAGGCAGTTCAGACAGAGGTTCTGGTCAGGCAACCTGACAAACACAGTGTATGTGAGAGAAAAGCCTACATTGACAGGCATGAGGATTTACTTGCCAGACAGCAAGTTACAGTTCAGAAGTCTTGGAGCAGCCAAGAGACAGCAGCAGACAAAGCTGGAACAGGGCAGAACATTGCACAGGCAAAGTGTAAAGGTGGAGGACTTCCATATCCTAACTCATGGGACATGAGTTCTTTTCTGTTGGGGAGTATGGTGCAGAGGCACCTACCTAACAGCCGGCCTCCATGAGGTAGTTAGTTTGTTATAGGTCTTGTTTATGTTTTCAAGAAGGTCTGTTAAGACCAAATGCATGTAATAAGGTCAAGCTGATCATATTAAGATCATGCTGACCAGGCTTTACTATTTTTAGCCAGTTTGTTAGGACAGTTGTCATGATGTATGTTCGGTTGGATCTCCCAGCCGCCTGGAGAGTTCCCAGCCGCTTGGAGTCGGGTCAGTAGTACTCGTAGGAAAATCTATTTAAGGATGAGGATCAGTTGATATTGGATACAGAGAGACATATCATCGATTGAGCTAGATTGCACAGAGTGAGACAGAGAGAGAGACTGATCGTTGTAATTGCATCTTTGAAATCAATAAAGAGATCCTGTTTGTGTTCTTTCTCTGGTTGGATTCCATTGTTTAATCGATTTGCAGATCTGGTGGTTTCATGGATATGCTGATCCATTCCACCGGTTGATTCGTCGAATCGGTGGAATGGCTGTGTACAGTAGGTTAGGAGGTAGTTTGTGTTTTCTGTTTGTTCGCATGCAGGTGTGCAGGATCGCAGTCGAGAGGTGTTGAGAAGCCTAGCATCCTCATGTGCTAGGTCGAGCTGATAGAGTTTGGAAGATCACCCTGGAAGTGGATCGAGTCATCCCAGGAGGTTCGGCGGATCAGAACAGTGAAAATCCGCTAAGGTTGAAAGTTCGTCAAAACGGCATCATCAGGATATTTTGGTGAATATCCTGCAGTCGCTTGGGTATCGTCATCCGGATAAGTGAAGATGAGCATGATGCAGTTGAGTGCATGAAGTGCAAGTGTGTCGGGGTGATCATCATCAGGAGTTGCCGAAGAGGAGTGCATCGGCATAAGGCAGGAGATCGGGTCATGAAACTGTTGAAGTTTGCATGTTTCAAGTGCATCAGGATGTTGTAAGTCAGATATATACTCAGTGTATATATCACCGTCAGGATCATCTTCTGTGAGTGCCCATCATCCGCATATCGCTAGCAGATGCGGGTGTGAAAGTTCAGTTTTTTTGGCTAAGTGTTGAAGAGGTCATCAGGATATTGTGTGACGTCATCGTCATCCGCATATGACGTCATCGTCATCAGGATATTGAGATATCACCCTATGCGTGTTGATCCTGTTGTCGCTAAGTGGTTAGGTATAGGCTCTCGGCAGAAAGTTGTGTTAACGTCATCAGGAGGTTTCGAGAGAACCGGATAAATCAGATCATGATGCTGTTGCTTGTATCGTCGGCTATCGGGGCATCGAAGGGAAGGTGCTGAAGTTGTCGTCATCAGGATATTTGGGGCAACCGGATATTTGGATATCCTGCTGACGAAGGGAATGTTGAATATCATGATGATGCCGCTAGTGTTTGGCGCCCGATGAACAGTGCAACAGGAGGATGTTTGCGCCCGTTGAGTATCATGATGATGATGATAGGCGACAGGCGGAGGAGGTGAACAGTAGTCGGCCGGAGGATAATTGTGCTCGACCGAAATATGATGATGCTGTTGGTGTTTTTAGGAAATATGATGATGATGCTGAGCCGATAGGGATTTTTATCATGCTGTTTGTATTATTGGCTTCTCCTTCCTGTTAGTTAGCTTCCGTTGCGTTTGACTCTGCATCACCTACCCTCTCTCTCACTCTCTACTTACCTCCCCTCTCTACCTCCTACCCTCCCCCCTCTCTCTCTAAGTTTAGGGGTTTGGCGTTTAGGGTTTAGGGGTTTAGGGTTTAGGGGCATTATTTAGGGTTTAGTGTTTATGGTTTAGGGTTTGACCAATAAGGAGATATAAAGGAGACCAAGGGGAGAGATAGGGAGATAGTGTTGTAAATATGTGCCTGATGTGTTGTCATTGATGTCAACATATCCTTCTGTCAGAAACAGTGAAGACAGTACAAAGGAGTGATCAGTATTTCCAGTAAGGTGAAGATCAGAGTTCGCGGATTAAAGGGTTTGTATAGGGTTGCCTAGTGTTGCTCCAGTTTAAGATTTGAAAGTTTCACATGAAGATTTGGCAAAGTTATGGTCCTCTGAGTAGAACGGGTTTTTGCAGCTGTTCTGTTGTGACAGAGTGGAAAGAAGTTGGTCTGGATTGGTTCGGTATGAGAATATTGTGATTTGTGGGTCTAGAGGCATGTCAGGGATGTTGGTGTGTTCCCTCAACTTGAGTGATTCATGGTTTGGAGATCCAGAAGTAATCTTTCTAGTTTGACAGTCATGGCAGTGTGTGTTCTTGAGGTTCAGTATGAAGATGCGAGTGATTCTAGTGATGCGAAGTGGTATGGTTATTCCTGTTGACTTAATTGTGCTTATGGTGGTCTCTGGATTATGTGTTGTTGTGTTGGTGGTTCGCATTGACAAAGGAGCTCGTGATTGAAGATTTCCTCTTGGTTGTTGTTGTTCTTCCCAATCTTGGCCGATTGGATGTTCCTAGCGTGTTGTAGATGATCTAAAAATCATTTTATGAAGCATGGCGTGTTAATGGAGGAAGATTCAAGTCTTAGCTATGGTTGGCTGATAGTGTAAAGATCTGTGTTAAGATTGGCCGACCTTGTTGATCATTCCAAGATGGATAAAGTGTATTAATACTTGTTGAAGAGTTGTCAAACATTATCTTTGTGCAAAATAGATTAAATTTGAATAAAGGATTAGAAGCAAAGTAGAGAAGAAAAGGAATGAGAGTAGTATAGAGTGTGAAGATAGTAAAGAAGAATCTAGGGCAAAGCAAAAGTTTTTGAGCATTCATTGAAACTGAACAAGGCATGAAGTAGATGATATTTCTCAGTTAATTCATTCTATTCTAAATTAATTTTGTAGGCAGTGAGCCTCCTCTTTTGAGTAGTGAGCTCTGGGCAGTGCACCCGAATGCATGTGCATTCCCATTTCTAAAAGTACTTTTAACAAGGTACAAATCTTTGTGGATTAACCCCCACTGTGGTTTTTCCCTTAACCGGGTTTCCACGTCAAAATCTTGGTGTCAAGTGTGTTGATTATGTTTCTGCCCTTATGTTGTTGATCTATGCTTTAATGTTTACATCACTAATCTGGTAGTAAGATAATAAAGAAGGTTAAAAGCAAAAAAAGATTAAATTATGTGACAACTGATTCACCCCCCCCTCTTAGTTGTCTAGTCTAATTCCAACAATTGGTATCAGAGCCAGATCCTCTTTTAAAATCTTGACCACTTGAGGAGGTCTAGGATGTCAACCTACAAGAAGGATAGTCTGAGATTTGATGGAACAAATTATTATGTTTGGAAGAATTGCATGGAGTGCCATTTACAATGCACGGGGGATGCCTATTAGGTGATAACTAGTGTTGAGTATAAACCTTCGGAGAAAGGTCCTTCAACTCCAGATCAAGTCAAAGGTGCTGAAAATAACCTTCAAGCTAAAGAAGCCTTGTTGAGTGCCCTGACTGATTCCGAGATGACAAATGTCTTTGGTCTAAAAACTACTTATGAAATCTAGAAAAAGTTGGAATATTTGTATGAAGGTGATAAGTATGTCAAATGTGCGAAGCTGCAAAGTCTGAGAGGAAAATTTGAAACTATGAGGATGAGTGAAAATGAAAACATCACAATCTACATGCAAAAGATAAATGAACTTGTGTGTGGTATCAGGTGTGCCGGTGGAACTTTGGAAGAATAAGAGATTGTATCAAAAGTACTTAGATCTTTACCTGATTCTTACAAACATAAGGTTTCTGCTATAGAAGAGATCAGGACTGTCTCAGATGTTACAAGAGATCATCTGGTTGGCAAAATTTCAGCTTTTGAATTAAGTGGGTTTGGTGATTCACTTCCCGAATCTGAATCTGCATTTAAGGACAATGTATATGGAAAACAAAGATATGATCTTGGTGAAAGCTCTTCTACAAGATCAAATAGATTAATGAAGACAAGGAAGGATCTTGAAGATATTGAACTTGAAACTGCTGATCTTGAAGATCTTCTCGCCAAAAGATTACCAAGAGGATCTGATAAGTATGAAGGAAAATTGCCACTCAAATGTTTTGCTTGTAATAAGATTGGTCATTTTGCCTCAAGATGTCTAGAGAGGTTTTCAAAACCAAACCCTAATAGATATTGAAATCAGAACAAATGTTACTATGTCCAAGAAACTAGTGAAGAAGGAGTCACATATGATGAATCTGATCATGGAGGTTCCCTTGAAAATGATTGGGTGGTCATTGCCATTAAAGAAGAAGATCCAGTGTCTACTGAATCTGCTAGCTATGCAAATATGGAAAGTGCCTTGGTTGCTCAGGTTGTTGAGAAAGATGAATGGGTGATTGATAGTGGATGTTCTCATCATATGATTGGAGACAAGAGTAAGTTTGCAAATTTTGAAAATTATGGAGGGCTTGTGAAATTTGGAGATAACTCAGCTGGTAGAATCTGTGGCAAAGGATCCATCTCTTTTAATGGTAAGAACAATACAAATGATGGTCTGTATGTGGAAGGACTGAAACATAATCTTCTCAATGTTGGACAGTTGGTTGATAAAGGTTATGATCTTTGAATCAAAGATGGAGAGTGTAAAATGTTGGAAAGTTCCTGAACTGAAATTACATCCGGTACTCAAACTAGAGGTAACATTTTTCATTTAAGTAGCTATGGCAAAATTTGTTTGATTGCTCAGATAGATCAAAGTTGGTTATGGCATAGAAGGATGTGTCATGTGAATTTTGATAATATTGTCAAAATAAGTACCACTCAGGCTATGAGAGATCTTCCAAAACTTGTGAAACCTAAAAGCATGTGTGGAGAATGTCAATTGGGGAAATAGAGCAAGATTTCATTCAAAAGTAAGGAACAAGTCTCAAATGGATGATTGGAACTAGTACATACTGATCTCTGTGGTCCTGCTAGAATTAGGAGTGTGCAAGGAGATAGATATTTCATGTTGCTGATAGATGACTACTCCAGGATGATATGGGTAACCTTCCTAAAAGAAAAATTAGAAGCTCTTGAAAAATTCAAGGTGTTCAAAATGATGGTGGAAAATGAAATTGGTAAAAAATTGAAATGTCTGAGATCCGACAGAGGTGGAGAATTTACTTCCCATGATTTTGATGCTTTCTATGAAAAGCATGGCATAAAAAGATAGTTGTCTGCTCCTAGGACTCCCCAACAAAATGGAGTTGTGGAATGAAAGAACCAGACCATTCAAGAAGCTTCCAGGACCATGATGATGGAAACAAATGTTCCTCAAGCTTATTGGAGAGAAGCTATAAGTATTGTTGTCTACACTCTTAATCAGGTGCAGATCAGAGGTAATTCCGGTAAGACCCCTTATGAACTATGATTTGGTCATCCTCCTACTGTGAGATATTTCAAAGTTTTTAGTAGTAAATGCTATATCAAAAGAGATGAGGATTTAGGAAAATTTGATACAAGAAGTGATGAGGGAATATTTTTGGGATACTCTACTCAAAGTAAAGCTTACCGGTGCTTTAACAAGAGATTGAAAAAGATTGTTGAAAGTGCTAATGTTAGAGTTGATGAAAGCAAGGACATTCCAGGTTCTGCGGATATGATTTAGATGATCAAACCGAGAGTCAAAATCAAGGAAGATTAGTTCAAACTCTGATATAGACTAATCTGGAAACTCCAGAGACTCAAGAAATTAATACAGATGTTGAGGAACAAGCTCAAGAAACAAAAGCTCAAGCAACTCCCAAAACCCCCAGGTATGTAAGAATGAATCATCCTAAAGATCAAATCATAAGGGATAGAAACAAAGGTGTTCAAACTAGGAGAAGAGTTGCTGAAGATCAAGAAGAGATTTGTTTGATTTCAAGGATTGAACCTAAATCAGTTGGTGAAGCCTACACTGATGAAGATTGAGTAAAAGAAATGGAAGAAGAATTAATGCAAATTGAAAAGAACCACACTTGGGATCTTGTTCCTAGGCCAGAGGAAAAAAATGTAATTGGAACCAAATGGGTCTTCTAGAATAAACTAAATGAAGATGGGGAAGTTGTAAGAAACAAAGCAATGTTGGTATGCAAAGGCTACTCTCAAGTAGAAGGAATTGATTTTGAAGAAACTTTTACTCAGGTGGCAAGAATAGAGGCAGTTAGATTGTTTCTTGCATTTGCTGCTTTCAAAGATTTTAAAGTGTATCAGATGGATGTCAAATTAGCATTCCTGAATGGAGATTTGGAGGAAGAAGTCTACATTGAGCAACCAGAAGGATTTCAGTTGTCTGATCAAGGTGACATGGTTTGTAGATTGAGAAAAGCATTATATGGACTCAAGCAAGCTCCAAGAGCCTAGTATGCAAGATTGGATAAATATTTACTCAAGATAGGTTTTAGCAAAGGTACTACTGATAGTAATCTTTACTTCAAGATTAATCATGAGGACATCCTGATTGTTGAAGTCTTTGTTGATGATATCATTTTTGGTGGAAATGAATGTATGTGCAAAACATTTGCTGACCAAATGAAAAGTGAATTTGAAATGTCTATGTTTGGAAAGATGAATTTCTTCCTAGGTCTGCAAATTGTTTAGTCAAACAAAGGTATCTTTATATCTCAGTCCAAGTATGTGAAAGAATTACTGAAGAAGTTTGGAATGGAAGATTCAAAACTAGTAGGCACACCTATGGCAACTGGATGCAAGTTAAGATGATGACTCACCCAAGGAAAATCAAAAAAGGTATAGATCAATGATTGGAGGACTATTCTATCTGACCCAGACTAGACCTAACATCAGGAATGTCATTGGACTTGTTGGTAGATTTCAATCTGATCCAAAAGAATCCCACGTTGTGGCAGTCAAAAGAATTTTTAGATATCTCAAGGGGATGATTGATTATGGATTGTGGTATCCAAAAGACAATGACTTTACTCTTCATGCATACACAGATGCTAATTGGGCAGGAGATGTGGATGACAAAAAAAGTACTAGTGGTGGTGCCTTTTTTTGGGGAAAGAGATTGGTCTCTTGGATGAGCAAAAAGAAAGAGGCAATATCTTTGTCTACTATCGAAGCAGAATATATAGCAGCATCAAACAATTGTACTCAGGTTCTATGGATGAAGCAAATGTTGAAGGACATCAGAGTTGTGTTTGATGAACTAGTCACAATCTTTTGTGATAATTATAGTGCAATAAATTTCTCAAAGAATCCAGTGTTGCATTCAAAGAAAAAGCATATATCTATCAAATTTCATTTCTTGAGAGAGAAGGTAAATGAGAATGAAGTCAAGTTGGAGTTTGTGTCATCCAAAGATCAGATTGTAGATATCTTCACTAAGCCTCTTCCTAAGGATACCTTTGAATATGTCAGAGAAAAGTTAGGGGTCATTACCCCTCCAAATCGAAACTAAGATGCACTAAGGTGCATCAGTCTGATGGAATTCTTAGTCATATCTTGAGATCCGGATTGATGTTGAGAAAATACTACTCTAGGGAGTAGTCAGTATGTAAACATTGGAGATCAGTATAAAATAAAAAGGGGAAGAGATGATTGCAAATATGCACCCTTTGTCATTGATGTCAAATGGGGAGAGAAGTCATGTGAAAAACTTGGAAGTAAGTAGTTGTTGGTGAAAGGGGGAGTAGTAAAGAAAGTGGTTGCAGGTGTGACAAGAGAAAGGGGGAGAAGTTCTTGTCTTGATGGCTAAATCAATTTTTCACATCATATGTTACCATCAATGACAAAGGGGGAGATTGTTGCAAATATGTGCCTGATGTGTTGTCATTGATGTCAAGATATCCTTCTATCAGAAACAGTGAAGACAATACAAAGGACTGATCCAGTATTTCTAGTAAGGTGAAGATCAGAGTTCACGAATTAAAGGGTTTGTATAGGGTTGCCTAGTGTTTTTCTAGTTAAGATTTGAAAGGTCCGCATGAAGATTTGGTGAAGTTATGGCCCTCTGAGTAGAACAGGTTTCTGCAACTGTTCTATTGTGACAAAATGGTAAGAAGTTAGTCCAGATTGGTCCGGTATGAGAATATTGTGATCTATGGATCTACAGGCATGTCAAGGATGTTGGTGTGTTCCCTCAACTTGAGTGGTTCATGGTTTGGAGATCCAGAAGCAATCTGTCTAGTTTGACAGTCATGGCAGTGTGTGTTCTTGAGGTTCAGTATGAAGATGTGAGTGATTCTAGTGATGTGAAGTGGTGTGGTTATTCCTGTTGACTTAAGTGTGCTTGTGGTGGTCTCTGGATCGTGTGGCTATTGTGTTGGTGGTCGGCATTGACAAAGGAGCTCGTGATTGAAGATTTCCTCTTGGTTGTTGTTTTTCTTCCCAGTCTTGGCCGATTGGATGTTCCTAGCATGTTGTAGATGATCTAAAAATAATTTTATGAAGCATGGTGTGTTAATGGAGGAAGATTCAAGTCTTAGCTATGGTTGGCCGATAGTGTAAATATCTGCGTTAAGATTGGCTGACCTTGTTAATCATTCCAAGATGGATAAAGTGTATTAATACTTATTGAAGAGTTGTCAAACATTATCCTTGTGCAAAATAGATTAAATCTGAATAAAGGATCAGAAGTAGAGCAGAGAAGAAAAGGAGCGAGAGTAGTATAGAGTGTGAAGATAGTAACGAAGAATCTGGGGCAAAACAGAAGTTTTTGAGCATTCATTGAAACTGAATGAGGCATAAAGTATATGCTATTTCTCAGTTAATTCATTCTATTCTAAATTAATTTTGTAGGCAGTGAGCCTCCTATTTTGAGCAGTGAGCTCTGGGAAGTGTGCCCGAATGCATGTGCATTCCCATTTCTAAAAGTACTTTTAACAGGGTACAAATCTTTGTGGGTTAACCCCCACCATGGTTTTTCCCTTAACCAGGTTTCCACATCAAAATCTTGGTGTAAAGTGTGTTGATTATGTTTCTGCCCTTATGTTGTTGATCTATGCTTTAATGTTTACATCACTAATCTGGTAGTAAGATAATAAAGAGGTTAAAAGCAGAAAAATATTAAATTGTGTGACAACTGATTCACCCCCCCTCTTAGTTGTCCGGTTTAATTCCAACAGATAAAGAGTGAGGGACATGGCCAGAGACATAGGGAGAGAGATTGAGAGGTACAGGGGCAATAAAGATATGGAGATTAGGGAGAGATAGGGAGATAGAGGTTTAGGGTTGCTCGAGTTTAGGGTTTAGGGCTTAGAGGCATTATTAGGGGTTGAGAGAGAGAGAGAGGTTTAAGGTTGCTTAGGTTTAGGGGTTAGGGGTCAGGGTTTAGGGGCATTATTTAAGGTTTATGAGTTTAGGGTTGCTCAAGTTTAGGATTTAGGGGTTAGGGTTTAGGGGTTAGGGGTTAGGGTTTAGGGGCATTATTTAGGGTTTATGAGTTTAGGGTTGCTCAAGTTTAGAAGAATTATTTAGGGTTTAGGGGTTTAGGGTTTAGGGTTAAGAGAGAGATAAAGAGAGGGACCAATAGAGAATGGGAGACATAGAGGAGATAGAGGCGAAAGATAGGGAGATAGAGAGTGAGGGACATGTCTAGAGACATAGAGAGAGAGATTGAGAGGTAGAGGGAAGATAGAGATAGGGAGTGAAGATGAAGATAACTACAAAAGCATGAAAACATGAAAATAAACCAAAACACAAGTGGTTATACCTTCCAAATGCCTTTAAAGTCCTCCACTCCTTGATAAGGTGGAAGGAGATGTACCCAAGACTCCTTAGCTTTACCCAAATATGATTGAAATTGTGTGTTGAAATTGTGTGGATGTGCTCTCAAATAACACAAAATCAAATTGGCATGGTAAGGATATGATGAGAGGATTTGGAGGCTATTTTGGCATAATGGATTTTCTTGAAAATGAGTTGTGAAAATGGCTTGTGGAGACTCATATTTATAGGCAAATTTGGAGGGAGGTTGATCCAGCGATGGAGATTGAAAGTTGGAATCATGGGTTGAGATGAAAGGATGAGATCAAGGGCTAAGATCTCATCAACAAAAATAGAGGGCTAGGAATAAAAATGAATTTTAAATTAATTTTTGGTGAAGGCTTTGCATTTAATGTGATTAGGACTTGTGAGGAAATTAAATATTAATTTCCTTGGGATGAGATGGAATTAAAAATTCTATTTTATGTGGAATGGTGAGAGACATGTGACACTTAGGCATTTTTGGCTCTCACATGTGTGAGTTCATGGCATAGAGAAGAGCATAGCATGGTAATAGAAAGGTGAGGTGGAAGGGTCATGTGACTCTTGGGATAAATTTGTAATTTTTTATTTGTGGGTTATGGGAGAAGGTGTTAATGATGCTTTGACCAAGTTAATCAGGTTGATTAACTTAATTAATGTGGATGGAGAAAATTAATGAATGGGCTAATCAGGGTTTAGAATTAATTAAATAATGATTTATTTAATTAATTCAAGTCTAGGGGTTATGTAGGCTAGGGCAGCTAATTAAATAATGACTATTTAATCAACTAGGCTAGGTTTAGGCCGATTAGTAGGGTAGATTAATTAAATAAGTATGATTTATCTAATTAATCTGATTTAATAAAGTGGACAAATTAACCAAATAATATCTTCACATATTTATTTAATTAGATAGGATGGTGTTGGTAAGGTATAGTGCTGAATTAATCAAATTAATTCAAGACTAAGGGTAAATTGATGAAGGATGGATAAGGATGGATGATTAGGGATGATGTTAGGTTAATTAATTAAATAATTATGAATTTATTTAATTAATTGGATGAAAGGAGAAATCACTGATATGGAGGATGCAGAAAAAATGGTTGAAGGGTCGAGACATTTTTAGGTGTCTACATTTGCTCCTCTTTGACGTGGCATGGTGACCTAGTAGGGAAATGGCGTTAGGTCAAAGAATTTTGTCCCAGCTGACAGGAAGGAGTGAAAATGGATGAGGGATGTCCCCTTGAGAGGTCAGGTGAAAAAAATAATTTTTTTGGGTGAACTCTCGAAAAGGAGAAAAAGGTGATGAAAAATGGAAGTAGGATAGAAAATATGGTTGACAAGAGAAAAATAGAGGAAAAAGGCTAAGATTTGTGGCCTAGAGAGAGAAAAAGGTGGATTAGGGCTGACATGGTAGCTATATATAGGAAGTGTGGGCCCAATATGCCACATTTGCATACTATTAGCTTATTGGATGAGAGGAGAGTATAAGGAGACATGGCACAACTGGCATTCCCATGACACGTACATCGATCTGAGAGGGTGCAAGACTATGGATGTATGATGGACGCTAACCCACAAGTATGTCAACCTAACCTAATTTTGTGATTTTAGGTTTTGGGTTAGTTTAGGGGGTCAGGAAATGGGTAGTTAGGTAGATTAGTGCTATTGTGCAGCCACATAGTGCTATAGGGTCTCAATTTAGCGCTATCCTCTAGTTTAGTGCCATAGGAAAAAGGGAAAATCTAGATGGTTTAGCTCCATCCACTATGATTTAGTACTATCCTCTAGTTTATAGCCACAAATTTAGGGGGTTTGATGGTTTAGCACTATCTGTTTGCACTTTAGCACTATCATCTAGATTAATGCAATATGGATAGGGTTTAGTGCTATCCTCTTGTTTAGCACCAAGAAAATTAAGGTTTTTTAGATCAAATGGTAGATTAGCGTTATTAGGTCATGAATTAGCACTATCCTCTGGTTTAGCGTAGTATGGGTAGGGATTAGCACTATACTCTCATTTATCGCCATCAGGATCAGGATTAACGCTATCATCTGGAGTAGTGCTATATGGCTCTAAATTAGTGCCACCTTCTAGTTTAGCATTATAAGGCTCTATATTAGTGGGCCACAACACTATTTTAGGGAAGATAAATTGATTTAGGTAAATTTTTGGATACAGATTATGGGAGTGGTGTTGCATTCATGAGAGTGACGTGTTCCTTCAGTGATGGCATTGAGGATTCAGTTCGATCATGCAGATTTGGCATGACTTGGTAGGATAGGACTGTTGGAATTAGTCTAGTCAACTGAGAGGGGGGGTGAATCAGTTGTTCCACAATTTAAACTTTTCTACCTTTAATCTTATTTTACAATCTTTCAATAAAATAAAAATAAAAGCATGAATCAATAACACGTGAGCAGAAGCATAAATAGCACACTTGACACCAAGATTTTTAGCATGGAAACCCAGTTAAGGGAAAAACCACAGTGGGAGTTAACCCATAGAATTAATACCCTGTTAAAAGTATTTTTACAAATGAAAATGCACATGCATTCGGGCTCACTGCTCAAATAGAGGCTTACTGCCTACAAATGATTACAAGAGAATAAAAGAGATTTTGAACTAATGAGAAGCATCTACTAATGCATGAATTCAGTTTCAGTTAAGCACAAAATACTGATCTTACACATTTCATCTTCACTCTGCCCTGTTTACTGCTCTGCCTTCATCCAAATCTAAGATCTCTGCTCTTTTCACCTTTACTCCATATTCGCAACACACACACACCAAAATCATCCAAATCCATTAGCTATATATATCCGCATCCTGATCTTTAATTACTTTTCAGTCGGCTCCAAGAACACTTGGAACTTTATTGAATACTCTGCTCTGTCGGCTAGATCCATGCATAACTTGCACTCACAAATCATTAGTCAGGTCAGCTACTATCACTGATCAACACAACTTGTCCAACCAACAACTTCCATACATCCGGAACCAAGTTCAATTACAATGTTGGCCTGTTCTTCTTCTGTCTGTTCTGTCAAACTGTTAACCCGATACTCAGATGCTAATAACTATTGACTCCTCCATCATTGGAGGACAAAATTCTAGATTTAGATTTTCCTAACAATGGTTATGACTCCCTCAAATCTGTAGCAAACTTTGATCTACTCCCGAGGAGATCTGGACCAAGACCCTGTCACACACTCTGTTCTTCACTTCCTGGACTTAGACAGATCTTCAATCTAATTTCCAGTCTGGGCAAATTATGTAATGTGGATGTGTAGAGCTAATTTCCAGTCTGGGCAAATTATGTAATGTGGATGTGTAGAGAGACTTAGTTGCCATCAATGACAACACTTATCATTCCTAGTAGTGTCTCTTGCCAACAATCCCCCCCTTTGGCATTGATGGCAACACTTAGTGAAAAATGACTAAGTATTGGAATAACTCCCCTTTGCTTGTGCTCCATACTGTTGTTCACACTACTTTCCAATGGTCCCCCTTTGCTGGATTCCTCATTTTTCACTGCTCTTCACTTCCCCTTTGACATCAATGGAAAAGGGTCGGATCCGCAATCACTAATGATGCAAAAACTTTGTATATATGACTACATATGTACAAGTAGTCCATATGTTATATTTACATATATTTAAGGATATATGCAAAAGTACTTTTTAACTGTACAAATTCGGTGGCCCAACTTCTCTTCATACCATCCAAAATTGAAATGTGTCCTTTCAATAGAAATGCATATGCTTATGCTTTCCTTTGATCTGACGGATCACTTGTTCGGGCAATACTTTGAGCCTCTGACAAGGTATTAAACATTGTTTCCAACTTAGGGGTAATCAGTCCCTGGAGCTCACTCATTCTTTCCATAATATTCTTCTTTTCCTTGATAAGCTTCTTTATTTCATTTGTCAGGCTAATTGCTTGACATTCTTATCTCACCTGAGATACTATTAAAGGATCAAAACTTTGAGATAGGTCTAGCAGCTTTTTCTCAATATCCTTTACTATTTTGGGCCATGATAAGCAAAACTTATATACATCACCACCATCCTTAAGAGCATTTTCAATACTCTTTATACCAATGTCGAGTGTTTTTCTATCATTATCTATAAGACCTTTTAGTTCACTAAACCTCTTATCCAAAAAAATTTTTTGGATCTTTACTTCGGATGACTTCTCAAAGGACTCAAAATTTGTATTTATAGAATGCACAAGATTTTTCAAATTACCAGAAGGAGAATCAGATGTATTCTTCTGATATGTGGGCATGATCTTATCTGGTACTCTGGATGCTAGGCTTATCACCTTACTATCTTCTATGTGAGACTTCAATAATTTCTCCCTTGCCTTGGCCTGTGTGAATGATGATATCTTCAGCATTTGATCTAGAGAGAGTGTCATAATTGATTGGTCCTTGTATCAGTTCTAGTTCATCTAACTCTAGCATCTCCTTGCTAAGAAAATTCTACACTGCATTCACAGTGTCTCTTGCCACACTTGCTATTTCAGTTTCATTCCCTTGTGCTTGGTCAAAGACAGCAACTGGACTATCTTGCTTTGGTGCATTAGTACCATCCCCTTCTGCTAGTTCTTCTTTTCCCTTTGTCTCTTCCTCTTCCTTCTCTTTCTCTTTTTCTTCTTCTTTCTCTTGGTCCTTTCCAGAGTCATCAGTAGCAAGAGGACTCAATCTCTACATTTACCTCCTTTGCAATAGGAATATTGTTCTTTTTCAAAGCACTCCAGAGAATCTCTTTGGTTTCCTTTGCAATCTTGTCTATCTCCCCAAGCATAAGCTTATTCATTTGATTTTTTACTTCAGAACTCATCCTTGGCTTCTTTGAATATCAAATTTATTTTCTTCGGAGTAATTTGGGGGCATAATTATATTAAAATTTGTTCTTTGATCTCAAGATCCTTGCTTATTGCATTCTCTTTTCTTAGTTCCAAAATGTTTTCAAGGCTTTTTAGTATCAATGAACATGTCTCAATAAGAGCCTTGTTGTAGATATTCAAATATCTTACCGTTGCTTCCTCAAGTACTCTTTTGTCAGCATCACTATAGTCATCATAGAATTCTGTCAATGGAGCCAAGTTTCCATCCATAGTAACTGATTTAATGATGTCTTCTACTGAAAGGGTAGGCTTTTCTACATATTCCTTTGTCTTTTGCCTCTTGCTTTCCCTTTTGTTTCTGGAGGACATCTCCTTGGATATCTTGGCCGCTTTTGTGCCTGTGGCTTTTAGTTCTATGATCTCAGTGTTTGAATCTGTATCTTCTTCTTCTTCTCTTGTGCTTTCATAGGTTCGGGATGCTTTTGTTTTCTTCCTTTTCTCCATTTTTCCTAATGATTTTTTTTTGGTTCTGCAGTCTTAGGAGGAACAGAGGTAGCAGCAAAGCTCCTAGTAGACCTTGAGGTAGAAGAGGCTTCCATCGGAGCACTTCCTTGTTTCTTATCTTGTTTCTCTTTCTCAACCTTTTCAGTTCTTTCCCTGAATTGCCTCACAACCTCTTTAGTTAGGCCCAAACTTTCAGCCAATTGCTCAACTTGTTTTCTTACTCTCCTATTGGTTTCAGGTTCTCTGAGCTCAGTATATAGTTTTAAACTTAACTCCTCATATGTTCCAAATCTTTCAACTATTGTGTCTTTAGGCCTACTTAGAAGATGTTGAGCATACATATTCAAGATATTTCCATCTACTACATACCCCATGGGCATGATCCAAATAGTTCTGGGTTCCACTGCTTCCATTAGGCACTGATCAGTGTCAACCATAAAGCATATTTCATTTTTGTACTTATCAACAATTGATTTAGGGATCCTTTCCCTTAAATGCATCATACTCTAAAAATTCTTGAAGTAACCTCATATTGCAGTTTTCTATGCTTTGAAGTCACCAATGCTGCGAAGATGATCTCTGATCTGAATGGCAACTGGTTCATCATTAGTCCAGTGAACACCCTTTACTCCAGGTACTTCATTCATATAGTAGAAAAACAAGCATAGAACCAATATACCATATTTAAAAGTGTTTTTCTTATCTCTTTTGATTTTGTTCAAGTTTTCAATCAGCTGGTTCTGTAATAGCTCACAAAGGTCATAATCTACATTCTCCTTTAACATTTGATATGCTACATATATGGTAGTTCCAGAGATAGAATTCTCCCTGCTAGAGTGGTATATCTTGTAGCCAATCACCATGGAAGAAAAATTCACATCTAGTTCTATAATGTCATTTATTGTCATAGCCCTCCTATTAAATTTTGCACTAGTTGCATCAGTAACAGTTTGGTTTTGCACATATTTTAACATGGGTAATCCACCGATTGAGTTTAACTGATGCAGAGGCATCCACACTATATCATTCGCATATAGCATGAATGTCTACAGACCAACCTCATCATCATCATCTTCGCCATCATCATCATATTTCCTAAAGCCACCAACATCATCATATTTCGGCTTTACTCTGTCAGCATCATGTTTCCGAAAACCAACAGCATCATCATCATGTCCGACCAGCGCGAACATCCTCCTGACGTCCACTGTTCACCTCACCGACAATTTCCGTCTTCTCTACCTTCAACATCATCATGATGTTCAACAGGCGCAAACATCCTCCGGTTGCACTGTTCATCGGGCGCCAAGCTCTAGCGGCCTCATCATGATATTTAACATCACCTTCGTCAGCAGGATATTCAACATCCGGTTGCTCCAAATATCCTGATGACGACCTTCAACACCTTCCCTTCGATGCTCCACTGCCCGACGATACAAGCAACAGCATCATGATATAAATTATCCGGTTCTCTCGAAACCTCCTGATGATGATGTTTACACAACTTCCTGCCACAGACTCCCGCCGATACCTTTACACTTGACGACAGCAGGATAAACTCGCACAGGGGGATATCTCAATATCCTGATGACGATGACGTCATATCCTGATGACGATGACGTCACCCAATATCCTGATGACCTTCTCAACACTTAGTCGAAAAATCCGAACTTTCTCTTCTGCATCTACTCATGATATGCAGATGTTTGGCACTCCTAATATGATGATCCTGATGCCGATACACTCCTCGGCTCCTCCTGCTGATGATCACCCCGACGCACTTGCACATCATGCTCTCAACTGCATCATGTTCATCTTCACTTATCAGGATGATGATGCCTAACCCGACTGCAGGATATTCGCAGAAATATCCTGATGATGCTGTCTTTACCGAACTTCTTCACTTAGCGAAATCTCACTTCGCCGATCCACCAGGGATGACCCGATCCAACTCAGGGTGATCTTCCGACTCAATCAGCTTATCAACTCGACCTAGCACATGAGGATGCTAGGGTCTTCAACATCTCTTGACCGCGATCCTGCACACCTGCATGCAAACAAACAAACTACCTACTAACCTACTGTACATTGCCATTCCACCGATCAGATGAGTCAACCGGTGGAATGGATCAGTATATCCATAAAAACCTCTCAAACCAGCAATCGATTACAGGAAGGAGATCAAACAGAAAATGAAACAGGATCTTTATTGACTCAAAGATGCAATACAATATGATGTTCCTCACACAGAACACTCAACTCCTCTGCTTGATGCAACACTACACTGCCGATCGATGATATCTGTCTGTCTATATGCAATATCAAACGATCTCATGCTTATAAAGACTTTCCTACGAGTACTACTGACCCGACTCCAAGCGGCTGGGAACTCTCCAGGCGGCTGGGAGATCCCACCGAACATACATCATGACAGCTGTTATAACTAACTAGCTAAAAATAGCAAAAGCCTGGTCAGCATGATCTTATCCTGATCAGCATGACCTTATTACATGCAAATGGTCTAACAGACCTTCTTGGAAACACAAACAAGACCTAAACTACTAACTGCCTCATCCAGACCAGCTGTCAGGTAGGTGCTCCTGCACCATACTCCCCAACAGAAAAGAACTCATGTCCCATGAGTTTAGCATGTGGAAGTCCTCCACCGTTACACTTTGCTTTGTCAGTCGTCTGACCTGCTCCAGCTTTATCTGCTGCTGTCTCTTGGCTGCTCCAAGACTTCTGAACTGTAACTTGCTTTCTGGCAAGTAAATCATCATGCCTGTTGATGTAGGCCTTCTTCTCACATACCCTGTGTTTGTCAGGTTGCCTAACCAGAACCTCTGGCTGAACTACCTCTTGAACTTCTGAAGTGTTCAAGTCTATCTTCCTTTCAACTCTTATAGGACAAACAATAGTCCCAACTATGACAACATCCTTGTCATTCTTCTGAACTGGTGGCTGTTTGCACCCCTGTTTCTGAACCTGCTGCTGACCTCTGTCAGTCACAACTGAAACTTTCTTCAGCTTGTTGTCTGTAACAACTCCTTTCCCTGCAGTGTCCTGAACTGCCTTCATGCCTGCTCCTCTAGGCATCTGCATATACTCCTTCTTTCCCATTAAAATGATTTGAGCTGCCTTATGTGCTGCAGCTTTTGCCTGCAATGGCATCAACTTAATAGTCTTCCCATCCTTCTGGATGGTGTAGGTATTAGCATACCCATCATACAGTACCCTTCTGTCAAATTGCCATGGTCTACCCAGCAGTAGGTGACAACATTCCATAGGCAATATATCACACAAAATTCTATCATGATATGGTCCAATCTGGAAATCCACATATGCCTGTTCAGAGACAAAAAGTGATTGCCTATCACTCACCCAAGATGCCTTGTAAGGGTGTGGATGTGGAATCCTTTCCAGCTTCAGTTTATCAACCATCTCCTGAGATACCATGTTGTCTGTTGAACCAGTGTCAATGACAACTTTACATACCTTACCTTTGCTCTTACATGTGGTTTGGAAAAGAGCTCTTCTTTGCATCATATCCTTTGCTGCCTACAAACTTGTTTTCCTTAACATCAATGATTCTCCACTCTCTGGATATCCATAATTCTCAGGACCTTTGTTTGAACTCTGTGCACTTTCTTCTCCTTTTTCTTCTGGTGCCAGTTGTACCCTCTTGTCACTTGTTCTATCATTTCTGGATGATGAACCTTTGTTTTCTGGACATTTGAAAGATGGATGACCAAACTCTCCACAGGTGTAACACTTTCCTGAAAATGTAGTAGAACCCCTACCACCTCCAAACCTTCCTCTATTACCTTTCCATCCACCTCTGAAATCATACTGTCCTTGTCCTTTACCAGTGTCTTCTTGAACCTCATTGGGTTGCTTTTGTGCAGGGGCTGCTCCTCTTCCCCTGTTGTTTCCTCTTCCTCTCATGGACTTATCATGTCCTCTATTCAGCTTTTCTTCAATCCTGATTGCCATTTGATAACAATCCTCCACATTCTTAGGGTTAGCTAACACTAACTCATCCTGTATGTTAAACCTCAAACCTGCCAAGTACCTAGCCACCTTTTCTACCTCATTCTCATGATGACCAGATCTCATACTCAACAGATAAAATTCCTCAGTATATGATTTCACATCCCTGTCTTTCTGCTTTAAAAATTGCAGCTTCTTAAACATCTGGATTTCATAATCCCTTGGCAAGAATTTACCCTTTATCCTTGCTACCATCTTATCCCAAGAAGTGATCTTAGACTTCCCTTGCTTCCTTCTCTCAGATTGTATATAATCCCACCATACCAAAGCATGACCTCCTAACTTGGTCTTTGCAATCTTTACCTTCTGATCCTCAGCAACATCTTCACATTCAAAGTGATTATCCAGTGCAGCAATCCAATCCAACAACTCATCTTCATTCAAGCTTCCAGTATACTTGGAAACATCAACCTTTACCTTAGGTTTTTCACTCTGCACTGCCTTTAACAGTTTTGCCAATCTCTGGTCTTCAGCATCCAGATCTTCAGCTACCTCTTCATACTCTTTAACAGTATCTGCATCTTCTTCAGACTCACTGTCTTCCACTTCCCTCTTTTTGTTTTTTTCCAGGGCTGTCAGCCTGGCTTGAAGTGCTTCAGCAAGCTCCTTCATCTTCCTCATCTCTCTAGCATGTTTTTCCTTCATTTCCTGCAATTCCCTTGCAGTACCACTACCTTTAGGAGGCATTTTGTCAACCTCTCAATCAACACACAACTCAACTCTATCTCTACCTCTGCCCTTTCGGTGACAGAATCAACACACAACAGCCCAGACCTTTTGCTGAGCTCTGATACCACTATGATGCAGAGGCATCCACACTATATCATTCGCATATAGCATGAATGTCTACAGACCAACCTCATCATCATCATCTTCGCCATCATCATCATATTTCCTAAAGCCACCAACATCATCATATTTCGGCTTTACTCTGTCAGCATCATGTTTCCGAAAACCAACAGCATCATCATCATGTCCGACCAGCGCGAACATCCTCCTGACGTCCACTGTTCACCTCACCGACAATTTCTGTCTTCTCTACCTTCAACATCATCATGATGTTCAACAGGCGCAAACATCCTCCGGTTGCACTGTTCATCAGGCGCCAAGCTCTAGCGGCCTCATCATGATATTTAACATCACCTTCGTCAGCAGGATATTCAACATCCGGTTGCTCCAAATATCCTGATGACGACCTTCAACACCTTCCCTTCGATGCTCCACTGCCCGACGATACAAGCAACAGCATCATGATATAAATTATCCGGTTCTCTCGAAACCTCCTGATGATGATGTTTACACAACTTCCTGCCACGGACTCCCGCCGATACCTTTACACTTGACGACAGCAGGATAAACTCGCACAGGGGGATATCTCAATATCCTGATGACGATGACGTCATATCCTGATGACGATGACGTCACCCAATATCCTGATGACCTTCTCAACACTTAGTCGAAAAATCCGAACTTTCTCTTCCGCATCTACTCACGATATGCAGATGTTTGGCACTCCTAATATGATGATCCTGATGCCGATACACTCCTCGGCTCCTCCTGCTGATGATCACCCCGACGCACTTGCACATCATGCTCTCAACTGCATCATGTTCATCTTCACTTATCAGGATGATGATGCCTAACCCGACTGCAGGATATTCGCAGAAATATCCTGATGATGCTGTCTTTACCGAACTTCTTCACTTAGCGAAATCTCACTTCGCCGATCCACCAGGGATGACCCGATCCAACTCAGGGTGATCTTCCGACTCAATCAGCTTATCAACTCGACCTAGCACATGAGGATGCTAGGGTCTTCAACATCTCTTGACCGCGATCCTGCACACCTGCATGCAAACAAACAAACTACCTACTAACCTACTGTACATTGCCATTCCACCGATCAGATGAGTCAACCGGTGGAATGGATCAGTATATCCATAAAAACCTCTCAAACCAGCAATCGATTACAGGAAGGAGATCAAACAGAAAATGAAACAGGATCTTTATTGACTCAAAGATGCAATACAATATGATGTTCCTCACACAGAACACTCAACTCCTCTGCTTGATGCAACACTACACTGCCGATCGATGATATCTGTCTGTCTATATGCAATATCAAACGATCTCATGCTTATAAAGACTTTCCTACGAGTACTACTGACCCGACTCCAAGCGGCTGGGAACTCTCCAGGCGGCTGGGAGATCCCACCGAACATACATCATGACAGCTGTTATAACTAACTAGCTAAAAATAGCAAAAGCCTGGTCAGCATGATCTTATCCTGATCAGCATGACCTTATTACATGCAAATGGTCTAACAGACCTTCTTGGAAACACAAACAAGACCTAAACTACTAACTGCCTCATCCAGACCAGCTGTCAGGTAGGTGCTCCTGCACCATTAACCCAGTCACAATTCTGATAACATCCTTCGTAATCTTGAATGGTTTTAATAGCCAAACGAATTCATCATGCATCCAACTCAAAACATACCAGACCCATTCATCTTCATCAAATGTTGGAAACCCCATAATCTGAATAAAATGTTTATCCTGTAGTGACTTATACTTAGGTTTAAGTTCATGATTTTCATCCCTGAGATGGTTCTCAAACAATTCTACATACCTTGAATCTCTAAACTCATCTATGTTTGCATGAATATAAACCCTAATGTCTTCAACATGCAGCACACCATATGGAACACTCGAAAAAGCACCTAACGGGTCGACTTCTATTGATTTGTGAGGATACTTTTTAAATTTGGGTTGAGGTCTTTCAGTAACGTTAACAACATGAGGAGTAGCCATCTCAATAGATTTCAGATTCAAAGCTTTACAGAGAATTACCTTTTTCTTCCGCGGGGTTAGGGTTGATCACTTGCAGGTTGAATTCACTCTTTGTGCTTCAATCTTTGGATTTGTAGCTCAGATGCTCTTCTTCTTGTTTCCTCTGAATGCAAAGTGATTCAAATGCATGACCAAATGACCTTTTATCCTCTGCAAAACCTAATTTGGTGTTGTAATAAATGCGTTGCCCTAACTTTGTCTAGTTACTCTGTTTTTGACAGTTCTTCATGAATCACTCTGCAAGTTTTCATATCAACATCTTTTCTTCCAGAAATCCTTCCAAAGGTTCTGAACCAATTCAAAATATCATATTTTATTGTGCCAAATTCAGGCACCCACTTACTGACTAGGGGAATTTGATGTTCAATGCAGCTCCCCCTAAGCCAGAGCTCCTAACTTAATTCCTAAAGGAATTGTCAGCACCAGATTCTGGTGCAGACCCATCACAATTGTTTAATGTATCTTTCTTCACCCAAGTCTTGTTCATTTCGCTCCATATCTCATTCACATCAATTTTTCTTTTGCCTTTGTCTTGTCTCTACTCATCTAGTTTTCTGTTTACCGGACCTCTTCTTCCATTGTTCCTACTTCTGCAGAATCTTACAATATGACCAGATTTATTGCAATTAAAGCACACAACATTTCCTTTCTTATGAACTTGATTTCCTCTTGATCTACACTGATTAGCCATGTGTCCAAACCCATTGCAAGAAAAATAGTAACCATTGAAAGAATTGCCAATTCCTCTATTGTTATCATTATTCATTATCATACTTTTGCATTCATTTGATCTATGACCATACCTCTTACACTTGAAGCATTGACCGGAGAAAGATGGACCCTTTTGATTTACTCTGCTTCTACACTAAGTAGCTCTATGACCAAATTTATTGCAATTGAAACAATTTCCATTAAATGATGGATATCTTTGAGCATTAGGCTGTCTTACCAGAGGTTTTCTAGTTCTGTTTCTCCCATTCCTTGGTTGAAGATTTCTTTGTCCAGATCTAGAGCTTTCACCTCTTTCATATCTAAGATCATGCTTGTCATCATCCATTTTCTATCCTTTAATTAGTGCTTCAAGTTTAGCTGAGCTTATCTTGAACTTCTCCTTATACTCATTTACAATTTCTAGATCATGTCTGGGAGTGATAATTTGTCTCTCAAGTTCTCTCTCATTATTTCTGCTTTCTTGTAGATTAGATTCTAGGAGACCAGCTATACCATCCAATCTACAACATTCTTCAATTCTCTCTTTCAGATTTTGATTCATCTCTTCTTCAACTTTCTTCCTATCTTCAATTTCCTTGGTTAGTCTCATCACCCGACATTCCATCTCATGTTTTAGGACAACTTCTTTAGCTAACTTTTCAAATTCCTTTCTCTTCTCTTTTAGGACCTTGTCTTCATAATGATTTCCTAGTTGAAGAGGTTTCTCCTTTCCTTATACATTGGATTTGCTCAAATTTTCTTTTAAAATCTCAATGAAGTCTTCATCCTTTTTGAGGTTATCTTGTAGCTCTTGGGCTTCTACTCTGGACTGCTCAAGATCTTCTAGGGCAAGATTAAGTTGCCCTTGAAGGTTATATTCATCCATTTTATTGTCTTCCTAGATCTTTCTTAAGCTGTTAAACTTTTTCAAAGGAACCTTGCTCTAATACCAATTGTTGGAATTAGTTTGGACAACTGAGAGGGGGGGGATGAATCAGTTGTTCCACAATTTAAACTTTTCTTCCTTTAATCTTATTTTACAATCTTTCAATCAAATAAACATACAAGCATGAATCAATAACACATGAGTAGAAGCATAAATAACACACTTGACATCAAGATTTTTAGCGTGGAAACCTAGTTAAGGGAAAAACAATGGTGGGAGTTAACCTACAAAATTAATACCATGTTAAAAGTATTTTTACAAATGAGAATGCATATGCATTCGAGATCACTACCCAGAGCTTATTGCTCAAATAGAAGGCTCACTGCCTATAAATGATTACAAGAGAATAAAAGAGATTTTGAACTGATGAGAAGCATCTACTAATGCATGAATTCAGTTCCAGTTAAGCACAAAATATTGATCTTACACATTTCATCTTCACTCTACCTTGTTTACTGCTCTGCCTTCATCTGAATCTAAGATCCTTGTTCTTTTCACCTTTACTCCATATTTGCAACACACACACACACACACACACACACCCCAAAATCATCCAAATCCATCGACTATATATATCCACATCCTGATCTTTAATTACTTTTCAGTCGGCTTCAAGAACACTTGGAACTTTATTGAATACTTTGCTTTGTCGGCTAGATCCATGCATAACTTGAGACGCGGACCAAAACTTGCACTCACAAATCATTAGTCAAGTCAGCTACTATCACTGATCAACACAACTTGTCCAACCAACAACTTCCATACATCTAGAACCAAGTTTAATTACAATGTCGGCCTATTCTTCTTCTATCTGTTCTATCAAACTGTTAACCCGATACTCAAATGCTAATAACTATTGACTCCTCCATCACCAGAGGATAAAATTCTAGATTTATATTTTCCTGACAATGCTTATGACTCCCTCAGATCCACAGCAAACTCTGATATACTCCCGAGGAGATCCAGACCAAGATATCGGACCCTATCACACACTTTGTTCTTGACTTCCCAAACTTAGACAAATCTTCAATCTGATTTTTGGTCTGGGCAAATTATGTAATGTGGATGTGTAGAGAGTCTTGGTTGCCATCAATGACAACACTTATCATGCCTAGCAGTGTCTCTTGCCAACAAGGACTGTATACTGTTTTAGAGATGCCCCAGTTATGGGTGCATAGGGCCATGATGACGACCCCAATAGAGAGGTGGAGGAGCGTGACATGCTCCTTTTTACTACCTATGGGTGAGATTGCCATCATCCTAGAGGATGTATGGAGGATCCTTAGGATCCCCATAGTGGGAGAGAGGGTGACATATGATGTACCCTTTGGAGTGGAAGCTTTGGATAGAGCATTTGCTCCATCTCAACTGGTGTATACCAAAGATCAATGGGAGATGAGAAATGAACACACTCAGGTGGATGGAGCTGGGTGGTTTACATTATATGTTTGTGGGTTGATTGGAAGCATACTGATGCCATATCGATGGTCATATGATTCTCAGCTGGCTGGGGGTGAGTGATTAAGGCTATGATCACTCAGGATACAGTGTTTGCATGGGGGTCGTGTTTGCGCTAGCCCAACTATACCATGAGATGCACCTTGTGGTATACCATTTAGATGTGAGTTTGGGAGCAGGGGTGACACTACTCCATGTGTGGGTATAGGAGCACATCACCATCATGTAGCATGAGTGTTCTTACACAAGGGGACAGTTCGAGCTGTATTTGTTTTTGTATAGAGCACATGTCTGGCATACACATATGGGGCAACTAAGATATTGGCGATGACAGCTTGATGATATGGATACAGTGATCTAGAGATTGTATATAGGTGTGGAGATGTGGGTAGATGAGCATATTCATATTCCTTATACTATTTAACCTTGGTATGTTATGGGGTGAGGGGAGGACACTATTGAGAGGTACATTCCATCGTGTGTGATATGATAATTTAGGATGAGGCATGACATGCCTCAGGTGATGGTCATTTATGCATGAGGACCAATAGATGTGCTAGCCTAGCTCACACAATTATAGCCACAGGTGGCATTGTTGGACTAGGCATCACTGCAACTAGTGTAGTGGGACTGGGGGAGTCAGACTGTGGATGTAGGGATGACCCTAACATATGACATGTGGTGGCAGTAGGCAAGGCCTATATGACTTACTATTCCTGATGTAGATCTTGAAGAGGAGGAGTTATGGGAGGAGTACATCATGGAGGAGGTGGAGGTAGAGGAGGAGGGGGACGACATAGATGTTTTGGTGGGAGTAGGGGCAGGGTAGGTAGCGAGAGGATAGGGATAGGTGGGGCAGGCACCTGTTGGACAAGCACCTATAGGACAGGTGCCATCTATACAGGGATAGGTTGGGAAGGCTCTTGTTGGATAGTGTAGACACCTAAAAATGTCCAACACCTTGTCACTAGCACGTTTTACCCTAGGTGCTCGTATCATTCACCTAATTAGTTAAATAAATCTTATTTATTTAACTAATTTTCATTTATTCCCTTTCAATCCCATAATCTCTTCTTCTATAATTAAATAAATTTTTATTTATTTAATTATTCATGTCCATTTATCCTCTCTAATTAAATAATTATTTTTAATTGTTTAATCCCTTCTTCTATAATTAAATAAATTTTTATTTATTTAATTATTCATGTCCATTTGTCCCCTCTAATTAAATAATTATTTTTAATTGTTTAATTAGTCATTTATCTATTTTCCTATAATTAAATAAATTTTTATTTATTTAATTATTTTTCCACATCATCTCTCACCTCAATCCAAAATTGATTAAATAAATTAAATATTTATTTAATTAATAAAATCCTAAAAATATCTTCTTGCTTTCTTTCCAAAATTAAAACTTATGTGTATCCTCCCATCTTTTTTGAAGATTTATTTCCTTTTTGAGGATTTAAAACTAAAAGCAAGTCTTTTTGTCTTTTTCCTATCTTATCTTGCTTTATTTCCTCTTTTATCAAAAATCAAATCTTATCAAATCTTCTTCCCTTCATCCTCAAAAAGTCTATAAATATGGCCTCTCACAAGCCATTTTGAATGCATCAAGTTTTATATCTTTACTCTGCCGAAATATTCTTCCATCACCTATCTATTCTCTGCCAAATCTTCTTCATCTTTATCTTCCATCAAATCTTCATCTTCATTGTTATGCTGCGAATGTGAGCAATCAACATCCAATTGAATCGAGAAATCAATCATGCATTCATCATTCAAGGTATTCGAAAGGTTTGGGTAAAAAGGTAATTGCATTTATTGTCTTTATCTTTGTTTGTTCAAATTTCTTGAATATAGATAGGTTCCTCAGGTTCAGGCTCCAGCTGCATAGGTACCTGCAGGATAGGGACAGATGGGTCAGGTGCTAGATATACAAGCATCGTTAGGACAGGCACCAGTGGGGACTTCAAGCTAGGTGGGTGACTCATGCGCAGGGTCATCACGTGTTGACCCTACTCCCACTCCATCTACGAGCCATCGGTTGGTACGACTGAGAGGAGATGAGGAGGAGGATACGACGATGCTACAGGCTCAAATGGAAAACCTGGAGGAGTAGGTGGCAAGACATGAGCATGATTTGGCCATAGTTACAATAGAGTGAGACAACGCTCTTGCATAGTTGCAGACATCACAGGGGGTACAAGCCCTTTTGGATCGGGTGAGTGGCGGGGATGGAGATCCATAGATTCAGATTCTATAGGAATAGATAGGCCACCTCCAGAGCTAGATGCAAGCACAACTAGCACATGTTACTGTTGAGAGAGATGCTAAGATCGTTAGGCGACAGGGGGCAGAGGCCTGACTACAAAGAGATGAGGGAAAGGTCACACAGGTTGAGGCATAGGTAGTGCAGTTGCAACAACATGTTTCATAGATACAGAGTGTCATTGCTGGCACCAACATGGCCTAGATGTGGGGGGACTACACAACAGCAGCTACAATAGGTGCAACAACAGTTGGCAGATCAGAGGGCTCAGGCCGAGTACTATTATGGTTCTTATCAGATGACCATTCTCGAGGGGCATAGAGTGCCTAGTTATAGCCAGCGCAACTGATCTAGGGCCTCGGTATCACAGAGATCCAAATGGTCTCAGTAGTCTGTGTAGTAGCCATCACAACAGCAACAACCACCTCCTCAGTAGCAACAAGTACCTATGAGGCCACCTCCTCCTCGACGACCTGACTCTCCTACAGACTCTGCTAGGGGTTCATCTACCCATGGTTGATGTGTGTATTTGCATGCCTTCAGGATTTATATATTTTGATGTACTTTGAACCCTTAGGGCACACTTTTTTTGTATTGTGACATTATGATTTTGAGCGATATATATATATATATATATATATATATATATATATATATATATATATATATATATATATATATATATGATGATGATGATGATGATGATTTTGGCGGCGATTTATGATGTGTTATGCATTTATGATTATGGTTTTAAGGATTATGACAATGTATGATTTATGGATGTTATGCATATGGATGTTTTATGGTTTATGGATGCATTTTATGGTTTATGGTTTATGTGGATTATGATGTGAATTATGTATTTATGGTTGATTATGGTAAATGGATATATCTGTGATATGGATGGATTAATGAGATTCTTAGATTAATAAATATATATTATGGATGGCTAAATGAAATGATAATGGAAATATAATATATGCTTAGATTAAATAACATATATTATGCATGATGTGATGGATGGATAATGTAATGATATGGAAACATATGCTTAGATTAATAAACATATATTATGTATGATGTGATGGATGGATAATGTAATGATATGGTTGATGTAATAATGATGTGGTTAATGTGATGGTAATGCAATGATGTGGTTAATGTAATGGTATGGTGATGACGTAATGTAATGCAAATGATGTTATGGATGTTTGTCATGATACATTGTGATGCTTAGAACCATGGGAGATGGGGTTGGGAGGTTTGGGGGATGGTTGGGATAGGTTGGGGAATGATTGGTATTAAGTCACTAGATGCCACATTGTTAGATGGGCTTTGTTGAGTTGGTTGAAATTTGGATGGGAGGGTAGGAGTTTGTTATATTTGTCAGGGTGGTTGTGGGGTGGTATGGAGTAATTAAGAGATGGATTTGGTTAGGTCCTTTTCATCATTAAATGCAAAGCCTATGTGGTGATTTTGAGGGATGAGGGTAGATCAGGGATGATGGGTTGGGATGGGATATTGTGTTGATATTTTTGAGAGCAATCCCAGATTTATTATAGCAAAAGGGGATATTTTCACCAAGGTATGAAAGACCAAGGTGATGAAACATATCCTTCTTTGCATGGACTAGACCCACAAATAATAGGATGAACCCATGCATACCCAAGATAGTACACAATCTTCTCTAAATGAAGGAAGGGGACTCATAGCATAAGTCCTTAGTACATAAAAGGCATGATGAACCTTAGATGCAAAAGGGGAACAATATGCTAGAACCAACCCTTCATTTACAAGATATGAATACTAGACTTGGAGTAATGAGACCAACCCACAAGCACATCATACAAAAACAATGACCATGCCCCATTCTAGGTGTTTTCTGCCACATACCATGATATAGTAAGATTAAGGTAGTTTTTGGAGTGATCCTTAGATTGAGACAAAAAGATAAAAATCAATAATAAAAAAAAACCAATGAACCAAACAAACAACCATTGTATCTCTTGCCAAGATAAGTGTTGATTTGATAGGATGATGGATTCTGCCTATTGTAGGAATGATATATCCATTAAGGAAAGAATCGATTGGATGATTATGATACAAGTCGAAAGGTGGGAAAAAGGATAGTAGGCCATGTGTCGTGATTGTAGTTAGTTTGTTGATTGATAATTTTTGCGCGAGATATGATGCTTTTAGGAGTATGCTTAGCAAGTGTATTCCTCTTGGATTTAGTATGCTTAGGGAATAGGGACCATCTAAATGGGTTGGATGGGTGCATCTTATGTACCTGCATATGGGATACTTCCTTCATATTCCAAACTGTCTACATACCATGTTTCCATGGGATCAAGGCACATCAATATGTGGGTGGTGATGAATATGTAGTTCTAGTTTGTAGTGATATTTTAGGGATGGTTTGGGATGGGTTGGATGATAGAATAATGATGTGTTGGATGATGAAATGATTGTTTTTGGGATTTTATAATTTTTTTTGGGGGGGGAGTTTTGGATTTTTTATTGTTTTGGGTTTTGTGGTTTTCTATTTTTTTTGGATTTTGGTGATTTTATGATGTTTTTGGGTTTTTCAAATTTTATGTTCTACAAGGAGGGCATACAAGGATCCTCTTTTTAGAATTGGCCTCAGGTGGGTGATGAAGAGATGGGATGGGGGATGCTAAATGTTTGTCATTCCAAGCCATGGGATGGATAGGATATGGAGTGATATGGAGTGATGAATGGATGTGAGGACTTATTAGATGGTGGGACTAACCACTACACATGGTGCCTAAGATAGGTTTTCACCATGGTACTTATCCAAGGCATCACCGAAGTGATTTTCACCATAGGACGTCTTTATTGCACTCGGGTTTTTCTTGATTTCTTGATTTTTTTAGATTTTTTGCCTTTTTTATTTTTTATTTATATTTTTTGACTTGGGATACTTGATGGGTTAGGCATAGAACTTCTTTAGGTGCATGATCTTCGTTGGCTCATCCAGAGGCTGCCCCTTAAGTGTTGCAAGTTCATAAGCACCTGATCCATAACAAGTTGTGATGACATAAGGTCCCAACCACTTAGGCTCAAACTTTCACTTCTTCTGACGCTCTTGTAGATTCCTCTGATTTTCTATAAGGACTAGCTCACCTATCTCAAATAGATAGTTCTTGATCTTCTTATTATAGCTTATGCATAGGTGATTTTGATAGGCCTGTAGGTGATTTAGAGCATTCAGGTGCTTCTCATTTTCATGCCCGCATTTCACATGCGTTCACAACACACTAAACCGCGTGTTATGTCCACATGTGTCATGTGGTCATGATACGAAATATCAAAAAATTTTCCCTAACTACTCCGAAAGCCTCCCTCGCACGTGCAAGCGTGCTCGGTGCGACTGCTTAAGTTGTCTAAAAGAATGTTGATACGGAATATTCCACTCACAAGTGTATGTAGATATTCTATCACTAAGTTTGGTGTCGGTTTAATTTGTAACATTTAGGTATTCTCTGGCAGGTGATTGGCATCAAATCGTTTAACTCGATTTATGTCAAATAATGGCTCACTGATCTACTTTAACATTATCTACTTATTATAATAATTTGTCTCATTTACTTAGCCTTACCATCTGGTTTAGTTTCCTTGGATCGTAATCACGGTTCCTATTATAGATCGATCTGATGAAAATTCAATTAATTAATAAACTATTAATTTGTCTCATTTATTCTTGACTTAGATATTTAATTTTATTAAAAAAATTTCTTTTCTTTTTGATACATATGTTTTATTTCAAGAACCCTTTTCACAATTGAATAAATGGTAAATAAATATATACATATTTAATTACACTCCAATTATTTATTTACCACTAATGAATTAATTTTTTTTTTAACATGAAACCAAACATTTGCATTTACATAACATTTATCATTGTATATATGTATATACATATGCACTAACATATGTATATAATATATGCATTTATTTTTAATCTAATGATCATTTTATATTGTTCTAGGTGGGAAATTTTAAAATATCCTATTAATGCAAGATCACCCACTCACAATTAATATATATAAATATCCATATATATATATATATTTATATATATATAATTGTTGATTTAAAAGAGATTAGTGGAAAACTCCACTAAGAGTTTAATATCATTTTAATATAAAATTTCCACTTATGAAAAGAGGGTTAAAAAACCCTAAAACTCTTTGAGGTAGCATGTATTTTATGAAAGCAGGCATGGGAATGGTGACGGCGGTGGATGGAGGCCTGTGGAGGGCGGTGGTCGCAGGTGGGATGGCCGCATAGTAAGCAGCAGTGGCGGCGTTCACAGAAGGCGGAGGGAACTAAATGGGAGGTGGTCACAGGTGGGAATGACAGTGGAGAGGTGGTATTAAGGGGCGCAAATGGCGGATGGGAGAACAACAGCGGTGGAGGCCGTGCAGCACTGTGAGGGGAATGCATCACGTGGGAGGCGCGATGGAAGATCGGCAGCTGCAGGGTTTGTTGGGGTCGCAGGGGTGTGGGGAGGGGCGGAGCCCCACCCACACCCACATAGTGGGGTGTGGGTGGGGCTCTGCCCCTCCCCACACCCCCATCAATGTATATTACGGTGGGGGGTTTAACCCCCCCAAACCACTCCTCTACTGAATATTTCGCGGTTGTGTATCGTATGTAAACTGTGGACTCTCCGATATTGTTATTCAAAATTTTTCAACTATTGTTATTTATTTAATGATATATACATAGAGAAATATATCTATATATATATATATATCATTTCCACATTTACAATTAATTTAAAACTATTATAAATATAGTTATATATATGTATCAATGATTCCATTTTCACAACATAAAAAAATGAACTATTAAAATATATATTAAAATAAATAAATATTTATATATATATATATATATATATATTTATATTTATTTATATTTCAGTTTCACAATACAATGTAATACAAATATAACAATGTCCACAACTAATTTAAAAGTAGAATGTTGTATGCAAAAATAGTAAATATATATTCATATTTATAAAATGATAATCCATGGCAAAATTCTTTTCACACTATTTTCAACATTATAATTTGAGTATACAATTAAATCAATTGAAACAGAACATTGAATCATTTAAATTTGTAGTTGCCTTTTTCTTGTAATTCTATCAAGTAAATTTGTCCTTTTTAATTACGTTTAAAATCAGAAATAAATACATGTAACTAATGAACCTTTTTATTTCAAGCACACACATAAAACAGTAAAAATTCAATTTAGATTAATTTCCAATACAACTCACTTCAAATTTTAACTTTGTATTCAAGGCAAAATGCATCATCCATATACTATAAAAGTAACTTTCTCACTATATAATACAAGGAATTATATTTTTCAATGGATTCAATCAACAACCAAGTCTCACAACTTAACTTGATATCAAGGAACAATCTAATGTAAAAATTCCACAACTCTCATACACTCAAAGTAGTAAATGACTCTCTTCTTCCAACTTACACAAATGATGAAATGTAACAACCAAATAAAATCACAACTTTAAACATAATAAGGGAGGATTACTCTTCACTCCCAAGGTAATAATTTTTACAACAATTTCAGAGAGAAGATCTCTCTACAACTCTTACAAAATGAAACTATGATGATCAAGTTCTCTTTACACACAGTAGGATAAAACATTTACTTCAACAAATGAAAAACTTCTCCAATCCTTTTTACAAGCTCCAAAAGTAACCTGCGAGACAACAAGGGAAACAACAAACACCATCTAGCTCTCCTCCCTACCTTTGACCCGCAAGAGGGTCACCCCCGAGCTAGGGAGACCATCCTCATATCTAGGGTATAACAGACTAAATACATCACAACATTGAACATCAACAACAAAGCATTTAACACACTCACACACCCATGGTATACTCACATTACAATGAACTAGCTTAGGTGAGTTTAGGAGGGTAGGGGAGTAGACAATCTCTACCTCTAGGTGTCATCCTTATATTTTATCACATTTTATCACAAGGCCTCAAGCCAAAAAATTATCTTTCCATAAGACCTCAAGCCTTCCAATTAATCAAATTACCCAGAATATTCCAATAGGCTCTCAAAGCCAATAAGCCCTCTAGGCTAAAAAAAATACCAACTTGCCCTTAAGGCATTAATTACAACAAGAACCAAGATGACACCCGAGGAGGGTCACACATCCCCTTCCCTAAACAAGATGAGCATTTCCTTCCAACTGGAAGGTGCTCTTTCTACACCCAAAACAAAAACCCACAACTAACATAAAACTCATAGAAGACTCATTCATCAAACTAGAAACAAACATACATTTCAAACAACAATCACACAAGAGAATCGAATTGAATCACCAACCTTTCAAAGATCAATAATGGAATGAAAGTTGATGTAGAGCTCCTCTTCCTTCTCCAAAATCCCTTCTTTTCCCAATAATCCAACCCCCCTCACTCTCCTCCTTCTCCCCCTTTTAAAACTAATTCCCTCTATTTTTTAATTTCCTAAGTGGCATTAAACAACTCAACCATGACTCATCCATTATCTTGGTGGTCATAAAACAATGTACCCCCACTCAATAGGTTCCCCATTAAATCCCACATGTAGAAATAAAATACCATAAGTAAACTAAAATAAATAGAGAGTGGGTGACACAACACCCTCATTAAGGGGAACCCCACCAAAATGAGGCACATGAAGACAAGCACTCCATTATTAGAGGATCATGGAGTTGCTCTATGACTTGGAAGTGGGCTTGAGTGTGGATTCCACTCATCCCAATGTCCCCCATGCATCAAAATTCGTCACTTTACTTCACCCTGATGTTGAAGTGACCATATGGAAGTTAACCCAAGGTTATCCTAGTCAAAAAGGTCCCTAGACCCATAGGGTATAACCTAGGGTTGATTTAAAACTAGTTAGGACTCCTAGAGTCAAGTAAAAACACATGAAGAGGGTCAAAAAGAATTAAAGTTAAAACAAGATTCAAAACATCAACTTACAACACTTATCATAATAACAGTAATTCAGAAAATAGCCCTTATTCCCTTAACCTCATGCAACATTAACCCATTACAACATTACAACATTTTTTTAAAACACGAGGTTGATCTTAGTTCCTCCTAGAACTAGATCGGCTCACAAGGGATACAACATAGGTATGGGATGATCTCTTATATATGTGGTTTCGTTAGTAATACCTGCATACTCAAACTCAAAGTCAATAACTCATAGAGATATCATAGCCGAAGCAATTAAAATACATGCATACCTAAACATACTACCATATAACATATTGAAATGATAATACAATTCCATATCCATTCATCATTTTCTTAAAAACAACATCAAATATCATTGCACAATTATTTTCCTTAAACATCATTTAGGTTTAATAAACAAGATTCAAGATCAATAGTCTCTCAACATATAAATAATAGCAATATCACTGCAAATAGTCTCATGAACAGTAGTGTAAAAAGGTAGGCCTCACACTTATCTAGAAGTTCTATCTCATTTAGTCTTGCAACTTGATACTCCTCCTTAGTAATGATATTCTACAGTGAGATTCTCAGAGAGGGGAGTGTTGAACACCCTAGATACTGAGAGGGGGGTGAATCAGTATCCTACTAAAACTTTTACTTATTAAACTAATAATCCATTTACCACATGCAATAACCAAGCAGATTAAACATAAAAGAAACAACACAATCCATCACACATGAACACCAGGATTTTTTGAAAAAACCCAAAACTAGGAAAAATCACAGTGAGTGTTAGCTCACAATATATTATGTAGGAACAATACTGAATTACAAGAAGGCTCACTACCTTAGGGTTCATTGCCCAAAGGAATGCTCATTGCAAGAATGGCTCAATGCAAAAATAGGCTCACTACCTAGAGAAAGAAAGAAGAAGGAAGAATGGCTCACTGCTAGGTTGACCTGCTCAGATTGCATCTACACATGCATGGTTGCAGCTACAATGAAGCTCAAAACACTGTCTCAAAACTCTTCATCTTGACTGCTCTACTTTTGCATTAAGCAAGATCTCTCTTCTTCTTCTCTTGTCACTTGTACTACTCTTCACGTTCACATTCACATCACTTCACTCAAGTACCGAATTCAATTCCATATATATATCCGCAACAATCAAAATCTTCATATTAGGTCAATCTTCTAAGGTGTAGCATGTAGTCATGCCTTATGTACTTTATCGGCTAGATTCATTCACCAAAATTCATCATGGACCCAAACAACACTTGAATTACATTCATATATGACAGCCTTAACTATTTTACCACTTAGAATCAAGTTCTACACAATAGAACTTACTGCATACAATTTGCACTTATCATGTTGACCTCCAATACAGTCTGCCATTGGTTCACTTCATCTGTCAAACAACAACTTTCACTGAAGACCACAAGATGCTTCCAAAATCATATCAAACACTCTTCACACATCCCCAAGCTTACCCTTAGAACCGCAAGGCATGATATCATCTTGCGGTAAAATGTGGACCATCAGAACTTAGACCTTGTCATAGTCAAACTCTATCAAGTCATGTAGCGATACTCAGTCATTCACAACTAACTTTCTGGTTGACTTTAGAACCTACTGTAGACACCTAAATTTGTCCCAACTTTGTCCATGTCTAGCAACACCTTGTTAAAACATTATCCTAAACATCATAAGACATTTGTCCTAAATCCCTCTCTTAACCCCACTTATCCCATTAGCCAATTAATTAAATAAATTTTATTTATTTAATTAATTTCCCAATCATATCCTAATCCCACTATCTAATTAATTAAATAAATTTTATTTATTTAATTAATTTATCTTATCATTTAGCCGACATGTGTGCCTCTTTCATTTAAAAAAGATAAGTGGTACTACATCCTTTATTTAATATATTTCACATGAGCCTTATCCTCCCTCCACTTGTCAAATGACTACAACTCCCTTGAAGAGTGGGATAACCGAACCAATCCTAGCCGTCCACATCAATCATTTAGCTTTTTAATCTCAACCATCCATTTGAACCAAGCCTTTCCTATAAATCAACCCCCTCATAAGCCATTAGCATGCATTGAGCCTCAAGTACCCTTATTCTACCAAATTTTCTAAAATGCATTGATCCTCGAGTATCCACATGCTGTTGAAATATCATTAGAGCCTTTGCATCCTTATCAATGTTATGCTGCAGAAGTGAGCACCCAACATTCTTCCAACAATAATCCTTCAAAATCTTGCATGCTCATGCAAGGTGGAGAAGAGCAATGGAGATAAATCAAGCATAACATGGAGATCAGTTTGCATTTACATTTGTTATTTTGATTTTCATGTTGTCTTGTGCTTCATTGTGCATTGCTAGGGTTTTATCATTGCCGTTTATTCATTTGCCCTGATTTGCAATTTTACCCTAACTACATTTGGCACGCCCGGTGAGACTCACTTCGCTTGATTTTTTTGCAGGTTTTTGTAGTAAAAATTTGCATTCATCTAACCCCCATTATCAAGTTTTGCAGGTTTAATTAACTTTTTGTTGCAGATCTGCTGTTTTTTCGACAAAACCCTAGGTTTTAAAGATTTCATCATATCTTCCAAACGGCTATGAATTTTTCTACAAACTTTTTGCAACAGTTTGTCCATGATATAAGGAAGCTGCAGCAGAAAAATTTTGGGTTTATTGCGATTTTTGCGGGATTTATCACGTTTTTATGTTTTTTCATAAAATCACAATTTTGGGTGCAAATCAGTGAATGTTTTAGAAATTTTTATATTTCTGGAAAGCTCTCAAAATTCTAATAGGGGTTTATGTTTTACAGATTTAATTTGGAGGTCATTTACAATGCAAAAAAATAGATCTTTGCCGACTATACCATTTCAATAAATCTGCATTTTTGGGTGCAAATAAGAGAATTTTTCTGATTTCTTTACATTTTCGAAAAGCTCTCTAAAAATTAATGGGGGTCTCTTCTTTGATTTTTTAATTTTCGAACCAAAAATCTATTGAAATAATCAAATCTAATTCGGCTATGCATCTAAAATTACAATTTTCCTTGCCTGATGAGCCTATTTTTTATGCCTGCATTATAATATCATTTTTTTTTATGTTGTAGGTGATCATAAGGAGCTAGAGCAACATTGACATCAACATCTATAGTAATTTGGATAGCGAATTAACTAGGTGCAATCATTTCATTTCTCATCTTTTAATCATTGTTTGCAAACACATTTGAATTTTGGGCATAAAACGAACAATTGTTTGCAAACTCACATCAAAAAATTGGGCTAAAACAAACCATTGTCTTTCATTATATTTGGATTTGAGATTTAAAATAAACAAGTGCTTACATTGTCTTCCACACATTGAATTTCTAAGGTTAATGAACCCCATGCGAGTGTGACCAAGTAATTGTGTATGCTCTCTTCTCGCGTCCCAACATGAACTTGGAGATTAAAAACATTTACTTGTGTTGCTTTTGTTTAGCCTTAGAGAGGCCTGCCTTGGTATCCACCCCAAGGGAACGACCTCAAGTGGTACTTTCATCCGGTCCACTATAAAAATTAGAGGATAAGGCGAAAGCCAAGTCTAATCGGTATTAGCGCTCACCATACAGTGCTAACTCGAAAGGAGGTGTACCTTTGTGTATATTAAAACTCCTAGTAGGGTTAGTTAAAGTTTTAAGTGGCTTGCTGGATGCTCGTGGGGTGCCGGTCCCCCTTATTTTCACTAGAACCTTCTTGTGATAGTGGCTTTGCCTTGACTAAGACTTGTTGAAGTGTCTTCACGTGCTTGCTTAACCATCATCGCATTCTTCCAAACTAAAACTTGCTTATGTGTCTTGTGTGAGTGATTCATGTGTGTATATGCATAATCATTTGTTTGAATATTGCCACATCAAGCTATAAACACCAAACACATAAACAAATCAATCTAAACTTTCATCCTAGTCAACACACATCATATCCAACTCAATTTCATCCACATCATCCAAACAATCCACATCATCATCCAAATCCCTAAACAAGCACTTGCTAAAAGGACTTAAGACAAACACTTGGTGACAACATGTTTACACTAGAAGACCCAAAAATCAAATTCTAAAGATTCCTCCAAAATCTTTATCAAGGATCACAACCCCTCAACCAAGATGCCATTGAAATATTACAATTCTTCATCCAAGATGCTCAACCCCACGCAAGCCAATCACCTCAACTGCAACACTCCATAGCCCAAGTCCAACACCTTTTAGCAACTAGTCAAGCCCGACAAGTACAACAAACCTTAGCCACTCCATACCAACCTAATCCACTTTATAGCCACATGTCATATCCATCTACTTCCTATCAACTTAATCCATCTATCCACCAAGTCAATGCCACATCAACCTATCAACCTCCACCTCAAGATTATCCAATCCCTCATGCCATCATTCCAATGCACTACCAAGCCCATCCACAAATCAATCAAGTGATATCACAAGAACAACAATCAAGTCCAAATGGCCTTTTGTATATAAATCAAGCAGGTCCAAGTACACATTTTCAACAAGACCATCAAGCACCATTGATAGACCTAAGTCCACGTTTCCAACAAGAAGCACATCCAAGTCCACGTGGTCCCTTGTACATAAATCAAACAAGCCCATGTTATCCTATGCAAGATCTAATAACCTTTGACAAGGGAGATACCGATCTAGAGTGGCCTTCATCATCTAATCACACACCAACACATGAGCCAACTAATCCTATCCCAACACCACCATGTGATCCTACTCCTAGTCCATTGGTCCATCAACCTTCCAAATCACCAAGCCCTTCATTACCTTCATCACCATGTCATTCTAATCCTTCACCAAAGGATGCGGCTGAGATAGTTTTACAAAGAATGCTTGAAGCAAAACTCATTGAACTTCCCCCCATCAACCCATGTGAAGAAAGTCCATATGATGAACATGATTATTGTGCATATCATAGGACCAAAGGCCATAATACAAATCAATGCCCAATATTTGTGCTAATTGTTTATAAGGTGTACCTACCTACAATAAGAAATCATGCCACATCATCCCAATCCCATGTGTCACCCCCATCTAGTCCAAATCCTAATCCATCCAATCCAATTAGCCCTCAACCTAATCCTAATCATAAGCCTACAACACCATCCACCCTTATCATCCATCCATTATATTGCCCATCCACTCATACCCTTGCAAAGGATGTGATCCATTGGCTATTAGCTAGGAATAAACTACCTCCATGTCAAACACCTATTTATGATCCTACCAAAGAACTTCCAAAGGTCGTGTCCAAGCCTATAGTCCCATCATGTGGTCCACCTATCCTTGAGCTTCCTCATGAGCCTTCCATTAACATACCTAGCCCTTTAAGCCCATCATGTGACCTACAAGCCATCAAGCCTATTCAAGAACCTTCTATCATTAATCCAAGTCAAGAGTCATCATGTTCTCATGTTGTTGACCAAGAGCCTTCCAATTCCATTCAAGCAACCCAAGAGGTATGTCAAAGGTTTAATCCCAAGCATGTGGAAACATTAAGCCCTAGTCCAACTCAAGATCAAAACACTTTCATTCAACCTATCCATAACATATATATTTTCCATGATCAAGATGATACCTATGAAGAAGCTATCCATGAGCACCTTGATCCTTTCCATAATCTTATATCCATCCATGGGAAAGATATCCAAATTGCTCCTAGTCATTTGCCGTCTAGCCCTATCCATAATGAGCAAACATCCACTTGTCATGATGAGACACTTGTCCCCCAAGTAAGCATAAAATATCAAACAAATAACTTGGATCTACATGAACATAATGCTAATCAAGATCCTAATGATCCTCCTTCCACATCTACCATCAATCCCATTTCAAATCCATCATGTCCTATTGGTCTTACCACCCTCATCCATGAATGTTCTTCTTTAGGACAACAACGAACTTTATCCACTTCACCTTCATCCAATAATGAACTCAAGTCTAGTGTTCAAACCACACCTAGTCCCATTGTCAATCACATCCTCCAAAACATGAACTACCAAGGAAAAGGTCTAGACCTTTATGAACAAGGTATTTTGGAGCCAAACCATGTCAAGATTCCTCCATGCTCATATGGCCTTGGATACACATCCCAAGGTAAACAAAGCCAAGATGTTGGTAATCCCTTCATGCATCCTAAATCTACCACTTTCCATTGCACCCCCCATCATCTACCCAAAACATATTTTGTCATTCCACCTCCATCATCATATAAATGTCAAAAGCATGTGACCGTACACCTTTTGCCATCCAATTTGCCTCCACTTTTACCAACTCCAAATATCCCTCCATCCACCTTGCCACCATTGCTTCCAACACCTAACATACCTATCATTCATAAGCATCCTTACATCCCTAATCATGGCCAACAAAAGCACACATCATTTAAGCATAAAGCTTCCAATCATTCAATCCACTCCACCCACTCCATGGGATTCAAAAGCTAAAAATCCTACCAAAAATCCTAACAGTCTTTATACCTTAGGACATAAAGAATCAAAATCAAAGCAAAGTTTATCTAAACAGCTATCTAAACCCTTACCTCCAAATGCAAAGCCCAAAAGTAAAATGGTTTGGGTTCCTAAGCAAAAAACTAGCAAAGAAAATGAGGCATCCTCATCCACATCTCAAGAACCACAATCATCTATCTCCATCCAAAAGCCTACTTCCATCCAAAACTTCCATTCCCTTCAAAAATCCCACAAGCAAAACAAAAGCACTAAAAATACTAAATCTATGTGGGTTCCTAAATCACTTCATCAACCATCTCCTAAGCAAACATCTCCATTGCTTCCTACACCACCATCTCACCAAAAGGTTCAATGTTTATCACAGTGTGTGCAACCATTGGTCATGGTTCCCTTCCACTCCACAACACCTCCACATAACTACATCTTCCCATCTTCCATCCATTATCCTACATATCTTCCCTATCACCTTCCTATGGTCCATGCTTTTACATAAGCCTTTCATCCTAAGTCCGACATAATCCACTATCCCCATCCATCTATCCTTGCATGAACCTTTCATAATCCATTTCATCATCCACTATCTTCCTAATCCATCTCTCATCCACACAATCCCTTATCAACATCTATGAGCATAATGACATGGTCCATGTGAAGACATCATCCATTTCTAATGGGACACTATCAACCTCTCATAGCACTAGACAATTGAGTCCCTCCTATCCATTACCATGGTGAAAACCTGGCAAATAGGCACCATGTGTAATTGTCAACCCATCTAAAAGAAAAAAAAAAAAGTAAAGAGAAATCCCTTCGTCCAACGATGAAAACCTGGTAAACAGGCGCCTTGGATAAGTACCATGATGAAAACCTGGCAAACAGACGTCATGTGTAGGTTGATATTCTATATCACTTACACTTGGGGGCACATTGTCTCATCCAACCTATCCATTTCCAAACTATCCATCCCATTATATCATTTTACATCCTACCATCCTTAGCCATTACATAAACATGCCTATCCTATTGAACCCATTTATCCATCCTTCTTCCTTTTGATCTTGATGAAGACATAGGGGAAAAATGTTGAAATATGCTTCGAATATCTCTTGGTATACCTCATACCTTCCTAATCAATCCATCTTATCATTATCCACTTATCATAAGCCTTGCCATGTAAAATCCATCATGTCATCCCTTGGTCATGAATTTTATCATGTAAAAATCCTAAGCATTACCACCTTGAATGGGGCAAGTTCTTCCTATGCAACATAGCCTTTGGAGATCACATCATAGCTCCCTTATGATCCATCCACTATGGAATATCCTTATCACAAGCTTTCCATCTTATAGCTTATCCACATCTATTTATCATGAGCTTTCTAATATAGCCTACCTATCCATTTATCATGAGGCAAGCATCCATCCCTTATATGGCCTATCCTCTTATCCATCCATCCAACTCTCATGATCTTGCTGTCACATTTACTATGAGCCCATCATTTTCTCCATCCTACATCCATCCTTGCACCTAGACTTGGTTTTCTCCCTTGTCATTGGTATCAAGCACAAAGGCTACCCAAATTGTAAATCCATTGACATCCCAGAAACATTCAAAAAAACACAAGAGAAAAAAAAATCAAAATATTCCAAAAACAAAAAAAATCAATATCCAACAAAAAATCCAAGCAATAAAACCAATCATCATCAATCCAAAACAATCCACTTCAACATTCAATCAAAATCAAATCATCGTCATCATCAATTCTTCTTATCAATAACATTCATTCATCCATTTCAATCAATCACTTCTTCCAATCATATCAATCAAATCGATCTAAGCAATGATCTTAAATCCAAGTAACATTAATCCATATCAAGCAAGCTAATCAATCAAGGAACATTATCCAATCAAATCAACAAGTTTTGATCCTAATCTTGTCATGAGCCCAATCAATCATCATCAATGGGATATAGCGTTCCCACATCCTTCTGTTGATCTAGGGATATAGCTTTCCCCACAATGACAACACTATCTATCATCATCAATCAAACAATCAATCATTGGTTTATGACTTGACAAGGGCAATACCTTGTTTGTTTTACATCCTTTGAGCATACTGTGAACACTTGCTTATGCTTAGATTGAGTAGATACTCCAATCATCACACCATCACTATCATCATTCAAAACAATCCAATCATCAAAACAATCAACCCAACAATAGCAAACATCATAACCAAAGCACATCTAGCCAACCATCAACAACAATCATCAGTAGCAACAACAAACATCAACACTAAAGCAAATCAACTCAATCACATCAACTCCAATTGGAACAAATCCAGCTACTCCAACAAATCAAAAGTAGCTCAATCTTCCACATATCATTCCATCAACATTTCATGAAATCAATCTTCATTCATCATTTCATCATCATCAACCAAATCCAAACAATGATCCAAATGCAAGCCCATCCTTAATCCATACCAATCAAGTTAATCAATCAAGCCAAGTTATCTAGTCACAATCAATGGTCTTGATCCTAGCCTTGTTGTAAGCCAAATCAAATAAATCAACCAACCAATCAACCAACCAACTCAACAAACAAATTTGTGTTGATCTAGGGATATAGCTTTCCCCGCAATAACAACACTCTCAACTATCATCATCAATTGACAATCAATCATTGGTTTATAGCTTGACAGGGGCAATACCTTGTTTGTTTTTGAATCATTTGTGCATGCATGCTTGCTTGCTTGTGTGTGTTATCATTTTAACTTGCATTTGTATCACATCCATATCATTTCTAGCTAATATTCATATCTTGTGTATGTTGGAATAGCTTTTTGCACTATCCTTTGCATCTAAGGTCATATCATACCTTTTGTGCATTAGGACTTCAATGCTCTAAGTTTTCTTCCTCATACATTAGACAAGGTTGTATTACACTGGGGCACAAGACACATCGTCACCCTGGTCCTTATACCTTGGTGCATACCGTCAAGTGCTATATCAAACATCATGGTTGCTCACCTTCCATTGCAGCATAATGAATCCTTCATTTCTTCTATCTATCCCATTATCTTTCTTTTGCAGCCAAGCCATTTCTTTTTGAGAGCCTACCTATGTTTTTCCAACCCACCTATCCTCTCAAGGGGGCATCACCAACCTATCCTTACATCATCATCAGCATCCCTATCAATTATCCATACCTTAACTTCTTTGAAATGATGTTACTTGACATAAAGCTTGTCATCTCGAACATCATCTCAAAGAGGGGCAAAATGTAGACACCCAAATTTGTCCCAACTTTGTCCATGTCTAGCAACACCTTGTTAAAACATTATCCTAAACATCATAAGCCATTTGTCCTAAATCCCTCTCTTAACCCCACTTATCCCATTAGCCAATTAATTGAATAAATTTTATTTATTTAATTAAATCCCATTCAATCCCATCCTTATCCTACTTAGCTAATTAATTACATAAATTTTATTTATTTAATTAGGTTTCCAATCATATCCTAATCCCACTATCCAATTAATTAAATAAATTTTATTTATTTAATTAATATCCAAATCATATCCGAACTAATTCAAATATTTTATTTGAATTAAGTTCTCACATTTCATTATAAGCCGACTTTCTAATTAATTAAATAAATTTTATTTATTTAATTAATTTATCTTATCATTTAGCCGACATGTGTGCCTCTTTCATTTAAAAAAGATAAGTGGTACTACATCCTTTATTTAATATATTTCACATGAGCCTTATCCTCCCTCCACTTGTCAAATGACTACAACTCCCTTGAAGAGTGGGATAACCGAATCAATCCTAGCCGTCCACATCAATCATTTAGCTTTTTAATCTCAACCATCCATTTGAACCAAGCCTTTCCTATAAATCAACCCCCTCATAAGCCATTAGCATGCATTGAGCCTCAAGTATCCTTATTCTGCTAAATTTTCTAAAATGCATTGATCCTCAAGTATCCACATGCTGTTGAAATATCATTAGAGCCTTTGCATCCTTATCAATGTTATGCTGCAGAAGTGAGCACCCAACATTCTTCTAACAATAATCCTTCAAAATCTTGCATGCTCATGCGAGGTGGAGAAGAGCAATGGAGATAAATCAAGCATAACATGGAGATCAGTTTTCATTTACATTTGTTATTTTGATTTTCATGTTGTCTTGTGCTTCATTGTGCATTGCTAGGGTTTTATCATTGTTGTTTATTCATTTTCCCTGATTTGCAATTTTACCCTAACTACACCTACAACTCTAGATTTAGACACTTCATACAAGTGTTTACAACACCTTAAAACTGCATATCAAGATATGCAACACCAGAGGAATGTGGACCAAATCAACTGAGTGTTCTACTCTAACTGACACTGTATTCTGCTCTGTCAGACTTAGACTATTTGAATATATGTTTGAGTGTTCTAATATAACTGACATTGTATTCTGCTAAAATCTTGGATATAATACCTCCTATGGACTGTAGATGACATACCAAAAATACATGATCTGATCTACAACTGCAAACCAATGCCAACCATTATACTGTCTCTCTGTCTCTGTCTCCTGTATACTGTCAACACTTAGCCAAAATGACTAATTCTTCTTCACCAGACCAAAACCTCTATCTTGATCTTGTTCCTTAGCTTGTTTCCATCAATGATAACACCATCATGCACAATCATTCATCATCATACAAAGTTACTAATAATCTCCCCTTTGGCATTGATGGCAACACTTGATGTGAAAAAACTATTACAACTCCCCCTTTCTCTTTACACACTGCTCCCCCTATCTTCATGCTTCTCTTATTATTTTTCAATTTTTTTCACATGCTTCATTTCTTCTCCCCCTTTGACATCAATGGTAAAGGTGTATGATACAAAGATATGTACAAGTTGCCAAAATTTCAAAATTGTTTTTCTATTTTCCACATATATACAAGTGAAATAAAAAATACTTACTGTTGTTCCGAGAGAACATATTTATAGATCCTTTTTAGTTGCACCATTTCTTCATCCTAATTGGTCTTAGCATCACTCAAAACTAGTATGTGCCCATTAATCTAGGACACCAACTCTTCTGCTTTCTTTATAGTAGCAGGGGCCTCAGTGATTTTCCTAGTCTTATTTGTTGCTGCTACTAACTTGTTTAGGGATGCAATGTTGAAGCTTTCTACCTCCCAGAGTTGGCTTATTCTATACTTTATGACCTCCCTATGGGTCTTCAACTTATGTATATTCGAATGAATAGTCTCAACTTGTGCCCTTTGATTGCCAATAGCATATTTTGCCATGTCATATGTTTTGGATATAGTCATTATTTGAGCTTCCCATCTATCTATTTTATCTTTTAGGTCCTTAGTCTTATCCGTCCATGTGAGACAAAATTGATATAGTTCACTAGCTTCCTTAAGGGCCAACTGTGCATACTCTACACTTTTATTTAACAAAATTTTATCTTGAGCAAATTTGTCAATAAGTTCAACTAACCTTTTCTCATCAATCTATGCCCTTACTTTCTTTTTTGCAGCTTCTTCCAGGGACTCAAAATGAGAATTGATTGATTGCATTAACTTCTTCATTTGTGTATCAGGGGCCAATGATGTATCTCTCCTTATTCCAGGCATCAACTTTTTAAAAATTGTTGATGCATCTTCAATTAGCTCACTATCCTCTATATGAGACTTCAACATTTATTTTGTGTAGTGGCTTGAAAGATTGTTCCAAGTCTTAGTTTCTATAGAGGGGACATTGTAGCAAGGTTGATAGATCCTTGCAATAGCTCAGGTGTAGTCAAAATCTGAGCTTCCTTTTGCTTCTCCAAAAACTCTCTCAAAGAGTCAGCAGTATCTTTTTTCTCTCGAACTTGAGATGCCTCAGTATCTTGTCTCTCCAGAGGTTGATATTAAATTTTTCTTGTTCATTTCCTTTCAGTTCCGGAATAGGATTATCCATTACTTGTTCATTTGTTTCTTCTATCTTCTCTTCTTGTCTTTTAGGGATATTCTCTTCTGGAGTTGTCGTAGCTTTTTCAGAGCTCTTCTCTTTCTCAAAATCTTTCATCTCTTCATCCTTACCTGAACTTACCGGAGTGATTGTACCTTGGTCCAAGCTCTGCCCAATATTCATTTCTGGAACAACATTATCAACATTCTATTCTGTATTCATTTCTTCTTCATTTCTTATGTCTACCAGAGGAGTAACTGTGCTTTGTTCCATGTCTTGTTCCACATTTATCTCTGGGACGACATTATTTGCACCAATATTTTGTTCCTCTTCATCAGTGTCATCAATAGTTGGAACTTATAACTCATGTAACACTTTTAGTGTTATTTCCTCTGCCTCCTTGACCAATTTCTCAGTGTCACCATGCATCACAGTATTGACTCTCTTCATGGTTCTAAATTCATCACTGAGTTTCTTAGTGACTTTGACCTTTTCTTCTCTTGTGATGTTTGGGCACAGTTTTAATAGGACATATTCCTTTATTTCAGCATCCTTGGCCATAGCCCCTTCTTTTGTTGTTGTCATTATGCTGGCCAATCTATCTGGTAACTCATATATAACTTCAATCAATGTTTTGGAAAACATATCTAGATATCTTACAACTGTTATTTCAATGATTGCCTTATCTGCATCTAATCTTTCATCATACATATCAGCAATAGGTTTCAGGGTTCCATGCTGAGCAAATGCACTGACTATGGCTTCCAAGGATATAGTTGCTTCTTCTTCCCTATTCTTAGTCTTTTCTTCTTTCTTCTTCTTCTTATCCTTAGCCTTTCCAAAGGGCTTCTCATTAGTGGCTTCATCTGTTTTCCCCCTTTTTTCTTTAACTTCCTCATCTGTTTCTATTTCCTCTTCTTCTTCTTCTTCTTCTCCTCCAAGGCTTACATATACTTTATTTGTGGCCTTTGCTTTCTTTCTTTCCTTCTTCTCTTCTGGCTTCTTCTTTGGTACTTACTCTTCTATATTTTCTTTCTTAGGTCCAGAGCTCTTGGAGGTAGTTTCTACAAAGGTGGAGGCTCTTGTTCTTCTCCTAGAGCTTGATGTAGGCTTTTCTTGCTTAGATTTCTCCTCTTTCTTCTCTAGAGTCTTTGAATATTTCCCATTCGGAGCACTAGATGTCTATTCTACCAGAATACTTGTAGCCTTTGATGCCTCTGCCTTATCTCTTGCTTTACTTATTTGTTCATATGTAAATCCTTGGCTTTTAGCAAACTCATCTTCTATTTTTCTTGCATTCTTCTTGATTTCTGGTTCTTTTTGTTCCATAAACACTTTGAGAGACAATTCTTCAAATGTTCCAACTCTCTCCTCCATAGGGTCTGTAGGTTTGCTTAGCATTAAATCAGCCAATCCAATCAAAACTTCCTCTGTGACTTCAAATCCCATGGCTAGGACCCATACAGTTCTTGGTTCTACAGCCTGCATAAAGCATTTCATATTTCTTCGTCCACCATGAATATAATGTCTTTTTCATATTTCTTTACAACTTTTTCAGGGATTCTAGCCCTAGCCTGCATTTTCTTTTGGAAATTCTTGAAATAACCCCATAGTACTGCATTTTGTTTATCAGTATTTCCTAAACTTTGCAGATGGTTTTTAATTTGTGCCACTATTGGTGAATGTCTAAGCCAACCAATATTATCCATAACTAGTAACTGCCTTAGAAAATAGAAAAATAGACAAATGATTAGAGTTCCATACTTGAAGGAATATTTTGTGTCCTTTGTCCTCTTTAGGTTCTCCATCAATTGATGCCGGAGCAACTCACATAGGTCATAGTCTATGTTATTCTTGACTATATCATATGCTGTATATATGGTTGTTGCAGAGAAAAAGTTCTCCCTATTGGAGAAATAGACCTTGTAACCAATTACCATTGATGCAAATCTCACCACTGGATCCACAATATCATTTACAGTTAATGTTCTTTTATCAAATTTTGCCCCTGTCAACTGCATTATTGTATTGTTCTTCATAAACTTCAATGCCGGAAACTTTCCGGTGGAACACATCCTAGTAACTACTTTGATGGCATCTTTTGTTATCATATAAGGCATATCAAGATAAAAGAACTCATCATGAATCCTACTCAAGACATACCCAATCAAGACATCATCCGAGACTAGAGGAAAATCAAACCAGGTATCTAATTTCTTCTCAACTAGGGCACTATATTCTTCTCTTAACTCAAATTTGTCATCAATCAGTTCCTTCAGATAAATATCCCCTAATTTTCCATGATCATATTCATCTAGGTTTGCATGTATGTAAGCCCTAACATCTTCCATATGCATAATACCATGCGGAATCTCAAAAAATGTGTCATCTGGATCAGTCTCTAATAATTTAAAGAGATGTTTTTTAAATTTAGAGCAAGGCCTCTCTGTTATCTCAACTACTTGAGGGGTAGACATCTTAACACAGAAATTTCCAAGAAAGAGATAGTTGTAAATACCTTTCATTTCTGGTTAGGGTTTCTTCGCACTAGTCGCTGAACACTTGGATTCACTTTAGCTCACTTCTAAGATCTCTTTAGTCACTTGTGAGTTTGAATGCAAAGTGATTTTTCATTCAAATGAATACCTTATATCCTCTTTTCATTAAGATTCAATCGTCATAAATGCTCATCTCAAAAAGATGTCAAACCCTTACTCTACCACCCACAATTGATCTAAATTGCTCTGCAATCCACCGCATTAGATTCTTTTCTGCCAGAATCTTCTCCAAAAGATCTGTCATTTTGTCTTACATCTCGTATCTTCATGCTAGATATTAGCATCATACTTCTGGCTAGGGGAATAGGATTTTACATTTAAGCTCCCCCTGAGCCAGAGCTCCCAATTTACTTCTCGAAGGAAGTATCTACACTAGAATCTAGTGCGGACCCATCCTTGACCTCATGTGCTTCCTTCTTAACCCAAATCTTGTTCATTTCTTTCTTGATCTCTATCAGATATACCTTTTGTACCAGTTTCTTCATCTCTACCTGATTCTCCTTCTTCATATTCTTACTTTTGCAGAACCTTGCAATATGTCTAGGCCTGTTGCAATTGAAGCATACAACATTCCTCTGTCCATTGTTCTTTTTATTCATTCTTGATCTGCATTGGTTAGCCTTGTGTCCAAATCCATTGCATGCAAAACAATTCTCATTGAAATATTGAGCATTCCTTCCATCGTTATAGTTGTTCCTTATTTGACTTCTGCATTCACTAGCTTTGTGACCTACTTTATTGCAAGTGAAACAATGACCAAAAAATGATGGAACATTTTGATTCATTGTGCTCCTACATTGAGTAGCCTTATCTCCAAACTTATTATAGGTATTACAATAACCATTGAAAGTAGGATACCTTTGAGCATTTGGTTGCCTGACCAGTGGTCTTCTAGGTTTGTTTCTTTGATTTTGGATTTGTTTGCCTTTGTCCTTCTTGATTTCAGCACTCTTTTCTTGACCAGCTTTAGAGCTTTCATCTTTCTCAAATCCAAAACCTTCTTTGTCATCAGGACTCTTTTGACTTGCAAGTATTTTATCAAGTTGATAAGTACTCACTCTAAATTTATCTTCTTGAATCCATGCCTATTTTGGATAGCTTTCAGATCCACAACTTCTTGTTCAAGCTTTCTGCAGTCTTCAGTTTTTCTTTTTACCAACTGATTTAGGTCTTCTTCTTCTTTTGCTCTCTTTACAACTTCCGCTTTTAGATCATTCAAGGTGTCATTTGTAGATATCAATCGTTCACTAACCTCCTTATATTTTTCTTTGAACTTCTTGACTTGCTCCCTCAATTTTTTTATGCACTCATCTGCTTCCTTGACATTATCTTTCAGATACCTATTTTCTAATTCAACTTTTTCAAGATCTTCAAGGGCAATTTTGATTTCTTCTTCATTGACAAATGTACTTTCTTCTTCTTCAATTTTAGTGGGATCAATTTCTTCAGGAGGAGTAGGACGCCTTTTACCTGCCATGTGTTCAATATCCAAGATCTTCCTCAAGCTGTTAGACTTCTTCTAAGGAACTAGGCTTTGATACCAATTGTTGAACACCCTAGATATTGAGAGGGGGGGTGACTCGGTATTCTATTAAAAATTGTACTTATTAAACTAATAATCCATTTACCACATGTAATAACCAAGAAGATTAAATATAAAAGAAACAACCACAATCTATCACACATGAACACCAGGATTTTTATGTGGAAAACCCAACATTGGGAAAAACCATGGTGAGTGTTATCTCGCAATATATTATGTAGGAACAATACCAAATTACAAGAAGGCTCACTACCTTAGGGATCACTACGCAGGGCTCACTGCCAAAATAGGCTCACTGCCTAGAGAAAGAAAGAAGAAGGAAGAATGGCTCACTGCTAGGTTGAACTACTCAGATTGCAAGCAAGATCTCTCTTCTTCTGCTCTTGTCACCTATACTACTCTTCACATTCACATTCACAGCACTTCACTCAAACACCAAATTTGATCCCATATATATATATATATATATCCACAACAATCAAAATCTTCCTATTAGATTGGCCTAATAAGGTGTAGCATATAGTCATGCCTTATGTACTCTGTCAGCCAGATTCACTCACCAAAATTCATTGCGGACCCAAACAACACTTGAATTGCATTCATATATGTCATCCTTAACTATTTTACCAATTAGAATCAAGTTCTACACAATAGAACTTACTGCATACAATTTGCACTTATCATGTTGGCCTCCAATACAAACTGCCACTGGCTCACTTCATCTGTCAGACAACAACTTTCACTGCAGACCACAAGATGTTCCAAAATCATATCAAACACTCTTCACACATCCCCAAGCTTACCCTTAGAACTGCAAGGCATGATATCATCTTGCGAAAAAATCTAGACCATCAAAACTTAGATCCTGTCATAGTCAAACTTTGTCAAGTCATGTAGCGATACTCAGTCATTCACAACTAACTTTCTGGTGGACTTCAGAACCTACAACTCTAGATTTAGACACTTCATAGAAGTGTTTACAACACCTCAAAACTACATATCAAGATATGCAACACCGAAGGAATGTGAACCAAATCAACTAAGTGTTCTTCTCTAACTGGCATTGTATTCTACTTTGTCAGACTTAGACTATTTGAATATATGCTTTCGGTACTTATCATGAGCTAAAATCTTAGATATAATATCTCCTATGTGTTGAAAATATGTGCCTAATCGGTGTTGTCATTGATATCAACATATCCTTGTTGTCATTTGTGTCAACTGTATCCTATTCTAGAAGACTTGTATGTTGAGGATATTGAGAAAATTAGCCTCTCCGAAAGAAACAAGTGAGTTACATATCTCTTTGTAAAAGATAGTAAAGACAGTGCAGTTTAGTGAAGTAGATTGCTCCGCATTCCTAGTGAGATGAAGATTAGAATCTGTGGAGCAAAGGGTGTTGTGAAGGATCATCTAAAGTTGCTCCAGTTAATATTTGAGGGATCCGCATGAAGAATTTGTGAAGTTATGGTCATCTGAGTATAACCAGGTTTTGTAGTTGTTCAGAGGTGACAGAGTGATAGAAAATTGGTCTGGATTGATCTGTATTGGAATATTATGATCTATAGATCTAGAGGTGTGTTTGGGATGTCGGTGTGTATCCTCAACTCAAGAGGGTCATGGTTTGGAGGTCCATATGCAATCTTTCTAGTGTGACAGTCATGACAGTGAGTGTTCTTAAGTTCCCAGATGAAGATGCAAGTGTTTCTGGTGAAGTAAGGTGGTGCGATTGTTCTTTTTGATTTCATTGTGCTTGTGGTGGTCTCTAGATCGTGTTCCTACTGTGTTGGTGGTCCACATATTTGTCCTTGGGTGTTACTGTTCTTTCTAGTCTTGGCCAACCAGATGCTTTGTACATGTTGCAGATGATCTAAGAGAGGTTCTATGAAGTGTGGCATGTTGTTCAAGGAAGATTTGGGTCCCAGCTATGTTTGGCCGATAGTATAGTGATTCACATTAAGTCAGATGTTTGTAGTGCTGACCTTGATGTTTATTCCAAGGTTGATGAAGCATATAAATATGTATGGTTGGGTTGTGGAAATGCATCCTTGTACGAAAATGATAAGATCCTAAGAAAGGAAGAAAGGTAGAGTAGAGAAGAGGAAGAAAAAAAGAAGAAGAGTAGTTGTAATGTCAGAAAATGTCCCCTTGGGGGCTTTTCCCTCATAAGGTTTAGCTCTCGGGTCTTTAGTATGCATTTAGGACATATTAGTTCATATTTTGGCATCCCAATGGAATGAGACCTAGTTCCATGGTAAATTGGACCTAGGTGGACCCCTTGAGCTGTACCCTACCCAAAATAGGGGGGAGGACTTGGGTGCCCGCGCCCTAGTCCTGCCCTATTTTGGGGTAGCCCTAATTTCTGGGTGTTAGTTTATGACCGTTATTTGGTCCTTTTGTCGACACGGTAAGTTTTGATTTTTGAAATCTTGGTAGGAGTGCTTGTAGTTGCATATAAAACCATGTTTAGGCATTCATTTGTAAACTAGATTTCAATTAGAGGATCATTTGTGTACTCTAGGCATTCTCAAGGTGATTCAAGGCTTTCTATTGTGTTGCAAGAGCAGACTTGTGTGTTTTGTGTGTTGATATTTGTAGCTTTGAGCATCAATTTCCTCATGGCATGAAGAGTATCTTCCTCTGATGAGAGCTTCACTACAAGGTGACGTAATATTGTGTTTTCATCATTGATTCCTTTGTATTTTGCCTCTGTGTCACAAGGGCATGCACTCTTTTATCTGACAAAGGTGTTTAGAGACTTAAGTTTCCCCCGGGGCTTGACTGAGGCAAGCCTCTAAACACCACAACCCCTAAACCAAGTCTTGTGATTACATGTTACAGGTGTTGCATTTGGGAAAAGTGGAGTTGTAGGAAGGATTGGCAGGCATCAATGATTTAGGATCTAAAGAAAAGTTAGACACAGGAGCACTTCCAGGACTTGGGCGCTCGCTCTAGTGTCCTCTGCAGACAAATCTCTGAAAACAGAAGTTACAGGTTTGATCAGTGTTGGAAGGAGGTATATATTCCACAAAAAGTAGGTACCTTGGACTTGGGCACCAGCTCCAGTGTCCCCAACTGTTCCGCTTCAGAACCTCGAAAATAGGTATTCTGTGAGTTGGTATTTTATTCCTGTCTGCAAGAGCTTTTTCTATCTTTCGTCAATTTGTTGTTGTATTTGTATAATTAGGGTTTTAATGGTTAATTGGACATAAGAGAAGGAAAATTAATAATTAAAATCCCTAATCCCAATTTTCCTACATCTGCAAGTGACCTAGGATATGATAGCACTCGCCACTCGACCCTAGATCCTTGAATGTAAGGTGGAAAGGAGGATTTAAACATCTAAACACTAGAACATTAACAAATCCAATTTTCCCCTAAACATTTTGGTGAACCAATGTTTTGGACTTAAATTGCAACTTGTTGAGTGTTTGTCTTTATATTTGGATTGATTTCATTCATTCATTTGGTCATTCATTTTATTTCATTGAGAAAAATTCAAAAAAATTGAAAAATTGGAAAAATACAAAAAAATCGCATTGTTGGGCTTACTAAATTGCATCAATTCTTTCTAAATTTTTCCTAATTCATAATTTTTGCATCAGATCTGATATAAACTACATAAAAATACAAAAATTCAAAATTTTACCTTGCATTTTCATCATTTAATTGCTAGGGTTTTGTGGAAATTTTGACAATTTGATATAACCTAGTAATTCCAAAATCTAGGGTTAGTAGAAAAAATATTTTATCAGATTTTTCTACTGATTTTAGAGGCTCATTCAAATTTGCATTTTTTTGTAGTCTTGCATTTTAGTGTGAATTTGCATTTAGATTTAAAATATTTGCATTTTTGCATAGAAAATTTCAACAAAAACTAGCAATTTTGATGCATTTTCATTAAATTTGCATGAGCATTTTGCATGTTAAGGCTTGAAAATAATTTTTAGATCTAATATTAAGTCAATTTCATCATAAATCAGACTTCAAATCATTCACATAGAATTTTATCCCAAGATCTCAAACCTAGGGCTTCAAAAACAACAATTTTCACTAAAATTGGCCTTATCGACTTTATAAACTTGCACCATAGATGTGTTGTGAAAGGTATTTTGGAATTATTTTTATGTTATCAGGGTAATAATTTTCTTTCCCTCATAAAAATATTCACAACACCCTTTTATCGGGCTCTTGTAGTGAAAATTTTGCAAAAAAATCACACATTTTGGCTATTTTGGCCCTAGGGTTTGACCTAGTTTGCACTCCAAGCATGTTGTGTTCAATTTTATGGATTGAGGTCACTGATATTATTTATATTCTTTTTTTTACCTCCTAAAATTCCTTACAACACCCCTTTTGCAAGGTCTTGGAGTTGAAAAAACGTGAAAAATTGCATATTTTGCTATATTTTCACTAGGGTTTTACCTTAAGTGGTACTAAAAGCGTATTGTGTTGGATATTTTTGCATCAAGTGGCTGTTATTTCTGATATTATTTTCTGTCCATCATCATTTTCCTCACAACACCCTTTGTTATGCTCTTTTGCATTGAATTTTGGTGAAAAAAGTGCCTATGTTGACATATTTTCACTATATCTCGACTTGGCATTATCTTGGATTTGCATCAAGAGTGTGTTGAGAGTGATCTTATTGCTGTTTTTGACTGATATCAGACATATAACTTTCTGGCCTTGACTGAAATCCTTACAACACCCTTTGTTTCATTCGTTTGTATTGAAAAAGGTGCAAAAAAAAACCAAGCATTTTGGCCGTCAATCATATCCTTCTCCTAGGATTTGTTCTCTTAGTTTGTGTGTTGTGTGTTGTATGAATTTGTATAATCTTTATGACATGCTGTCCTAAGAACAATATCCTTTTGAGAAGAAGTAAAAGATTAATGGGATCTAGTGCTCTTGAAGAAGTTGGTACTTTGGACACCTTCTTTACAAAGGGAGAAACTCAAATCGTGCAAGATATTATATATCCTCCAACCTCAATGGAAGAACAAACTTTTCATGATGTTGATAACACTATTGAGGTAACAGGATATGTATCTAATGAGCAAATAGAAAAATTAGATAAGGAGCTAGCTGAATTTCAATCATTTATGGAAAATGAGAGAATAGCTGAGGAAGTTGTCCCTACAATTCATAATATAAGAGAATTGATAAAAGAGGGACAAGATGGTGTAAATGCAATTCGTGGTCTAGCACATATTGTACAAACCAACATTATGCCAGTGACTGAATGTGCACAAGCAATAAATAACACTTTATCACCATCTCATACTCAAGTATCCATATCTATACCAACAACAGGAATATTGACTTTTACACCAACGATCTTAACAACTGATGCAAATGCTTGTAGTAATGCTACCACTGGTATTGGAGTATCTAATGACACTAATTACAAAGTTGTGGGATTTGATTATCAAAATTTGGTTCCTAAAGGGACCTCTTCTATGAATACTTGTTCTCAACCTCCTATCTATTCCACTCATTTCTAGCCACCTATTACCTACTCACAACCATTTTCGACCTATCATTATGGCCAACCACTATTAACATATCCTTAGCCTCCACCTATTGTATCTCAAGATCAATCACCTCCTCACCTTGGTTCCAATTCCTCACAACAAATTGCATCTCCAAATGATGCCATCCTAAACAAACTTTTACAGAGCATGACTGCTTTGCAACAAAAAGTAACAAATTTGACAAACTCTTCGCAGCCTAGTCTACCAACATATCATGCCTATAATCCGTTATCCTATGCAATCTTGAGAACCCCTATGCCTGAGAGGTTTGAGACTCCTCGCTTTGAAAAATATGGTGGAAAAGAAGATCCTAATATCCATGTGGTAGCATTCACAGCTATGTGTAGTGATTTCTATTTTGAAGAGGATTTGTTGGCAAAACTTTTCCCTCGATCTCTAAAAGATACTGCTTTAGAATGGTTTTGCTCTTTGCCTCCAAATTTAATACACTCCTTTTCACAATTGATTGATCAATTTTTACAATATTTTCAAGAAAACATCGGACCCCAAGTCACTCTTATTGACTTGGTTCAATGCAAACAAGGTCCCAAAGAAAAGTTGACTAAATTCATTAGTTGATATCAAGGACTTTATGCACAGATTCAATATTAGATGAAAGATGAAGATGTTTAGAAGATATTTATTACAAATCTACAACCTAATATTCGTGAAAAGATCCTCTTGATGAAATATAACTCCTTCCACAATTTATGCACCGCCCTTCATGATTATCAACTTTCATCTAGTCAGTATGAAAACCAAAACTCATTGGCTCAAGTTGGTCAATCTATGGGTGGATCATTACAAGACAACTTTAAAAGGAACAATAATAGGGGTTTCATGAAGATCAATGGACCAAATACGAATGTGTCTTCTCTAAATAATCCAAAGAAACCATCGTATCAACCAAGAAGGTTTACTCCGATATCTGAGTCCTATCATTCTATCATGAATCAAGCTGTGAGTAATAACATTCTAAAGCTTCCCCTGATCACGCCTGTTGAGCCTAGTAAACAAGGACCTTACTTCGATGCTAATGCCTTTTGTCATTATCATCAGATGCAAGGATATGACACTAAACAATGTATGTGTCTTAAACATGAGATACAGGACCTTATTGATTCAAATGTCATCTAGGTATCGGGTGTGAATGATAATGGAAATAAGTCAGTTGCTCCACCAAATCAGAATTTACAAAACTTCACTAATCCTTTTCCTAAACATACCGAAAATAATATGGTGGAACAAGATTTAGTGGAAGTAGACGAGGACGATTACTTGGACTATAAAAGTATCATCAGAATGATTAAAGTGGATGAGAAACAAGTGGATAATCCACCTCGGCCTCAAAGAAATAGAATTTATGCTGAAGTTCCTCCTTTGTTATCCTTATATGGATCAAGAGACAATCAAAATGTATCAAAAAAGCAAGAACAACAACTGATACATATGAGTAAGATGGTACATGATGATTCATGTTACTATTCTAGAAAGATTCAACAACAAAAACTCGCTAAAAATTGGAAAAGAGCAAGACGGCAATCAATAGTTAGAAATAATAGTGGTTCTCCACCTCACAAGCAACAAAAAGTCTCATTTAAACAAGGATTTAATGAACAAGCATCATATGATAACAAACAAGACTTTCATAAGAACTGTTGGGAATTAAGGTGTCTCAACCTTGGTAATTCTCTGCATTTGTAATGTTTGTATTTATTATTCAATTGCCTATGTTGTAAATAATTGGAAATTCCACTTTGTCATATTATGGGATGTGGCACGGTGATGTGTCAATCCTACATGGATTATGACAGCTTGTTATTTTGTCCTCACATGAGGAGATAGGCATCCCACTTAGTGGTAGGAATATTCTGCCATGTGTCAGCATCCTCCAAGTTGTGTAAGGAATGTTTGACCGAAACGGTTATGATGGATTCCTATGACGAATCTATGACATGTAAGAGTCAAGAATAGAAGGTTGTAAGACAGGTAATGACATGTGTCATGTAGCATCTTTGAATGAGGCATATTTGGGTACCCCAAGATGGAATATGATGTGTTGTAAGAGAATATGCTATTTATAGCATGTGTGTGATAGATTCTCTTATAGCTGTAAGTTGTAACCACTATGATAGATTCTATGACGGTCGTAAGTGTCGTAAGAGCATCTGTCATAGCCCATTTTGGAAATAGGTGACCTCTTTGGGATGGGAGCTATGGACAAGTGTTAGATACATTCTACAATGTTAACCAAGTGTCCCTAGGCATGGGTTTTGGTCCAAGATGCCATATTGGACGCCCATTCCAAGATAGGTCCAATATTGCTTTGTATTTTCTTTATATACAAGTGCTTGGAGATGGAGTTTGTATCACAGGTTTACAGGTACTATTATGCTGCCAGATTCACTCCAGACACGAGTGTCAAAGACCATTGAAGCTTGCATTGCAAGTGTATTGTAAACATTCTTCCAGATTTGTTAATACATTGTGCAGGTTTCTGAGTGTGGGGTTTTTCACCCGATAAGGGTTTTCCCCACCGTAAATCTTTGTCTCTCTTCTTCTGTCTACTTTCTAGTTCTTGTGTTTTTCTGCAATATCTCATGTTAATGGTTTAAACATCGCTATAATAGTTAGGATAAAGTTGAATTTGTATAGCCCTCTCCTCAATAGATTAGTGTAGGAAGCATTTTCTGCACACCTAGCTTCCTTTCAGTTGGTATCAAAGCTTGATCACCTTTGGTCCTAGTTGTAGGGTAGGGGTTTTTTGAGCTAATCTTAGGTTGAGTGGGAGTCTATGCAGAGCATTTTGTATCTTGTTACAGCAAGGAGATGGTAGGCACATCAGGAAGGTTTGAAGTAGAGAAGTTCAACGGCAGTAATTTCAAGCTGTGGAAGCTCAAAATGGAAGACATGTTAGTTGACTGAGACCTTTGGGAAAGTGTGAACAGAACTAAACTAGCTACAATGAGTCAAGATGAGTGGGATCTCAAGGATCAAAAGGCTAAGGTTCTCATAAGACTTAGTCTTGCCGATTCTGTGTTGTTAAATGTCCATGAGGAGACTACTGCAAAACTCCTTTGGAAGAAGTTGGGGGATGTGTATCAAGCAAAATCCCTAGTCAATAAACTTTTCCTGAGAAATAAGTTGTATTCTCTTCAAATGGAGGACAGAGGATCCGTGGCTGAGCATATGAATGCCTTTAATATGCTGGTTGCACAATTAACACCTATTGGTGTAAAGATGGTGGAGGAGGATCGGTGTATGACCCTGCTTTGTTCTCTGCTGGACTCATGGGATCATCTTGTCATGGAAATCGGAAGCACCACATCCACATTCAAAATGGAAGAAGTGGTTTATTCACTGTTGTCTGAAGAGATGCGGAGAAAGTCTTCTGAGGCAGCCAAAGAGGCCCTTGCAGTTCATGGAAGACCCAAGGAGAAAGGGAAGAAGAAGGACAAGAAAGCTGAGAAGGGTAGATTTAAATCCCGTGGGAGATCCAAATCTCCTGGAAAGTCCAAGGCTCTTTGTTGGAACTGTGGCAAGACTGGGCATTTCTGAAAGGAATGCAAAGAGGAGAAGAAGAAAAAGAAGAAAGCTCCTAATTCAGATTCTGACAAATCACAAGATGACAGTGATGCTTTCATCGCAGCCCTGGTAACCCCTACATCTAATGATGTGTGGCTAATCAACTCTAGTGCATCATTCCACATGACCTCGCATCGAGACTGGTTCACTAAGTATGAGGAGTTCGATGGTGGAAAGGTGTATCTAGGTGACAACTCTCATTTGAAGATCATTGGTCATGGAAGAGTCTCTATCCGATTCCCTGATGGTCGAGTGAAGGGGATCTTTGGGGTTATGTACATCCCAGGCTTAGCACCGAACCTGCTTTTTGTAAGTAGTTTGAATGATGCAGGTGTGCAGGTTGTCTTTTTGAAAGAAGGATGCAAGATGACTAGAGGATCTATGGTGCTTACTAAGGGTACTCGGAGAGGTACTCTATTTCAGCTGAAAGCATGCATTGCACAATGCAATAGTTCTTCTGACTCAAGGAAGAGGGCAGCTGTCACTTCATCCCCACCATCTAAACGAGCAGTGAAGAAATCTGTTGTTTCTAGTCTTGATGGTTGTAATCATGCATTAGAAGTTAAACTTCCTGCAAAAAAGATAATGTTATGGCATAAGAGATTTGGCCACATTGGTGAGAAGGGTCTGCGTACCCTGAAAAATAAGAACCTCATTGAGGGGTTAGATGATTGTAATCTTGAGTTTGACTTTTGTGAACATTGTATTTATGGAAAACAAATCCATGTTTAGTTTTACTCGAGTTCTCATAAGTCTTCTAGTGTGTTGGAACTTATTCATTCAAATGATTTTGGTCCTATTAATGTTCCTTCGTTATCCAAATCTATATACTTTGTATCTTTTATAGATGATTACAGTAGAAGGACATGGATTTATTTTCTCAAAAGTAAATCTGAAGTCTATAGCAAGTTTAAGGAGTTTAAAGCTTTTGCTGAAAATTAAACTGGTAAAAAGATTAAATGTTTGAGAACTGACAACGGTGGTGAGTTCTATTCTATAGAATTCGATAAGTATTGAAAAGAACTTGGGATTGAAAGACATAAGACAACTCCATACACACCACAGCAAAATGGAGTTGCAGAGAGGATGAACATGATACCGATGGAGAAGGCTAGGAGTATGCTTAGTGGAGTTGGTCTAGAACAAAAGTTTTGGGCTGAAGCTATTGCCACTACTTGCTATCTAGTAAACAGATCTCCTACATCAACTCTTGTTGGAAAGACACCCATGGAGGTGTGGTCTGGTAGAAAGCCTTCAGTAAGGCATCTTCGTGTTTTTGGTTGTGAGGCAAATGCACATGTGCCTAGGGAGAAGCGGTCAAAGTTGGAGAACAAAGTTGTTAAGTGTATCTTCATCGACTATGGTGTTGGTGTGAAAGGATACAAGCTTTGGGATGCCATGGCTGAAAAAGTGTTGTATAGTAGAAGTGTCATCTTCAGAGAGCTTACACCTTCTTCCACTATTTTGTAGCTAGAAGAAAAAGAAAAGAAAGAAAATGTTGTTTAATTTCCTCTCACCCCTGAGAAGACTGAACAGAAAGACAATGTTGGACCTAATGATGAGGAGAGCTCTAGCAGCTCTGAAAGCTTAGAGGAAGAAGTTGAACCTCAACCTCAGCTCTTGTGGAGGTCTACATGGATAAGAAAGCAACCTAAAAGGTTTGGTTTTACATTGCTTGATTCTAGTTGTGCTTATGCTTTAATCACTAATAGTGATGAACCTAGAACTGTATCAGAGTCTTTGGATATGAAGGATGCAGGTTCCTAGAAGGAGGCCATGGAGGAAGAAATGGCTTCTTTGGAAAAGAATCAAACTTGGGACTTGGTGCCTTTACCTCCTAGATGAAAACCTGTTGGATGCAAATGGGTGTTCAAGAAGAAGATTGGTGCAGATGGTAGTATTGTGAAGTATAAGGCCAGATTGGTTGTGAAGGGGTATTCACAAGTGGAGGGTATAGATTATGGTGAGATCTTCTCTCCTGTTGCAAAGCTGACATCCATTCAATTCTTGTTGTCACTCGTAGCAACTTATGACTTAGAGGTAGAATAGATGGATGTGAAGACAACTTTCCTTCATGGTGACTTGGAGGAAGAGATCTACATGTCACAGCTAGAGCATTACATGGTGAAAGGTAAAGAAAATTTGGTTTGCAAACTTAAGAAGTCTTTGTATGGTTTGAAACAATCCCCTAGGAGATGGTACTTGAAGTTTGATGCCTTTGTGTTGTCAATTGGATTTGTGAGATCAAAATTGGATCACTGTGTGTATTATAAATTTGATGGTGATCGTATTCTCATTGTTGCACTGTATGTTGATGATATGTTGCTCATTGGGAAGGGTAAGAATATGATTTCTGATTTTAAATCTTAGTTGTCAGCACAGTTTGAAATGAAAGATTTACGAGCAGCCAGGTACATTCTAGGAATGGAAATCAAAAGAGACAGAACCAATGGAAAACTTTGGTTAAGCCAGAGTAAGTATGTGAAGACTGTGTTGGACAGATTCAACATGGCAGATTGTAGACCATTGTGTGTTCCCATTTCTTTGGGGATAAATTTGTCTATTGAGGATTGTCCAAAATCTCCTAGTGAGGTGGAGGACATGAGCAAAGTACCTTATGCTAGTGTTGTTGGCAGTTTGATGTATGCTATGGTCTGCACAAGACTAGACATTGCCCAAGCAGTGGGAGTCCTTAGTCAATTTATGGCTAATCCTGGATGAGTTCATTGGGATGCAGTTAAGCGAGTGTTTAGATATTTGAGGGGTACTTCTGAGTATTCCATTTTCTATCATGGTAATGTTTTAGGACCTCCGCATTCTATTGATATTCATGGATTTGTGGATTCAGATTGGGCAGGTGACATTGACAGCAGGAGATCCATCAGTGCTTATGTTTTTACACTGTTTGGTGGTGCTATTAGTTGGATGAGTAAGCGACAACCAGTTGTTGCTTTGTCCATGATAGAAGCTGAGTATATGGCAGCAACTCATGCTTGTAATAAAGCCATTTGTCTTAAGAGATTGTGTTCCAATATTGGTGTTGATGTAGGTCAGATCACGATCAGTTGTGACAGTCAGAGTGTAATTTGCCTTGCAAAGAATCCAACTTTCCATGCTAGAACCAAGCACATTGATGTTCAGTTTCACTTCATGAGGGACATGGTTGAGGATGGAAAGGTAAATTTGGAGAAGGTAGATACTTTGAAGAATGTTGTAGATGCATTGACGAAACCAGTGGGCACAAAGAAGTTCAGATGGTGTTCGGAGTCTATGGGCCTCTCGGCCTATAGCAGTAAAATCCTATTTTTCTATTGGCTCTTACAAGGTGTTTGACAAGTGGGAGAATGCTGGGAATTAAGGTGTCTCAACCTTGGTAATTCTCTACATTTGTAATGTTTGTATTTATTATTTAATTGCCTATGTTGTAAATAATTGGAAATTCCACTTTGTCATATTGTGGGATGTGGTACGGTGATGTGTCAATCCTACATGGATTATGAAAACTTGTTATTTTGTCCTCACATGAGGAGATAGGCATCCCACTTAGTGGTAGGAATATTCTGCCATGTGTCGGCATCCTCTAAGTTGTGTAAGGAATGTTTGACCGAAATGGTTATGACAGATTCCTATGACGAATCTATGACATGTAAGAGTCAAGAATAGAAGGTTGTAAGACAGGTGATGACATGTGTCATGTAGCATCTTTGAATGAGGCATATTTGGGTGCCCCAAGGTGGAATATGATGTGTTGTAAGAGAATATGCTATTTATAGCATGTGTATGATAGATTCTCTTACAATTGTAAGTTGTAACCGCTATGACAGATTCTATGACGGTCATAAGTGTCGTAAGAGCATCTGTCATAGCCCATTTTGGAAATAGGTGACCTCTTTGGGATGGGAGCTGTGGACAAGTGTCAGACACATTCTACAATGTTGACCAAGTGTCCCTAGGTGTGGGTTTTGGTCCAAGACGCCATATTGGATGCCCATTCCAAGATAGGTCCAATATTGCCTTGTATTTTCTTTATATACAGGTGCTTGGAGATGGAGTTTGTATCACAAGTTTATAGGTACTGTTATGCTACCAGATTGACTCCAAACACGAGTGTCAAAGACCATTGAAGCTTGCATTGCAAGTGTATTGTAAACATTCTTCCAGATTTGTTAATACATTGTGCAGGTTTCTGAGTGTGGGGTTTTTCATCCGATAAGGGTTTTCCCCACCGTAAATCTTTGTCTCTCTTCTTCTATCTACTTTCTGGTTCTTGTGTTTTGCTGCAATATCTCATGTTAATGGTTTAAACATCACTGTAATAGTTAGGATAAAGTTGAATTTGCATAGCCCTCTCCTCAATAGATTAGTGTAGGAAGCATTTTCTGCACACCTAGCTTCCTTTTAGGAACCACTCAAATTTTGTATTAAATATGATCGAATACCTCTCCAAGAGGTTCAAGAGCTGTAACATATAACATGAAGACCCTACAGGTAAGTATCTCTAACCCTTTATCTCTCTCGTGATGTGCTTCCCCCGTGATGTGCCATGTGTTGTCTAGGCCTCTTGGGATGACCTCAGATTCTCCCATAAGGTTTGGGATACCAGGAGATCGCCTCTATTGTGACCATCTTCTATTTGTATCATCATTCTTCTAAATTGCTCTCTCTAATTTCATTGTTGAGTGTTGTGTCTTACGGACATAGCATCGTGGTTGGTGACCTGGGGGCACCCTCCTACGTGATTGTCCCTAAGACACTTGTTTCTCCTCTCTTATTTATGGTTTCCTTTCCTCTAGTGTTTCCATCTAGCGAGTGAATGACGACGAACATTTACACTGATGCGGACCTAGTGTCCCTTTCAATAGTAATAAAAAAATGGACTGAGTTCCTAATATGATGATGGGGTTGTATATTTTATCTGACACTTGGCTAGTGGAAGCACTAGTGCTTTCCGCATAGTGAATTTGATGATGTTTCTGTTGCATTTACAAACCTTAACAATACTGCTGCTCTATGGACCTTTGTTTGTCTTTGAATCTGGCCTTGGTGGTACTCAATTTGGAGAGCTTCATGATATAGCCCCATGGTTATCCTCAATCTCTGAGTTTGTTGTATAACCTTGGCCCTTTGTGTGGTTAATCGTATGCATTGATGTTGTTGTTTATCATGATCTTGTAGACACTAACATGTTTCTTGCAGGGATGTGTTTGTGGCAATATTTGACAATCGTAAAGTACATGTCACCTCTAGGGGACATGGACTTTGCAAAATTCAGTGTTCCCTTGTGTGTTTTCTTCCTACCTTAACATACTTGATATCGATACTTGATAGCAACCACCTTAAGGTGGGGGCATATATAAGGTAAGCTACATATTATAGATGTTAGTAATGTGTTTGACCTCAGAGGAAAAGACTTACGCCCCAGGGTAGTGCATCGTGCATCCTGAGTTTGTTTGCAATCAATCAATCAATCATGTAAGCCCTCTGTAGAGGTGGGATATCGAGCATATCCTTTTTCTTAGGCCCTCTACAGAGGTGGGGATGGTGTATTTCTTAGAGCAGATTACATCATCTTGTCATTTTCAAAAGTCCTCTGCAGAGGTGGGGAGCGGTTCTGTGACTAACTCAACCCTTAAACGTGTCTTTGATGATTGTTGTGGTGAAGCCCTATCATCGGTGTGTGCCTGTAATGTGCCTAAGATGGTGATGATCCTAGAAATAGGAACACACCATCGCTGTCTGCCATGTTTTCTTCGTGTCTTCAAGTGTGTGTGTTTTGGTGTGCTTGTTTTGTGTGGCATGTTTATTGCCCCAGATGCAGAGACCAACACCTTTAGGTAGTGCTTCCTACATTTTGGGAGGTTTTGTGTGCCTTGCATGTGTGTTTCCCCATATATACAGAGACCTGCACCCTAGGGTAGTGTATCCTGTATTATGGGAGGTTTGTTTACTTTCTAGTACTTGCATTTGCATTTCATATATATGAGAAAAAGAAAAGAAAAGGTATCATTTATGTCTTCCATGCACTAATGTGTCTTCTATGCATTGACCATATTCTCTGTGTTCTATGTGACTGTAACTATCTTCTCCATGTTTTGTGTGCCTATTACTGTCTCCTATGTGATTGGTGTGTCTTCTACGTGCTTGGTGTGTTTGTGACTTTACTTTAATGCATGTATTGGCCTCGTGTTTATACATACATTAAAGTGGGGGCTAAATGTAACGTCAAAAAATGTCCCCTTGGGGGCTTTTCCCTTATAACGTTTAGCTCCTGGGTCTTTAGTATGCATTTAAGACATATTAGTTCATATTTTGGCATCCCGATGGAATGAGACCTAGGTTCCATGGAAAATTGGACCTAGGTGGACCCCTTGAGCTGTACCCTACCCAAAATAGGGGGGAGGACTTGGGCACATGCGCCCTAGTCCTACTTTATTTTGGGGTAGCCCTAATTTCTGGGTGTCGGTTTATGATCATTATTTGGTCCTTTTGACAACACGGTAAGTTTTGATTTTTTAAATCTTGGCGGGAGTGCTTGTAGTTGCATATAAAAGCATGTTTAGGCATTCGTTTGTAAACTAGATTTCAATTAGAGGATCATTTGTGTACTCTAGGCATTCTCAAGGTGATTCAAGGCTTTCTATTGTGTTGGAAGAGTAGACTTGTATGTTTTGTGTGTTGATATTTGCAGCTTTGAGCATCAATTTCCTCATGGCATGAAGAGCATCTTCCTCCCATGAGAGATTCACTACAAGGTGACATAAAATTGCATTTTCATCATTGATTCCTTTGGTTTTTGCCTCTGCCTCACAAGGGCACGCATTCTTTTATCTGACAACGGTGTTTGGAGACTTAAGTGTCCTTTGGGGCTTGACTGAGGCAAGCCTATAAACACCACAACCCCCAAACCAAGTCTTGTGATTACAGGTTACAGGTGTCGTATTTGGGAAAAATGAAGTTGTAGGAAGGATTGGCAGGCATCAAGGATTCAAGATCTGAAGAAAAGTCAAACACAAGAGACTTCCAAGACTTGGGTGCTCTCTCTAGTGTCCTCTATAGATAGATCTCTAAAAACAGAAGTTATAGGGCTGATCAGTGTCGGAAGGAGGTCCGGATTCTGTGAAAAAGCAAGTACCTTGGACTTGGGTGCCTGCTCCAGTGTCCCTGACTATTTCGCTTTGGAACCCCAAAAACAAGTATTCTGTGATTTGGTATTTTATTCCTATCTGCAAAAAAAAATTCTGTCTTTTCGTCAATTTGTTTCTGTATTTGCATAATTAGGGTTTTAATGGTTAATTGGACATAAGAGAAAGAAAATTAATAATTAAAATCCCTAATCCAAGTTTTCCTACATCTACAAGTGACCTAGGATATGATAGTGCTCACCACTCGACCCTAGATCCTTGAATGTAAGGTGGAAAGGAGGATTTAAACATCTAAACACTAGAACATTAACAAATCCAATTTTCCCCTAAACAATAGTAAAGGATGAGGAGATAGTGAAGAAGTGTTTTGGGGCAGAGAAAAAATATTGTGAGCTTCAATGGAACTGAACCTTGGCATGAAGAAGAAGATGTTGTTTCTTAGTTCAATCTTTCTATGTTAATCATATAAACATTTGTAGACAGTGAGTCTCTTTAAGCAGTGCACCCGAAGGCAACTGCCTTCCCATTTTTCTATTCTTTTAACAGAGAATAAATCTTGTGGGTTAACCCCCACCATGGTTTTTCCCTTAACCGGGTTTCCACATAAAAATCCTAGTGTTATGTGTGTTGATTTTGTTTATGCTCATGTGTTGTTGATTCATGCTTTCATAGTTATATCATTCATCTATTAATAAGTGGTAAAGAAGTTTAATTGCAGCAAAGGATAAAAGTTTTTGTGACACTACTTCACCCCCCCTCTCAGTTGTCTGCCCTAATTTCAACAATTGGTATCAAAGTTGATTCCTCTAAAAGAAGCTTGACCGCTTGAGGAGATCCAGGATGTCAACTTACATGAAGGACAGTCCAAGATTTGATGGAACAAATTACTCTCTATGGAAGAGTCGCATGGAGTGCCACTTGCAATGCATGGGTGATGCTTATTGGTTAATAACTAAGGATGAGTATAAGCCTCTAGAGAAAGGTCCTTCAACTCTAGATGAACTCAAAGATGTTGAAAATAAATTCAGGCTAAAGAAGCATTGTTGAGTGCCCTGACTAATATAGAAATGACAAATGTCCTAGAATTAAAAAATACTCATGAAATTTGGAAGAAGTTGGAAACTCTATATGAAGGTGATGAATATGTCAAATGTGCTAAGGTGCAGAGCGTAAAGCGTAGATATGAAAATTTGAGGATGAGTGAAGATGAAAACATCACTTCCTACATGCAAAAGGTGAATGAACTTGTGTGCAGTATCATGTGTGCTAGTGGAAAACTGGAAGAATCAGAGATTGTTGGCAAAGTGCTTAGATCCTTACCTGCTTCATACAAACATAAAGTTGTTGCTATTGAGGAGATCAAGACTGTGACAATTGTTACAAGGGATCAGTTAGTTGGCAAGCTTTCCGCATTTGAAATGAGTGAGTTTGGTGATTCTCTTCCTAAATATGAATCTACATTTAAGGCCAGTGTTTTTGGAAAGCAAAGATTTGATCCAGGTGAAAGCTCTTCAAGAAGACTAACTAGATTTGAGAAGGCAAGGAAGGATCTTGAAGAAGATGAATCGAAGCTTGAAGAACTTGAAGCTCTTTTTGCCAAAAGACTACCAAGAGATCTGGTAAGTATGAAGGAAAGTTGCCTTTCAAATGTTTTGCTTGCAATAAGATTGGTCATTTTGCCTCAAGACGTCCAGAGAGGGTTTCAAAGCCAAACCCTAAAATGCCTAGGATTTAGGATAAATGATACTATGTCCAAGAAGCTACTGAAGGAGTCATTGATGATGAATCTGATAAGGGAAGTACCTCAGGAAATAAATGGGTGTTCATTGCCATTAAAGAAGAAGATTTGGTGCCTATTGAATCTGTTAGCTATGTGAATGTGGAAAGAACTTTGGCTACTCAGGATGAAGAAAAGGATGAATGGGTAATTGACAAGTGGATTCTCTCATCATATGACAAGTGACAAGAGTAAGTTTGTAAGTATGGAAAGGTATGAAGGTGGAATTGTGAAGTTTGGAGATAATTCAGCTGGTAGAATTCGTGGTAGAGGATCCATCTCTCTTGATGGTAAGAATAACACTAATGATGTTTTGTATGTGGAAGGGTTGAAGCATAATCTTCGTAGTGTTGGACAGTTGGTTGATAAGGGATATGATCTCTGATTCAAGGATGGAAAATGTAGAATTTTGGAAAGCACCAAAACTAAGATTGTATCTGGTACATAGACTAGAGGTAACATCTTTCATTTAAGTGCTACTGGTAAAAATTGTTTGATTGCTCAGATTGATCAGAGTTGGCTATGACATAAGAGAATGTGTCATGTAAACTTTGATAACATTGTCAAGATAAGTGCTACTCAAACTATAAGAGATCTTCCAAATCTTGTGAAACCTACCAATAGCATGTGTAAGGAATGTCAATTGGGCAAATAGAATAGAGCTACATTCAAGAGTAAAGAACAATCTTCAAGTGGATTGTTGGAACTTGTGCACACCGATTTGTGTGGTCCTGCTAGGGTTAGGAGTTTGCAAGGGGACAAATACTTTATGTTGCTGATTGATGATCACTCCCAGATGATGTGGGTCACTTTCTTGAGAGAGAAATTAGAGGCTCTTGACAAATTCAAAGTGTTTAAGGATAGGGTGGAGAATGATATTGGTGTGAAGATAAAATGTCTGAGATCTGACAGAGGTGGAGAGTTTACCTCCAGTGAGTTTAATGCATTTTTTGAAAAGCATGGAATAAGAAGATAGCTGTCTACTCCTAGGACTCCTCAGTAGGATGGAGTTGTGGAAAGGAAGAACTAGACTATTCAAGAGGCTGGTAGAACCATGATGATGGAAGGAAATATTCCACATGTCTATTGGAGAGAGGCTATGAGTACTATTGTCTACACTCTTAACCAGGTGTAGATCAAAGGTAATTTTGGTAAAACACCTTATGAACTGTGGTTTGGTAATGCTCCTTCTGTGAAATATTTTAGATTTTTTGGTAGTAAATGCTATATCAAAAGAGATGAAGATCTAGGCAAGTTTGATGCAAGATGTGATGAAGGAATATTTCTGGGTTATTCTAATCAAAGCAAAGCATACCGGTGCTTTAACAAGAGATTGAAAAAGATTGTTGAAAGTGCTAATGTCAAGGTTGATGAATGCAAGGAGATACCTTCAAGGTTTTGTGGATATGAATCAGATGATCAAAATGAAAGTCTAAATGAAGGAAAGCAATTCCAGTTTACTCCAGAGAATCTAGTTACTCAAGAAGTTAATGCAAATGTTGAGGAACAAGTTCAAGAATTAGAAGTTGAAGAAAATCCCAAAACTCCTAGGTATGTAAGATTGAATCATTTTGAAAATCAGATCATAGGAGATAAAAATAAATGTGTTCAAACTAGAAGAAGAATTGTTGAGGAACAGGAGGAGTATTTTCTGATTTCAAAGATGGAACCAAAATTAGTGAATGAAGCTTGTAATGATGAAAGTTGGTTAAAAGAAATGGAAGAAGAATTAATACAAATTGAAAAGAATCATACTTGGGATCTTTTTCCTAGACCTAAAAACAAAAATGTAATTGGAACTAAATGGGTCTTTTGGAATAAATTGAATGAAGATGGTGAAGTTGTGAGAAATAAAGCAAGATTGGTGTGCAAAGAATATTCTCAGGTAGAGGGAATTGATTTTAAAGAAACTTTTGCTCCAGTGACAAGAATTGAAGCAGTTAAATTTTTTCTTGCCTTTGCTACTTACAAAGATTTCAAAGTATACCAGATGGATGTCAAGTCAACATTCCTAAATGTAGGGTTGGAAGAAGAGGTCTACATTGAGCAATCAAAAGCATTCTAGTTTTCTAATCAAGGAGATAAGGTCTGCATATTGAAGAAAGCATTGTATGGACTTAAACAAGCCCCAAGAGGCTGGTATGCAAGATTAGATAAGTATCTGCTAAATTTAGGCTTTAGCAAAGGCACTGTTGACAATAATCTTTATTTCAAAATTGATCATGAGCACGTCTTGATTGTTGAGGTATTTGCTGATGACATCATCTTTGGTGGAAATGAGAGTATCTATAAAAAAATTGTTGATCAGATGCAAAGTAAATTTGAGATGTCTATGTTTGGTGAAATGAATTTCTTTCTAGGTCTGTAAATCATTCAATCAAAAAAAGGCATCTTCATATCTCAGTCCAAGTATGTGAAAGAGTTGTTGAAAAAGTTTGGAATGGAGGATTCAAAACTAGTGAGTACTCCTATGGTAACCGGATGCAAGTTGAGTAAAGATGACGATTCCCCTAAGGTAGATCATAAAAGGTATAGATCAATGATTAGAGGACCACTTTATCTGACTCATACTAGACCTGATATTATAAATGCAGTTGGCTTTGTTGCTAGATTTCAAGATGATCCTAGAGAATCTCATGTTGTAGCAGTCAAAAAAAAATTTAGATATCTGAAGGGAACATCTGACTATGGCTTATGGTATCCTAAGGGTGATGATTTCACCCTTCATGCATACACAGATGCTGATTGGGCAAGAGATGTGGACGACAGGAAGAGTACTAGTGGAGGTGCATTTTTCTTAGGAAAAAGATTAGTTTCTTGGTTGAGTAAAAAGTAGGAGGCAATATCTCTGTCTACTGTAGAGACAGAGTACATAGCAGTAGCAAGTAATTGTACTCAAGTTTTGTGGATGAAGCAAATGTTGAAGGATATCAAAGTTGTGTTTGAAGAGCCTGTTACAATCTTCTGTGATAATTCAAGTGCAATAAACATTTCAAATAATCTGGTGTTGCATTCAAAGACAAAGCACATATCCATCAAGTTTCACTTTTTGAGAGAGAAGATAAATGAGAATGAAATCAGATTGGAGTTTGTTTCATCAAAAGATTAGATTACAGATATCTTCACTAAGCCTCTACCTAAGGATACTTTTGAGTATCTCAAAGTGATACTAGGGGTTACTACCCCTCCTATTTAGAACTAAGGTGCCCTAATGTGCATTAGTCCGGTGGAATTCACAGTTATATCTTGTGATCCAGATTGGTATTAAGGAGTTGCTACTCAGGGGGAGTAGTCAATATGCTGATTCTGAATTAATAAACAAAAAAGGAAGAGATGATTGTAAATATGTGCCCTTTGCCATTGATGTCAAAGGGGGAGAGAAGTCGTGTGAAAAACTTGGAAGTAAGCAGTTGATGGTGAAAGGGGTAGTAGTAAAGAAAATGATTGCAGGTGTGATAAGAGAAAGGGGGAGAAGTTCTTGTCTTGATGTTTGAAACAATTTTTCACATCATATGTTGCTATCAATGACAAAGGGGGAGATTGTTGCAAATATGTGCCTAATCGGTGTTGTCATTAATGTCAACATATCCTTGTTGTCATTGGTGTCAACTGTATCCTATTCTAGAAGACTTGTATGTTGAGGATATTGAGAAAATTAGCCTCTCTGGAAGAAACAAGTGAGTTACATATCTCTCTATAAAAGATAGTAAAGATAGTGCAGTTCAGTGAAGTAGTTTGCTCTGTATTCCTAGTGAGTTGAAGATCAGAATCTGTAGACCAAAGGGTGTTGTGAAGGATTTGTATATCGAAAAATTTGGATTTGCAAATGGAAATGATCAAACAATGAAATGCATAACCTAAACCCAAATTATTCAATACCTCAAAGATGCAAGATGAGCTCAATTGATTGATCAATTTGTTGTGTTGATTGCTTGATTCCACAGCATAACATTGATAAGAAGATAAATGATGGATGAATGATGGTTGATAGATGCAAGATAGATGGATTGAAAGCGGATAGATAATGGCTTGAGATGAAAATTCAACAAAGTGAGGTTGCATGAAGAAGAATCCCCTTTCATGGCTCAAGAGAGGCTTGCTTTATAGAATTGGCTTGGTTCAAATGGATGGCTAGGATCAATTAGGTCTTTAGATGAAATGGATGGATAGGATTAAGTTAGGTTTCCTTGCACATTAATAAATTGTAGTCAATTGACATGTGTCAAAGGAAATAGGTCTCATGTGTGATTGTGTACACAAAAAGTACTACATGTGATGATGTACATAAAAAGTATTTTAAATGAGTTATACTACAACACATGATTAAGGGGAAATGGACAAGTGTCAAGGTGAGATGAAAGGTCATGTGACTTAATTCAAATTAAATAATTGAATTAGTTGGGATATAGTTGGGAAATTAATTAAATAAATAAGATTTATTTATATAATTAGGTAGATGAATAGGATGGGATAAGATATGATGTGGAAATTAATTAAATAAATAAAATTTATTTAATTAATTGGCTAAGTGGGATTAGGATGGGATTATGATGGGGTTTTAATTAAATAAATAAAATTTATTTAATTAATTGGCTAAATGGATTAAGTGGATTAAGAGTGGAATTTGGACAAAATGCTACATGATGTCTTAATAATGTTTTTGACTAGGTGTTGCAAGACATGGACAAATTTGGGGACAACTTTGGGTGTCTACATTTTTTCCCTCTTTGAGATGATGTTCAAGATGATAAGATTTGTGTCGAGTAACATCATTTCAAAGAAGCTAAGGTATGGATAGAGGAAAATGGATAGGATGATGATGATGGTGATGGAAAGGATAGGTTGATGATGGAAAGATAGGATGATGATGCCCCCTCGAGAGGATAGGCGGGTTGGACAAACATAGTATGCTCTCGAAAAGAAATGGCTTAGAGTACGAAAGATAGAGGAAATGGATAGAAGAAAGGGATGGATGCATTATGCTGCAATGAAAGTGAGCAACCATGATGTTTAATATAGCACTAGAAGTTATGCACCAAGGTATAAGGAACTAGGGTGATGATGTGTCTCGTGCCCCAGCATAATACAACCTTGTCAAGATACAAGGTATGAATATTAGCTGGATGGATACCGATATGATGCAAATGCAAGATAAAAAGATAACACACACAAGCAAGCAAGAAAGCATGCACAAATGATTCAAAAACAACCAAGGTATTGCCCTTGTCAAGCTATAAACCAATGATTGATTGTTTGATTGATTGATGATGATGATAGTGTTGTCATTGCGGGGAAAGCTATATCCCTAGATTAACACAAGGTGGTTTTCTGAGTTGGTTGGCTGGTTGGTTGATTGATTTGGCTTACAATAAGGCCAGGATCAAGACCATTGATTATGCTTGGATAACTTGGCTTGATTGATTAACTTGATTGGTATAGATTTAAGGATTGACTTGCATTTGGATCATTACTTTGAAATGATGGATGAAGATTGATGAAGGTGTTGGTTTTTTCCCAGACTGGATGCTTATTCCCAGATTTCCCTACAAGGTAGCCATCAATGATCAACAGGATCTCTGGGCTAGGGGCCAACAGTGTAGGAGATAGACTCTATATTTTATCTCCTCTTCTTCTTCAGGCTCTGCAAAACCTAGGGGGGTATTCCCTACTCAACATCCATGAGGATATACATACAAGGCTGGGATGCTGACAGAAAGCAGATAAGTCCTCCTGTAAGTAGACCAAAATTGTAAGATAAGAGCAAAGGGGCTAGCTTTGGGCCTATTTGCAGTTGTAGACAGAGGACTTGGATCCTAAAACTAATTCTACTATCCTAATGGTTATTTTAGAGTTTGATTTTGATTTTAAGTTTGGATGCAAAGCTGGACATGGTTGTAACACAAACACAAAGCAAGATTGGTGCCTATCCAGGGCCTGGAGTCAGTAGACATACACTTGTGAATGATATGCATGAACAACTAAAACTAAATTTCAGGGGGATACATATGATACCTGCCTTACAGATATCTCCCAATACAGAGTGTTAAGCTATCTATACTTATGGCATCCCTATTACAGTATACCCTTCCCAATGTTCAATCTGAAAATAGTTTAATCTACCCCTTGAGCAGAAGTTAAAAGATCAGACATTCAACACAGGAATTCTATGTTCTAGAATCTTAGACATTCCTTGAATACCTAGACTCAGAAGAAAGATACATGCAAAATTAGAGACAGAATTAGCATAACACATGCAAACATAGCATTACTCATATAAAATTGACCATGAAATTAGTGGATTCATGCAAAAACATACAACAGGAGATACATAAACTCACAAGTTTTGCTGCACAGAGCAACCAAATCAGCTGTATTGTATTACAGAGCCAAATGTTCAACTTTCAACAACCAAAACAATGGTAACACAGTCTGCCTATATCGGCCAGAAAGTGTACCCACAGTAATTAATTACATGATTTTTACAAAAAATTGCCAGATACAGCCCATGAGAGATGACGCCCATAAGTTATCAATGCAGTAGGCAGGAGAGTTGACAGGGGTGGCCTCGAGCCCTGTGCCACCATCTGGAAGTCTTCATGCTAAAAATCAGGTAGTTTAATCACTTGTACTGTCACCCACACCCCTGCTACAATCGCCATTGATGGCTCAACCACCCGCAGCCTACTTGGAAACCATCGCACTGTTCAAAATGGAGCTTCCCGCCAAGAAGCGCTTCCTCGCAGGTTTAAAATAATGTAGGGAGATTAATCCCACATGCATAGTGAGAAGACCACTTCAACATTTTATAAACATGGCTACAAACATACTAAGTGTCGAGCACTTTTGCCGCGCTTGACACACAAGCCCTCGCCCAAAGCTAAGCCATCAGCTTGCCCCAAAAAACTCTCACCGATCTATCAAGTCTCTCCGATGGTAAACAAAACACAACCTTTGTCGCCGTGACTCCCTCCATCAGAGCATCCAAAAATCCTCTGGTCGACCTCATATGTTACACCGATGAAGCCCATCGCAATCCCCTGTCAGCCAGACCAATCCCATCAGCCAACCTAAAACTCCTCTGACTGACCTCAATAGTCTTGCCGACGCCATCACAAACTCCATATTTCCCATCATCAGCCAGAGATAGACCATCGGGCCAACTTCCACTGACTAGGCCGATAAAACAAGTCTCACCGATGGCCAAGCAAAAAACACCCATTGCCAAGACAAAAACCATCAGCCAACCCAAAGGCAACGCTCGCCGACAACAAAAGTCACGCCAATGGCAACTTGGCTTCCCATCTCCATCGGTGTGACTTAGACCGTCGGAGAAAGACCACAAACCTATGCCGATAGCTGCCATCACGCCGATGAAACCAAAAACATAAAGCTTTGAACCATTGAACCGGTTCAAACAGATGGTTCAATGGCGAGGTTCAACACTGAGGTTCGCCGGCGAGGTTCAAACTGAAAGTTCAAAGACACAATCGGAGCACTCAAAAAAATAAAACTTTCGCTGATGGACAAAACATGATGACCCCTTCCTTAGGAAAGATGATGCGGATGCTGCAAAACACTGAAGGGGTGCCAAAACTCAGAACCTTTTGGATTTTTTGGGAAGATGCCTGCATGAAAAATTGTTCAGAAACTGACAGTCAATTCAGGCACCAACAGTGGCTTTGATTGGGGACGTGCAGGTGCAAGACTGCAGTGAGAACCCCAGATCTCTGGGATGCAGACCAGTCCCCTATCCATTGGGCACATAGTCAAACTTGCACCAATCTGCATCACCAAACACATTATTTTAAAATAAACATGGTGGCCCAGGGCCACCAAAAAGGAAAAACTAGACTTTTCCTTTGTCAAACACCTGATTTTCTTTTGATTTCTTCAAATGAAGCCTAAAATCATTTAACTATCTGCAGCAAGCCCCTTGGCAATTATTTGTGCTGCTGCTCATTTCTTTTTCTTCAACAAATCTATAGCTAGCTTCATCAGCATGTATAATTATCAGTTGTAGAATGTCATCATCATATGAGTCACTGATGTTGCTTGGAAAAATAACAGACTCACATGAAACAAATGAATCCACATCAGAATTTTGCCCTTCCTCAAAAAATAAGAGCTCCTCTGTATCAAACATGCAATATTCAGGCACAAGCAACATCTCATAATCAAATTTATCTTGATGAACATACAGATATCCATCATCATCATGCACGATAGTTTTGTCATTAATGTCCACCTGAAATGTCTCAAGAGAAGGTAGAAATAACTCAGAATGTAGCCCTACACTAAAAGCTTCATAGTCACCCCTACAATCAACATTATCCCCAACTGTATGAGCACACACATCTGCAATTTTCCCATCCACCTCTAAATAGTGACCTTGTTTTTTATCTTCACCAGTGCCCTGATAATCAAAAGCAAAGTTTTCAACCTCTACACTATGAAGGTGGCCAAAATCTTCAAGGAAACATTCATAATCAGCATCCAAATATATTTCATTATCTGAAAGGCTCACATATGCATCTGAATGCTAGCAATCACTAGCATATTCACTGCCATCCCTTGAATCAATGTTTTCTATATTTAGAGTGAAGCTCTGCATATCCACTTCATATAAATAATCAGGCATAACTGGGATATGCACACTACTGCAAGACACAACTTCATGTATGTCTCTCATTTGATCAATTGGAGGGCACCTTGTGTCTGCAGGCTTGTCTTCTAAAGGCTGATAACAATCTTTGTTTTCATTATTACAAGATGTGCTTACATTTTCTACAACATTTTCTTCATGCATCACATCATGGTTGTACACATTATTCTGAAATATATTTCCCTCTATACAATCATTTCTCAATGCACATACTGGGAGAGCTGAAATATATTCACTTTGATAACTGCTTTGACAACTTGCAGCCATGAAACCTACTAGCATTCCATATTTCTCATTGTTTTCTATGTCCATAGCAAATTGGAAAGCCTGGTGAAGTGTGACTGGTTCTTTATCTCTCAACAGATAACTCATTTCTTCATCAAATGCAGCCAAATAAATTGTCAAGCACAATGCATTATTAGGTCTCATATATTCAGGGATCTGCCTAAGCAATTTAATAAACCTAAGATTAAAGGCTGGAACCAGCTCCTCATCTTCCCTTTGGATATTCATAAAATGTATGATTAATGAGGCCACATCAAACCTTTCACCAAATTGCCCTAGGAATGCAACTTCTAAATCTATCCATGAAGAAACTGAACAAACAGGCAGGTCTGAAAACCATATCCTAGCATCATCTTCCAATGACTAAACAAAGAGTCTCATTACTACATCTTCATCCTCTACCTCATAATCTTCTATTAAATTACAAAATCTTTGCAGATGTTTGTTTGCCGATTTAGAATCTGATCCACTATATTTTGGCAAACATATTCTAATTTTATTGGGAATAATATTTGGGTAACCATATATCCCTGTGAAATTTAGGGCTTTATATCTTTCAATAAAGAATGGTATTCTCTGAGAGCACGACCAGGCTTGCTGTTCTAAACTCAACATTTTGAATCAAAGATGAATACCTGGATATATGTTGCAGCATTGATAGGTTCTTTCAACAGAGTCGCCACCTCTCAGAGAGAGGACAGAATGTCAGCAAGGTACTTTTGTTTTCTGGATTCATCACCCCAGCAGAGCACCACATGGTTCCTTTTTGCTGCAACAACTTCATTGGAAACTAGATTTTCCAGCCCTCAGGTTACTTGACTCTCTCTCTCCCCGGCGGAGTCACCAATTTTTGTTGGTTTTTTCCCAGACTGGATGCTTATTCCCAGATTTCCCTACAATGTAGCCATCAATGATCAATAGGATCTCTGGGCCAGGGGCCAACAGTGTAGGAGATAGACTCTATATTTTATCTCCTCTTCTTCTTCAGGCTCTGTAAAACCTAGGGGGGTATTCCCTACTCAACATCCATGAGGATATACATACAAGGCTGGGATGCTGATAGAAAGTAGATAAGTCCTCCTGTAAGTAGACCAAAACTATAAGATAAGAGCAAAGGGGCTAGCTTTGGGCCTATTTGCAGTTGTAGACAGAGGACTTGGATCCTAAAACTAATTCTACTGTCCTAATGGTTGTTTTAGAGTTTGATTTTGATTTTAAGTTTGGATGCAAAGCTGGACATGGTTGTAACACAAACACAAAGCAAGATTGGTGCCTATCCAGGGCCTGGAGTCAGTAGACATACAACTGTGAATGATATGCATGAACAACTAAAACTAGATTTCAGGGGGATACATATGATACCTGCCTTACAGATATCTCCCAATACAGAGTGTTAAGCTATCTATACTTATGGCATCCCTATTACAGTATACCCTTCCCAATGTTCAATCTAAAAACAATTTAATCTACCCCTTGAGAAGAAGTTAAAAGATCAGACATTCAACACAGGAATTCTATGTTCTAGAATCTTAGACATTCCTTGAATACCTAGACTCAGAAGAAAGATACATACAAAATTGGAGACAGAATTAGCATAACACATGCAAACATAGCATTATTCATATAAAATTGACCATGAAATCAGTGGATTCATGCAAAAACATACAACAGGAGATACATAAACTCACAAGTTTTGCTGCACAGAGCAACCAAATCAGCTGTATTGTATTATAGAGCCAAATGTTCAACTTTCAACAACCAAAACAATGGTAACACAGTCTGCCTATATCGGCCAGAAAGTGTACCCACAGTAATTAATTACATGATTTTTACAAAAAACCGCCAGATACAGCCCATGAGAGATGGCGCCCATAAGTTATCAATGCAGTAGGTAGGAGAGTTGACAGGGGTGGCCTTGAGCCCTGTGCCACCATATGGAAGTCTTCATGCTAAAAATTGGGCAGTTTAATCACTTGTACTGTTGCCCACACCCCTGCTACAATCACCATTGATGGCTCAACCACCCGCGGCCTACTTGGAAACCGTCGTACTGTTCAAAATGGAGCTTCCTGCCAAGAAGCGCTTCCTCGTAGGTTCAAAATAATGTAGGGAGATTAATCCCACATGCATAGTGAGAAGACCACTTCAACGTTTTATAAACATGGCCACAAACATACTAAGTGTCGAGCACTTTTGCCGCGCTCAACACACAAGCCCTCGCCCAAAGCTAAGCCATCGGCTTGCCCCAAAAAACTCTCGCCGATCTATCAAGTCTCTCCGATGGCAAACAAAACACAACCTCCATCGCCGTGACTCCCTCCATCGGAGCATCCAAAAATCCTCTGGCCGACCTCATGTGTTACACCGATGAAGCCCATCGCAATCCCCTGTCAGCCAGACCAATCCCATCGGCCAACCTGAAACTCCTCTGACCGACCTCAATAGCCTCACCGACGCCATCGCAAACTCCATATTTCCCATCATCGACCAGAGATAGACCATCGGGCCAACTTCCATCGACTAGGCTGATAAAACAAGTCTCACCAATGGCTAAGCAAAAAACACCCGTCGCCAAGACAAAAACCATCGGCCAACCCAAAAGCAATGCTCGCCGACAACAAAAGTCACGCCGATGGCAACTTGGCTTCCCATCTCTGTCGGTGTGACTTAGACCGTCGGAGCAAGACCACAAACCTATGCCGATAGCTACCATCACGTCGATGAAACCAAAAACATAAAGCTTTGAACCATTGAACTGGTTCAAATAGATGGTTCAATGGCGAGGTTCAACACTAAGGTTCACCGACGAGGTTCAAACCGAAAGTTCAAAGACACAATCGGAGCACTCAAAAAAACAAAACTTTCGCTGATGGACAAAACATGATGACCCCTTCCTTAGGAAAGATGATGCGGATGCTGCAAAACACTGAAGGGGTGCCAAAACTCATAACCTTTTGGATTTTTTGGGAAGGTGCCTGCATGAAAAATTGCTCAGAAACTGACAGTCAATTTAGGCACCAACAGAAGGATTGATGAATTAATTTGAAGAATTGATTTGATATGAATTGATGATTAGATTGAAGGAAATGGATTGATTGAAAGAAGTTGGTTATTAATGATGTAGAAAATAGATGATAGAAGAAATGATGAGAGAAGAAAGAGGAAAATCATTTGTGCCTGAATCTGGGCAATTCCTTCATACTCCAGACTGCCTACATACCCTATATCCATAGGATCAAGGCACTTAATGATGGAAATGAGATGTAGTTTTGAATTTTTTTTATTAATGATGACGAAAGATTGGGTTATGGTTTGAGATTGATTGATGAAATATTGATGATGGGATGATATGTGGTGGATTGAGCTACTTTTGATTTGCTGAAGTGATTGGATTTGTTTTGATGGTTCACTTAATGTGATTGAGTTGATTTGCTTTGGTGTTGATGCTGATGATTGGATTGTTTGGAATGATGATAGTGATAGTGTGATGATTAGAGTGTCCACTCAATCTAAGCATAAGCAAGTGTTCTTAGTGTGCTCAAAGGATGTAAAACAAACAAGGTATTGCCCTTGTCAAGTCATAAACCAATGATTGATTATTTGATTGATGATGATAGATAGTGTCGTCATTGTGGGGAAAGCTATATCCCTAGATCAACACAAGGATGTGGGAATGCTATATCCCATTGATGATGATTGATTTGGTTCATGACAAGATTAGGATCAAAAATATGTTGATTTGATTGGATAATGTTCCTTGATTGATTAGCTTGCTTGATATGGATTAGTGTGACTTGGATTCAAGATCATTGCTTAGATTGATTTGATTGGTATGATTGGAAGAAGTGATTGATTGAAATGGATGAATGAATGTTATTGATGGGAAGAATTGATGATGATGATGATTTGATTTTGATTGAATGTTGACGGAGTGGATTGTTTTGGATGATGTGATTGGTTTTATTGCTTGGATTTTTCATTGGATATTTGATTTTTTAGATTTTTTGGCATATTTTGATTTTATTTTTTTAAAATTTTTTTGGTGATATTTTGATTTTTTTTGGATTTTTTGACATATTTTGATTTTTTTGGATTTTTTGGGATGTCAATGGATTTACAATTTAGGTAGCCTTTGTGATTGATACCAATGACAAGGGAGAAAACCAAGCCTAAGTTTAAGGAGGATGGAGGATAAATAGGATGGATATGATGGATGGATAAAAGGATGGGCTCATGATAAATGGATGGGGATAAGCTATAAGATGGAAAGCTCATGATAAGGGTACGCCATAGTGGATGGATCATAAGGGAGCTAGTATGTGATCTTCAAAGCCTATGTTGCATAGGAAGAACTTACCCCATTCTAGGTGGTAATGCTTAGGATTCTTTGCATGACAAAGTTCATGACCAAGGGATGACATGATAGATTGGTTTGGATAAGATGGATAAATAGTCAATGGATAGGACTTGATTTGGAAAGAAGGTATGCCAAGAAATATCCAAACATGTTTCAACATTTTTGCCCCTATGTCTTCGTCAAGATCAAAAAGGAGGAAGGATGGATAAATGGGTTTAGTAAGATAGGCATGTTTATGTAATGGCTAAGGATGGTAGAATAGAATGTAGCAAGATAGGACATGGTAGGATGGAAAATGATAGTGTGGTATAAATGAGACAATGTGCCCCCAAGTGTAATTGGAATAGAAGATCAACTATGCATGACACCTGTTTGCCAGGTTTTCATCATGATACTTATCCAAGGCATCTGTTTACTAGGCTTTCACCATTGGACATAGGGATTTCTCTTTACTATCTTGATTTTTTTTGGATGGGATGACAATTACAGATGGCGCATGTTTGACAGGTTTTCACCATGGTAATGGATAGGAGGGACTTAAGTGTCTAGTACTATGAAAGTTGAAAAGTCCCATTAGAGGTGGATGTCATCGTATGGACCATGTCATTATGCTCATATATGTTGATAAGGCATTGCATGGATGGGAGATGGATTAGGTAGATAATGGATTATGATGTGGAATTATGGTAGGGTAGGCTAGTGGCTTATGGTGTGGATTTATATAGGCTTATGGAATGAAGATGGATGAAAAGTTTATGCCAAAGCATGGACCATAGGGATAGCATGGTGGAGATATGTAGGATAATGGATGGAAGATGGGGAGATGTAGTTATGTGGAGATGCTACGGAGTGGAAGGGAACCATGACCAACACACATCATGATAAACATTGAAGCTTTTGATGGGATGGTGGTGTAGTAAGCAATGGAGATGTTTGCTTAGGAGATGGTGGATGAAGTGATTTAGGAACCCACATAGATTTAGTATTTTTAGTGCTTTTGTTTTGCTTGTGGGATTTTTTAAGGGAATGAAAGTTTTGGATGGAAGTAGGCTTTTGGATGGATATAGGTGGTTGGGATTCTTGAGAGGTGGATGCCTCATTCACTTTGCTAGTTGTTTGCTTAGGAACCGAAACCATTTTGCTTTTGGGCTTTGCATTTGGAGGTAAGGGTTTAGATGGTTGCTTAGATGAACTTTTCTTTGATTTTGATTCTTTATGTCCTAAGGTATGAAGACCTTTAGGATTTTTGGTAGGATTTTTATCTTTATAAGTGGAGGCATCAAAATTTTTGCTTTTAAATCCCATGGGGTGAGTGGAGTGGATGGAATGATTGGAAGCTTTATGTTTAAACGATGTGTGCTTTTGTTGGCCATGATTAGGGATGTAAGGATACTTATGAATGATAGGTATGTTAGGTGTTGGAAGAAATGGTGGCAAGGTGGATGGAGGGATATTAGGAGTTGGTAAAAGTGGAGGCAAAATGGATGGCAGAAGGTGTATGGTCACATACTTTTGACATTTATAAGATGATGGAGGTGGAATGGAAACATATGTCTTGGGTAGATGATTGGGGGTGCGATGAAAAGTGGTAGATTTAGGATGCATGAAGGGATTACCAAAATCTTGGCCTTGTTTACCTTGGGGTGTGTATCCAAGGCCATATGAGTGTGGGGGGACCTTGACATGAATCGGCTCCAAAATACCTTGTTCATAAAGACCTGGGCCTTTACCTTTGTAGTTCATGTTTTGGAGGATGCGATTGACTATGGGAATAGATGTGTTTTGGGAACTAGACTTGAGCTTATTATTAGATGGAGAAGATGAAGTGGAGGACAAAGGTTGTTGTTGTCTTAAGGAAGAACATTCATATATGAAGGTGGATAAAGCAATAGGATATGGGGGTGACTTGAAATGGGATAGATGGTAGATGGGGATGGATCATTAGAATCTTTCTTATCATTTTGTTCACTAAGATCCAAGTTATTTGTTTGATCTTCTATGCTTACTTGGAAGGCATATGTCTCATCATGACAAGTGGAAGTTTGCTCATTATGGATAGGGCTAGATGGAGAATGGATAAGACTAGTTGGGACATCTTGCTAATGGATGGTTATGGGATTATGGATAGGATCAAGGTGCTCATGGATAGCTTCTTCATCATCTTGATCATGGATTGCATAAATTTTGGCTAAGGAGACCATAATGGTTTTCATGATCATAGATAGAACCTTGATGATAAATGTGAGCATAACTAGGATTAAGCGGGCTATACATGGGATAAATTTTCTCATGAATAGGGTCATGGTGATGGCTAATAGCTTGAGGGCAAACCATATGTAGGTCATGGATAGGTGGAACTTAAAGGTGCTTTGATCTTGATTAAAATTAAGGTTTGATATTTCCACATGTTTAAGATTATGCTCTTGACATACTTCATGACTTTGAATAGAAGTGGAAGGCTCTAGAGTGGACTTGATAGGCTCTTGAGGGTTATCAGCATGAGGACATGATGGCTCTTGACTTAGGCTTGTGGTTGGAGACTCTTGAATAGACTTGTTGGCTTGTAGGTCACATGATGGGCTTAAAGGGATAGGTATGTTAATGAAAGGCTCTTGAAGAGGCTCAAGGATATGCAAACCACATGATGAAATTATAAGATTGGACATGACCTTTGGAAGTTCATTGGTAGGCTCATGTATGGGTGTTTGACATGGGGGTAGTTTATTCCTAGCTAGTAGCTAATGGATCAAATCCTTCGCAAGGGTATGAGTGGATGGGAAATATAATGGATGGATGATAAGGGTGGATGGCATTGGATTAGGATTAGGATTAGATGGAAGGATAATGGGATTGGACAGATTTAGATTTGGACTAGATGGGGGTGACACATGGGATTGGGATGATGTTGCATGTTTATGGAGGCTTTGTATGTACATCTTAAAGAGGAGTGGCCTAAATATGGGGCATACATTTGTATTATGACCTTTGATCTTATGGTATGCACAATAATGATGTTCATTGTATGGACTTCCCCCACATGGTTTGACTTCAGGAAGTTCAATGAGTTTTGCTTCAAGCATCCATCCTAAAATATACTCAACATTTTCATTTGGTGGAGGATTGGAGGCTCATGGTGGTAAAGGTGATGAAGGGCTTGATGGGCTAGAAGATGGACTAGGAGTATGATCACATGGTGGTGTTGGGATATGATTAGTTGGCTCATGTGTCAGCATGTGATTGGATGATGGAGGCCACTCATAGGATGAATTAGCTAGGTTGGTATCTCCCTTGTCAAAGGTATTTAAGTCTTGTTGCATTAGGCTCGCATGGTTTATGTACAAAGGGCCACTTGGAGCTGCATGTGCATCTTGTTGCAAAGGTGGGCTTGGGCTCATTTGTGCTTGTTGTGGAGGCCATTGATAGTCTTGATAGCTAGGTGTAATGGTAGGATATGTAGACAAAATATCTTGAGGTGGACTCAAAGTTGCGGGCATTTGATCTTGTTGGAAAGGTTGACTTGTGCTCACTTGATTTATATACAAAAGGCCATTTGGACTTATTTTGTTCTTGTGAAATCACTTGATTGCCTTGTGGATGGGCTTGGTAGTACATTGGAATGTCGGCATGAGGGATTGAATAAGCTTGAGGTGGATATTCATAGGTTGATGTGGCATTGACTTGGTGGATAGGTGGATTAGGTTGATAGGAAGTGGATGGATATGCCATGTGGCTATAAGGTGGATTAGGTTGATATGAAGTGGATGGATATGACATGTGGCAAGATGGATTAGGTTGGGAGTGAATGGTTAAGGATTGATTCTTGTTGGGCTTGACTAGTGGCTAAAAGGTGTTAAACTTGTGCTATGAGTTGTCACAGTTGAGGTGATTGGCTTGCTTGGGGTTGAGATTTTTTGATGAAGAATGGTAATTTTCAATGGCATCTTAGTTTAGGGGTTGTGATCCTTGATAAAGATTTTGGAGGAATCTTTGGAATTTGATTTCTGGGTCTTCTGGTGTAAACATGTTGTCACCCAAGTGTTTGTCTTAAGTCATTTAACAAGTGCTTGTTTAGGGATTTATGATGATGATGGCGGAAGTGATTTGGCTAGGATAGGGATGTGACTAGGATAGGTTTAGGATGATTTGAATGACTTGGCTATGAAGGGTTGGATGATGACTAGGCTATGTTTTAGGGTTGGTTTAGATGACTTGGATAAGCTTGAATGATTAGGATATGACAAGATTGGATGACTTGGGTATGGTTAGGGTTGACTAGGATGAAAGTGATGGCTTGGATAAGTTTAGGGTGAAAGTGATTGGATTTAGATGTTGTTGGAGGAATGTGTAGGATGACTTGCCTTTATGTGTTTTGGTGTTTAGATCTTGATGTGGAAATATTCAAACAAATGATTATGCATATACACACATGAATCACTCATGCAAGACACATAAGCAAGTTGTTAGTTTGGAAGAATGTGATGATGGTTAAGCAAGCACATGAAGACACTTCAACAAGTCCTAGTTAAGGCAAGGTCACTATCACAAGGAGGTTCTAGTAAAAATCTGGGGGACCGGCACCCCATGAGCATCTAGAAAGCCACTTAAGTCTTTAACTAACCCTACTAGGAGTTTAATATACACAAAGGTATGCCTCCTTTCGAGCCAGCACTGTATGGTGAGCGCTAATACCTGTTAGACTTGGCTTTTGCCTTATCCTCTGATTTTTATAGCAGATCAGATGAAAGTACTGCTTGAGGTTGTTCCCTTGGGGTGAGTACTGTAGGAGTACAATCAACACTGAGAGGAGGGGTGAATCAGTGTTGTGTAAATTTTAACCTTTTGCAAACTTTAACTTATCTTACAAAACAAAAAGGAAGACATATAAGACTACTAATAAAAGAGGATATAAACAATACCTCATGAGTAAATCATACACACATACAGAGAAGATCAATATGAATCATGACACAATATTTGCACAAGTGGAAAATCCTCCAGGGGTAGAAAAACCACTCCAAAACTGCCTCACTGGCTTAAGCATAAACCTCACTGGTTACAATGTTTAGAAGCACCAACTTGAAGGAGCACCAACCCCTAATTCATTTAGAAGCACCAACTTCAAGGAGCACCAACCCCTAATTCAAACTCAAATTAAAATCAAGAATTCAGAGGGTTTCTCTGTTTCAATACAAATCACTTCTTCTTTTACATATGTCTGTCATATCATCATACTTCTCATCAACTCAAATCAATCTGCATACTAGTCTCAATGTCTTTGTTCAATCAAATTCATGATTCATTTACCTGATTATCACTGCATACCAATTCACCTAATGCAATCAATTGCATATTGTCTTTTTGATGATCTTGTCAATCTCTGTATCTGATTTAGTTTATCTCTACATAATTAATTTCATATTATCTTCATGCTTGATTTGATCCTGTCAGTTTCATTCAAGTTGTCTTCAATTTTTTCATTTTGACTCACATCCATTTCAACTGTATTATTTCATCATTGATCTGTACACTCACTAATCTATCAAAGCACCTATGATGCCATTAAATATTAGATGACCTTTCACATCCTTGATATTTTTGCATTTTTTAATCTGACATCTTCATAAAAAACCCATTCATATTCCCTCTTAGATATAAAAGAATATCTTTCATATTTGGGACCTTTCAATTTCTTTTTCATGAATAACTTGCAAAAATATCTTCAACTCCCCTGCAAACAAAATTCTTCATCTCCACAAAACTTTTTGATAAAGAAAAAATAAAACAATCACAATATATCTCTCCAATCTCTTCATATCAACCATGTTCGTAACCTGCAAGAAATCCAGAACCAAACAAAAAAAAATTCTTCCAACCCTTCATATTCTATGTACTCCAAAAATCTTTTTCAATTTCAATCTGTAAAAACATTCTTCACTAAAATTGTTAATCTTCAAAGAATAAATCAATCTGAAAAAAAACTCCTCCAACTCATTCTTATTCAAAATCCCCTTTGCAAAAAAAACTTCTTCAAGAAGACAAAAAAAACATTCTAAATAAAAACTCAAGAAAGAAACTTTTCTTTCTTAGAACCTTTCATTTTCATCTTCAATGTCACGGGAATAAGTAAAATAGAAAGATATTTCTTAAAAAAAATGCTTTAAAAAGCATTAACTATATGCTTTTAATAGCTATCAAAAAATAGCTTTTTAAACTTTACTTCTGCTGTTAAAGAAGACCTTTTGACAGCCAAATGCATGTCAAATTAAAATAGCAAGTATGAGGTCTTAGTTTAAACCACGACCAATGATCTCCACATTCGCACTAAGCTCATATTTAAACTTGAACATTGATTTAGAATTGGCACTCAACCTTAAATGAAAGTGACCGATCCCATCGGTCTTCCTTGAGATAGGGGGTCAGTTCCCCATGATAATGAGCCCCTTAAAGTTGCCACTTAAGTGGCTTTTGACCTATTCAAAAGGTCAATTTAAAATTAAAACAAAAAGAACACTTCAAATGTGACAAGCAGAATATGTGTATAGAGATTAATATCTCAAGAATCAACATACAAAGTGATCTATAATAATATGCCATCCTATTTTGAAATTCATGCCTTGAAGTCACCATGAGATTACTATGATTTTGAATAACAAATCTTCCTTTAAACACATTGCTTCATCTGTCCTTAAGACATCCTGAAACAATCTTTGCAACCTTATTGTGAATAGTATGATAACAATCTTGGCATCAAGCATAACAAACAAAATCTGAAGCATAACCATATATGCACTGCATATTATCATTACTGTACCAATTTCTTGATTCTACCATTGTGAGTTCCTTAAGTAAAATTAGGGCTTTCAACTTGAGAACATAAAATCAATGCCAACAACAAGTTGCCATGAAGGACATCATGAATCACTCACATCCTTTGCATGCAACATTTTAAACTCCTGATGATCTACATTTCAAAGCAACTCAATCACAAACTTTGACATCAATCTAACATCAACATGACAACCAGAATGAACCCTCAACAAGATGAACTGTAACAAAATCACCTGACATGAAGTATGAGCATCAAACCTTCTTATTAACATGATGAGAATCAATATCGAGACAATACCTTTCCATCATAACCAATTTTTGAAGCCACAACCTGATGAAGACACAACCCATGACAATCATGATAGAGCATCAAATATTATTCAACTGAGATCCAACAAAGATCCTCTTGTCCAACCTTTGAACACCTAATTGCTCCTATCCAGATGACATCACCTGATTTCAACATTACACATTTTGTTCTCACACATGATGCTTATTAGCCCTTAAAGACATCCTGAAATATGACATCTTGTCATATGAAGACAAAACACCTTTTTTACATCAATGACAATCAATCACCATCAAGTACCTCTTTTCCCACCAAGGCAGGTCTTTGTAAGGTTTAACAAAAGAAACACAAGTAAATGTTTTTGATCTCCAAGTTCATGTTAGAACGCGAGGAGAGAGCATACACATTTACTTGGTCACACTCGCATGGGGTTCATTAACCTTAGAAATTCAATGTGTGGAAGACAATACAAGCACTTGTTCATTTCAAACCCAAATCCAAATGTGTGATGAAATACAATGGTTCGTTTTAGCCCAATTTCAATGGTGTGATTGCAAACAAGTTGTTCATTTTATGCCCAAAGTCCAAATGTTTGATCAAACAAGATTAAAAGATAAAATATGAAATGAATGCACCTGGTTATTTTCACTTTCCCACTTGCTATTGTGACTGATCCAAATGTTGCTCCAACTCCTTTGATTCACCTATAAGACACCAATCCCAAAAAGAAACAAGTAAACTTACAAAGAAGACCGTTATGTGAAAAAGATGGAATCTGATAAAATCTGATGCAAATGATCTGATACAAAAAAATAAATTGCATTGACAGATTCTTCATAAAATTCTATGCACTTTAAAAAAAAAAATTCGCAAAAATTCAATAAAAAATACTCAAGTTATGCTCGTTTGAAGTTTAAAAGAAAGTTTGACTCTGACTGTGAAAAAAGGATGTAAAATGACAGTCACCTGGTAATTTCTACTCAGATATGAAGTTCATCCTGTTAGCTTTCCAATGAGTCCTTGTTTGTATGATTTCAATACCATATGCTCTAGTTATGATCAAAAGAAAAAAATAGCCTCCTTTGGCATGTAGGAAGCAAAAGATAACCTGGCCATTTAGTTGACCGCTTAGCAGTTTGGTTGAAATCCAGACACATGTAGCAGTCTGGTTTAAACTAGCAGTTAGTGTTTGAAATTGGCAGTTTAGGCAGGCGGTCTAACTTGGCCACTAGTGGTTTGTAGAGGTGCAATCACATACACAATTAGGATGGTCGATAAAGATGTTGATGCTGCCTTTGACCACCAGTATAAAGTTGTGACTACAACTGTGAATGCTGACTAAAAGAGTCACTGCCAATAATGAAAATGCCCCTATTTACAAAGATACAGAATCCTGAAGGTTTGAAGACCATGTTTTGACTGCCAAGGTATATGCAAGGGTTTGGTCGACGTGAGCCAACTGCGTATATTTCAAAGGACGACCACTATACACTAAGGATCCTGTTGAGATCTTTGTTGAAGACTTACTGCGGCAAATGACCAAGCTTTGACTGTGTAGATGTGCAAATTTAATAACTATTGTTTGAAGTTTGAAAGAAGCCAGATTGCTGATTGGGTTTGGCCGGTTCAAAACTGTCGCCAAAGGGAAGTAAACCCTCGTGACTGTTGTTGACTTGTATTATATGCTAAGGAATCAATAATGCCACCGAAAATCATAACCTAGCCGTGAATGTCTTTCCAAGATCTTAGCTACTGTTAGAGCTGCCAGAGAAATCGCTGATGAAATCTTTGAACCCACCAAAGTGTAATGGTAGATAGTTCGATGTTATTGAAGGACTTCCATATAAAGCTTAAACTATCGACTGCTAAAAAAATGAGCACTGGTATTTAATTTGACTGTCGCTGGAGAGGAATCCATTAAGAGACTTATCCACCAGAGAAGATTATAAATGTAGACCATGATGAAAGTAGATTGTCATTGATGTCAAAAAGGTGTTCTCAATTTGTTTGATGTCATCAGGATATGTGTTGTCAGATATGCAAATATGGTTAGAAATGAGATGCTTATGTTTGATCGGGATATCTTCAAGTTTGTCTTAGGATGGATTCTCATGTTCTTGGTGTTTGGTATTCATATTGGTCCTTGGAGTTATCAGTTTTGGTTTATGATGTTAACCATTGATCATCATCTTCTTTCATGATCATAGGACTTGTTTGATCAGGTTGATCACATCAATTGTTGATCACATAATATATTGATGCTAACTTGTTTGTGTTGGACTTATATTCTTGATCTTCATAGGTTTGGCCTTCATAATGTTTTCAGTGTTGATAGTATGGTGTTCTCCATGTGGGAGTTACTATCATATGGCATTGGTATGGTATATATGATGCTCTCATCTCTGTGACATAGGACATTAATGTTACTTTTGATATACAGTTACAGTTGATTGACATTGCAGTTGATATCTGATATACAGTGGCATGGTCTTCATAATGATAGTGGTTTGGTGGTATGGTCTTTATTTACATTTGATCTTCATTTGTTGATGTTGATAGCTATGACATATGTAGATGCAGAGGTATACAGTGGCTTTGAAGTCTTTTACAAGTCATGTCTTCATGTCTTCCTATCTTCATATTTTAATATATTAAATATTTGAAGAGGACCTTGTCCAAGACTTAAAAAAATGCATCAAATATTAATATATTCAATGATCCCTATAGGAGCTCTATGCATATTTAAAGGAGAGCTTGATTTATATTATTTATGAAGTGGAGAGCATATTTTAAGGGGAGCACCACATAAGTCTTAATGTTTTTTTTAAATATTAGAAACTTTATTGATCCCCTTTATGTCATAGCTTTATGACATTGAAGAAAGTGAAGTTTAATCATTTATAAAAGATTATGTGCTTTGAATATTCGAAGGGGTGAAATATATTTAAAAAGCATCGAATGCTTTATGGAGACAATGAGTTATTCATAAAAAGGCATGGAATATATTTTAGTGTGAATATGAAATCGGGCTCCATGAAATTCGAAGGTACTTTTAAAAGAGTGGGAAAAAGCATTTGTATATGCTTTATTTTATTTTAAAATAACTTTTCATCTCCTATTTATTTGCCTTTTAAAAGGCATCTTCTATGAAATTTTTAAGGAGAGTTTTTAAAGGAAAAATAAAGGCTATTTTCTTGCCTTCTAAATAGGAGGAATCTTTGAAGTTTTTAAAGCTTCTTTTTAAAGAAGATTTATTTCTAAGTTTAATATTTCTTCAAAAGCAAAAAGGTAAAGTTTTCTTGTTTTTTCTAAAAGCAAAGAAGTGGAAGTTTTTAAAAGTTTTTTTTTCATATCTCAATATGATTTTTTTTAAGAAGAGGATTTGAGATATTGAAGAAATTTTCAAGGCAGATTGAGAGATGTTATTTGCAGATTGATTGAAGGCTTCTTATAGATGAGAAGTTTAAAAGATTTTTTTTTGGAAAATATTTATCTTGTAGATTGAAGAATTTGAAAGAGATATAATTTTTATTTATACAGGGAATATGAATGGTTTTGAAGAATTGAAAAAATGGAAGATATTTTTTTTGGCAAATTAAGAGAACAAAATGTGCAGATGTTTTATTTTTTTGCAGATTGAAATTCTTGGAAGGGTCTTTGAAGTGTACAGAGGAATATGAAGAGTTTTTTTTGGAATTAATTAAAGAGTTTTGTGGAGATATATTTTTGATGCATGGATAATAATGAAGACATACATGCTCAGATTGAAAAGGCTGAGAAAGGAATATGGGAGGTTATGTTGTTTTGCAGATGAATTGATTTGTGAAGGTACTTCATTTTTGTTAAAAAGGCAGTTTGAAGCAATCCATTGATGATTTTATTTAGTGATATATGATGAATATCATTCATTATTTTTATTGAGAAAATGAAAGGAAGATGATTCAAGAAAATGAATGGTTATGCAAAACAAAGGATTTTAATCTTATTTTTTGCAGATTCCTTATTTATGAAGATATAGATGCAGAGTTCAATATGAGGATTGAGAAGAATATGAAAGGACATTCTCTTTCATATATAATGGTATTGCAGATGCATTGCAAAATTGAGAAGTGTGAACCAACATGCAGAGATTTTTGTGAAGAAATAAATGAATCATAATTTGAGAGATATATGAGATTATATTTTTTGAATCAAACAAGGATGAAGATATTATGCAGAGAATTTACAAATTGAATCATGCCAAATATGAAGACAGATGAATTTGATTGTGTAAAGATCATGAGATTGACATTTGGATTGGATTAAGAAGACATGTTTTGTAATGGTGCAAATCAGATTGAGTTGCAATCATTTCTCGCACATATTTTACAGTATGTTTTGATGATGGTGTTTGTTATGCCAGTGAGGCTTGTGGTCAGTGAGACCTTCCTATGCCAGTGAGGTAATATTAAGTCAGTGAGACATGTTATATAAGTCAGTGAGACTTTTCTATATGCCATTGAGGCAATCACAAGTCAGTGAGACTTTGTAAAGTTGAAGATTTTATACTTAAGCTAGTGAGGCATTTTGAGTGGTTTTTCTACCCTGGGAGGGTTTTCCACTCAGTAATTTTCTTGTGTCATAATCTTATGTCTTAATGTCTTCCATAGCTTCATTTACCATATGTGATTTATGTGATTGATCATTTATTGATTAATTGTTCAAGTAATTAGTTCAAATTGATAAACATCATTGTCAATCTTGAAAAGTTGTAAAACTTGTGTTTTTTACACAACACTAATTCACCCCCCCTCAGTGTTGTCCTGGACTCCAATAGACCACTGCCTTCAATGTTATCGAATATCGTCTAATAATTACCGATAATAATAAAACTGATGCCGACATGGAGATTTATGAAATCTACTGAATCTACAGTGACTATGAAAGGTAGATCGAAGACCTCTTGAAAAACTGTTGACCGCTGCAAGAGAATTCTGCCACTAAATCGTTGAATCCACATGATTTCAGATAAGAACCAGCGAAGAGTTTGAAGGCCATCGACAAAATATATGTGGTTGACTACTTTCATTGACTGCCACTTACAAACAAACGTGGGTCTTTTTGAAAGATGTCACTAAATTTTTTTAAATTGTCTCCAAAATATTAGAGATCCTCTAGATTGTAGGAGATATGAAGCCCAATGACAACTTTAAACTGATGTCTTGATGATGCCAGAATCTTGATGGTCGACAGGTATGGAAAACTGACGATGGAAACAAAACTCGCCAAATGCAAATATGATGAATATAGAAGACCGCCCCAGGTTGAAAGGAGCCACCTAAGACAAGATTTGACCACCACTGCAAGACTTGATGGCCACTTGGTAGAGAATCCATCAATGATCAAGTGAAGACTGTGGTGAAGATTGGTCAATGTTGCATACGCCAAAGTTCAGACTTGAAGAGCTGTCAGTTTGTATGGTGACTAATAGGGTGTAGAGACCTTCGACTTCTAGATCTGACCTATGAGATATATGACAAAAGACCACCAAAAATGTGAAGCATCACCAAGCCTTTAACTGCTGCCAATCGTTGTAGATTGAAAGCTGCCGATGTAAAAATTTTAAATGGTCTTTGCCAAGTTATTCTTTGCCAATGGAACCGCTAATGAATTTATGATGCGCTCTGATAGATTTGCCGATGAAGCTTGGGGAGGATTTGGATTTATATGACCGACTAGTTTCAGATTTGACGGCCGCTGTTGATTTGCAAATGGATGACCGCCTCTATATTGGATGGTTATCGCATGTTTGAAAATAGTAGGGAGATGGGGACTGGCAACCATGCTCGGTAGGAAATAATGATAGGAAGAGGTTTTGGTTAAAGAAGTATTGAAGAGGGGTAGATCTACAGCAGCGAGTAGAGATTAGGGTTTAAAGTCGGCAATGGTGGCAGAGTAGTGGAAATGTCGATGAAGATATTTGCAGTGATAAGAATGATGAAAGGCGGTCGACAAGTGTTTTAATGGTGGATTTAAGGTTTAGATGGAAGATCAAGAGGTGCGACCTGGTGAAGATGAATATGATAGTGTTAAGGCAGGTCAATAGGGATTTGTTTAGGCTGCAACAGGGGAAATCCAAATCCTGCGACAAAATTTTAAATCTACACAAATATTAAACCTCCGACAATGTCAATCATGCGGCCAATAACATCATTCTGCAATAAAAATTATCAGTCACCAAATCCAAACAAAAGAGATCAGCAGTGAACAAAGAAAGCCTCTGCACAGGTGTTGTACAGATCTGTACAGTATGGCCCTACGGAGGGGTTAAAACTAAGCCCAGCAAGTTTATAGTCAAAATTCATGGAAATGGCCTCCTGATCTCAATGGTGCAGTCAGTTTTCACCCAGGATGCAACCTGTAACAATTTATCCCCAAAAATTGCAAATCTAGACAAAACTAAGGTTATAAAGATGTAATTTTTTGCAACAAAAACCTGTAAAAATGAAAGATTGACGCTCCAAGAGATCTGAACTTCACAAAAACAACTCAAACAAGGAGGTTAATCAGGGACGTGAGTCCCACCGGGCGTGCCAAAATGTATATCAAAAAATTTGGATTTGCAAATGGAAATGATCAAATAATGAAATGCATAACCTAAACCCAAATCATTCAATACCTCAAAGATGCAAGATGAGCTTGATTGATTGATCAATTTGTTGTGTTGATTGCTTCATTCTGCAGTATAACATTGATAAGAAGATAAATGATGGATGAATGATGGGTGATAGATGCAAGCTAGATGGATTGAAAGAGGATGGATGATGGCTTGAGATGAAAATTTAGCAAAGTGAGGTTGCATGAAGAAGAATCCCCCTTTCATGGCTCAAGAGAGGCTTGCTTTATAGAATTGGCTTGGTTCAAATGGATGGCTAGGATCAATTAGGTCTTTAGATGAAATGGATGGATATGATTAAGTTAGGTTTCCTTGCATATTAAGAAATTGTAGTCAATTGACATGTGTCAAAGGAAATAGGTCTCATGTGTAATTGTGTACACAAACAGTACTACATGTGATGGTGTACATAAAAAGTATTTTAAATGAGTTGTACTACAACACATGATTAAGGGTAAATGGACAAGTGTCAAGGTGAGATGAAAGATCATGTGACTTAATTCAAATTAAATATTTGAATTAGTTGGGATATGTTGGTCATGATGTTAGTCATTCACAAACATAGAATAAAAGTTACACAACAACCTTTACTCATCTTGAAAGATACGATGAATTCAGAGAATTCATGATCCCAAGTCTCCGTTGATTAGGTCTTAATCTACTGACGTTACTTAGTGGTTGATGTGTGTTGCTGTTTTCCATTCAGGGGCCTTACGTATTTCTGCAAAGTTCATCATTATTTCTCCAAATATCCTGCTCTATATGTCTGCTCTGCATAAATCTTCAATAATTCTACCTCTGCACTGTGAATTTAGTCAAATAATGTGCTTACAGACTGATATTTGCATGATTTCTACCATTATTTACAATTCTTTGCATGATATTTTCAATACTACATGCATTTAACTCAAATATGCTAATGATTTTCAGTTACCTATGGGATTTCAGCATATTTCTCTGTTTCTGCTTGTTATTTATCATGATTTGCAGTTATGGTGATGAATTTATGAAATTAAAAAAAAGGAAAAGGGTTAAAGAATGAGATTCCCAAAACTACTTGACTGAGATCACTGATCCACATACAAGCTCCCATACATGCAATGAAAAGAAGGAAACTAGAATCATACTTCACCAGGACATTCCACAAATCCACATGATCTAATGCAAATCTTCAAAGGAAAAGTTGATAACAACATGTAATGAAATGAAAGCGCTTCTAGTTGAACACAGCATTCACCAGTACATATCCAGAAATCAACATGAAGATTACGTAAAATTTACAATCAGGATGTAATCTGAAACTTCATATCCATTCAGTATGCTCAAGAACAGGTACATTTTCAGTGATCTGAAGAAAGAACCTTGACATTTCAACAATTCTATCCTCATTAGTCTCAGTAATCTGATCTCCTAATTGATTCTACAGTAATTGGCCTTATTGCCAGATGTGTCTGTGTATCCTTTTCTCTTCTCTATTAGCCTTATTGCCAGATATATCTATCTATCTCCCTCTTTTTTTGACAAGCTCTGGCTCTTATATAGAGCAAATGCCAGAAAACAGTTACAATGATCCAAGGATCAGGATCCTCTCATAATAATCAATGGTCCAGATGAAAAGCACATGCTTCGCCAGTTGGCAAATGTACAGCTGGCACAGAATATTCCAACATCTTTGATTTGATTTGGTCTCCAGCTGGCAAACAACATATTTGACAATATCCTCCTCACTTCTGGTTCATGTTGCCTCCGTGTGCAACTTTGTAATTATCAGCTTCAACATCTCCGGGACTTCCTGCAATAAACAGACAAACATTAAGTTCATCATCATGTGGATAAACAATAGGAATTTAAACATTTTATTAAACAGGCTTCCAAAATGTGCAGCTAGAGACAAATCGAGCTTCAAATCAATGAAAATTATGCACTAAATGCATAAACAGCATCAAAACACCATCGGGTCAACCATCGTTGACTGGAAAATGCAATCGGGTCTTCAAATTTCCATCACTTCATTTTCCCGCCCATTTTCTTGTATATCGGGCTCCAAATATGATCATGTATCTCAAAATATACAAGGAAATAACTACTTTTCAATTTATTTCAAATCCGGCTCTGTATATTTCGGCATGTGTATCGGGTTCACATCATATTCGCATCGGTGTGACCACATATGATCGGGGTGACAAAATTAGACTTGGCCGATGGTAAAACATACACCGATGCCAAAAATCATGATGACGTCCACCCATCGGGAAGACAACAACTATCGGCGAGAAAAATCTAGACTTGGCCGATAGACAAACGTTGGGCCGATGGAAAACACATCGGGGAGACTACTTCAGTCGGCGGGAGAATAACGAACTTGGCCGACAGTTAAAACTACGCCGATCAATAGCATATCGGCGTGACTACCTCCATCGGGGAGAAAAATCAAAGCGCTCCCGATGGTTAAAACTTATGGCGATGGGGAAACCATATCGGGGAGACTAACTCAGTCGGCGAGATCAAATATAACACGGCTGATAGACAAATGTTGGACCGATGGGGAAACTTAGAGCTTTCCCCCCTATCTGCAGGATATTGCGAATATGATGCTCCCCCCTTCTCGAATGTCCTGATGATGTCACCGTCATGTTTCACTTCTGTATATTGGGGAAAAGAATGACATCATCATCATCATCATGTCGAAGGAAAATAGGAGGATATGAAATATGATCCTGCTGCTGAGGAATGGAATATGATGGTGACGTCATCGTCATATCCGGGCTTCATTAAAATGCAAAAGATGACGTCACCGTCATGTTTAGTTAAGATCAGGGGATAAATGTAATATCGGGTCACCTAATGAACATGATCAGGTGGTGAATGTAATATGACCCCTTTGCGGCCAAGGTAACCCTCTCGAAAGATCAGGATGATGATGATCATCAGGATATTCGGGGCTTTTGTTAAACTTAGAACATGACGTCATCATCATATTCGCGAATCGGATCATGCTTTGGAAAATATCCTGCCGAAGGAGAAATATGATGATGATGTCCTCCTAATATTTGCTTCTTCGTTTATCAGATCGGGATGATGCCATCAAGATATTTGCAAAAGATGACGTCACCGTCATGTTTCTCGGCAGGAGGACATTACGAAATATCGGGTGATATTTAGAATATGATGCTTGCGAAAAGCATAAGGCCATTTGACGGGTAAAGCACACTATCACCCAAAATTGACGTCCGGATATTGGGACTGCATGATTTTTATCGGGTGATAGACCAAGATCATGATGATCTTGACAACATGACTGAGGATAAAAATATGATGATCCTCTTGCGAATATCAGGTTTGACCAAAACTTTGACTGTGCATAACTTCCACATATGGATGAATTTTCAGGCGATGTAAAAGGGAAACCTGCATGGAATTTCAAGCTCTTTCTAAATATGAGGTCATAGAAACAAAATATGAACTTTGACAAACTGACCTCATGATGATGACCAACTTCATCAAATATCATGATGATGATGCACCTGACTCATTTTTACCAAACCGCCAGAAAACAGACAACACAAGCCAAGCCAAAAGTTGGGTCCCTGTTTTGCCAAGTTAAAATGGGGCGTGTTGTGTAACCACACAACAGGATATAGTTGGAAAATTAATTAAATAAATAAGATTTATTTAATTAATTGGGTAGATGAATAGGATGGGATGAGATATGATGTGGAAATTAATTAAGTAAATAAAATTTATTTAATTAATTAGGATGATGGGATTAAGGATAGGATTATGAATGGGAAATTAATTAAATAAAGAAAAATTATTTAATTAATTGGCTAAGTGGGATTAGGATGGGATTAAGATGGGATTTTAATTAAATAAATAAAATTTATTTAATTAATTGGCTAAATGGATTAAGTGGAATTAAGAGTGGGATTTAGACAAAATGCTACATGATGTCTTAATAATGTTTTTGACTAGGTGTTGCAAGACATGGACAAATTTGGAGACAATTTTGGGTGTCTACAGGATCGTTTGAAGTTGCTCCAGTTAAGATTTGAGGGATCCGCATGAATAATTTGTGAATTTATGGCCATCTGAGTAGAACCGGGTTTTGCAATTGTTCAGAGGTGATAGCTCATGACAGAAAATTAGTCTAGATTGATCCACATTGGAATATTATGATCTGTGGATCTAGAGGTGTGTTTGGGATGATGGTGTGTATCCTCAACTCAAGAGGGTCGTGGTTTGGAGGTCCGCAAGCAATCTTTCTAGTGTGACAGTCATGATAGTGAGAGTTCTCAAGTTCCCAGATGAAGATGCAAGTGTTTCTAGTAAAGTAAGGTGGTGCAATTGTTCTTGTTGATTTCATTGTGCTTGTGGTGGTCTCTGGATCATGTGCCTACTATGTTGGTGGTCCACATCAAGGATTGAGCTCATGGTTGAAGATTTGTCCTTGGGTGTTTCTGTTCTTTCTAGTCTTGGCTGACTGGATGCTTTGTGCATGTTGCAGATGATCTAAGAGAGGTTCTATGAAGCATCGCATGTTGTTCGAGGAAGATTTGGGTCCCAGCTATGTTTGGCCGATAGTATAGTGATTCGCATTAAGTCAGATGTTTGTAGTGCTGACCTTGATGTTTATTCCAAGGTTGATGAAGCATATAAATATGTGTGGTTGAGTTGTGGAAATGCATCCTTGTGCAAAAATGATAAGATCCTAAGATAGGAAGAAAGGTAGAGCAGAGAAGAGGAAGAATAGAAGAAGAGTAGTAAAGGATGAGGAGATAGTGAAGAAGTGTTTGGGGGCAGAGCATAAATATTGTGAGCTTCAATGGAATTGAACCTTGGCATGAAGAAGAAGATGATGTTTCTCAATTCAATCTTTCTGTATTAATCATATAAACATTTGTAGACAGTGAGTCTCTTTGAGTAGTGAGCTTTGGGAAGTGCACCTGAAGGCAAGTTCCTTCCCATTTTTCTATTCTTTTAACAAAGAAGAAATCTTGTGGGTTAACCCCCATTGTGGTTTTTCCCTTAATTGGGTTTCCACGTAAAAATCCTGGTGTTATGTGTGTTGATTGTGTTTGAATTGCTCATGTGTTGTTGATTCATGCTTTCATGGTTATATCATGCATCTATTAATAAGTGGTAAAGAAGTTTAATTGCAGCAAAGGATACAAGTTTTTGTGACAACTGATTCACCCCCCCTCTTAGTTGTCTGCCCTAATTTCAACACTATGGACTGCAGATGATATACTAGAACTGCATGATCTAATCTCCAATTGCAGACCAATGCCAACCATTATATTGTCTCTCTGTCTCTGTCTCCTGTATACTATCAACACTTAGCCAAAATGACTAAGTCTTCTTCACTGGACCAAAACCTTTGTTCTGACCTTGTTCCTTATCTTGTTTCCATCTATGACAACACCATTATGCACAATCATTCATCATCATACCAAGTTTCCAACAGGGAGCTTGATCTCGATTGGCAAGATGGCTTTAGAACCAAATGCTAAGGAGTATGGAGTGGCTCATGTAGGGGTACAGATGCTCGTGTGATAGGCCCAAAGGGCGAGATTGAGTTGGAGGTGCTAGTCACAACCAACTTCATTAACTATCATCTTCAGGATGCGTAAGATGGTCTTATTGGAAGCTTTAGCTTGACCCTTACCTTGAAGGTAATACAGTGTGGAGAAGTTATGTTGGATGTGGAATTTTTTGTAAAGAGTGTGAACTTCTTGGTTTTTAAATAGTTTCCCATTGTCGGTGATGATGGAAAGGAGGATCCATACTGACATATTATGTAGTGGAGGATGAATTTTGTGATTTGGATGCCAGTGGTGTAAGTGAGTGGAATGGCTTCTACCCACTTGGTGAAGTATTCAGTGGTAGTGATAATGAACTTATGTCCATTAGATGATGGTGGTGAATTTTGCCTACGAGGTTGATCCCCCATTGTGAAAAGGGCCAAGGGGTCATGATCGGCTAGAGTTCCTATGATGGTGCATGGATGAGATCACCATGTTGCTGACATGGAAGGCATTTCTTTACAAATTGATGAGTGTCTTGTTCCATGGTGGGCCAGTAGTATCCTATCCTAAGAATCTTTTTCACTAGAGTAGGTCCACTAGAATGTGCCCCACAAATACCTTCGTGCACCTCTTGTAAGGCCACTTCGACTTCCCTAGAATCGAGGCATCTAAGAAGAGTACCATCAAGACATTTTTGGTAAAGGGTGTCACCTATGATGGTGAAGCGGCAGGCTCAGTGGATGAATGTATGATGTTGTGCGGATGTTAGGTTGGGTGGAATGATGTTGTCATTGAGGTAAAGGTAGGTTTCTTCATACCATGGAGATAGGGGACCAACAATGTTGCAGACTAGCTCAGATTGTGGGACATCATAACCTAGCATTGGAAGTTCTTTAATCAGGAACTCACATCTCTTACTATCCTTTTTCATGTCAACCAGGGATCCTATAGTAGCCATGGTCTCTGCTACTTTGTTATTCAACCTTTGTATTTGCTCAAAATGGATATCATGAAAGTAGTCCTTGAAATTATCGACCATTCTTTTATAGGGTAGGAGCTTATCATCCTTTGTTTTGTATTCATTGTTGACTTGTCTGATAACTAGCTGGGAGTCACCATAAACTATGACCTTTTCAATTTTCCATTGGATGGCCATGTGAAGTCTTGTGATGAGGGCCTTATATTCTGGTACATTGTTTATGCATGGAAATGTTATTTTGTAGGATTTTTGAATAGTGTCTCCTTGAGGGGTAACAAATAAGATGCCTACCCTCGAGCCATGATGTGTGTAGGATCCGTCAAAATACATTTTCCATGTATCTGTTGTTGGTGCTACTATGAGTATAGACTCATCTAGAAATTCTGAAAGTAATGGTTGTTCTATTGGGATAGGTGCATTGGCTAACTAATCAGTAATTACTTATCCTTTGATAGCCTTTTGCTCTGTATACTCAATGTCAAACTCACTTAGGATCATAACCCACTTAGCCATTCATCCAGTGAGAGCTACTCTAGTAAATAGATATTTTAGTGGATCAATTTTAGCAATGAACTTTGTCTTATGATTGAGCATATAGTGCCTTAGCTTTTGTGAGGTAAAGACAACTATAAGGCATGCTCATTGAATAGGAGTATAGTTTAGCTCATAGATCACCAAAGTGCAGCTGATGTAGTATACAAATCTATCTTTCCCTTGTTCATCATGTTGTGCTATCAAGGCCCCTATTGCTATTTCTGATGTTGATATGTATAGAAGGAGGGGTTGCCCTTGCTTTGGTGGAATAAGGACGGGTGGCGTAGTAATATATTCCTTTAGTTGCGCAAAGGCCTTCTAAGAATTTCCATCCCATACAAATGTTGTATTCTTTTGGAGAAGATGTTGGAAAGGCTGACACTTATCTGCAAGTTGTGCTATGAAGTATTGGATGGACTAAAGCTTCCCTTGAAGGCTACGGAGTTGTTTGCGTGTTTTAGGTGGAGGAATCTCCACTATAGCCTTAACCTTAGCGAGGTCAACTTCAATACCTCTTCTTGACACAATGTACCCTAGGAGTTTTGTAGAGGTGACCCCAAGGACACATTTCTTAGGATTGAGCCGCACCTTCTATTGTTCTAATTTGTTGAATATTTTTACCAACACATTTAAATGATCTTCTCTAGTCTTGGATTTTCCCAGCAAATCATCTACATAATCTTCCATTATGCTATGGAAAAGGTCATGGAAGATGACTGTCATGGCTCTCTGATATGTGGCTCCTGCATTTTTCAATCAAAGGGCATCACAACCTAGCAATAGGTTCCCCATGGACATATGAAAGAGGCCTTGTGTTGATCTTCTTCTACTATCCTAATTTGGTTATAACTGAAGAATCCATCCACGAGGGACAACATTTCATGTTCGGCAGGGAGATCAACAATGATATCTCTGTTCGGTAGTAGAAAATCATCTTTAGGGCATGCCTTATTGAGATCTCTGAAATTGGTACACACGGATGCCCCCAATGGCTTTGTCTATTGGCACAATATTCTACACCCATTTAGGATAGTCGATAGATCTAATGAATCTAACATCTAGGAGATTTTTAAACTCAACTTTGACAAGGAGTGTAACTTGGGGATTCATTTTCCTTAGCTTTTGTTTTACTGGCTTTGGTTCAGGATGTACAACGAGATGGTGCACTACCAATGCAGGGGCCAACCCTAGCATATCAGCATATCTCCATGTGAAGTTATGACTCCTTTGTTTAAATAAGGCCAAGAAGGCCCCTTGTTCTACTGTTGTAAGGGATTCTGCTCAAAATGTGATCTTGGGTGCTTCTTTGGTTCCAAGGTTCATTTCATGTGATGCTTCTACTAGGATCAACGATCTTTCTTGATACAATTATGGGACCTTAGGGAGGTCCATTCTCTCATCCCCTAGCACCTCAGGGAGGTTTTCACTAGGGGATACATCCTTTATTTTGATTTTTTCATCATTTGAAAGTGCCACAAAGTAGTTTTCACTAAGGGATGTTATTTTTATGTTTATACTTTTATGACTAAGAGATTGGATTATGTCCTCAAAGTATGCGGAGGTATTGAGTTTCATTATGTATCTAGCTCTATGATGTCTAAGGGGCATATGGTATCTAATCCCTAGGAAATCTGCAATGTCTTCATCATTTTGTCTGACATCAAGGATGGGAGGCCCTTGTTGGTCCCAATCTATGAGTTGGGGGTAGACTAAAGGGAGGTCAGTGGATGTTGATGGCATGGTTGATAAGGTGTAAATGGTGCATATGGAGGATTCAAAGAGTTTAGTGAAATTGGCAAATGTGTGTTGATGGTTCTCTTCATTGACATTGTCGATCGTAGGGAAAGACCTAGCAACCTCACTCAAGATATACTCAAGTTCGGTGTGGGTAGACTCTTGTTTTTTGTACCCTAGCCCATGGAGATAAGGATTCCTTGTTTCTTGAATAGGTTCAATAACTCCTTGTTCATGAAGGCCTATGCCACCTTCTCCTTTGTAGCCCATATGTTTGACAATCTTGAGACCTTTTCCATAGATGTCAATTGGGAGGATAGGAGCTTCTTGTTGTTCATCTTCATCTTTGTACAACTAGGAGGATATGTCTTCGAGGACATCTTGTTCCATTAAGTGCTTGCACTTGAATATGGGAGATAGCTTACATTTGATGATGACCATGGAGACTTCATTGTCTTTAGGAGCACCAAATGCCTAAGGGGATGGTGGGAGTAGGCCTACGCAAAATGTACCATGTAGATCATATTCTCCACATCCCATGTCACTTTGATCTTGACCTCGGGAAGGGTAGGTGATCGTGAGGTGGATGCGATGTTGGAGGAATTGATGTATGAGGTGGATGCTATGATGGCATTATTGTATGGGCAGAAAGTTTGATCATGTCCTTCCAAAAAGTTGTAGTATTGGAAAGGACAAGGATTGACATAGATAGTAATTTCTGTGCTGTTATATGGAAATTTTAGGCATTGATGAAAGGTGGATGGAATGGCTTACATGGCATGGATCCATGGTCGACCGAGGATGATGTTGTATGGAAGGTCAAGATCAAGAACTTGACATTTGGTTTCTAGGATCTTTTGTCCCACTTGAATGGGAAACTTAATGGTGCCCTCAGACAATCTTTTGGTATCATCATATCCTTTGATGGTTATACACTCACTAGAGTCCACAACCACATTGGAGTATCCCAAGTGTTTTAATAATTTTAGAGTGCAAAGATTTAGGTTGGAGCCACCATCTATTAAGACTCATTTCATAGTATGTTTGTGGATTAGGACTTCGATGTGAAGGGATTCATTGTGTGAGGCATTAGATGCGGGGAGGTCTTTTCAGAGAAGGTGAGATGGTGAGGCAATGTGTTCTACCATGGATTGGAATTGATCAACATTCAAGTTGGTAGGGACTTGAGTCTGAATTAAGGCCTTATCAAGGACATCTTTATGGAGGGGGGATGTACGAAGTAACTCAGGAATGGAAATTTGAGCGGGGGTCTTTCCAAGGTGATCAAAGAGATTATACTTGTGAGTGGATGAAGGATTGGTGGGTGCAGATGTAGTGGCTTGATCATTGGTGGGGGCTCCTTGAATGGAGATTTAGCCATGATGAGTAGTGATGACACAATTAGGTGTTTTAGCTCTAATGGTGATGGTGTTGACTTGGTTATATGACTCTTCTATACGACCCATGACAGAATTGAAAGAAGAGGGTGGAGGAACTATGTTGTAGGATTGATTTGAGGAAGAGGCTTTTCCCTTGTTATGATCTAGACGTGGATCCTTGTATGCTCCTAAGTTGGCATTAGGAAATTTATTTGGAGGTTTGTCAATGGTTATATCACCCCTATCTACAAGATCTTGGATGCAATGTTTTAACCTCATATAGTTAGATGTCTTATGCCCTTTCACATGATCGTATTCACAATAGGCATTTTCATCAAAGCAAGAGGGTGTGAATCTCCTCTTGGGTGCATTATTTTGTTTGGGTGGTCCCTTGGGAATATTTACATTATTGCTTGTGGATGGGTTTGATGGTGTTTTGGTTTGTACATTTTGGATACTCTTAACATCAATGACACCATCATTAAGAGTGTTTTTGTTTTTTGCCCCAAAGTGGAGTTTTTCATGGGATGGATTGTTGTTGTTGGTGTTGTTTCCGTTGACTTTGTTGTTATTGTTCTTATTGTCATTGTTGTATATTTCATAGCCCCCTTAGAAATGAGGGCTCTCTCAATGGTGGTTCCCTTGTCTATGACTTCTTCAAAGGTTGATGTGCATTGTATTTGCAAATGGAAAGCCATTTCTTGATTTAGATTATTCACAAACATGGTGACTAATTGATTCTCAGGAATAGGCCAAGGGAGTTTTCTTGCTAGGCTTCTCCACATTTGTAGAAAGGCAATGAAGGATTCCCCATTCTTTTGTCTCATGTTGCAAAGGTCCATCATAGATATTTCATGTTCAAAGTTATAGGAGAAATGAATTACAAATTTCTCAGCAAGCTCATGGAATGTTTTGATGTCGGGGGGGAGATGAGCAAACCATTTGGCAGATTGACCACCTAGGGTTCTAGGAAAGAGTCTCATCAAATATGTGTCATCATATGAGACCTCTAGGAAAGCAATGTAAAACTCCCTAAGGTGTTCCCTAGGGTCCCCTTTCCCTTTGTACTTGTCAAATTTTGGTGTTTAGAAATTTTTAGGGAAGGGTGGCATGAGGATAGTCCTATCAAATGGGCATGGGAAAATATCCTTGAATGAATATTTTTTTCTTTTGTTCCCATGTTACATATCATCAACCTTTTGAATCAAATTTTGCACAATGCTAGATAAATCCTAGGTTGGTGTTGGTTGGGGTACGCGAGATTGTTGTTGATGTATTAATTGTAGGAGGAAATTAGGGATTTGTTGATGTTGAGGTGGGTTTTGGTTTTGGTTTTGTTGGGCTTGGTGTTGTTGGTATGCAAGGATTTGGTGTATGACGTGTGGTGGAATTTGTTGTTGGTTGGGATTTTGAATGGAAGATGACAAAATGGGTGGTTGTGAGATAGGTGGTTGAGAGATGGGGAGTTGTATGTATGTGAAGTTAGATGAGGGGTTGTTGCATGGATTTGTGTTGGATGTGTTATGAAGGCTATGGTGTTGGCATCGAGTTGAGGTACACTCATGTAAGCACTTGTGTACGTGGTGTTGATGGGAATGTTGAGGGTGATTTGGGGAGTGGATGTGGTTATAGTTGATGTTGATGTGGAGATAGGGATTGACATGGTTTATATGGAGGCAGGATTTGATGTGGTGGTGTGTGAAGTTTCAGATGTGTTAGGGATAGTGTTAGATGAGGATGGTTTTGATGAAGTAGGTACAACGACACCATTTTGGATTAAGAATTCAAGATATCTATTTGGGTCCTACTTTAGGACTCTATCTAGTATGTCCATGGGGTCGGCATATTGCATGAAGTCTAGGACATCTTGATCAATATTATTGGTATTGGATGGTGGTCCTAGTGGTTGAATCCCAAAGGGATTTATCATAGCATTGGCATCAAGGGATGATTGTCATTGGATTGCAGGGATATTATTCTGGTTAGTATTAGGCATCCCAAAATTGATTCTAAAGGGTTCCATCTCCTTGTTTTTTCTAGCTTGAGACCTTTTCAAGGGCATACAATGGATTGGGTGTGGATTGATTTGGTGTTGAAATGTGGGTAAGGGTTATGACTTTAGAGAATTGGTTTCAAAATATTAGATCCAAGGATGAAAAGATAAGTGGATGAGTGATGATGGATAAGTTATGGGTAGATTTGAATTGTTGATGTTAAGGTGGACGAAGGTTTGACCTTAGAAATTGATTTCAAAATATTGGACCCAAGGATGGATAAGTGAAATGATGAATTGATAATGAGAGATAATGGATGGGGTATGGATAGATTTGATTTTGATAAAGATGGGGGAAGATTTAGAAGTTTGGGATCAAAAGATAAATGGATGACTTGGTGACCTTAGGGATTGATTTCCAAAAGACTTTTGGACCAAAAGTAAATGAATGAATGGATGATTTAGTGATAGGATATGAAAATGATCTTGGATCTTTAAAGGTAAATAGATGTGTGAGTGATTTTATGATAAGATTTGAGGATCATTTTTGGATGGATGACTAAAGTATACTTAGGACAACTTTGGATGATAATTGACCTAGGATACTTTAGATGATTTGGATAATGATAGGGTTGGGTGATTTAGGATGTTAGACAAATTTGATGACGTTTTGAAAGGATGATCAAATCAAAGGAAGGCTCAAATAAATCTAGATCTTTGGATTGCAAAAGTATGTTCTCTTCTTACCTAAGGTAGACTAATTACCTTAAGAAAAGAGAGAAAAGGATTATTTTACTTGAGGGTAGACTAATGACCTCCAAGCAAAATGGGATACCTTAGATTTTATCAACTTAGGAGTTGTCTAGGCTCCTAAATCAATTTATCTAAGGGTTGATAAAAAGCTAATTTATAAAAGAACTTAAGGTAGACAAATTCTTAAGCTCCCTATAAATTAGAGGATGATGATATCTAGATTTAATTTTTTGCACAAACTTGATTTGAAGGATTTGATTTTTGATACTTGGATGTTGATGATGTTGATTTGATTTGGATAGATTTGTTTTTGGGTAAAGTTGATAAGATTTGGATAATGTTGGTTGATATTTGGGATGGGGTTGATTGGACTAAGACTAAGGTTGGAATGATTTTGGAATTTTGATTTGGATAGAGATTGATAAAATGTTTGGGGAAATGACAAATTTGGATGAAATGAATGGAATGTAAAGGTCCAAATAGTCAAAATATTTCTCTAAAGTTGGATGGAGGATAATGAACTTGGATTAGGGTTTGTGAAAACCCTTTTTGGAAAATGGAGTGAAAGGTTGGGGGATGATAATTGATTGATGAATGGAATATCGTCAAGGGTCCAATATCAAAGTGATATTTCTCTAAGGTCCAATGGGATGATGTGGGTGGATTAGGACAAAGGTTGAAACATGGAAATGTGGATAGAGGTTGGCCTTAAAAAGGGATGACTTGATTTTTGGATATTTTGACAAGGTATCTTGATGCTAAGGTCAAATGAAGCTTAGAGTTTAGGAATAAGTCAGATGATGGATTTTGGATACGGTCTGAGAATAGCGCTAATACAGAATAGGATGGTGCTAAAATAGAGTGAAATGGTGCTAACAAAGGTACATATAGCACTAATTGGTGGGAAAATGGCACTAAAAGGATGGTGCTAATAGAAAAATTTATAACGCTAAATAGTGAGCATATAGCGTTGTTTGACAAACAATATTAAAACTTTGATTAGATTTTTGGTCAAACTTGGATTTTTGGATTCTTGGCTCAAATTTTGGATTTCAAAGGTTCAAATGTTGGATTTGAAAGGTTCAAATGTTTGATTTCAAAGGTTCAAATGTTGGACTTGGATAATGTCAAAAGTTCTTGGTAAGCACAAAAATCAAACAAGAGAACACAGTGGCTTTTTTGACTCAAGGTGGACTTTGGATACGTTGGCTTGTATGGGTTTCGACAAGAAGACACACCAAGCACATGAACATCCTATCATTAGTCAAGTGGGAGTAGATCTCACAAAGTAGCCATGGGTCAATCTCAACTCAAAGTGAACCGAGATTCCCAGCCCCACTAATACCTTTGGTGCTATAGCTTGGATATATAGGGAAATAAATGTCATGGACCTCCTTACCCCCTTACCAAGGAGACTTTTGTCTTGCCCAAGGTAATGTCTATCTTAATTATAAGGGTACGGTGAGCATCTTCCCCTCTTTTGCAGCGGTGCACTACAAGGTATGACAACCGAAAGGTCTTAAAATAAGATATTATGGGCTTCTAGGGAGTCCCCTTCATACACAAAGTACATGAGGCATAAGACCATGAATAGGATCCCATAGCGATGTGTCAAAAATTTCACAAAACCAAGTTTTGATGGACTGAGGATCTCGGGGCTCAATTTGGACCAATCGGGTTCACCATTGAGGTACAACTTTTGCTCTCCCCCCTTTATATACTCTATTGGTACACGTGATTGAGGTCGTCCCTTGGGGTGATGAAATCCCCAAGAAGGTCTCCTAAGAAGAAATCACCCTTGCTTTTGATCACCCAAGATCACACGAAGCACAAGGGTAGAGCATACACAATAAAGTGACCCCTTCGAGAATAACACTTAAAAGCTATAAAAATGTTTGAGTGTAAACTTTTGATCCCTAAGATCACCCTAAGGTGCAAGGGGAGAGCATACATCCACACACAAACCAAACAAGGCACACAAAGTTAATTTCCCTCTAAGCTAATTTAGTGCAACTACTCTAGTATAGTAAACAAAAACCTTGGACAAGCGAAACCTGCACCAAAATGTCAATAGTTTGATAAATGGTCTTGGTCAAACATTTATGGTACCTACAAGAACTTGTTAGATCCTTGCACAAACTTCTAGATTCTGTCAAAAAAATAGATCTGAAATAGCACTAAAACAGAGCTAAATGACATTAAAATAGAGCTAAATGGCACTACAGAACAGAAAATTAGCACTAAACAAGTAGCATATAGTGCTGAAATAGTCACCGTCTATGTAAAAATAGAGACAAACAACACAACAGATCAAAATAGCACTAAACAATAGGCAAATAGTGTTGAAACAAAGCATAGTGCTGAATCATATGAAAATAGTGCTAAAGTATAACAAAATGGTGCCAAACCAAATTATATTTGTCTATTGACTGGCAGAGTATTATATGGCACTGTTTTGGACAAGGATGGTGCTAAATCATAGAAAACATGATACCTACACAAAATAGAAATTAGACTTACCCAAAATGATGGAAATGAGAGTTAAAATAGTTTGCAAGGTCAGTCCAAGTGATTAAAACTAGTTTGTGCTCCAAAGAAACAAGTTTGCTCTAAAAACAAAAAACAAACTTCAAGCTTAGTCTTCAAAATGTTTCAAGTAAAATGGGCATGATATCCCCTTAGGCCCAAGATACTCTGTCAAGAAATAGAGAGCACACTTCTGCAATAAATAGGGAGAAGCTCAAAACCAAAATAAAACTTTTTCTCGATCGATAATGTTAGTAAAATGATGCCTGAAAATAACACTAAAACATATAGGGATAGCACTATTTCGGAGGGAAATAGTGCTAAAATAGAATAAAATGGCACTAAACCATGAAGGTATGGCACGACTGTAGGAGGATATAGCACTATTGCAACCTATTCATCAAGAACTTTCACAAAACAATCAAAATAAAGTTAGATTGGGACCAGGGGGTCCCACCAAGCATGCCAAATGAAGATGAAGATAACTATAAAAACATGGAAACATGAAATTAAACCAAAACACAAGTGATTATACCTTCCAAATGCCTTTGAAGTCCTCCACTCCTTGATAAGGTTGAAGGAGATGCACCCAAGACTCCTTAGCTTTACCCAAATGTGATTGAAATAGTGTGGATGTGCTTTCAAATAACACAAAATCAAATTGGCATGGTAAGGATATGATGAAAGGATTTGGAGTCTATTTTGGCATAATGGATTTGCTTGAAAATGAGTTGTGAAAATGGCTTGTGGAGGGTCATATTTATAGGCAAATTTGGAGGGAGATTGATTTAGCAGTGGAGATTGAAAGTTGGAATCAAGGGCTGATATGAAAGGATGAGATCAAGGGTTAAGATCACATAAAAAAATGGAGGGCTAGGAATAAAAATGAACTTTAAATTCATTTTTGGGGAAGCTTTTACATTTAATGTGATTAGGACTTGTGAGGAAATTAAATATTAATTTCCTTGGGATGAGATGGAATTAAATATTCCATTTTATGTGGAATGGTGAGAGACATGTGACACTTAGGCATTTTTGGTCCTCACATGTGTGAGTTCATGGCATGGAGAAGATCTTAGCATGGAAATAGAAAGGTGAGGTGGAAGGGTCATGTGACCCTTGGGATAAATTTGTAATTTTTATTTATGGGTTATGGGAGAAGGTGTTAATGATGCTTTGACCAAGTTAATCAGGGTGATTAACTTAATTAATGTGGCTGGAAAAAATTAATGAATGGGCTAATTAGGGTTTAGAATTAATTAAATAATGATTTATTTAAGTAATTTAGGTCTAGGGGTTATGTAGGCTAGGGAAGCTAATTAAATAATGACTATTTAATCAACTAGGCTAGGGTTGGGCTGATTAGTAAGGTAGATTAATTAAATAAGTATGATTTATCTAATTAATCAGGTTTAAGAAAGTGGACAAATTAACCAAATAAATATTTCACATATTTATTTAATTAATTAGGATGGTGTTGGTAAGGTATAGTGCTAAATAATTAAATTAATTCAAGACTAAGGGTAAATTGATGATGGCTAAAGAAGGATGATCAGGGATGATCTTGGGTTAATTAATTATTTAATTATGAATATTTAATTAATCAGATGAAAGGGGAAATTAGTGATATGGAGGATGCAGAAAAATGGTTGAAGGGTTGAGACATTTTTAGGTGTCTACAGGGAGATAGGGGAGAGATAGGGAGATAGAGGTTTAGGGTTTCTTGGGTTTAGAGTTTATGGTTGAGGGGTTAGAGGTTATGATGCAGAGGCATCCAGACTAAAACCTTGACATACAGCATGTATGTCTGCAACCCTTCATCATCATCATCATATTTCCCTTAACACTGTTAGCATCATCATATTTTCTCTGTCGACCGATATCCTCCTGCAGACAAACCTTTGACCTTTCGCCTGTCAGCAGCATCATCATATTCGGCTATCAGCAGCATCATCACATTCGGCAAGCGCAAACATCCTCCTGATGTTCACTGTTCATCTTACCGCCAAACGCTTTCTGCAGCATCATGATGTTCGACATCATCTTCATCAGCAGGATATAAAATATCCGGTTCCCTCCATATATCCTGATGACGACACTTCACGCACCTTTCCTTCGATGCTTACATCACCCCGATACCAAAACACTTAGGGTCAGCAGGATAAACCTTTATCAGGTGATATTTCAGAATGTCCTGATGACGATTATCCTGATGACGATGATGTCATATGTAGTTCCTTCAATATCCTGCTGTCGGCCAAACTAAACATTATCGGCCCGCGATGATTTTATCAACCCGATCGACTAACTTATGCTGATATACTCTTCCTCGGCAACACCTGATGATGATCACCCCAAAACGCATTCACCTTATGCAAACGATTGCATCATGCTCACCTCCATCTACTCGGATGACGCCCGATGTAACTGCAGGATATACACAGAACTATCTTGATGATGCAGTTGTGAAACCTTAGCGAATTTCAATCCGCCGAACCTCGTGGGATGACCTGATCCGCTTCCTGGATGACCTTCCAGACCCTAACAACCAGCATGACCTAGCACATACCCATGCTAGGGTTCTCAACACCTCTCGACTGCAATCCTGCAAACATACATGTGAACAAATAGAAAATGCAAACTAAATCCTAAACTATTGTACATAGTCATTCCACCGATTCGACGAATCAACCGGTGGAATGGATCAGCGAATCCATGCAACCACCAGAACAGCAACTCGATTACACAACAGAATTCAAACAAACAGGATCTCTTTATTGATTTCAAAAGATGCAAGTACAATACTCAGTCTCTCTCTCTGTCTCACTCTCTGCAACCTAGCTCCTCAATATGTATCTATCTCTAAAACCAACCAATCCTAATACATAAATAGGATCTGCTTGCAAGTACTACCACTCGATTCCCAGCAGCTGGGAGCTTCCAAGCGGCTGGGAGGATCCAACTGAACTAACAAACTATACAGCTGTCATCAGCTGTCATAACAAACTACCTAAAAATAGAAAAGCACGGTCAACTTGGACCTTATTACATGCATTGGTCTTATAAGACCTTCTTGGAAACATCAACAAGACTTAAACTAACTAACTGCCTCATGGAGGCCAGCTGTCAGGTAGGTGCTCCTGCACCAAGTTAAGGTTTAGAGGTTTAGCGTTTAGGGTTTAGAGAGAGAGGCTCGATAGGGAGATATAGACGAGATCGAGGGGAGAGATAGGGAGATAGGGAGTGAGGGACATGGCTAGGGACATAGGGAGAGAGATTGAGAAGTAGAGAGATGATAGAGACAAGGAGATAGGGGAGAGATAGTGAGATAGAGGTTTAGGGTTACTTGGGTTTCAAGTTTAGGGTTTAGGGGTTTGGGGTTTAGGGTTTCTCAGGTTTAGGGTTTAGGGGTAGGGTTTAAGGTTTAGGGGCATTATTTAGGGTTTAGGGTTTATGGTTTAGGGGTTAGGGGATAAGGTTTAGAGGTATAAAGTTTAGGGTTTAGAGAGAGAGAGAGGACTGATAGGGAGATATAGAGGAGACCGAGGGGAGAGATAGGGAGATAGAGAGTGAGGGACATCGCCAGAGACATAGGGAGAGAGATTGAGAGGTACAAGGATGATAGAGATAGGGAGATAGAGGTTCAAGGTTGCTTTGGTTTAGGGTCTAGGGGTTAAGTGTTAAGGTTTAGGGTTTATGGTTTAGGGGTTAGGGGTTAAGGTTTAGAGGTATAGGGTTTAGGGTTTAGAGAGAGAGGATTGATAGGGAGATATAGAGGAGACCAAGGGGAGAGATAGGGAGATAGATAGTGAGGGACATGGCTAGAGACATAGGGATAGAGATTGAGAGGTAGAGAGATGGTAGAGATAGAGAGATAGAGGTTTAGGGTTGCTTGGGTTCAAGGTTTAGGGGTTAGGGGTTAGGATATAGGGGCATTATTTAGGGTTTAGAGGTTTAGGGTTGCTTAATTTTAGGATTTAGGGGCATCATTTAGGGTTTAGGGTTGCTTGGGTTTAGGGTTGCATGTCAAAAGTAGTCTCTCTATCTTGATCTCTCTCCCTCCCCTCTTTACCTCCTCTCCTCTCTCTCTCTCTCCCACCCTCTCCCTCCCCTCTTTACCTCCTACCCTCTCTCTCTCTCACCTCTGAACCTACCTCCCCACTTTTTATGCACTTAAAACACTTATAAGTTTCCATGCATGAGAACACTTAAGACTTTCATGCATGAAAGCACTTAAACTTTCCATTCTTTACAAAACACGCCCTCATCATAACACAAGTGTATTTTGGTGAACCAAAAATAACAAGAAAAAAACATGTGGGATTCGTGATTCAGACCCCACATGCTCTATTATTCCCTACTTTTCATGCATGCTATCAGACAAGAAATTTTTTTTCATGGTGTTTGACATTTTAACAATCATTGTTTGCTTAATCCACCACCTTTTTTGGGTTTTCAATGCAGAAGAAGCAAATTGCATGTTTTTGGACAAAATTTGATTATTTAAACTAATAGTTTCATGTTTCATATTGTTTCAATGCTAATTTTCATGTATATAGATTGAATTTGATGATATATGTTTGTTTTTCATAAATTTCACTAATCCTACTATAGTTATATAGAATTCAACATTGAATATGAAGGAACTTGCCAAAAAGATCAAATTTTTGAGGATTTTGAATCCAAAATTTGGAGGATTGGGAAACTTGAATCTTGAAATCTAAGGTATGTTCTTTATGTGTTAGTTTATTTCACATTATGATTATGTTAAAGCATGAAATCTCATGTTATAGGACAGTCATGAGGGAAGTGAGAGGATTATCATTTTGACAAGTTAAATTATCATGAGAAAGTGAAAATTTATATTTATTTGAGATAACAATCTAAGACAACAAGCCATATCACCATGGGAAGGGAATCATCAAGATAGTATTGGTATAGATAATCATGATTAATCCATACACATGTCTTTTTATCCTAATTATCATAATCAAACTAATAATCATCACAACTCATTGAAAACATCATGGATACAACCTAGTTTGTCATGTCATTAGCTAAAAGTACATGTTCATGATCAGTTGGCATGTCATCCAATGCTATTTCACCTTCAAGAGATCTCAACTCATGGTGTATCACTCCACGTACTTCTGATACATGTAAATCATAAGAAAATACATCCATTAACAAAGTATCGCACCATTTTTCATCCATAAAACTCTCATAAGAACTCTCACAATCACTAAAAGTGGAACTATCTAAGTTAAAAAAAGTCATCATTATGTGCATTAATAGAATTAGAATCATTAAAATATAATATACATAAATTTGTTGTATCTTGATTAGTTAACTCTAAAAAAATTTAAACATTGTCAAAATTGTAAGTACACATCCCTGATTCTTCTTCTTGTCAATGTGGAAGTGAACCATAACCTTGAGAAAGAACATCATGACATTCAAGACTCTTTTGTACTCTCTCAATTTGAACTATGTAATTGATACCTCCCTATAAAAAATTATTATCATCATTCTCTCTAATGTAACAAGTTGTATCAACATAAAATTTAGTGCTATTGATTCTACAAATCTGATATAGCTGGTCCTCATTTAGTAATGAGTTGTCACTATCATCCTCTTGGCCATTTACCTCTAAAAAGTATTTGAGTTTCATTTATTGGACATATACTAGATAAGTTCTTTGTTGTTTGAGCACCCTCTAAATTTTTTGGACTACCATCTCTAGGTTTCTCCAAGAAATCAGACTGGTTAGGCTGCAATAAACTCTATATTTTAGTCTTTTTTGTCACCATAAAACTCAGTCAAAAGATCACCAACAACTCTGTCATCATAATTAGCCTTAAAATCACTCCTTTCTTGATGATTTCACCCCTTAGCTATCTTGAATAGTTGATTCAAACTATAATTGATACTCTTTGTGTTCACCATGATTTTCTTCTGATCTTGCATCATAAAGCTAGTTTCTAATGTTAGTATTTTGTCTTATAACATTTCAAACATATCTATTGAAGGCAAGGAGTCTTGATTAGTGTCTTACCACTTAGACCAATTGCCACATCATTTCTAGTCAAACCAAGGATATTCTCCTAAATTTTGAAGATTGCACCATTGTAAACTCATGCTCATCATTAGGACTAGGTGTGCCATTAGACTCAATGTCTTCTTTACTACCAATTGACTAATTTATATTCATTGATTGTGATAATTCAACACTTTCAGTCCTTATAACGATAATATACTTAGCTTGTTTGTCATAAAAATCATCATGTTGATTATTCATTATGCTTCTAACATCATCATTGTGTTCCTTGTCATGAAATCCATTTGTTTTTTCTTCATTACCTTTGTGATCATTACTCCCATGTGATTGACAATAGATTGATGATTTGAGATGACTTCATACTTGTCTTCATGAGCTACTCTAACTAATTTACCACCTACAATATAAAAATTTGGGCTGTCCTAACATGCTGGTAGGTCTAGTTTTACCTTGTGAGTCTCCATTTGGAATGGTTGGTCCATCACAATGTGATTGTCATAACACTCCTTAGTGCTAGTGCCTTCTTGTATCTTGTCTTGAGTAGTATCCATGGGAGGTTAAGAAAGCATTTTTGAGAAGATATGTTAAGAAAATGTGAAATTAACCTACAGATAGTGCTTACCATTTGCAAATTAACCTAGAGATTATGCCTACCACCCTAGGAAACTTTAAATTTTTAGATTTATAATCATTTATTCACTTTGATTATATGATTATATTTTGAGATTTGTGTATGAGATTACTTTACTCTATTGTACCAAGATAGACTAATTTATCCATGTCTTATTCATGATGCATATAGAAATCATCATCATGCCCATGAAACGAGCAAAGACTCTAACACCAAAAGAGCATGAAGTTAAGAATGAGAGGAAAAGAGAAAGAATGAGGTGACTTCACAAAAGTAGGAAATTGTCAACCATAGAAGAAGACATGCCACCATTTCTAATTGAAGAGGAACATGAATCATCTAATCAAGCTAAGAGAGAGATGAAATTGGTGGCACAAAGGGAACAAATGCAAAACTTCCATTCAACAAGGAAATTGAAGCTCAAAGTTGGGGGCACTCCATCTTTCATAGGTCAAGTTGAAGGTACACCATCATTCTCTTCTCAAATTGGAGGCACTCCATCTTTCATAGGTGAAGTTGGAGGTACATCTTCCTTCTCTTCTCAAGTTGGAGGCATGCCATCATTCACATGTCAAGTTGAAGGTACACCATATTCTCCATCTCAACTTCAAGGTTTTTCATCTTTTCCATCTCTAATTGAAGGTACGCCATCTATCCCATCTCATGTAAATATTAAAGTAATTCCTAATACTAAGTCAACTTTACCATTGAAAATGCCTCCTAGAATTTTGCATAGAAAGCCTAAGTTTCTAATTGATATTGATGAGAATGCTTTGAAGCCCATACAAGATAAGATTCCCAAGCATACTTGCCAAATATATGCCAATAAGATATGGAAATCATTCTTTGAGAAGTTAAATGAAACTGGAAGATGTCAACTATTTGTGAATTGATGAGAAATCTAAAATTCAGGCCCATTATGAAGATCCTTGGCCTAAAAGCATTGGATGCTTCAAGTGAAAAATCAATTGTAAAGAATCTAATGAGTGCACATGAGAGTGTGGGTTCCACCTCATGCACCAAGGATAGTAATGTCACATAACGTGTCATTACGTTGACAATAGTAAGACAATAAACAAAAATATCTTGCCTCATTAGAAAGACAAGTGAAGCAATGAAAATAAGTAGAAAAACTCTAATGAGAGCCATTGGAAGGCGTGAAAGAGTTGAGGATCCAAATACCAATGAATTGTGGGAATTCTCTGGGAGACTCCCATGGAAAGATAAAGCTATTGTTGAAGCCTTGAGATCCCTCATTGAAGAATTTTGAAAAAATAACACAAGGGTATCTCCTAATGCAAGAGATGTTGTAAGAAGGAGAATTGGTTATCGAAACCATGAGCCACACCCAAAACATTTTTTGGATGTGACTCAAACACAATTTTTCAAGAAATTTCAAGAGATGTATCCTCAAATCAAAATTAGTCAAAGGTATTTTGAAATGGTAAAGCCTTTTTATGTCAAAATAAATCACACACATAACTTTTTTTTGTAGAGTACATATTGAGTTTTCTAATCATTATAATTTTTATAGATATATATGTGTAGATTTGCATACTAACGATGTTTTGCAGAAGTGTAATATAAAGTGTCCACCTAGATCCTCAAGAGATTTCATATCGAGCATCTTATGTGAAAGAGTGGATGGTCAATTATTCTACAAGAACTTATGCTTGGATGGCATGTGTGACCATTGTGGTGGGTTGCAATATTTTTCAATTTGTGAACATATGGAGAACACACATGCAATTGGGAATGAACTATTGCAAGTATGTGCTAATTGGTGTTGTCATTGATGTCAACATGCTTTTGTTGTGTGTCAACTGTGTCTTCTGATGAAGTTATTGTTGTTTGTCTAAGTTGGCTTTCTAAAGATGATTGGTTGATGTATAGAAGTGATAAAGATGTTAAGGATATACTTTTGATATTGAGTTTCCAAGTGCTTTTGAGAAAATTTGATTAATATTGGAAACAGTGTGTTGAAGGAGTCTTCTGGCTTACAAAAACTGTTTGAGTTTTTCCTCCACATTTATTCTATGTTGGAGATCTAAGTGTGCAGTTTGGATATGTTGTCAAGAAGTGTTTGAAGATGTTAAATCTAGAATTTGGTTCTTTGGATTGCTGTATAGTGAAAGTTATGATCACTAGTTTGAGAATAGTATTTGACAGTGTCTCTGAGTTGTGTAGAGATGTCTAGGAGAAAGTATTTTGCTTCACATTCCTCCATAGATAGGTTTCAGGTGCTGTAGTTCTGGATATGTGTTCATAAGGATCTTACCTATCTTCCATCCAAAAGGTTTGTGATTTGGTGCTCTAGAAAGCAATCTATTGTGTGGCAGAGTTCAACAATATTGTTGTGTTCAAGTGAAAGTTGTTGTATTCAGGTGAAAGTTGTGTTCAGGTGAAAGTTGTTGTGGATGAATTTGTTGGTTTCCAAGTGACTTCAAGATGTTCTTGTATATTTCTAGATTGTGTTTAATCCCTATGTAAGGTCCACAAGTTATGGTTGTGATCGTGAAAGCATGTGATCACAAATTCCTTATGTTTACACTGTTTAGCCAACCTTGAATGTTTGCAGAGTTGATTTGGTGATTATGTGAGTATTGTGTAATGTGATTTAATAGATTTAGGTCCAATCTAAGGAATAAAGTGGTTTTCCTTCATTCATTTGTGCTATGGAATGTTTAGGTCAAGACCTAATTCAAATATTGTGTGTTTGTTGACCTTGGAGATTGTTTCAAGGATTGAAGATTGTGCTGCCAACCTTGAAGATTGATTCAAGGGTAATGATGGTACAAATAAGTGTTAGGAGTTTGTGTGTGGGTGTGCATAAGGATGATGATGTGAAATTGATCAAGGCAACAAGAGATTTCATGTGTTAGGCTACCAGATGCAGTGAGCAGAAGGTGTGTACAATTTTTGGTGATGTTGCGAAGGTGTTATATATGTTGTGGTGTATATTGAGCTTCATTGGAACTAAACTCCATCCATAGGTTAGATGCAATTATATCAGTTCAAAGAATGGTAGTGAGCCATTCTTATGTTCTTTCTTTCTTTCTCAGTGGGCAGTGAGTCCACTTGGATAGTGAGTCCCCTGCAGTAAGCATTCTCTCTATGGTAGTGAGCCTTTGTAATTCAGTATTGTTACTACATTATATTGTGAGCTAATCCTCACTATAGTTTTTCCCTTTTAGGGTTTTCCACATAAAAATCTAGTGTTCTTTTATGCATGGTGTTGATATATTTAAGTTTATGTTATCTTCTTTTCATGTTTAAACTTCATAACAGATTAAGGATTTAAGTGAACTGATGTGGATGTGATTATGTTTATGAGGGTTTGAAGTTTTTGATACAATTGATTCACCCCCCCTCTCAGTTGTCTTGTGCCTTCAACAATTGGTATCAGAGCAAGGTTCCTTTGAAGAAAGCTGAACATCTTGAGGTAGATCTAGGATGTCATGCAAGAAAGATATTCCTTTGTTTGATGGATTAGATTATGCACTCTGGAAGGTAAGGATGGAAGCCTATCTAATTTATCTTGGTTATGAGGTCTAGAAATGTGTCAAGTCTAATTACACTAAACCTAAGGGTGGTATAAAGATGAAATCAAAGCTGCTGAAATAGATGGTAAGGCAAAACATGCTCTCTTAAGTGGTCTTACTAATTCTGAGTTGGTGAAATTTGTGAATTTGAAAACTGCTAATGAGATTTGGAAAAGGTTGGAAAGTGTTTATGAAGGAGATGAGAAGATTAAAAGGGCTAAAATAGTTGGAGATACAGTTCCACTGAAGCTTAGAATACTGACTTAACGCACCTCATCTTCACCACAAACATATGTTATCCTTCTCTCCATCAGATTTTGCTCATACCCACACACACTTTTCTCTTTCATACACCACTCACCATCTACACAAGAATTCAATCTTGTTTATATACTGCAATCAAGCAAAATAGGTCGGCAAATAGATCTACCATGTGATTTCTTGTTCTATCAGCCCAAGATTCAACTCTATATGCTTTGCAAAGAGAACCAAAGTGTGTAGCACATTTAGATAGGTTGACATAACCTATTTTTACTCCCATGACTTTGTTCCATTCATGAATCGACTCTGCACAACCTTAAGACCTTTAGGTCGACACAAAGTTAGTGAAGTAGCAATAACATGAACTAACTATTAGTTCACAACACAACATGCAGACCACCAAACTGCTTACCACTTGAAGAAAAAACACTTCTGACATCCATAAACTTATTCTCAAATCTGCAGAGCAAGACATTCATCTGCAGTGGAATGCAGAGCATTCCAATAAACCATTGGTACTATCATTACAGAGTTCAATACTTTATCAACTCTATCTTTAGACTCCTTTAGTATGTACCAACAATGCCTTACAACTGCATGGCAAGATTCTTCATAGCAAAGGAATGCAGACTAAAATACTGTGACTCTGTCATAGGTTTTGTATTGTAAATGCCTTAGGAAAATCTTCAACGAATTGTGCCTGGCTGCGGAACACCAAAATGAAGGATATCATGCTTAGGTGTATTCTCCTCCACATTGCACTTAGTATCTTATCTAGATCAACACTTAGTGTATTCTCTTCCATATCATTCTGCCAACTAACACAACTATAACCTTACACTTTTTTGCCATCAATGACAACACCACAGACTATCAAGCACATCAATCTCTTCGTCATCATGCTTATGTTGCCAACAATCTATCCCTTTGTCATTGATATCAACATATGCCAAAACTTCTCACCCTTTGTCATCAATGGCAAAGGACCTACCTGTACATTTACAAATCAAAACATCTCCCCCTATCTCAAAACTGATCTCGCTTTTCTATGTACATACCCCCCCTTACTATTTTTCTCCTATAGTTTAATATGTAAATCAAAGTATCAAAAATGTTTTCTCCTATCTATTTGCATATGTACAAGAAATCAAAGTATGAACCTTATTACTTGGTGGGAAGAATATCCTTATATCCTTGTATATATTCTTTAGATGTAGTACTACAGAGTCCCAATGTGTCTTGGAAGAGTTGAGAATTTGTATCTACCCATTAATCTGCAAGAGCAAGTCTTCTACTTCTTCAACTAATACAGGTGCAACTATCATCTGTCCAACCTTATCAACCTCCTTCAATAACAATATCAACGCAGCCATCTTAAAAATAACAATCTCCCTTAACTGACTCATCTGATCCTTAATTAGTTTCCTTTGATTTTGAAGTTTCTTGATAATTGCATGAGTCTTTTCAACTTTAGCTCTTATATTTCCATTTTTATCCTTTAAGGGGTCATATGTTCTAGAGATGTTCACTATTTGCACTTCAAGGCTATCAATCTTGTCTTTTATATCTTTTGTAGTTATAGGCCATGATAAGAAAAATTGGTACATTACATTTGCATCACTCAGGGCATTTTGAATACTCTTTACACTAATACTCAATAGACTATGTGCCTTGGAACACTTTTTTGATATATCTATTAGTCTCTTATTGTTAATATGTTCCATTACTCCCTTCTTAGATTCCTTCTCTAAATATATAGAGTGACTATTGAGGGACTCCAATAGATGTTTCATTTGTTGTGCAGGGGTCAAGGAAGTGTCTTTCTTTGTATCTGGTAGAATTTTATCAAGGGCCTTCATTGCTTCGTCTAGAAGTTCATTTCCTTCTACTTGTGACTGTAGTATTTCTTCCTGAACAGTAGCTTGAAAGATGGTTCCAAGTTGCAATTTATTAAGTGGAGAGATATTTGACAAATTGATTTGTCCATCTGAAAGATGGCAATTGGAATAACTGAGGGGATGCAATAGACTGAATTTGTCTCTGCTGAGCCAAGAAGTCTCTGATGTAGTCTATTGAAGAGACTCTAGAACACTTACCTTCTATATTATTTTTCACTTCTTCTGAAATAGAGACCATGTGTGATCAAGGAATCTCCAGAGGACAACTTTATTCATGTGTCCCTTCACCTTCTTTGGTTTCTAGAGGAATAGAGGCATTATCCTTAGTGCTTTCTACTTGTTCATTTTCCTTCTTAACTTTCTCAATCTATTCTCCTTCTTTATCTTTCTCTTCCTCAAGATTCTCCTCCTTTTCTTCAACATCCTCTATATTCTCTAGAGGCAGATTGACAACACTCTGATCCTCTGCATCAGTGTTCACTAGAGGAGATGACACATTCTGCTCTATCAAAATATCTTATTCTATACTCGTTGTTGCAATCTCTTAATTTTTCTCTAGAATGTCATCAATCTTTTCTCTCTCCTCAGAAGAAGATCCTTCTTAGATAATATCAATTTCCCTTTCCTTCAAGATATCAGCAGTTATTCTCAATGTCTCCTTCTCTAACCTCTTTATTTCCTCTTTGTCATTAGACATTAAGGTATTCAATCTCCTTTTTGTTCTAAATTCTTTGGCTAATCTTTGAATAGCCTTGGTCTTTTCTTGACTAGAAATTAAAGGACAAATTTTCTTAATTACCTTTTTTCTCATTTCAGTATCCTTATTCATGGCTTCATCTCTTTTCTTTGTTAATACACTAGCAAGACTATCAGGTAATTGATCAATAATCTCTATTAAGACTGTAGACACCCAAAATTAACCTAATTATCATTAGCATTTAAATATCACATTATCTATCATCTGCATTTGTCTAACACACTTGAGCAATGTCTCTAATACTTATTTCTTCTATTAATTAAATAAATTTATATTTATTTAATTAAGTCATTAGTTATTTCTTCTATTTTCTCTAATTTATAATTAAATAATCTTTAATTATTTAATTATTTTATTTCTATCTATTTTAATTAAATAAATCTTATTTATTTAATTAAAAATTCCATTCACAAACCCACTTTCCAATTAATTAAATAAATTCTATTTATTTAATTAATTTCTCTTATCACTTATCTTCATCTCATCACAAGCCGACATGTGTGCCTCTTTTATTTGAAACATGTGTGGTACTACATCTTTTATTTAATATCTTTCACATGTAGTACTTTTTATGTACATGGTCACACATAAGCCTTATATTCCCTCCACTTGTCATCTATACATTCATCTATAACTATCTTTTAATCTTACCCATTCACATAGCCACCAAATCTCCACCATTGATTGATTTTGGTTGAGGTCTATATAAACACCCTCTCATTCCATACTTGATCCATCCAGCATTCATATAGTGTCTACATTATCATCTTGAGCATATTGAGCATTTTAGCCTCCATCTAGCTTTTTATCATTATCATCTATCCATCATGGCACCTTTTATCTTCGTAATTATTCATTATTGAAGAAGCAATCCACATCATAAACAAGGAGTCATACAATCTAGGTGATATTGTTCTTGAATTGCATGCTTTGATTTCATTTGGATTAGATTCTTTGATGATGGTAGGGTTAGGTTTTCATGGCTATGCTTGATCTTATCAACCTGATTTTTTACCTATCACAAAGACAACATTGAAAGCATCCATGTACTTAATTATTGAAAGCATCCATGTACTTGTTGGTGCTTAAAAAGAATCATTGCTTTCTCCGGGCTTGTTTTATCTTTCTTGATTACATGATTATGCATGTTTGTAACCCAAATTTAATAGCAAAAGTATCCTCTCCCCTTGCCTATCAAATGGATCTTGGGTGTATGAGAACTTGTTATTATCTTTAGGGGCCCTGCCTTCCTGGTGTGAGAAGGGGTACGACCCAAGCGGTAATGGGCTAAAGCCAAGTCCTTCTGAACTGCTATATAAGAAAAGTGTTTGTGTCAAAAGCCACAAACAATGGGTGTTGTTTTGTTATACTGATAGCCAACTTGCCCCAAAGCCCTCCAAGGCATAACCCTTGAAGGCTGGGAGACTCCATAACGGAGAGTAGCACTGTCGCATGTATAGCCACCCAAACAGATGTCCTTACTAGCAACCTTGTGTAGTAGCCAAAAACCTTCTTTTTGTTGACGCAAAAGGTGGGACCTTTGAAGCCGCCCTGATTCACGTGGTTCGTAGTAGAGATAGCAGGGACAATCCTAAGGTTTGGTGGGGGGTCAAGCCTTGGGAAACCTAGATCTTGGTATGTGTGAGAAGTGTGTGCTATGGACAGGAGCCAGTGCTACCAAGATCCTAAAGCTATCCACTTTGAATAAGCATGGCCAGGGGACTCAACAAATACAGTCCTTTCCTAGCCTAGGTTGTACAAGTTTGTGATTGTTGTGAGTATGAGTGACTAAAATCACTATTTTCTTGTCAAAAGCATAATTCAAACATATTTCCTGACAGACATAGACTACTTTTGAGCTTTAACTACCTGCATACAGATAGCCAGATCAGTTTTAAACAATAGTTAGTCACCTTTTGCTTAAACTAAATTACTTTTGAACAACAGTTGTTCACCTCTGGTCTGAACTGAGTCAGTTTTAATCAATAGTAAATCACCTTTGAATCAAAACTACTCACCTATAGCAAATTGGCTCACCTCTAGTTAATATTGTAGCCTATTACCTGAACTAAACTAAAATCAGATCACTTTTAAGCTATTGTCAGTCACTTTTGACCTTTTCTGTGTCACAATTTGAGCTATTACCTGTCGCTTGTGGCTAAATATCAGTAAATCTTAGCAAGTCATCCAAATTAAGTACATTTCCAACTTGCTTAGCTTTAGCATTAGCTTTCAGACCTGTCTCTTGATCATTTACAGATACCTAGACTTTGTCTCCTTCTTTGAGCATACCAAACAATTGGACTTTGTGAACTTTCCATCCTCTTGAGACCCCAAACCAACAAACCAAACATCAAACAATCAACCCAATAGTAGCAAAACATCATCTTTTGGCTTTAGCCTTAGCGACATCAGCAAAACAACAACGTTAACCAATAGCTTTTCCCTTGAGTGTGTGAGCTATTCTCTAGGGAAGTTTAACCAAGCAAACCAACAACCAAAAACTAGCAACCAACAACCAAGCAACCCAACAACAACAAAGCAAACAACAAAACCTAGCAAAGCAACCAACAACCAATCAATCAGCAAACAACTATCTTTCGGGTCTCAAACCTTGACAAGCTATTTCCAATTTTCAACATCAACCATCATGCCTCAAACTAGGATCCAATATAGAGCTGAAATGGAAGAAAAATTGTGAGCTAAGATGGAAGCCAAGATGCAACAATCACGATCAACTCCCCTTAGAGATGCAACTCAATTTACAACTAACATGCCTTCTCACATGTTTGTGCCCCATGGGTACACTGTTGGAGAGTCATCACATCAAGTGCAATCACACCCCTTCATAGCGACTTATGAAGAGCATTCCCAAGAGGATTTATCTAACTATCAAGACACACATGTATGGGACCAAGTTGAGAAGCTTATTTTATCTGATCCTAATCGCTACTTCTTACAACTTGCCCGCATGGGAGCCAAATTACCAAGAGACTTTACATATCTGCTATTCGAGAGAATGATCTAAGCACTCCCATTGTTGTTGCAAAGGAACAATCCATTATAGCCACACCATCTCATACCATGTCCATGCTACAAAATCCATCTTCCAACACATCTCTTTCATTGCCTATTGTTACTTCATTCAACCCACCATGCTTGGAGTACACTTTAGAACCTTTGATAACTCCAACCAATGTACTCCCTTTCCTTTCATAAAATCTGAACATTCCACCTTTACATGTTTCACAACACACCCTAACTCCTACCATGACCGTATCTATGCCTCAAGTGACACAAGCTGTCAATGTTGCCCAAGTGCAAACTCCTCAAACATCACAAGCTATCCCCATATCCCATACTTCGCAAGCTTCCCAAGCTATCCAAACAACACAAACTATCCAAGTTTCACAACCATTGTAAAAGATGAACATCTATGTATCTTTTCTGAGTGTTGTTAATGATAATGGTCATACTGTGCATTTGCGATTAAGATATGCGTACTTGTCAAATGTTTGTCTATTGCAGCTTAAATTTGGTATCAGAGCCTATGGAGACGATATTATTGTAGTCTGTTATCGTTGTTGCCTTACAATAACTCCTCAATAATCTCTTTTATCTTTATCTGTAAAGCTCCCTGTATACGCTCTCTGTATTGTCTCAGGCCGTCTCAGTGAGTTGTAAGTCCCGAGAGTAAGTCCCGCCCATTGCATCACATGTGGAAACTACATCCCACACCCATATTCCTATCACTACTAATATGGTCTCCACGATTTCCACAAATTCATCCAACACATCATACAATCCCAATGTTAGTCTCATTGACATGGCCGACCCACCTATTGTTTCACAAGCTAATCCTAGCACTATAGTCTCTTATGTTGATCAGCTTACATCAATTCCTCCATCTTCCTATAATCCTTTGCAAACCATCAATCAGTCTTATACTACTCAAGGATTACCCATCGTCACCCAACACATGACATATACCAATCCTCATGTTATTCAAAACATAAACCCAAATGTCCATCCTTCTTCCACATCCACCAATCCTTCCATCACTTACCATATCACCAATCCAATTCCGAATTCACAACCATTGACCAACGTCAACCCATCTTCTACTTCCCTTGTGATGCAAACCTTTGGCACTAATTCATCGCAATATACCCAACCACTGCTTGTGTCTCAAGGATAGTAATCTTCTAACACATATGTGTCACATACTAATCCTTTGACATATACTGTGAGTACGCAACCTCAACAAAAGGTCATGGCTTCATATATCCCACAATAGCAACCTTAATATACATCATATTACACTTCACCTCCGAACCAACCACCCCCTTTGCAACAACAACAATTATATTTAGTGGATGTTCAACAAATGATTAACAAAGCAGTAGGACAAAGAAAGAAGACATTTTCCTTAGAAGACATATGTGCTTATCCATTTGACAAGTTTCTTCATATGACACCTTTTCCGCCACACTTTGAAATTCCACAATTTGACAAATACAAAGGAAAAGGAAATCTGGAAGACCATCTTAGAGCATTCTTTGTTGCATGTCTCGATGTAGCTCAAGACAATACATATCTTTAGAGACTATTTCCCTAAAGCTTAGCAGGACAAGCTCTTGAATATTTCTCCCATTTACCTCTGGGCATTAAACCTTTTGTGAAACTAGCAAATAAGTTTCAATCACAATTCACTTTTAACATTGAACATGAAGTGAACATGAACGACACTGTCAACAACAAACAACGTAATGGTGAAGCTTTCTCTTCATTCACTCAATGATGGCATAATATGGCTAGCAAACTATCATAGGAAATACCTAAGAAACAACAACTCGATATCTTTGTCCAAAATCTTCATCCTGAGCTTTCATTCCAACTACAATTGCAAAGTGCTAGCACCTTTGATGAACTTGTTTCCAAAGGAACCATCATTGAACACACTTTAATTACTAAGCGCACTATCAAGATTTTCAGAGATAACAAAGACTATCCTCAAAACTCCAATGATAAATCTCACTTTTGGAACAAGAACAAGAAAGTTGTTAATGATGGTGTTGTAGATGCAAAGAACATACAAACAATGAAAGCTCCTATTAACATTCAATCCGCATCTACAACAACTCAATCTTTTCAATGAACTTGACAAGGACAAACTTCAAATCCTCGCTGACAATTCACACCATTAGCAGAACTTATGGAAGTTGTCTTTCGAAAGCTTCTCCAAGTGGAAGATATCATATTGCCTGATGTACCACCCAACGGTGAACCTCTCTTCAAAGCTCCTTGGTACAAAGAGAATAAGTATTGCGACTACCTATTGTGTGGTTACACAACACGCCCCATTTTGACTTGACAAAATAGGGACCCAACTTTTTGCTTGGCTTGTTTTGTGTTTCCTGGCAGTTTGGTAAAAGTAAGTCATGCAGATCATCATGCATGGAAAGGCTGGGTAAGTCATCATCATGAGGTTAGTTTGTCAAAGTTCATATTTGATTCCAATAACCTCATATTTAGAAAGAGCATCAAATTTCATGTAGGTTTGCTTTTTGCATCACCCTGATATTCATCAGGATGTGAAAGTTATGAATGGTCAAAGTTTGAGTCAAACCTGATATTTCTAGGGGGAGGATCATATTTTGTAACATCAGTCATATTACAAAAGGTCATCCCAATCTAATTTATCACCTGATAAATCATGCGGTCCAAATGTCCGGACATCAATTTTAGGTGATAGTGACCTTTACCCATCAATAGCCTTATGTTTCCTGCTAGGATCATATTTCTCAATGTAACCCGATATTTCTCAATATCCTCCTGATGCGAAATATCCCCCTAAGCCATTATCCTGATGATGTCATTTGAGTCTGATAAACAAAGAAACAAACATGATGATGATGTAATCATCATATTTACCTCTCGGAGCATATTTCCTAAACATGACCCTTATACCATAACATGACAATGACGTCATGATGCCATAGCGATATAGTGGGTGAATATCTAGATGACGTCACCTCGATATTCTGAGAGAGGTTATGTTTTATCCAGTCATCATCTCGTAACATCACCCGATATACTAAAACATCCTCTTGCCATATTAAGTATGACCTAAGGGTGCGTTCATCACCCGATCTTATCGAAGATAGTTTTTCCTCTCGGGGAGGATGATCACATTGTAGTCAGGATGATATTTACGAATATCACCCCGATATTCAAATATCACCCTGATATCTAAATACCACCCCGATATTCATATATCACCCCAATTTGCGAATATCATCCTTTCATGCGAATATCACCCCACTCCCATTGCCGCCATTGACATTTAATGCGCGTAGAGGTGGTAGGCAGTTCCCGCCGACCACAAAACCCGATGAAACACTTGGCAAAATCCTAAGTTTCCGTGCGAAAAATTCAACGAATAGAATCTAATCTATCAGGATTTACCCTAATTTTACCCTAATTGCAAGGTTAAAAGGTAAATTCACAGCCATTTCAAACTTACCTTGCAATAAAATCATTTTTTACAGAGCACCAGCTTTCAAACCCCCATACAGGCAACACTTGTATGAACAGAGCTTACAGGCAGGAAGAAGCACGTGATTATTAGTAGGATTAAGAGCATTTTCTGGAAAACCACTGGTATAAAGGGATCTGTATAACCAGGTAAGTAATTGAAACCCTCATCTTGTTGCTTCTGCATAGTCAGGTATGATGTTGTTGGTTTGAAATCTTGGTTTATGCATCCTATGATAGGTTAATGCTTAATGAATACAATAGGCATGATGTTGGTAAAGATAAATTGCTATCTGCATGCATGTGAATACCCATTATAAGACAAATTATGTTAATTGCAGATATCCATGGCTAACAAGAGGTTAGCAAAGTGTGAGGCTGAATTCAGCAAGCCCATGTTCTCATCTCCAAGAGAAATCCAATTTAAGTATGGTGCAATTACAGATACCCATCAAGGAAGCACTGATTTGGAGGCCTGGTCCACCAAAATGAACGATGAGAAGAATGAAAGCCCCTTGCTGGATGCAGTATTCATGTCCAGAATGTGGAATGCGGTCGGTTTTCCGTACTCCATGGAGTCTCCGGACCTGGTCATTGAGTGTGAACAGAACTATAATCCAGAGACCAGACAGGTGGTGAAACATGGAAGAATATATGTAGACCTATCCATTAAGGGTCTTTCCAAGACATTTGGACTGCCATTGGGCAGGAAGGTTAACAGTGTAGACTTAAAGAAGTCTGAGGTTGAGTATGAAAATAATAAAAAAGCAGTCCAGGAAGAACATGTATCAGTGGAGGGCCAAGAATAGCACATATCCTACAACTACCAAACTTCCTGTGCACTTGTTCAAATATGATTTTGATGACAAGTATCAATACATGATTGCATTGGTCAGCAGGGTGATAGGCCAGCCTGATGCTGGTAGTTTCAAGGATTGGATGTATGGTGTAATCATGATGTGCATATATGCAGACATCAAGCCACTATGGGGCTAATTGATAAGTGATGCTCTACATGAGTAGCTGATGAACTTGGGAGGTTCAAATTGTTCCTTTTACATGACATCATACATTGTCTACTCCTATTCTTACAAAGGCACATTTGATGCACTGGTTACAGATGGAAAGGTAACAGGCACAATCAATGCTGTGCACATTTGGGATCATCATCCCCAGTTGCAGAGAGTTAATTACCTCCATGATTACAAATTGGTAAATGATGCATTCTCTATGCATCTGGTAAGGACCATGGAGGAGGATAGAACAAAAAGATTGAGCATGGAAGCTCAAGAGATAATCTATAGGCATGGAGCCTGGTATATTCAATTTGCAACATTTTCCTATATGAGAATTGAGGGTTTTGAAGGACATCCCCTCATGCTGCCAAGATACCCCACTGATGCAGTGATACAAATGGAATTCATAAGGTAGAGCTCCACAATGCTGAAAACATACAACGATGCTCATAAACTACCGCCAAATTTGTTTCCAATCACTATTGGCTGGTATATGTGCCCAGATTCAAAAAGTATCAAGAAGGTGATGGTCAGTTTGAACAAAATGCAATTGCAGCCATTCCCACTGATAAGGCCATATGATCCTTATGGAAGGATATAGAAAATAATAGGGAAACCTATTCATCAAAGACACCTAGAAGACTTCTGGGCGGATTGTGAAGATGAAGCAGAAGCTAGAAGAAGAAGATACCAAAGGTTGACATTAAACCAAATCAAAACCTTTGACTACATCCCCATTCCTCAATAGTTGAAAAAGGATGATGGCAAGATAATGGTAGATGAATATGAGGAAAAGAAAATATATAATGATACCATATCTGCACCTGACCTAACTATACAAGAGGACATATCTTTGGATCCTTTCATTGCCAGGACCTTACAGCTAACCCAAGCCTGGGTTGATGAACAAATTGAGGCATTGAAGAAGAAAGGTGTTGTCATTACTGTGGACAACAAGAAGAAAGGGTAGGATATTCCTGATGAGGAATATGATGATTTTATAAATGAAAAGAGAAAATCTAAAGGAGACAGACTGCCTCCACAACAACAACAAAGGAAAAGACTCTGTAGGGGTAAGAAAATTGATAGTGAACCCAAGGGGGTGATTATTGAAAGGGCAATATTTCCAGCTGAGGAGGTAGCAGCATCAGGATCAGGGTCAGGATCAGCATCACCTTCACGGACAAGGAAACAGAAGTCCAAGAAAGATCAGCCAGCAAGGATAGTAATTACTGAGACCCAAGAGGAGGGTCAATCCTCACGGAAACCAATAGAAGAAGAAGATATCCTTATGGAGGAAGAGCCTGAAGAAGAGGAGGCCCCCTTGTTATTCAAAAGGAAGAGAAGAGCCCCACAAGTGGTGGTAGCTACCGCACCTAACAGACCAAGAACCTCCATGAGGGGTGAAATAAAGCAATCCCCTACACTAGTGAAAGGGGCAGGTAGCAAAGTTGTGCACAAGGAATTTCAACACAATGTTCCCCTTCCTACCATTGTGAAGTTCAAAACTGAACTTGCTAAAGAGCAGATGAAAGAAACATCGAAGGCATATGAAGGAGGTCATATCTCATTAGAGGAGACAATTAATCTATCCAATGATGAGGTTGTGAAGGAAGTAGCTTCACAAAAGATGGAGACCCTTGCTGCAAGGACACACATGACCCCTCACAAGACTCCAACAGTTCAAACAATACTGGAGGAGATGAAGCAAGTGGAAACAGAAAAAGAAAAGAGTCCAGAGAAGATAGCCCAAGAAATGGGGCTTGATACACTAATTGCATAGGTGACAAGTCCTGTAGTGGTAGATTTGACAAGTAAACAGGATGCAAGTCCTGAACATCTAGCAGGTACACCTGACAAAGGGCAACATACAGAAGAAGTGAAGATGGCAAAACCAGAAGGCCATGCTTTAGAAATAAGTCAACAAAGCCAATAAGATGCATCAGTGAAGCTTACTATAGTAGAGGTTCAGGAAAAGAAGGCTGATGAGAAGGATGTAGTAGAAGATCCTACTTCCAATGTTCAAGAAGTAAGTAGCAAGGCTGCATAACAGATAGTGGTTTCAGAACAAACACCAGCACCTAAGGAGTATTCCACAATATCCACCGCTATAAATATGCCTCAATAGGAGGAAAAGTCAAAAGTGGATGAGGTGATAACGGAGAAGGATCATGATCATCATGATCAGCATATAGATGCATCACAAGATCCTCCACCTCAGGATGATGCTCCTCCAAAAAAAGAATTTCCTCAGCAGGAGGATGTACCACAGGATCCCCCTCAAAGTGAGCATCATGAAGAAGAAACGAGGAAATCACCTTCTGCATCACATATGCTGACAGATATAGGAGATCAAGGTGAACGTCATGATGATGCTGGGAAACATGATCAGGTACCTCCATGGTTGGAAAAAGAGGTAAACACAGAAGTAGATTTTGTGATTCAAGAATTTGATGTATCTACCTTGTTTTTTGAAAATATAATAAAACCAAAGAGGAATGCCAGAATGACTTTGGCCATTAAAAGAGACCCAACAACTGGAAGAAGGACTGCACAAATTGCAATCCCTACTGTAGAGAAAGAGAAAGGTAAAATTACTCTGGAATAATTCTAGATTAATACAGTTGGCCTAGGGTTTGTAAATGAAAACCAGGAGGGTCAAGAAGGTAAAGATATCATTGATTCTTTAATTCAAAAGGTTAAGAAGGAAAAAGAGAAAAATAAGCAACACAAAGAGCACATTGCTCAGTTGTATGCATATATAGGGAGATTAACTAATCCTGAGGATAGTTCCACTGATCATGTAGTCCCATTGACTGCTATTTCCCAAGAGGAGGTAAACAAATTGGATCTCATGAAGCATGAGTCATCCATATTTAGAAAGTGGATGTATTCCACATTTGATACTGCAAAAGAAGTGGTAAAGGCCTCTTTGAAGAGGTGGGGTACTCTCAATGACTCTAGGCAAAAAGTAGACAAGTTGCAAATGTAGGCGGGTAAAAGGTCTTTCCAAGTGGAAAAGATATTAGATATCCTGGGAGAAATAAAGAGGATAAATCCTCAATTGCTCATCAACAAGGGGGTGTTGAATAATAACACTGCATTATTGGTTGATATATGGTATAAGGACATTCAATTTGAATGTGATGTCCTCAAAAGGTGTAACAATAAGCTAAGGGAGATCAACATAAAATTACATGACATGATGTCTTTTAAGGCAGAAATTTTGGAGACCTTAGAAGGAAAAGTGGAAGGGAAGATAGATAATCAAGATGAAGAGTTTGCAATCCAAGCTCTACATAATAACTTCCAATTTGTTGCAGATGATCCACTAGGCCAACTGATAGAAGAAATCATGGATAGACTGGTGAGGACCAAGATGAAAATGGAACATTATAATTAGACACTGCACAATAGGAAAAATAAGCTGGACAGCATCAGAAATAAATATCTGGCACATAAGCACGCCATGATCAAAGCAAAGACCCAGGATGGTAGGGAAATAGATAGAATCGTGCAATTGTATGAACAGGTCAGGATCAGCATGCAGCCTCATATATAGGGTCATCATCATCAGGATGATGAAGGTTCAAGAAGTGATGCACCTGATGATGGAGCACATGAGTCAGATAAGGTAGATGCTGATGTGTCGTAAAGTAAATATCAACATCTGATACTTAGCAAAAATAAGTATCTCAGATAGTTGCGAGCTGGCAACTTGTGCCATTTTGATAAAGTTGACTTAGTCAAAGGGAAATACTGACCGTAGATATTCATAGACAAATCAAGATCTGAGATCTTTTTGTAATGGATTCCTCACCTTGTTCTATAAAAGGTGCTAGAATGCCTCAGTTCTATTATTCAAAACTTGATTGAAATCCGTCTGCTGAAATATTCAGGGCTCATTTCAAAGATTTTTGTATACATCTATATCTTTGCAGACTTAATGGATGAGAAGACTTGTTTGATTACAATTCATAGTAAATCTTGAGTAATCAATGTGTGAATTGTAGATATATGTTGTGATTTGCTGCATCCCTTGGAGTTCATGTCTACTTGCATATGTTGTTTTCATACAATTCCTTAGAAGTTAGCATCAACTGTATCTAGCTGTGGAATGTCTTGGTGAACATATGGTTTGGTTTTCTTCTCTTCATGACTGTATCTGATGTACATGTGGTTCAATAGCTGAAGGTTCAACATTAATTTGAAGCATTTCTTTCAATTTCTTTTAAATTTCAAAACATTTCACTATCATAATTGCAAATAACTGATAATCTTAAGCAAATATTGCAAATATGTGGACATCTCGTAGATAATTGCAAATATTTAGCATATTTGAAGCTAAAGCATGTATAATTGATGAATATCATGCAAATATTTGAGTATAACTATATCATTTGATCAAACAACTGTGTAAAATGACCTCTCTGTTAAGAATCTTTGCAGAAGTAGTGTCATGATGATGAACTCTACGTAAGGCCCCAAAATGGAAACAACAACACACATCAACCTCTGAGTAACATCAGACGATTAAGACCTAATCACTGGAGACTTGGGATCATCAATTCTCTGAATTCATCATATCTTTCAAGATAAATAAAGGTTAATGTGTACTTTTATTCTATGCTTGTTTATGACTAACATCATGACCAACATAAATTGGCGCTAGAAGGAGGGCAAAACTGGAAAGAACATATAGCTTTAGTCATTGTTCATTGAGTGTAGGCTCCTCGCTCCTAACGCAACATAAATTGGCGCTAGAAGGAGGGCCTTATTTGAAAGAGGATGCTCATCATCGTTATTTTCAGGTTTGATGATGCAAAGAGTAAGGTAACCCTGAATGCATTCGTGAATTTCAAATATTGCTCAAATATTTACTCTAGCAAGCTTGTATATGCTCATTCTGTGTAAAGATTTCTAGATTAAACGTAAATATTGCAAGCTTTGCAATAGATCATCATGGATTCACAAATATCAGCCAATGTTAAGTAAATCCGTTAAAGCTTTGAAGAGTTTTGCCTTAGAAGCCTGATATCGCGTGGTAGGAGTCATAGTACCTTGTTATCACCTCATATTTGCATTATCTTTGCAAATATTTCGTAAATATCTAGTCAGATCAATCATTCGATCATAAATATCGCCTTAGCTGGTGAAATACAACCAATATTTATGATCATCTAGCTAGTTTCCCTCCAAATTTGAGAAATCCTGGCTCACAGAATAAATACCAGGTCGAGATCTAGTGGAATCTTTGAAGAACTACCTATTAGAGGTTTCAGACCTAGAACTGTAGACATCCATCACACTCCAGGGTCTAGTGCATCAGGAGCTTCACCAGAGCCTCCTCCTGTGACTCCTGCTAGTTTGCAAATACCTTCTGGAATATCTGCGACACCTCCTGTTCAACCTCGACCCCAGGTCCAACCTCAGCCAACTGTACCACAAGCTCAACCTCCTTCGGTTGCTATGTCTTTCTTTGCAGCAGAGTCACCTTTGACTTTCAATGCATATCATGAGTTGCCAAAGAATTCGGACAAGCTTTGTCCAAAATATCATCCTTATCAGGATGCTGATGATCATATCAGAACCTTTAAAGAAGCCTGCTATAGAGCCAGAATAGAACATCAAGATGTTGTATGCAGATTATTTCCTTTTTCCTTAGGGGAAGAGGCTTATAATTGGTTTATTAGTCTTGGTCAGGGTTCTATTGGTTCATGGGCTGTCCTAGAGAAAGCTTTTACTGATAGGTTCAAAATACCAATAGATCCCTCAATGTACTATCACTTATTTGCCACAATCAAACGGTTTGAAGGAGAACCTATTGCCAATTTCAATGCTAGGTTCTAGAAAATGCTATCCAAGTTAGTTGCTCCTTATGTAGTAATAGATGTTGCTACTAGGAGTATCTATTACTTTGCTCTATATCCATTGACATCTATGTTCATCAGGAGAACACTCCCCTAAGATCATTACCTTGACAGGAGCTTTTCAAGAAGCTATCAAGGTGAATCAGCAGTTAGTTCCTGCTCCAACACCAAATGTTGCATTTCCTACATTGCCTGGCATGTATCCAACTTATCCTCCACAATATCCTACATATCCGGCTCAACAATATCCAGCACAGCAATATCCTAATGGAGCTATGATACCTCCAGTAGTCATGCCTGCACCTTTGTAGGTACCTCCATTGAGTATCATGCCACCTTCTAATGGGAATGGCTAGATGTCACAATATCCTGCACAAACTCAGACACCTTAGACTGCTGACCTATCCAACAATAATACTGGATCCTCTTTCTTCAAGCCTTAAATTGAGAATGTAGTAGCCAAAGCTCAAGAAGAGAAGGAAGAGATCAAAGAAATCTCTGCTCAACTAAGAAAACTCACTACAGAAGTGACTCATTTGAGAAACCAGAACTTCTATTCTCAGTCAAACCAAAACAGAGGTTATTCCAATGACAAACCAAATTATCCTGATAGGGGGTACAACAACAATTTCAATAATAGTGGTGGAAATAACAATAATCCTTAGAGACAACCTAGAGTATGGAACTCCAGGCCAAATAATGGCTCACTACCATCTCCCTTAGATAATCAATCACCTGGTGAAGCCAAACAGACTACTAGAGTCAACCTTGCTGAGGCAGCCCTCACCAATTGGTGCAAGATCCACAATACAAATGCTCATGTAGAGCTAGATTGTCCACAATTTCAAATTGCTGCTAGCATTTTTCAAATAGAAGTGTCTAATACTGCAGGGAATCCACCTCAGGTGGAAGGTAATGAAATTGTTCCCTATGGATATGATTCAGCCCTAGTATTAGAAAGTTATACTGATCATCAGAATTGTTCACAAGCATGTGAAGAATCTGCTTTAGCCTTTGAGTCAAATTATGTCTTCCCTTTTGAAGATGAGAATGAGCCTTCCACTGAACATGAGGAGGTGCACGCATACCAGCAGCAATATCCTGGTAAGCATAATTATAATTTGAGAAGTAGCTCCAATAGACCTACTGGTCCATTGACATCATCTCTACCTCCAAATAATTTCAACACACCTCCTGATCCCAAAGCTAGCAATAATCTAGGATTTCCCAAGGTGAATGCGCAATATCTATCACCACAAAATACAGTGTCAAAGACTGTTGGCCTACCTCATGAGTCTGACAAACTAGTTACATACTTGGCAGATGAGATGAAAAGGGTAAAGATCAGCCTATCTCTGTCAAAATTGTTGAAAACTCCTACAATTAAGAAAGCTTTCATGAAATCACTAGATGATCCTGCTCCCAAAGAGGATATTCATTCTCCAGGCCAATTTAGCAATAAGGATCATACTACTAGAGATAATAATGCCAAGCCTAAAGTACCAGCTACTGTCCAGGCTGTAGAAACCTCCCACATGACCTTATACAGAGATAAGAGTGAGTCACCACCTTTTCTCCTCACCATAAGGATGTTTAGCAAGAATTTACACAACTGTTTGGTAGATTCAAGTGCATCTACAAATGTGATGCCCTTGTCTATATGCAATACTTTAGGACTACATCCTACTAAATCCCTAAAGAAGATGACACAACTAGATAAGATAGAAGTGAGTGTAATAGGACTACTAACTCATATACACATGTAGCTAGCATCTAATCCCAGGATCCAATATTACATTGATATCCAGGTAGTTGACATACCTGATACATATGGGCTGCTGCTTAGTAGGGACTGGTCGAAAACTTTGAATGGATATATGGCTACTGACTTCAGTCACATGTGGTTACCTTTGAAAGGTATACCTAACCAGATAAGAATAGATGCTAAACCCAGGATGAATCACATGATAACTGAGTATAATAAAACGAACGAGATCATGTATGTAAATGTTGAGCCTAGAGTTTATGCCGTTAGACCACAGACTATTAGGATAGAAGAGATCCTGATGCTTGACTTTCATCATCATCATGATGATGATCATCAGGAGGACATGCTGGTTGTAGAACCTAATGGTAATTTTGAGAACAAGAATGAAATAGATCGCTTCAGAAATTTTGAGATACATCTGTCCAAGCAGGTAAGATGTTGTCAATTGTTAAATATTCCTATTTATGACATTCTGATTGATGGTTGGTGCAGGTTACACCACGAAGCACATTTAGAAAGGACTTGCGAAACATGCTTAGACATGATGATGCTAGAGTAGACATGTAGTGAGGCATCATCATCATATTCTGAGGTAAGTTTTGCATCTGATGATGATGATGTTGATTCTTGTTTGTCTTTTGTAGGAACCACAGAAAAGGTGGCAAATCATGATGAAGATCATATACAGAGAACAGAAGAAATTCTAGCGTATGACCAGATAGATGTTAAGAAAAAAGAAAAGATCGCCCCTGGAAGTGATTGTTTTATGGAGTCAGATTATGAATTGTCTAATGAAGACAAAGGTAGTAACCTGACCAGATTTGAAGGGTTTTTATCAGAAAAAATTAAGAAGATGATAAAACAAAAGAAGCATCCACGGGATGCACTAACTGAAGGATGGTGTAGGCTGCATGAGGCACCCCACTCAGAGATTACCTATTCATTGTGCCTACACATTTTAAAGAAACATACAGAGCCTGATCTAAAGGATCATCCTCCTGATGATGAAAAACAAGAAGAAAAATCAGCCTCCCAGGAGAAAGAAAAGATGAAGTCTGATGAAGCCAAAATTTCTAAGTTAAAATGGATATCAAGTGGAGCATCTACCAGAGCTGCAAAGAAAAGAGAAGGCTTAGCTAAGCCTCATGCTGAGGATAAACCCTGGATCCTTAGATTTGATGGATCCAAGTCTAAACAAGGAGCTGGAGTAGGGATTGATCTTATTGATCCATCAGGAAAATCCTACTTAGCTGCCTACAGATTACAGTTCCCCTGCACTAATAATGTGACAGAGTATGAAGCTCTAATTCATGGGATACTGTTTGCTCTCAAGAAGAAAGTGAAAATTCTGCATGTCTTTGGAGACTCAGAATTAGTTGTCAGACAGGTAAGAGGAATCTACTCTTGCAATTATAAGAGATTGTCAAATTATAGACACAGAGTGTGGGATTTGATTGAAGACTTTGATGCATTTAATATCACCCACGTTCCTAGAGAACAGAACCATAGGGTAGATGCACTTGCCCAGGCTGCCAGTACACTAGAGCTGCTATCTATATAAGGTCTAAAAAGATTTTCAGTAGAGCTGGTATCTGTACCATCAGTACCTGATAATGTTACTAATCTTCAGGTCTTTGATGATGATCAGCATATTCTTGATTTCATCTCTAACAGGGATATATTTGATGCTCAGATCATAGATAAGAATGGTATGGAAGATCATGTTTGGGAAGAAGATGAAATATTAGAGTTGCCTAGCAACCGGATTCCCAAAGGTATGATTGAATTAGAAAGAGCCTTTGATTTGGATAATATGCTGAAACAGAAGGATCTTCCCAAGGCTGATGGAGGTCAATATTCACAAGTGAATATTGGACAAAATGAAGATAAGAGAAATGTCCTGATAGGTAAGGTTTGCACAACAGAAGAGTTAGAAGGAATAACTCAGGCCCTTAAAGATTACATCCATGTAATTGCATGGACTTATGATGAGCTAAAGACATATGACACATCAGTCATAACTCACACTATACCTCTCAAGCCAGATGCTAAACCTTTTAGACAGAAGCAAAGGCCAGTCAATGCCTTGCTTGAACCAATAATTTTTGAAGAAGTCAAGAAGCTGTTAAATGCCAGGATAATCTTTCCTGTGAGGCACTCTACTTGGGTGGCAAATCTAGTGCCAGTTAGAAAGAAGAATGGAGACATCAGATTGTGTGTAGACTTTAGGAACCTGAATAGAGCATCAGAGAAGGATAATTATCCTTTACCATCATTAGATGAGGTTCTGCAGATTGTAAATGGAGCCAAAATGATGTCCTTCTTGGATGGTTTCTCAAGATACAACCAGGTGATGGTTGACAAGATTGATAGGTTGAAGACTGCCTTCCCCACAAAGTGGGGGATATTTGCATATAGACGTATGCCATTTGGGCTGATAAATGCTGGAGCTACATTCCAGTGAGCAATGGACATAGCTTTCAGAGGCTTAATAGGAAAATGTATAGTCATATACATGGATGACTTGACAGTATTCTCCAAAGAAAGGGGGAACCATGTAGCAGATCTCAGAAGTGTGCTGAGGAAATGTGAAGAGTACGGAATATCCTTGAACCCCAAGAAATGCATATTCGGGGTAACAATAGGCAAATTATTAGGCCATTTGATAACTGATGATGGAATCATCATTGATCCTACCAGAGTGGAGTCTATTATGAAAATACAACTCCCTGGAAGTAAGAAAGAACTTAAGTCTTACTTTGGTAAGATCAACTTTGTAAGAAAATTCATCACTAGTTTTATAGAGATAGTCAGACCACTAAATGCTATGCTGAAGAAAGATGCCAAGATTGAGTGGACAACAGAGGCCAAAGCTACTTTTGAAGACATAAAGAAAGCCATATCAGATGCTCCTATCCTCATTAGTCCAGACTACACAAGAGACTTCTACATTTATTCATTTGCTTCAGAACATACCTCTGCAGCAGTATTGACTCAAAGGAATGAGAAAAAAGAAGAGAAACCAATTGCTTTCATGAGATGTCCCTTCAAGGATGCTGAATTGAGATATGTGGATGTTGAAAGACAAGCACTTGCATTGGTCAGGGCAGTAAAGAAAATCAGGCATTATATACTAAGAAGCAAGGTGATTGCAGTAGTGCCAGATGCAGCAGTGAAGATACTGTTAATGCAGAGTGAGCCTGGTGAAAAAAGAGCTAAATGGATCACTGTATTACAAGAGTATGACATGGAGATTACACTGATGAAATTAGTAAGAGGATAGGCTTTGAGTCAAATGATATCAAAAGTTGACCCAAACATCACAAGTCAGCAGTATGTTGTCAATGCTAAGGACAATAAGGAATGGTATTCAGATATTAGGCACATCCTGATTACTGGAAGATGTCCTCCAAGGCTGCAAGCTTCACAGAGGAGAGCCTTGAAGATAAGGTCACAAAAATATATGATGAAGGGAGGAGCCCTATTCAAGAAGAATTATGAAGGAATATACCTGAGATGCTTAGAAAAGCCAGAAGCAAATAAAGTTCTGTCAGAATTACATGACAAGTTCGAAACAGCACATGGATCAGCCCTGGCCACAACACATGCAATCCTCAGAGCAGGATATTATTGGCCTATAGTTTTTAAAGATACAGTTGAACATGTTAAATGTTGTCATGTATGTCAGGTTGCTGCCAACAGGGAGAAATATGCTGCCCAACCCTTGCAACCAGTGATGGAAGAACGCCCATTTGCACAATGGGGCATGGACTTCATAGGACTAATCAATCCTCCATCCTCTTCAGGCCATAAGTATGTCTTAACAATTACTGATTATTGTGCCAGATGGACTGAGGCTGTCAGCAGCAAGACTTGTACTGCAGATGATGTTATTAAATTTCTGGAGAGCAACATTGTTACCAGGTATGGAACCCCTTATGCTTTAGTAAGTGATAATGGTTCTGCCTTCACTTCAACCAAATTGTCAAGTTGGGCTTTTGATCATGGGATCATACTCAAGTTTTCATCCAACTATTATCCCCAAGGGAATGGATTAGCAGAATCCACCAATAAAAATTTACTGAATATCATAAGAAAATTAATAGAGAAGAACCCTAGGGAATGGAACTCATTTCTGAAATATGCCTTATGGGTAGACAGAACTAGAATGAAAACTGCATTAGGAAACTCACCTTTCCAATTAGTATATGGAGTGGATTCTATTCTCCCTATTAACTTGAAAATTCCTACTTTGCAGTTTGCCCAAGAGTACCTAAGCATTGATAATAGACAAGAAGTCAGGTTGCTTCAGCTGATGCACCTGGAAGAGAAAAGAAGTCAAGCAATTGACCAATTTGCAAAACATCAAGCTGTTGTCAAATGCTGGTTTGACAAGAGAGCCAAAGTTAAAGCCTTCAGGATATCTGATTTAGTCCTGATGTGGGATAAAGCCTATGAGAGGAAAGGTGACCATGGCAAATTTGACAAATTATGGATAGGTCCCTTTCAAATTTCTGAGATACTAGGAGACAACACTTATAGGCTTAAGAACCTGATAGGTGAGGATGTTCCATTGCCAGTCAATGGACAATTCCTCAAACATTATTTCCAAGCCTAAGTGACTTCATGACAGTCATATGTATCATATTGTACATTTGTATAGTTGTTTGTACAGTTGTGTTTTTGTTTGTCTTGTTTTGTTGTTTGTTGAGACCTTGTTTTGGTTAGTCAAGATGATGTACTCATCACCACAGAAAATAACATAATTGTTAGGATTCAAGTGATGAGATCAGATTTGGACATAGGTTATGATTCATTCTAAGAAGTATTCATGATCAGGTCTGTGATATCCTTTCATCAGGGTGCCTTTTCTTGAACAAAGTGAATCAATCACAATGAAACACCTAACAACCTTGGGTTTGTTGAACACACAAGTATAGGTGTTAAGTGAAAAATCTAAAGGGACTCCCTTGCTACCAATACAATCTCCAACCTAAAGCTGCAAGTGACTGTACCTTGTATAAATGAGCTGACATGATGATATCAGATACAAATTTTAAAGAGAAAATTAGAAAAGAAATAAAATTAGGCCATCTAAGTAACTCTACCGGGGCTATGAACACCTGCTGGCAGTAGGGTTCTACTTAGGGAGATTGTATAGATAACCTTGCCGGGGCTATAGACGCCTGCTGGCAGCAAGGCTCTATCTAGGTTGGCTATGAGGGATGATCTCCGACTATGTAGTTTAACACCAGTTACTCATGTTTTCAACTTACTTTCAAGATGAGGATAATTACTCATTTGCACACACGTGATCCTTTGTTAGCATTGTTACCATGAGGAAATTTTATCATTTAGAAGATCATGATGCTTGTGCTTAGAAAGAATTAGAATACTATGGATGAATGTGATCACATCACTTGAATCATTGGAATTTGTTTGTTTTCTTTGGTGGCAAGTTGTTGTGTGGTTACACAACACGCCCCATTTTGACTTTACAAAACAGGGACCCAACTTTTTGCTTGGCTTGTTTTGTGTTTCCTAGCGGTTTGGTGAAAGTAAGTCATGCAGATCATCATGCATGGAAAGGCTGGGTAAGTCATCATCATGAGGTCAGTTTGTCAAAGTTCATATTTCATTCCAATAACCTCATATTTAGAAAGAGCATCAAATTCCATGCAGGTTTGCTTTTTGCATCACCCTGATATTCATCAGGATGTGAAAGTTATGAATGGTCAAGGTTTGAGTCAAACCTGATATCTCTAGGGGGAGGATCATATTTTGTAACATCAGTCATATTAAAGAAGGTCATCCCGATCTAATTTATCACCCAATAAATCATGCGGTCCAAATGTACGGACGTTAATTTTAGGTGATAGTGACCTTTACCCATCAATAGCCTTATGTTTCCCGCGAGGATCATATTTCTCAATGTAACCTGATATTTCTCAATATCCTCCTAACATGAAATATCCCCCTAAGCCATTATCCTGATGATGTCATTTAAGTCCGATAAACAAAGAAACAAACATGACGATGACGTAATCATCATATTTACCTCTCGGAGCATATTTCCTAAACATGACCCTTATCCCATAACATGACGATGACGTCATGATGCCATAGCGATATAGTGAGTGAATATCTGGATGATGTCACCCCGATATTCTAAGAGAGGTTATGTTTTATCCGGTCATCATCTTGTAACATCACCCGATATACTGAAACATCCTCCTGTTGTATTAAGTATGACCTGAGGGTGCATTCATCACCTGATCTTGTCAAAGATAGTTTTTCCTCTCGGGGAGGATGATCACATTGTACTCGGGATGATATTTGCGAATATCACCTTGATATTCGAATATCACCCCAATATCTAAATACCACCCCGATATTCATATATCACCCTGATTTGTGAATATCATCCTGTCATGCAAATATCACCCCGCTCTTGTTGCCGCCATTGACATTTAATGCGTGCAGAGGTGGTAGGTAGTTCTCACCGACCACAAAACCTGATGAAACACTTGGTGAAATCCTAAGTTTCCGTGTGAAAAATTCAACGAATAGAATCTAATCTATCAGGATTTGCCCTAATTTTACCCTAATTGCAAGGTTAAAAGGTAAATTCACCGCCATTTCAAACTTACCTTGCGATAAAATCATTTTTTTATAGAGCACTAGCTTTCAAAGCCCCATACAGGTGACACTTGTACGAAAAGAGCTTACAGGCAGGAAGAAGGACGTGATTATCAGCAAGATTAAGAGCATTTTCTAGAAAACCACTGGTATAAAGGGATCTGCATAACTAGGTAAGTAATTGAAACCCTCATCCTATTGCTTCTGCATAGTCAGGTATGATGTTGTTGGTTTGAAATCTTGGTTTATGCATCCTATGATAGGTTAATGCTTAATGAATACAATAGGCATGATGTTGGTAAAGATAAATTGCTATCTACATGCATGTGAATACCCATTGTAAGACAAATTGTGTTAATTGCAGATATCCATGGCTGACAAGAGGTTAGCAAAGTGTGAGGCTGAACTCAGCAAGCCCATGTTCTCATCTCCTAGAGGAATCTTGTTTAAGTATGGTGCAATTACAGATACCCATCAAGGAAGCACTGATTTGGAGGCCTAGTCCGACAAAATGAATAATGAGAAGAACAAAAGCCCCTTTCTGGATGTAGTATTCATGTCCGGAATGTGAAATGCGGCTAGTTTTCCGTACTCCATGGAGTCTCCGGAGCTAGTCATTGAGTGTGCACAGAACTATAATCCAGAGACCAGACAGGTGGTGAAACATGGAAGAATATATGCAGACCTATCCATTAAGGGTCTTTCCAAGACATTTGGGCTGCCATTGGGCAAGAAGGTTAACAGTGTAGACTTAAAGAAGTCTGAGGTTGAGTATGAAAATAATAAAAAGTAGGCCAGGAAGAACATGTATCAGTGGAGGGCCAAGAATAGCACATATCCTGCAGCTGCCAAACTTCCTGTGCACTTGTTCAAATATGATTTTGATGACGAGTATCAATACATGATTACATTGCTCAGTAGGGTGACAGGCCAGCCTGATGCTAGTAGTTTCAAGGATTAGATGTATGGTGTAATCATGATGTGCATATATGCAGACATCAAGCCACTGTAGGGCCAATTGATAAGTGATGCTCTACATGAGTAGCTGATGAACCTGGGAGGTTCAAATTGTTCCTTTTACATGACATCATACATTGTCTACTCCTATGCTTACAAAAGCACATTTGATGCACTGGTTATAGATGGAAAGGTAACATGCACAATCAATGTTGTGCACATTTGGGATCATCATACCCAGTTGTAGAGAGTTAAATACCTCCATGATTACAAATTGGTAAATGATGCATTCTCTATGCATCTGGTAAGGACCATGGAGGAGGACAGAACAAAAAGATTGAGCATGGAAGCTCAAGAGATAATCTACAGGCATGGAGCCTGGTATATTCAATTTGCAACATTTTCCTATATGAGAATTGAGGGTTTTGAAGGACATCCCCTCATGCTGCCAAGATACCCCACTGATGCAGTGATACTAATGGAATTCATAAGGCAGAGCTCCACAATGCTGAAAACATACAAGGATGCTCATAAACTACTGCCAATTTTGTTTCCAATCACTATTGGCTGGTATATATGTCCAGGTTCAGAAAGTATCAAGAAGGTGATGGTCAGTTTGAACAAAATGCAATTGCAGCCATTCCCACTGATAAGGCCATATGATCCTTATGGAAGGATACAGAAAATAATAGGGAAACCTATTCATCAAAGGCACCTGGAAGACTTCTGGGCAGATTGTGAAGATGAAGCAAAAGCTAGAAGAAGAAGATACCAAAGGTTGACATTGAACCAAATCAAAACCTTTGACTGCATCCCCATTCCTCAACAGTTGAAAAAGGATCATGGCAAGATAATGGTAGATGAATATGAGGAAAAGAAGTTATATAATGATACCATATCTGCACCTAACCTGACTATACAAGAGGACATATCTTTGGATCCTTTCATTGCCAGGACCTTACAGCTAACCCAAGCTTGCGTTGATGAACAAATTGAGGCATTGAAGAAGAAAGGTGTTGCCATTACTGTGGACAACAAGAAGAAAGGGTAGGATATTCTTGATGAGGAATATGATGATTTTATAAATGAAAAGAGAAAATCTAAAGGAGACAGACTGCCTCCACAACAACAACAAAGCAAAAGACTCCGTAGGGGTAAGAAAATTGATAGTGAACCCAAGGGGGTGATTATTGAAAGGGTCGTATTTCCAGCTAAGGAGGCAGCAGCATTAGGATCAGGATTAGCATCAGCATCACCTCCATGGACAAGGAAATAGAAGTCCGAGAAAGATCAGCTAGCAAGGATAGTAATTACTGAGACCCAAGAGGAGGGTCAATCCTCATGGAAACCAACAGAAGAAGAAGATATCCTTATGGAGGAAGAGCGTGAAGAAGAGGAGGCCCCCTTCTTATTCAAAAGGAAGAGAAGAGCCCCATAGGTGGTGGTAGTTACCCCACCTAAGAGACCAAGAACCTCCATGAGGGGTGAAATAAAGCAATCCCCTACACTAGTGAAAGGGCAGGTAGTGAAGTTGTGCACAAGGAATTTCAACACAATGTTCCACTTCCTACCATTGTGAAGTTCAAAACCAAACTTGCTGAAGAGCAGATGAAAGAAACCTCCAAGGCATATGAAGGAGGTCATATCTCATTAGAGGAGACAATTAATCTATTTGATGATGAGGTTGTGAAGGAAGTAGCTTCACAAAAGATGGAGACCCTTGCTGCAGGTACACACATGACCCCTCACAAGACTCCAATAGTTCAAACAATACTGGAGGAGATGAAGCAAGTGGAAATAGAAAAAGAAAAGAGTCCAGAGAAGATAGCCCAAGAAATGGGGCTTGATACACTAATTGCACAGGTGACAAGTCCTGTAGTGGTAGATTTGACAAGTAAACAGGATGCAAGTCCTGAACATCCAGCAAGTACACCTGACAAAGGGCAACATACAGAAGAAGTGAAGATGGCAGAACCAGAAGGCCATGCTTCAGAAATAAGTCAACAAAGCCAACAAGATGCATCAGCGAAGCCTGCTATAGTAGAGGTTTAGGAAAAGAAGGCTGATGAGAAGGATGTAGTAGAAGATCCTGCTTGCAATGTTTAGGAAGTAAGTAGTGCAGGTGCATAATAGATAGTGGTTTCAGAACAAACACCAGCACCTAAGGAGGATTCCACAATATCCACCGCTATAAATATGCCTCAATAGGAGGAAAAGTTAAAAGTGGATGAGGTGATAACAGAGAAGGGTCATGATCATCATGATCAGCATATAGACGCATCACAAGATCCTCCACCTCAGGATGATGCTCCTCCGGAAAAAGAAGTTCCTTAGCAGGAGGATGTACCACAGGATCGCCCTTAAAGTGAGCATCATGAAGAAGAAATGAGGAAATCACCTTCTCCATCACATATGCTGACAGATACAGGAGATCAAGGTGAACATCATGATGATGCTGGGAAACATGATCAGGTACCTCCATGGTTGGAAAAAGAGGTAAACACAGAAGTAGATTTTGTGATTCAAGAATTTGATGTATCTACCTTGTTTTCTGAAAATATAATAAAACCAAAGAAGAAGGCTAGAATGACTTCAGCCATTAAAAGAGACCCAACAACTGGAAGAAGGACTGCACAAATTGCAATCCCTACTGTAGAGAAAGAGAAAGGTAAAATTACTCTGGAAGAATTCCAGATTAATCCTTCTAGATTAATATAGTTGACCTGGGGTTTGCAAATGAAGACCAGGAGGGTAAGGAAGGTAAAGACATCATTGATTCTTTAATTCAAAAGGTTAAGAAGGAAAAAGAGAAAAATAAGCAACACAAAGAGCACATTGCTCAGGTGCATGCACATATAGGGAGATTAACTAATCCTGAGGATAGTTCTATTGATCATGTAGTCCCATTGACTGCTATTTCCCAAGAGGAGGTAAATAAATTGGATCTCATGAAGTATGAGTCATCCATACTAAGAAAGTGGATGTATTCCACATTTGATACTGTAGAAGAAGTGGTAAAGGCCTCTTTGAAGAGGTGGGGTACTCTCAGTGACTCCAGGCAAAAAGTAGACAAGTTGCAAATGCAGGCGGGTAAAAGGTCTTTCCAAGTGGAAAAGATATTAGATATCCTGGGAGAAATAAAGAGGGTAAATCCTCAATTGCTCATCAACAAGGGGGTGCTGAATAATAACACTGCATTATTGGTTGATATATGGTATAAGGACATTCAATTTGAATGTGATGTCCTCAAAAGGTGTAACAATAAGCTGAGGGAGATCAACATAAAATTACATGACATGATGTCTTTTGAGGCAGAAATTTTGGAGACCTTAGAAGGAAAAGTGGAAGGGAAGATAGATAATCAAGATGAAGAGTTTGCAATCCAAGCTTTACATAATAACTTCCAATTTGTTGCAGATGATCCACTAGGCCAATTGATAGAAGAAATCATGGATAGACTGGTGAGGACCAAGATGAAAATGGAACATTATAATTAGATGTTGCACAACAGGAAAAATAAGCTGGACAGCATCAGAAATAAATATCAGGCACATAAGCACGCCATCATCAAAGCAAAGACCCAGGATGGTGGGGAAATAGATAGAATCATGCAATTGTATGAACAGGTTAGGATCAGCATGCAGCCTCATATACAGGGTCATCATCATCAGGATGATGAAGGTTCAAGAAGTGATGCACCTGATGATGGAGCACATGAGTCAGATAAGGTAGATGATGATGAGTCGTAAAGTAAATATCAGCATTTGATACTTAGCGAAAATAAGTATCTCAGATAGTTGCCAGCTGGCAACTTGTGCCATTTTGATAAAGTTGACTTAGTCAAAGGGAAATACTGACCGTAGATATTCATAGACAAATCAAGATCTAAGATCTTTTTATAACAGATTCCTCACCTTGTTCTATAAAAGGTGTTGGAATGCCTCAGTTCTATTATTTGAAACTTTTTTGAAATCCGTCTACTAAAATATTCAGGGCTCATTTCAAAGCTTTTTGTATACATCTATATCTTTGCATACTTAATGGATGAGAAGACTTGTTTGATTACAATTCATAGTAAATCTTGAGTAATCAGTGTGTGAATTCTAGATATATGTTGTGATTTACTGCGTCCCTTGGAGTGCATGTCTACTTGCATATGTTGTTTTCATACAATTCCTTAGAAGTTAGCATCAACTGTATCTAGCTGTGAAATGTCCTGGTGAACATATGGTTTGGTTTTCTTCTCTTCATGACTATATCTGATGTACATGTGGTTCAATAGCTGAAGGTTCAACATTAATTTGAAGCATTTCTTTCAATTTCTTTTAAATTTTAGAACATTTCACTATCATAATTGCAAATAACTGATAATCTTAAGCAAATATTGCAAATATGTGGACATCTTGTAGATAATTGCAAATATTTAGCATATTTGAAGCTAAAGCATGTATAATTGATGAATATCATGCAAATGTTTGAGTATAACTGTATCATTTGATCAAACAACTATGTAAAATGACCTCTCTGTGAAGAATCTTTGCAGAAGTAGTGTCATGATGATGAACTCTACGTAAGGCCCCAAAATGGAAATAGCAACACACATCAACCTCTGAGTAACGTCAGATGATTAAGACCTAATCACCAGAGACTTGGGATCATAAATTCGCTGAATTCATCATATCTTTCAAGATGAATAAAGGTTAATGTGTACTTTTATTCTATTCTTGTTTATGACTAACATCATGACCAACACTACCATAGAGTCAGAGGACACAAAACAAATGGTTGTATGTACTTAAAGCATGTTATTCAAGATTGCATTGATCAAGGTTTAATTAAAATCATGCCTCCAACATCGCAACCTACACAACAACCAACATCGAATTATGATCTAGATGCTTTCAAGAATCCACTTCCATCACATGACAAACCAAGTAACCCTCATACTGGGAATGCCATTCAGTACAATTATGAATCATCCACTATTGGCTGCATTGACCATGCTCGCATTTCTACCATTACTATCTAAGGCAAAGCACTCGACTGCGCTGTGACTACTCAGAGAGGTCATGTTACCATTCAAGAGGCACCTGTCCATCCTCCTTGACCATCTTCTAGCTATAATATCCTTGATCACCTTGGCAAAAGACCTGCACATATTTCCATTCTTGAGTTGCTTCGCATATCCCCTACCCACAAAGCTATCCTCGACAAAGCCTTGCAAGAATCTTTGGTGCCTAACAATATTGATACCACACAATTCCAATCTATGGTAGCTAGCATTGTAGCCCTTTTCCACCAAACCTTTTCTGACAAAGATCTTCAGCCCTCCATTCATCCATCACACAACGAAGCCCTCCACATAGAAGTGTTTGTCAACCAATGCCGTATCAAATGAATCTTAGTGGATGGTGGAGCTGGTCTTAATATTTGTTCCTTAAAATTAATAAAACAATTGGGATATTCTAAGAAAGATGTTGACACTTCCAAGGTCATTACTATCAAAAGCATCTGATGATGCTGAGAGAGATACTAAAGGGATTATTCATCTGCCTATTCAAGTTGGGCCAGTCACTACTAACACCTGTTGTCAAGTCCTTGATATTGAGCTTCCTTATAACATCATCCTTGGTCGTCCATGGATCCATGCCCTCAAAGCAATTCCTTCCACATACCATCAATGTCTTAAATTTCCACATAATGGTGTTGAGATTACTATCCATGTTGATCCTAATCCATTTGAATTTTGTCATTCTTTTCAAGCTAAATATCAAATCCATAACCGCATTCGTATCAACACTGAAGCATATCCATCTTCATCTTATATAGATCCATCTGCCCTACTCAAACCATCATCTAGCAAAACCACTTCCAATCTCCATATCAAGTACATCGAACATGTCCTAGGTGAGTACACATTGCAAGAATCTTGTTGTGTTGGAACTCTTCCCTTGTCTCCCAAATCTCATGGCAAACCCTCTACATCTAAAGCATCTTCATCCGTAGTTGTCATAAAAGCCCCACCCACAGTGTTCATTAAAGGTGGATTCCTGGATGATGAAGACATTGATGACATCAATTCTTGGATATTCTATGATGAGAACAACCAAGTCCAACTTGTTTTGTCTAAGAAGTTTAATAAACAAGGCCTTGGCTATCAGCTAGAGGTACCGCTTTCCAAAGACATTAAGTGTATTTCTGATATGGAAGCTGGACCTGCCTCGGTAGGAGAGACTTCTAATGTGGATACCATCGATGAATCCTCCCTTCATATTACTGACCTTTTTCAAGAAACCTCCATCTTCATGATTTCCACAACCTCATCTAGCTGAAACTCTTCGTCCGTTACCCTTTCACTCGTATATCCTGACCTCATCAATTGGGACCAACAGGGGGCACTAATATTGGACACATTTAAAAATGATGAAGCTATTGTTGAATTCATGGGCTTATGACAAGGCATTCCATTGGGTGATCATAAAGTAGGTTTCATGATAGACCTACCTAAACTAGCATATTTTGGTGGAAGTATCAAATACTTTAGTTGCAAAAGTGAAATAAATAAAATAAAAAAATATAGGTCACTAGGTGAAAATTGAAAGGCACCTCTTGACCATTAAAAAGTAAAAATAAAGGATGTATCCAAGGGTCAAAACCTCTCTGAGGCACCTGAGGATGAGGGATTTGATCTTCCTGTCACCACTGACTATCATGAGAAATCAACAGTGCTAGTTGAAAAATCACAAGACATGAACTTGGGCACAGAGTAGAATCCAAAGATCACTTTTTTGGTAGCATCACTATCAGAGCAGGAAAGAAGAGACTTCATAGCATTTTTTATAAAAAGAGCTATCAATTTTGCATGGACTTATGCTGACATGCCGGGTCTAGATCCAGCACTTGTGGTACATCATCTAGCATTATCTCCTAATGCAAAACCTGTCAAGCAAAAATTGCGCAAAATGCATCCGCAATTAGCTCTATTGGTTAAGGAAGAAATTTAGAAGTTATTAGAAGCAAAGTTCATAAGGCCTATTGATTATCCAGAATGGGTTTCAAACTTGGTACCTATAGCAAAACCTGATGGACGAGTTTGTTGTTGCACAGACTTCAGAGAGCTTAATAAAAACATGCCCTAAAGATGACTTTCCACTACCAAGCATAGACAACATTTTAGATCTCACAGGTGGACATGAAATGCTATCTTTGATGGATGGATTTTTAGGATATAACTAAATTAGAATAGCAGAGGAAGACCAAAACAAAACATCATTCATTTGTCCATGGGGTACGTACTGTTGGGTTGTAATGCCTTTTGTTCTCAAAAATGCTGGAGCTACTTATCAACGAGCCATGACAGTTATCTTCCATGACTTTTTTCACACTATCATGGAAGACTATGTTGATGATATTTTAGGGAAATCCAAGACAAGAGAAGGACATCTACAGGTACTAGCACAAATCTTTGATCGACTAGAGAAATATCAGGTCAGACTGAACCCAAAGAAATGTGTATTTGGCATAACATATGGAAAATTGTTGGGATACATTGTGTCTCTATGAGGAATAGAAGTGGACCCTGCCAAAGTAAAAGCTATTATGGAAATGCCTCCACCAGCAAATCTCAAGCAGCTTTGTAGTCTACAAGGAAGATTACAATCCATTCGTAGATTTATCTCACAACTAGCAGATAAGTGTCATTCTTTCCAACATCTTCTCCGCAAGGGTGAATCTTTTAAGTGGGATGAAAAATGTCAACAGGCCTTCAACAAAATAAAGGAATATCTGGCAACACCTCCTATGTTAGTACCTCCTATACTTGATCGACCACTATTGCTCTACTTATCTTCAACAATAGCAGCCTTGGGTGCCCTTCTAGCTCAGCATGATGATTTAGGAAAAGAGCAAGCCATTTTCTATATCAACAAAACTCTTGTGGGATATGAACTTAATTATTCATCTATGGAAAAAGCATATTTGGCATTGGTGTTTTCTTGCCAAAAGTTGTGACATTATATGTTGAACCAAACAACAAAGCTCATATCTAACGTTGATCCACTCAAATATCTTCTCTCCAAAGCAATCCTTACAAGAAGATTAGCAAAATGGGTTATGATCTCAAGTGAATTTGACAACAATATGTGGATCGAAAGGCCATAAAAGGACAAGTTATTGCCGATCAATTAGCTACAACACCCATCACAGATATTTATCCAATACATCCAGAGTAATTGTTCAGCCTAACTTCACCAACATGGTGGCAGCTATATTTTGATGGATCTTACACACAACATGGTTTAGGAGTAGGGATATTGTTTGTTACCCCTTAAGGAGATTGTATCCCCAAATCATACAGAATTACATTTCCATGTACCAATAACATAGCAGAATATGAAGCTTTAATCATAGGATTGTGCATGGCAGTACAATGGGCTATCAAATAGCTACAGGTCTTTGGTGACTCTCAATTGGTTATCAAACAAAAGATGAGAAGATTCTTCCATATAAGCTAATGGTCGATGATTTCAAGAAATATTTTGACAATATCACCTTTGAACAAATCCTGAGGTTATGAAACAAAGCAGCAGATGCCATGGCTATGATTGGATCTCTTCTAGATATGCCATCCAATACACATAAATGTGATTTTCTGGTTGAACAACTTCTAATCCAAGCATTTGAGGTACCGCAGTCTGAGCTTATATGTGAGATTGTTGGTCCCAATTCACTGTGGTACAAGGACATATATGAGTATCTCCGCCATCAAACCTTTCCATTCCAACTATCTAATACCCAATGAAAAAACTTTATCCGTCGAGCCTCTCGCTACATTATCCTAGGAGACACCCTTTATCGTCGGAGTCTTGATGGTATCCTTCTTAGATGTCTTGATTCTGAGGAAGCAAAAGTTGCCTTACATGAAATACATGAAGGTGTCTATGGATCGCATTCTGCTGGCCCTGGTCTTATTAAGAAACTTCTACAAGATGGATACTATTAGCCAACTATGGAGAAAGATGCATAGCAATTTGCAAAGAGATGTTTACAATGTCAGAAACATGGAGATTTAATACATGCACCAGCACATGAACTTCAGCCTATCACTACTCCATGGTCATTCTCACAGTGGGGACTTGATCTCATAGGTAAAATCCATCCTACTTTGTCAAATGGTCATAAGTTTATTATCACCACCACTGAGTACTTCACAAAGTGGGTGGAAGCCATACCAATGACTTATATTACCGGCAAGCAACTATCCAAGTTCATCCTACACTATATCATTTGTCATTATGGAGTTCTTCATGCTATTGTTACTGATAATGGTTGTCCTTTCAAGAACTAAGAGGTTAGAGATCTTTGTAACAAGTTTCATATCCAACATAGATTTTCTACACCTTACTATCCTCAAAGTAATGGCCAAGCTGAGGCTTCTAACAAAAAAATCATCAAGATCCTCAAGAAGAGAGTCAATGAAGCTGGTCGTGATTGGCATTTGCAACTTAATCCTGCATTATGGGCATATAGAACAAGTATCAGAACCCCCATGGGTGCTACACCTTAGGCTCTAGTATATGGCTCTAAAGCTATTTTGCCTATTGAGGTTGAGATCCCCTCACTGCGAGTATCTCTACATCATACTATATCAGATGAAGAATATCAAGTGTCCAGACTCCATGATCTTGAGCTACTAGATGAACGGTGTCTTACAGTACTCAACCATCTCCAAGTCTATCAAAATTGTCTACGGCTACAACAAAAAGATCAGAGAACACATATTTCAAGTTGAAAACCTTGTCCTTAAAGCAAATCAAAGAAATCAACAACATTGTGAGAAACAGGGCAAGTTTGAACCTAATTGGCTTGGTCCTTTTGTCATCACATCAGTCTATGGATCAGGTGCATACACTCTCTCAACTCCTGAAGGCATTCCCTTGGATGAACCAGTCAACAGCATCCATCTCAAGAAGTTCTATCCATGAATCTCAGCTAGTCAAAAAAAAAAAAATCCATCCAATAGTGAAAACCACTTTTTGGCACTTTGGATGACAAAAAAAAATATAGTACAAGATAAATAATTTGTCCTCTAGTGAAAACCTGGTAAGCAGGCACCTTGGATAAGCACCATAGTGAAAAACTGGTAAACAGGTGCTATGTGTAGCAAGCAGCTTCCATCTTTCACTTTGTTCATTTGATCACAACTTTCCATCACATTCATAGCCTACTCCACCATCCTATCCTACTTAATTCATATCATAATCCACTATCTTTCCTTATCCATCTATAATAAAAGTCTTTCCATCCTCACTTCTACCATGCTAGCCTTCATCGTTTGGACTTCGTTGGGGTAATTATATCATTTGGCACCTTAGTATCTTGTTTGTACGAATGCATCCATCACATCTTCTCCATAATCAACCTCATCCCACACTGGGGGCACTTGTTGAGCCTTATTTGGAAGTGGATACTTATAGCTCTAGCTCATAACACAACAAACACCCAAGCTCATAACATAGCAAACATTCAACTTCAAACACATCACACCATCCAACTTCAAACATGGCAAACATTTGGAACCAGGACCAACATCTTAGCAATCAGTCCAAACTCAAACATCATCAAAAATATCAAAAAAAAAATCAACCAAAACATCGCAAAAACCCAAGCAATAAAGCTAATCTTTTGACATCAACCATCAACACAAAAAGCAAGAACTAGATCACTAGCTCTATCGTTATAGCCTTGATCCTGTGGATACAGGGTATGTAGGCAATCTAAGATGCAAAGGAAGCACTTTGATTCAAGCAAAGACGATAGCCCTTCTTTCATCATCCATATTTCATCCTTCTTCTAATCATCCTCCAATCTTTCATCTCACTTTCTTCTATCTTTCATCACTTACATCATCAATAAACCCAGAACTACATATTCATCATGTCTCATCACCATCGTAAATGTGCTTTGATCCCGTGGACACAGGGTATGTAGGCAGTCTAGAATACAAAGGACGTATCCAGTACTCAAGCACAAATGACTCAACCCATCTTCTTCATCTTCTTTCATCTTCCATCTTCTTCTCTTTGACCAGCTCAAGCAGGAAGCAAACTATGCGTATCAGCAAAAGCTCAAGCACTTCAACCAATCAGCAATAAGCCAGAAGCTATTTGTCTGCATGTCTTAAGCCAACATTTGCTATAACATTTTTATCAACATCTTTAGCCTTCAACATGATGCAGCTTTCCTCTCAACAAGGAGCCAACTTAACCCTATATAAGAGCACTTAAATTTGGCAAGAGAATGTGATGACAATATCTTTTGTTTTATCTTTTCCTCTTTTCTATGCCTAATCAAGACTACCTTGATCTATCATATCTTGGTATGTTGTGATGAAGTATGGAATGGGGCATGGTCATATTGCTTTCGTATGCCATGTCTGCAAGATGATCTTATTCTTCCTATGCGTATTGGTATCTTGTACATGTTGGGATTAGCATCTTATATATCAATATCTCTAGCATCTGAGAAGCTAAATAGTCTCTTATGCATTTGAGACTATTCTATGTTAAGAACTAGCTCCATACATATAACCAGCAAGGTGTCACTATGTGTAGTGGAGATAAGCTCAAACCATTGCTTGTAGTGTCAAAGTCCATCTCAGAACACTAGCTACTATTCATATCTTGTGTATGTTGGCTCAACATCTTGACCTCATGCGTTTAGACAAGATTGTAGTATGCTAGTTTTGCATTGGATACCTCGACACCTTGGTCTTCTATACCCTGGTGCATAACATCCATATGCTATATCAAACATAAGGATTGCATTTCTCTTAATTCTTGAGCAATTACTTTCAAAAGCTATCATGCCATTCCATCTATCCATTCCATCATACGCCTATATAGTCCTCAACCAAGATCAATCTTTCCTCCATCTTTCTTGTCCGCATTCCTTATCCTGCAAAACAAGTGTGTTAGACATATCATATCATTACCATCTATCTATATGCATAAGTCCACATTATATCATCACCATCTACATATTCGCATTGTCATTAACATAATACATTTCCATTATTTCCATTTGTATAAGCATCCATATAAACCATGAAAAACTACAAAAATGCATAACCATCATAGTACCATAATCATTACACCAACATCATATAACCAAAAGCCATCATATTTATACACCTGTGAATATACAAGTGTCTACATATACAACATGGGCTATCCATGAGCCATCAAAAGAATGTATGTACAATCAGCCCATAGGCCTCATCATGATACAATAATGTACAACAAAAATAGGGTAGCCCTAGTGACTACTAGCAGCCCCCTCTCCTTGTCCACCATTGGGTCTTGCACCTGGCCTACCATCTCTAGGAGGTCCCATAACTAAAGCCACGGATCATGATCCACCTGTCCTCCGAGAAGCTGACATCCCTAACTTGCTCCTATAGCTAGGCTGTCTCTACTCTGCAAGCACTGCCCCATGATATAAGCCCCTATAGTACTCCGTCTCACCTTGTGCTCTCCTCAACTCACCCTGTGCCTGAGTCAACTATGTAGCCAAGTACATCATAGCCCCATCTGTTCCCAAAGTAGCAACTACTCTATCTCTCTCCAGTGTCATCACCTGTAACTATTGCACAATCGTGTCCCTCGCAACCCTCACCAGCTGCACCTGTTGTACCACTACATCCCGCTCAGCTCTCATAGCTTGTATTTTCTATAATGTTGTATCTCTCTCAGCAGTAACTAGCTACACCTGCTGCACAACTGCATCCCTCTCTCCAGTCACCCTAGCAAGACTGCCATCATCATGCCCATCATCTCCCTATGCTCTCGCCTATAGTTGTGCCTGGTATGTCCGAGCCTGTGCTCTCGCATGCTGCAAGCCTATCACCACCTAATGGTGATCTATCTCCACTCTCCTCAGCCTCATCTGAGCCTGCTGCCTCCGTCTCCTCTCCTCCCTAACTCTCCACCTTAGCTGCTATATACCTACATCATCATCACCTATCATCTATGTTGCTGGCTGTGCTAATACCTATGGCTACACATGACCCTATCCCTGCATCTATATCCCTAGAGCTACTGGCACAACTATATGTGCTGATGGATCTTGCCATCACCTCCTCACCGGTCTTTCTATACCTATCTCTCCCACCCTCATCATCCAAGTCAGTCTAGCTATCACCCAATGTGCATCATAATCTGGTAAAGTCCTAAGATTTGTAGGACCCTATCTCCACAGCCACATAATTGGCTGTAGCCCATCTCTCTCCACCAAAGCTATGTCCACCACAATCTCTGGCCCCCAATCAAAAACCTCCTGCCGTGTCCTCCCAAAAATAGCATCTCCCACTGGTGCTCCTTGTGGTAAGCCGAATTGCCTCAATACCCTCTCAGGAAAATGTCACTCTATAATATATTTGCCACATCCAAAAATGTATCTCACCTGCCTTGCATAGACAAGCTTTGCATCCTCCTCATCCCATCTCTCGCATCCGAACCATGGCCTCCATACAAATCTATCCACCTCATCCAAAATCTGCCTCCAATATACAGCTCCTCACCGCTGCTGATAAGTAAGAGCTCGTCTATACATCTTAGCATACAGCTCTCCTGCTGCCCTTGCCACCCATCCATCTGGCCTCATCACTGGGATGTGCTCATATGCCCACACATGCAAAACTGTAACTCCAGATGACATACTCACTCCAAACATGTAGGTGAAATCATGAAGATAATGATATAACTACCCTAGCACACACTCAGCCCATGCATATCTAGTCTCGAAGGAGAACATCCCCTCCATCATTGTCCCCCATCCCATAGGAAAACCTCTAGCTTGCCTGTCTCCAACCAGCCATCTGATAATAGCTACCACTACCCGCTGTAGTCTATCACATAGCTTCTCCATCCTGGCCATGGGAATCTCTAAGCCCTCAGCTCCAATGTCTGGTGTCCCGAACAATCGCCTAAATGCAATTGGACCCATATTAGGATCATAATCTACTTGGTCCCCATTGATAGGAACTCAGAATCTAGAACACATCCTCCAAGGTGATAGTCACCTCTCTTGTCGGCAACAAGAACGAACTGTGCTCACTCCTCCATCGCTCCACCATCGACATCATCAATCCTCGATGCACTTGCACTGGCTCTAACCTTGACACATGCTCCAATCTAAGGATCTCTAGTACTAGCCACTCATCTGCATCCAGTAATTTGACCAACCGCAAATCCCTAGGATGTGGCTCTCGTGATAACAACGGTGGTAGTATATCCTGCATCATTCCACTCATTGTATCAGTCTTTGTACTATCAAAATTGACTTTTGCTTACTATACCTGCATATCTCTAATATAAGCGACCCATTTTTCTATAAGCGCTATCTTTTTGAGCATAAGCAAACCATTTTACAATATGCGCATGTTGTTAGCCCATACGCGACCTGCTTACCCTATGTGTGCGACTGTTGACTGCAAGCGACTTCAACCACTATAAGCTCCCACTTTCTGCTTATAAGTGACCTATTTGCCATATGCATCTACCTATTCCTTCCAAGCGAGCTATTTTTATATATGTGTTTCCTTTTCCTCTATAAGTGACCTATTCTAGCCACATGCACATTTTGCCTATCTATTTCCTCTAGCCGACCACAAGCGACTCACTTTCTTCATAAGCGACCAAGTCGTGCCCATATGCGATCTAAACTACTCTAAGCAACCATTTTTAGTCCACTAGCAACCTGAACTACCTAGCCTCTAACTTAGTTGCTTCTGGTGATGTGTGTGCATTTATGACGCTTCTAGCCTAAAAAAATCATGCTTTTAGCAAAAAAATTTATACATACTGGTACGCCTACTCCCTCTAGTCGTCCATGTGTCCTCACTCGCTCGGCATGATGATCTCTACATGGAATACCATCCTGATAGCTCTCCAACTCTCGTCGCACAACACCTCTAAGGAGCTCTGGATCTCTTTAGATTTCTGAACACAAATGAGCACAAATGAGCCTATTTGCCCTTGAGGGACCTATTTATCGACCCTTTCCAAACCCTAATTCTGCTATACTATCCCATTTATCCCACCCAACCCCTATTTTCTTCATGTCAGCCTTGTCTTTAGCCTTTTTCTCTTATTGCGAGCCAACCCAGCCCTTCCTAGTCAGCCTGGCTTGTTGGCAAGAGACACTATATGGATTCATGGTTGTTGTCATTGATGGCAACAAAGGTCATCCCACATATCCGCAAGTCATGGTGTGTCTCTACCGGAAGTCAGAATAAAGATTGTTGTGGTCCGGTGAACAAGAACAGAGCATGTGGCAAGGTTCGACAGATTGGTCCGGATCTCTCAGAGGAAGTGTCTTGGTGCAGTGCGGATTTGGGGAAGTCAAGAGGACTACCTTGAGTGGTATATTCCAAGGATTTAGCCTCCGGTGATGGACAAGGAAAAAGATATGAATAGTTGAGTACCGGATTCCTGAGAGACAGTGAAAACAGAGGAAGAACTGACTGACAGAGTATCAGATTACTTTCCGGATGTGTTACTGTTGATGATAAAGGTTGTGAAGGCATGAATCATGTTTGGCCGACATGATTAATGATATCTACAAGTATATGCTTGATCCGCATTGCTTGGTGAGCAAGGATTCAGCCGACAGAACAGAGTTTGTAAGAAACTAGACTGTTCCGGATGCCGACTAGAAAGGTGATGAAATTACTTGTGCGGATATATATAGAGGATGGATTTAGTTGTGAAGTGTGTGACTGTGAAAAGATATATGCGAACAAGTGCAGAACAGAGCAGAAGTACCAAGAAAGATCCAGTATGTGAAAGGATAGCAGAGTAAAGAACAGAGGAAAGATGAAGTGCAGCAGATCAGTGTACTAAGCCTAACCGGAACTGAACTCCAGCATATGCAGATGCTACCAATCAGTTCAAGACTGTGATTCTTATCACTTTGTAGATAGTGTGTCTTCTTGTAGGCAGTGGGCCTCTTGTGAGCAGTGTGCTCGGGCAGTGAGCCCTAATTGGCAAGTGCCATTTTGTAATTTCCTATTCTTCTAACAGAGAATAATTTTTGGGTTAATCACCCCGTGGTTTTCTCCCTTAACAGGGTTTCCACGTCAAGAATACTGTGTCATGTGTTTCTTATTTCATGGTAATGTTTTGTGTTTGATTCAATGCTGCATTAATTAATAAGAAAGTTCAATAAGGGAAATAATTAGGATAACTGATTCACCCCCCCTCTCAGTTATCAACAATTGGTATCAGAGCCAAGTTCCTCCTAATAGAGCCTAACAGCTTGAGGAAGATCTAGGAGTTCAAATGGATGCATATGGTTTAAGGGAGCAACTCAAGACTGCCCTTGAGGATCTTGAACAGTCAAATTCTGAAGTCAATGAATTAAAGGAAAGACTCAAATAGGCTGATGAATTCATGAGAGAATTAAAAGACAAATTAAGTCTCTCTATGAAAAAGAGAAAGGAGCTGCTCCAACAATTGGCAAGACAAAGTGAAGAAAGCAATACAAATGAAGAATTGACTGAGCAAACCAAGTTATGTGAAAAGTTATCAAAAGAAGTCATTATGTTAAGACATGAAATGGAATCAGGAACTATAAAGTTTACTCAAGAGATTGAAGAAAAAAGAAAGGCTGAAGACAATCTAAGATAATCTCTTAAAGAAAAATCAGAAGAATGCCACCAGATGGACAGGATTATCAGACATCTTGAATCTGATCTTGAAGATGCCAAAGATAATGAAGAAAAACTTGAGGATCAAATTGCCTCTCTCAAAAGAGACCTTCAAACAGCAAATGAATATAAAGAGAAATTCAAGATAAGTTCTGCTCAACTTGAAGTTCTTCTTGGAAGTCAAAAGAGGACAGATGACAAGTATGGTTTGGGATATGAGAAAGGAGAAAGCTTCGGATCCGGTCAAAAGAATTTTGGATTAGAAAATCCAAGAAACAGGCCTAGAAGACCTCCGGTAAGACAGCCCAATGCTCAAAGTTATCCATCTTTCAATGGATACTGCCACAGCTGCAACCACTTTGGTCACAAAGCTAATCAGTGCAGAAAGAGAATGAATCAGATTAATTCATCCTTTTCCGGACAGTGCTTCAACTGCAAAAGGTATGGACACAAATCCCATGAATGCAGAAATATGCAAGTAAATAAATCATTCAAAGGTAGATGCTTTACATGCAATAGAGTAGGCCATATGGCTAATCAATGCAGATCAAGAGGATATCAGTCAATTATGCAAAGAAATGTTATTTGCCAAATCTGTAATAGGTCCGGTCATAATGCTAAAGTCTGCAGAAGAAAGAATCAGGACAAAAGAGGTCCGGTGTATAATCAGAATCAAGACAAGGGTAAACAAAAGATGAATGCGGATGAAGTTAGGAATCAGATGAGCAAGATTTGGGTGAAGAAAAGTTCAGAGAATGTAGAGGTTGGATCTGCACCAGACTCTGGTGCTGATATTTCTTCCAGAAATTAAAAAGTTAGCTCTGGCTCAGGGGGAGACTCAAAGAAAATCCTGTTCCCCCAGCCAATCAAGTGGTGCCTGATGTGGCACAAGATGCGGAGTAAAAGGTTTAAAGATATAAGTCTTGAGACCATCCAGATAATATTTCAGAGGTCCGCATGGAGTTATGAAGAAGCTGTGATCGATCAAGTAAGACCTGTTCCGGGAGATGCTCCGGTATGACAGAGGATTACAAAAAGGTCCGGAGAGATCCGGAAGTGCACTATCTTATTCTGCGGATTGGACAGAGTGTTTGGGATGTTCTTGTAATGTGTCACCTCGATTTATTCATGATTGAAAGATCCGGATGATGTTCACAGATCAGGACTGATCCGGGATACTCCAAGCTATCCGGACAAGGCTAACCGGAATAATATAGGCGAAGCATTTATTGCAAACAGATATTAGGGTTTGCGGAGCAATATAAGGGATTTCTCAAAAATCATTTGCTCATTCTGCACTCAAGAAGAAGAGAAAAGTGGAGCTCTGCAACAAGATTCACCAAGCACACCAAAGATCTCCTGCCGAAGTCATTGCATAAAGAAATCAATCCAACCACTCCGTGCAAACCGAAGGCGCATAAGGTATTCTCTGTTTTTCATTATCTCACTGCAAAATCTTTGAAGAATGGCTACTCCAAATATAGTTAAGATCTCTGATAGACCTCGCCCCACATTCAAGAAACATCCTTACAAATCATTGGAGGTAGATCCACTAGGAGCCTTCTCTAGTGTTCCTCATGGTGTATTGCATACGGAAGATATTAGGGTTTACATCCATGTGAATCTTGAAGACTTTGGAGAATCAAAACTAATGGATATCTATCACAAACAATTGATAGATGACTCCTTTGAGATCAAACCTCAGTACAAAGCCATCCGGGACAAACACTTTGCACAGTGCATTCATTTCCCCTGTTTTGAAGAAGATGAATGGGTCCGGTATGTACTAAGTAGAGTACATGACAACTTCCTATGGTTGAACCAGCCCTTCAAGATCACCAAAGATGCAATTAGGGCTGTAACCGGTCTGCACTCATCCGGTGGATTACCTATTCTCAAGTCTATCAAAAATCAGACAGTTAGTGATGCAACCGGATCCAAGTTTGACAAGAGAGCTATGACAGTTGATGACATCACTGAACCGGATGTCAAATTTGCAGCTATGATAATTGGTTACAAAATCTATCACTCCAGTAGGGAAAATTCAGTACCGGGAACTGCAATCTACACAGCTTATCAAATGTTAAAGGAGAATGCAGACTATGACTTGTGTGAGCTTCTTGTGAACCAACTCTTTGAAAATTTGTAGAAGATCAAGAAGGACAAGAAAAACTCCTTCAAGTATGGCAATCTGATCCTTTGTCTCTTCTTTTACTACATGAATGAGCTTCCCGGATCCAGTGGATGGATATGGCAGAATGACAGACCGGTTGCCATCCAAATCAGAGACTATTTGTATGGACTTGGGGATGCTAAAGCAAGAAATACAGCTCTATGGGGATACTTCAAGAACTTCCAAAGCATGATGCATGCAAGAGAGAGAATACCCCAATCCCTTGTTGAAAAGTACAAAGACACAGTATGCTTCATGGTAGAAACAGATCAGTGTCTAATGGAGGCAGTGGAGCCAAGGACTGTCTGGATCATGCCCATGGGGTATGAAGTGGATGAACAGATAGTAGAGCTGCATGTTCAACACATGCTAAGCCAGCCCAAAGATCCTAAGGCAGAAAGGTTTGGAACCTTTGAGGAACTGAGTGTAAAGATACATGTAGAACTCAGGGAACCGGAGATAAAGAGGAAGGTAAGAAAAGAAGTTGAGCATATTGCTCAAGGCCTAGGCATCTCAAAAGAGGCACTTGATGCTAGCCAGGAAAAGAGGAGGAAGGCTGAGGAAGAAGAGAAAAGTAAAGAAAGTGTTCCGGTTGAAACTCCCACCCGGACCAGATCATCAAAAAGATCTGCACCTCCCACAACCAAAAGTTCAAAACCGGAAGTCCAGGCATCCGGTAAAAGATCCAAGACAAAAGCCACAAGGGCTTATGAAAGCCAAAAGGATGAAGAGGAAACAGAGTCAGATGAGGGAGTAAAAGAAATAAAGAAGCAGAAGAAGAAAGGATCCGGTAAACCCTCCACAGGCCAAGACAAGGATGAAATGGCAGAGGTATCTGTTGAAAAGCCCACTATGTCTCTAGAGAGTGTAATCAAGTCGGCTATGGTAGATGGAAACCTTCAACCAATGACTGAATTTTATGATGACTACAATGAGGCTGACCAAAAGATTCTGTAGGAAGCCACAGTCAAATATCTGAACATATACAATAAGGCTTTCATTGAGATCATATCTCTTATTCCTAAAAGCCTAGAAAAGGAATTAGAAATAAGAAAGAATAATGCTCATGCAAAAGATCTTGAGATCCGGGAGCAGATAGCTATTCAGCTATATCCTCAAATTGATCCCAAGACAATGAACATAATCTTCAAAGACTGCAAAGATGAGTTCAGAAGTAAAGCCAGGATGAATCAACTCATGCTTGGTGAGACTGACAAAGTGGCCCAAGAGACAGAAGAGATCCTCCGGAAGGCCTTCAAAAGGTTCAATCTTCCTGTTGTAGAGGACTTAGGTGCAGAAACAGCTGCGGATTTGGAATCATCTGTTCCGGAAGAAGTGGGCCCTGAACAGACAAACATCTCTCCTCCGGTTTCCCCTACAGTCTCCGGATCCAAAGAAGAAGAGAAATTACAGGAGAAGGAAGCAGGGGTGAAAGATAAAGAGGTTGACAGTTCCAAGACTGTAGAAGAAAAGAAACACCTATCTCCGGCAAGAGACACTACACAAACTGTTCAACAATTTTTGAGCAAAGCCACTATAGAAATTGATGAACTGGACCTGCTAAAAGGACCATTAGATTTTGACTCTTTGTCACCGGTGCAAACAATGAAAATAGCCTCATTTGCAAATGAGAAAGTCAAAGAGAAGCTGCTGAAATCTCACATGGAAGACTGTGAGCTTATGGAGGTAGCATCTAGAGTGCTAGAAAAGATCATGCCATCCTTTCAAAAGGATCCCACAGCCTCCTCTTCCAGTAATCTAAAAACCTTAGTCAGCAGTGTTAGTACATATTTTGAATCTCTAGAAAAATCTGCTGAAGAAAAGGTCTAGAAGGAATTTTTGGATAAAAGATTTTTAGAAGTATTAGAATTAATCTCTAAAGATAGGAAGATTGTGAGTATTGGAATAAAGAGCTTAGAGAATGCTCTTAAGGATGGCGGTGACATTTACAAATTTTGTATATCTTGGTCAAAGGCAACAGCAGCAATTGATAAGAAAATAAAAGAGGAACAGGACAAGCTACAAAGCTTATCTCAAAGTTTTGATCCTCTCTCTTCCTCCATAATAAATCAAGAATGTCAGACTATTGCAGTCTTGAATGAAATAAAGAATCTTGAGAAGGAAAGGAAGAATATCACTAACCGGATGGGAGAACTTAGAAGGATTATAATCCCTAAGTTGGAAACTATGCATGAGGCCATCAGTGATGCTCAGACCACCGCCCAAACAAATGATCTGACAGATCTCAAGCGGGCAGAAGCTTTTGCATTTTTGTTGAGTGATCACATTTCAATTTTGGATAGAATGAAGCAAAGTTGGGCTACAGAAATGATCCAATTGCAGACATCCTTTGCAGACATTCTTCAGTATATGTGAGTATGTAAATATGCGGCTATGTATAGAAAATTTTTGAAAATTTTGGTGTGCGGACCCTACCCTTTGCCATTGATGTCAAAGGGGGAGTGAGGAGTAGTGAAAAATGAGGAATCCAATTAAGGGGGAGTTCCAGAAATTGTATATAAAGACAGAGCATCAGCAAAGGGGGAGCATAGTAGTCATTTTTCACTAAATGTTGCCATCAATGCCAAAGGGGGAGATTGTTGGCAAGAGACACTATATGGATTCATGGTTGTTGTCATTGATGGCAACAAAGGTCATCCCACATATCCGCAAGTCATGGTGTGTCTCTACCGGAAGTCAGAATAAAGATTGTTGTGGTCCGGTGAACAAGAACAGAGCATGTGGCAAGGTCCGACAGATTGGTCCGGATCTCTCAGAGGAAGTGTCTTGGTGCAGTACGGATTTGGGGAAGTCAAGAGGACTACCTTGAGTGGTATATTCCAAGGATTTAGCCTCCGGTGATGGACAAGGAAAAAGATATGAATAGTTGAGTACCGGATTCCTGAGAGACAGTGAAAACAGAGGAAGAACTGACTGACAGAGTATCAGATTACTTTCCGGATGTGTTACTGTTGATGATAAAGGTTGTGAAGGCATGAATCATGTTTGGCCGACATGATTAATGATATCTACAAGTATATGCTTGATCCGCATTGCTTGGTGAGCAAGGATTCAGCCGACAGAACAGAGTTTGTAAGAAACTAGACTGTTCCGGATGCCGACTAGAAAGGTGATGAAATTACTTGTGCGGATATATATAGAGGATGGATTTAGTTGTGAAGTGTGTGACTGTGAAAAGATATATGCGAACAAGTGCAGAACAGAGCAGAAGTACCAAGAAAGATCCGGTATGTGAAAGGATAGCAGAGTAAAGAACAGAGGAAAGATGAAGTGCAGCAGATCAGTGTACTAAGCCTAACCGGAACTAAACTCCAGCATATGCAGATGCTACCAATCAGTTCAAGACTGTGATTCTTATCACTTTGTAGACAGTGTGTCTTCTTGTAGGCAATGGGCCTCTTGTGAGCAGTGTGCTCGGGCAGTGAGCCCTAATTGGCAAGTGCCATTTTGTAATTTCCTATTCTTCTTGTTGACTTCTTCCCAGACTGGATGCTTATTCCCAGATTTCCCTACAAGGTAGCCATCAGTGATCAACAGGATCTCTGGGCCAGGGGGTCAACAGTGTAGGAGATAGACTCTATATTTTATCTCCTCTTCTTCTTCAGGCTCTGCAAGACCTAGGGGGGTATTCCCTACTCAACATCCATGAGGATATGCATACGAGGCTGGGATGCTGACAGAAAGCAGATAGTCCTCCTGTAAGTAGACCAAAACTGAATGATAAGAGCAAAGGGGCTAGCTTTGGGCCTATTAGCAGTTGTAGACAGAGGACTGAGGATCCTAAACTAACTCTAATGTCCTAATGTTGGTTTTAGATTTTGCTTTGGAGTTTAAGGGTGGATGCAAAGCTGGATATGGTTATAACACAAAACAAAGCATGATTGGTGCCTATCCAGGGCCTGGAGTCAGTAGACATACACCTGTGAATGATCAGCATGAACAACTAAAACTGGATTTCAAGGGGATATGTGTGATACCTGCCTCACAGGCATCTCCCAATACAGAGTGTTAGGTTATCTCTACTTATGGTATCCCTACTGCAGTATACCCTTCCCAATGTTCAACCTGAAAACAGTTTAATCTACCCCTTGAGTAGAAGTTAAAAGATCAGACAGTCAACATAGGAATCCTATGCTCTAGAATCTAAACATTACCAAACATCCAGATTCAGAAGAAGAATACATGCAATACTGGAGACAGAATTAACACAACACATGCCAAACAGCATTTATCATATAAGTTTAATCATGAAATCAGTGGGTTCATGCCAAAAACAAACAACAAGAGATACATAAACTCACAGGTAAGCTGTACAGAGCAACCAGATCAGCTTGTTATGCATTACAGAGCCAAAATCATCAACTTTCAACAACCTTTCAAATGAGCAAGACCACCTGCTTATAACAGCCAGGTAGGTGCTCAGCAATTAATTACATGTTGACCAAAATTTCGCTAGATACACAGTATCATGAAAATGGCGCTCAAACACAACCGGATTGGCGCCCAAACTTGAATGCAGCAGGTAGGGGAGGAGACAGGAAGATTTCTCGAGCCCTGCGCCCCTGTCCGCTGATGTACATCTTCAGTCGGGTACAGGATCGACCCACGCCATCGCCCATACCTCTGCAACAATCGCCATTAATGGCGCACCAACCCGCGGCCTTGGGAAGATCATCAAATCTGCAATCGCAACCATTTCCCGCCGAGACTCATCATCATGATACTCGAAAATGCAGGATAACATTATCCCACATGCACCCCGCGATGACCTCAATAACACTTTATATACTAGGTCATGAGCATATATCATGTCGGTGCTTTTGCTCCTGACGACACTAGTATATAACCTCATCATCATCATCCTCCAGCAGCATGATATCCTGTTGTTCGAAATATCACCCTGACGTCATCATGATATTTGAAATATACCCTTCATGATAATCGGCACAACCTGATCCTTCGGAGGAACATCCTCCTGCTGAGCTTATAACAAAAGTCTGGCCGATGAACATCCTGATGACGTCATCATGATATACTGCTGACGTCATCATCATATCTGCCTACTGCGCACCTCCTCATATCCGGATGACGTCATCATCATGTTTGCAAATATCAGGAGGTCGTTTCAAGATGATCAGTTGTTAGAAATATGACCCCCGCGGACCTTGATGACATCATCATCATATTAACATCATCATGATATTCGGAAGACAACCGGATATTTGGAAATATCCCCCTGACGTTCAAACATTAGGTTGCACTGTAGCTCCACTATATGATCGGGGCGATAACTGAATATGATGATGCTGCTTGAAAAGATCACCCCCAGTAGATAATGCGCGAAGCCGGCAGGCGGATATCTCCCTGATATACGCATCATCATGATGCTCGAGCAAACATATATCCGGGTGATATGAAAATATCACCCCTTCCTTCGGAATATCATGATGCAGATAGGCAGAAAGAAAAATATCACCCTGATATACGGATGACGTCAGCATCATCAGGATGTCAAAACAACGAACAAGAAGTGATACAACATCATCAGGATGATATTGACTAAGATCATCCTGACGTTCAAAATATGATGACCCTAGTGAATATCGGGTCGCGCTTAGAACTCTTCAACAACATCATCAGGATGATATTAACCAAGATCACCCGATGATAAGGATATCACCCCGGCGAAATATCATGAAGGCATGAAATATGATGACCTCCGCAAGCAGCAGGATGATAACTGGAAATATCATGATGATGACGACCCTTAGGAAAAAACAAGTCAGGTCGACAACTTAGAGAATAACCCCTTCAAGACATCGGGGCAACATCGTCATCATGTTTGAGCAAGGTGATATTCGGAAGATCACCGGATACTTGAAAAATCACCCCCGCAAGCAACTGAGGGCGCACTGTAGCTCACCAGTATCATCAGGATAATAAGCAAACATCACCTGATAGTTGAAATATGATGATGACGATGAGAAAAACAAGCCGACGAAGAACATGCTGATGAAGATCATCATCGAAGACAAGATGATGATGACGACCTCCTCCTCAGAAAAATATGATGCTGCAGCTGAAAAACGCTGAGGAGGTCCAACACTTAGAAAAATTGGGCAAGAAGATGAAGGCTTCAGATGAAGAAACCTCCTGATCATGACAAATCAGCCCCAGGTCAAAATAAGTGCTAACAGTGGCTCCGAATGGGGACGTGCAGGAGAAAACCTGCAGCGAGAACCAAATCTCCGGGCAGACCTGACAAAAAGCAAAAAACGCGAGCTGTACAAGGCATTTACACTACATACATGTTTTACAAATGTGCACAGCAACTAGATATTCATGCAAAATAGAACTTAAGGAATTGGCCATGCACAGGCAATTCCAGAATTTCACCATCTAGGGCCTGGAGGAAATAAGAGTCCTCCCCATGAGTATTGCAAACCTGATATGGGCCCATCCATAAGGGCTGAAATTTACCATGTTTACCCTTTTCCTGATCTTTAGCATTCCAAATAAGCACCAGATCCTTGACTTGAAACTTTCTTTTTGTAGTTCTCCTGTCAAACTGATATTTCATATCCTGTTGTCTTTTGAGATTGATCTGGTGGGCTTTCCTTCTGTCTTCATCCAATGCAACCAGCTGATTCACTCTTTCTGTCATGGGATCTTCAATGTCCTCATCATTTTCCTAAATGAACCTATAAACTGGTAGGAGATTGTTTATGGGCAGTCTAGCTGATGCACCATACACTAGCTCAAAAGGTGACTTCCCAATAGCCCTTTTCACTGTCACTCTGTCAGCCCATACTGCTAAGTTCAACTTTGAGTCCCAAGCTCTCTTGTTCTTGTCCAGTACCCTCTTGACAATTTTCATGATGCTCTTATTGCTTGATTCTGCTTGACCATTTCCTTGTGGGTGATATGGTGATGTATATGACAGATTTATCCCATACCTATTGCAAAAATCAACAAACTCACCTGATCTGAAGCACATAGCATTATCAGTGATAATCTTAAATGGTACTCCAAACCTGATGATGATGTTCTCTAGTATGAAGTCTGTCACCACCTTACTTGTAGCTCTTTTAGTTGGAATGGCCTCAATCCATTTGGTAAAGTAGTCAGTTGCCACCAAAATCCAACTGTGTCCCCCACTTGATTTGTCTGCAATTTCCCCTATAAAGTCAATTCCCCATTGCTGGAATGGAGCATCCATAGGTACAGTTCTGAGGGGCAAAGCACCATTATATTTCAGCTTTCCTGAGAATCTCTGGCAAGGGTCACATTTCCTTACTAACTTCTGTGCATCTGAAAAGAGAGTGGGCCACCAATATCCTGCCCTGAGAATTTTATGAGCTGTTGTTTGGGCAGTATAATGGCCACCACACAATCCTTTATGCATGTCAATCAAAATATTGTTAGCCATGTTCTTATCCACACATCTCAGCAGCACACCATCAGGATTTTTCCAATACAGCTCACCTTGAACAACAACATACCTGATTGCATGTAACTTCAGAGTCCTCTTTTGATTGTCACTGAAATGGGAAGGACAATTCAGATTTTGCAAATAATAGACAATATCCTTGTACCATTCAGATCCTGATACACTTACATTCTCATCTTGGACTGCATTAACTTGGCATGCTTCCAAGTTTGACTGTGCCATCATCTTGGCTAATCCTTGTCCTCTTATCAACTTAGTAACTTGTACGTCTATGTTGAATTTCTGCAGTTTGTTTATCCATCTGCACCTTCTTCCAGTCACCTCCTGCTGAGTGAATATGTCTTTGACTGCAGCATGAGGCACATATGCAATTATATATGACCCTACCAAGTATGGTCTGAAACTTTTAATGGCTCTAACAAGTGCATATGCCTGCTTTTCCATAATGTCATACTTCAACTCAGAAGCCTGCAGGGACATACTGAAGAAAGCAATGGGCTGTTCAAAACCATCTTCATTTTTCTGTAACAAACATGCAGCCACAGTATGAAAGGAAGCAAATGAGAACACTTGGAATGGCCTAGAAAAATCAGGAGATTTAAGAACAGGGGCCATCTTGATTGCCTCTTTGATATTCTGAAATGATTCTGTTGCTTCCCTTTCCCAGTTGACAGTTGCATCCTTCTTCATCATCTTGGAAATGTTCCTTGTGATCTCTGCAAAGTTGGGAACAAATCTTCTAACAAAGTTTATCTGTCCAAAGAAGGACTGAACTCCTTTCACAGTTTTTGGCATTTGAATCCTGTCAATAGCTGCCACTCTCTCTGGATCTATCCTGACTCCATCCTTGGAAACAATATGTCCCAGAAGCTTTCCTTCAACTACTCCAAAGGCACACTTCTTTGGGTTTAAAGAAATACCATATTCTAGTGCTCTTATGAAGATTTGCTCCAGATGCATACAATGCTGCTCTTCTTTCTTTGAGTAGGCAGTCAGGTCATCCTGATATACTGCCAGGATTGAATCAATCAGCCCTGCAAAAGCAACATCCATTGCTCTTTGAAATGTAGCACCTGCATTTGTCAGTCCAAATGGCATTCTAACATACACATATGTTCCCCATGGAGTGGTAAAGGCAGTCTTATACTGTTCTGATTCCTTCACCTTTACCTGATTATATCCTGAAAATCCATCCATCATGGATAGGAGTTCACAACCAGTCACTCTCTGCAACATAGCCTCCATATTAGGCAGTGGATAGTTATCCTTCAAAGAGGATACATTCAAGTTCCTGAAATCCACACAAAGCCTAATATCACCATTCTTTTTCCTGACTGGGACAAGGTTAGACACCCAAGTTGAATGTCTGATGGGCACAATTATTCCAGCTTCCCTGAGCCTTTTGAGTTCTTCTTGCATCTTAGGAGCTAAGCTAGGATTTATAGGCCTTTGCCTCTGTCTAAATGGCTTAGCTTCAGGCTTCAGTGGGATCTCATGCTGGAATAAGTCTTCTCTATAAGCTTTTAGGTCCTCATATGACCAAGCAAAAACATGTTTATACTTTTTTAGCAATGCAATCAGCATACTTCTTATGTGTGGTTTGAGCTGCTTGCCAATATATACTTTCTGAGGGGCCTGAGATGTCCCCAAATTTATTTCTTCTAAATCCTCCTTATTTGTGGGGGAGGTCTTTGTGACCATTTTGTCTCTACTGTCAAAGGCTCTTTCCAAAGCCACTAACCCTCTAGGGATCTTGTTAGTCCTCAACTGAATGATCTCTTTTCCCACAAGGGTCTCTTTTCCATCTACAGTTTCTACAAAAGCTTGGAAGTCAATCTGTTGGTTCTCATAATCATCTATGCAGTGCAAAAATTTCAGCAAATCCCTATCATCATTAAAAACTTGCCAACTGCATATATTTTCTGGTATGGCAGGCCTAATTTTAACTTCTACATCTGTGACACCTGACAGAGTGATGTCATCTGGCCTTATTGCAATATTAGCTAAGAAATCAGCCATAACATTTTTTGACCTTTCTACCCAGCCAATTGAAAATGCATCAAATAATTTAATAGTATCCCAAACAGCATGCTTGTATTGCTTCAGTCTTTTATTCTTTGCAGCATACTTATTTCTGATTTGGGATACAATCAGCTCAGAGTCTCCAAATACTCTTAACATCTTAATCCCATGTTTGAGAGCAATATTCAGGCCTAAGAGTAAAGCCTCATATTCTGCAATATTGTTTGTGCAATCAAACCTCAGCAAGAAAGAGGATTTGAGGAGCTTACCAGTTGGAGACAGGAAAACAACTCCAACTCCAGAGCCTTCTTTTGCACAAGCTCCATCAAAAAACATGGTCCATAACCCTTGCTGATCCAGCTCTTCAATACAGGCATTTTTCTTTTTGTCTTCTGCATCATCTGAGACAACCTTGAAGTTATCACAGTCAGTGTCTACAAAGCATATCTGTTCATTTGCTTCTTGGTCTTCCACTGTCTCTGATGATCTTTGCTCTCTGCTTAGCTTGACATCCCTGCCATTCATTGGAATCATGGCATATGATAGGTCCAGCTGCATACTTCCACCAATTAGTGCTGCCCATCTTCTTGACAGCAGCATACCATACTGTGGCTTGATGTCAACCACTGTTATATTCATTGTGTATCTTTTTTCAGGAAATGCTGCCAGTTTGAAATCTACATCCTTCATGATTCCAATGACTGGTACCTCTCTGGCATCCATAGCATAACACTTCCCACATGCCTTGTCAATTTTCAATCCAGTTTGCTGCATGATAGCCAAGGGCATGACATTTGTGGATGCTCCAGAGTCAAGCATACAATTTCTAATTATTTTACCATTTATAACCAGGGAAACATAAAATGGTTCCACCTGTGAAGGACACTTTGTCATGGTCATTCCTAAATAGACTTCAGGAGTCTCATCCTCTTCATTGCACATGACCTGTTTCTCACCCTGGGTCTGATCATTTTGCTTAGCTTGAAAAGGTACCCCTGAGATTAGGGATATTGTCCTATTCTTGATCTCTTCCACTTTCATGAGTTCCATAAGTGGAACAGAGACCTTTACCTGAGAGAGGATCTGGGCTATATCAAATGGAGCACAGTTTTGTACAACAGTTGTGGCTTGCTCCATAATCTTGCTTTTATCCTGAGCTGACTTAGCTTTCATTTTCATAGTTCCCTGATCATCATTCTTGTCTTGGGAACCTCTACTTTGATCTTCAGCCTGAGGGGTTTTGTGCTCTGGTCCTTGAGATTCAGGACCTGCTCTGTATCTAAAGTTCTGCTTATTATTCACCCACTGCCTTTTTTGTGGTTCAGTTCCTCTATGACCATGCACCAGCTGACCTGCAGAAATATCCTCTGGCTGATGTGGGCTGCCAACCTGACTTCTACCTCTGAGGTTGTAGCTGCTCTTGACCTGAGCGACTGCTGCAGCTGTGAAGGCTCTGATTTCCTCATCAGAAGGTCGTTGTAGGTTACTCAGAAAGTTGTGTGAGTTCTGAGCATACACATAATTATCCTCATCATCTTCATCATATGGGGACTGTTGGCAGACCTGAACCTGATGATCTGTATTGTCATCAGCATCATAAAGAGTATATCCATTGCCTATGGACATCATGTTAACATCATCATCCTGCACATGATGTGGCTCATTGCATTCATTACAAGATGTAGCATTATCATACAAAGATTGGGCAATCATGCACTGTGACTGTGAATGTGGCATCTGACAAATTATACACCACGGAGCATCATCAGCAATATTTATAGTTTTCTTCAGGGGATCAGGAGTTTCCTTGGCATGTTGAGCCCTCTGATTTGTGTTGTTACGTGGATATACAGGCTTACCATCATGCCAATTGGTGTTATAAGGCATATCATGTAATGATGGCCTCTTTTCCTGCCTTTGATAGACTTGCCTATCAGGACCCATCCCTTTTTCACTTCTAGCTAATCTATAGCTCAGGTCCTTAACAACATTTGCCAGTTTGTCTATCTTATCTTCAGGAGCAGATGTACTACCTTGAGTGTGCTGAGGCTTATTTGGATTCTGCAGAATTTTTACATCATCCCTTCTATTGGTCTTGCCTGATGCTTTCCTATTGTTTTCAATATTTACTGCAATTCTGAAAGCATCCCTGAGAGTGGCAGGACCTTTATCTCTTAGTCCATATGCAGTCTTTGCATCAAAGGCATTGATATACAAAATTATGCACATTGGTTCATTTGGCCTCATATGATGTGGCAATTTGTTCAACACTTTAGTAAATCTTGCATTAAAGTCTGCAACCTGTTCATTTGACCCTTTGGTGATGCTGGTGAACTCATTTACAAAGAAGCTAGGGTCAGTTTTATCACCATATTGCTCCTTGAATATCCTCTTAAAATCATCCCATGATGATATGCTCCGGTCAGGCAGATTCCTGTACCATTCTCTTGCCTCATCTATTAAGGATTGCATGAATGACTTCATGAAAACATCCTCATGCTCAACCTCAAAATTATCCATGACCTTTTGGAAGGCCTTTAGATGATCTTCTCCTGACACTGTATTGTTTCCTGAAAACTTAGGCACTTGCAGCCTCAGATGCTTGTCAATGGGGTTAGGATACCCAGGAATACCATCAAACACCAGCTGCCTGAATCTATCTAGCTGCATAGGCTGTCTGTTTGGCTGATTAACATTAACATGTCTGTTTGCATTCTGGTTTCCTGCATGATTCAGTGGTATCCTAGCATCATTCACATATTGTCTGTCATCATGATGCTGATGTTGCGCTTCATATCTTTGCTGATGTCTTTGCATATTTGCATTTTCTAAGGTAGGAACTGAATTATTTTGGGCAGTTCTCAAGGCTTGCACTTTCTGCTGTATATCATCTCTGATCTTCATGGCTTGCAGGTATTCTAGTTCTGCTCTTAGGCTTTTGATTTCTTCA